>CM062817.1:15955546-16555546 GCA_031772625.1 Pinus tabuliformis
CTCAGAGATCGAGTGAGGGGAAGAGGTCCAAAAGGGCAAAACACAGGCTAGCCTAGAAAATTACCAAGTTGTGGCAAGAAAACTAGGGTTTGTGGAAAAATGAGGAATTTGGGAATCTCAGTGATGGGAAGTGTTTAATAAGGTACATTAATGATAGGGGGAGGTGTATGAACATAATGATACAAAATTTTTGATGATTTGACCATCCAAGAGAAATTACCTCCAAAACCCTAGGAGAGGGAAATGAACCTTGCCTAGGCGCAACTGAAGCATGAACAAGGTGTAAAATGACCCAATGGAACCTGACATTATGATAACAACCCTCTGAATAATGATAGAATCAGCTGAATAGTGACATAGACTGACATTTTGACAACTTTGAAAGGAGTTAAAGCAGACCCTAGACATAATGCCTAGTGACCAATTTTGCTTGAAGACTCACTAAAATGACAAGTTTTGACTTTAACACCTTAAAATAACTTTGTAAGAGCATGTTTGATCACTGGAGGAAGGATGGAAAGACTGACACTAACAGAAGGGGATAACTATTTTTGATTTTTATCTTATTGATTTCTCGGTAATCAATGCACATTCCCCATGAGCCATCTTTCTTCCTCACCAAAACAATTGGTGACCCACATGGTGATGTGCTAGGCCTAATAAATCCTTCTCGAGCAACTCCTGCACTTGCTTCTTGATTTCAACATAAAGAAAACAACCTTTACATTCCAATATTAGGCAAAGGAGCATCTTGCTCCAAAATAATATCATGCACTATTTCCTTTTTGGGTGGCAGACCTTTAGGTTCTTGAAACAAGATATCATATTTTAAAACAAACGTTTCTAAATCAACTTGCTATTTAGCATTACAGCCCTAAATACATTGGTTTTATCAGGTTTCTTTTCCTTTACAACCATCAGTAAGAATTGCTTGCATGAATTTATCATTCTTTTCATCTGCCCTGAGTTTATGAGAGTATAATTATTCTTGACCTTATGAGCTCTTACAAAGTATTCAATTCCTTCTTTGACAAGTAGATACTTGTTCTCAGCTCTATAGAAAATAGCTTTTCTATCATACAAGTAAGGAATTCCTAAAACAATTCCACATATATCCAAGGGAATTATGTCTAACTCAACCTCATCTACAAATGCTGACCCAAAAGAAAACTTGAGTTTGTACTCTCTAGTCACTTGTAGTTGTGCCTTATCTTTCAACCATCTTAATGGGTATGGTTTCTTGTGAGGTTTAGTTGCTAATCCCAAGTTCTTTACAATTGCTTCATAAAATAAATTTACTTATGAGCCACTATCAAAAAAAGTATCGATCTTTTGATGTTTGGAAATAACTCGAATATGGAAAAGCTCATGTCTTTTTCTCTCATTTTCTTCATCAGTAATAGATTGTGCAAATTACTAGTAGATGCTTCAGAATTCTTACCTTTTATACCTGTGGCTGCAATGGTTGTTTCATCTCCCGAGTCTGATCCCAAATCTTTTTGAATAGCTGCAACAGTCTTCTTCTTCTTTCCCTCGAACTTCTTAGGTCTTAGCTCTAGATGCAAAATCCAACAATGCTCATCATCATGCCCATCCTTTTTATAGTGAGTGCATGAGGCTTTGCTTTTCTGTGCAGTATTAGCCTTCCTTTCTTTCCACTTCTGCTTTCTTTTCTCCTTTCTCTTGCTTATAGTGGGTTGGGATGGTCCCCCAACTTTTGGATTTCCATTCTTTCCTCTAGCTTCTAGATGAGTAGCTTGTACAAATACCTCATCTATACTAGTGGGATTAAACATGAGTATGGTATGCCTCATGTAGCTGTGTAGACCACCAATGTACTTAAACAGAGTCTCTAGTGAGTCTAATGAGATTCCTAGAATCAATGCTCTCTTTTTAAATTCTTGAGTGTACCCTTGCACACTTTCCCTTTCAACTATCGAAGAGTCTACCAACTCATCATGGCTTGTTGCATGTAGGCTAATCGATAGAACTTCTTTTTGATTGCAGACATAAATTCACTCCAGACAGAGATGGTCTTACCATGTCTTTCATGTCAGCTTGGGTTCTACCTTCCCACCAAACCAAGGCGGTGCCTCCAAGGAGTAGGCTTTCCAGATGAATCTTGCTCTTGTCTGAGTCGATGTTTTGTACTCTGCAATATACATCAATTTGTCCAATCCAATTGTCCAACTTTTCTGCATTTAACTCTCCTTCATATATAGGAAAATCAAATTTAACATCTAGTTTGATCAAATATGCTTTCTTGTTATGTACAGGGCTATTAGGAGGTGTGACAAAGCTTTCCTCTTTCCCCGTTCCTTTGCAAAGGTCATGGAAATGTTATTCATCTTCTCCTTTGTCTTGTTTAGAGCCTGATGAATATTCATCCTTGTGTTTTCGAAAGTCCCTATACATCTCTTCTACCATGGAATTTATGGCTAGGAAACTTTCTATGAATTGAGGGTCTGGACCCATAGGACCTTCCTCTGACATTGTCTTCTGAGGATAGACTCTCCCAATTTCAGGATTAGTTTCGACCAACTCTCCTTCTCCTAATTTTAGCTTTGATCTAGTGAGCATTCACAAGCTAAACCAACACAAGCTTGTCTAACCTTATAGCCTAAAGCTCTGATACCACTTGATCTGAAAATCACCCTTTGAGTGATTTCAATTAAAGAATTATTGAATGAAGGTATTACAGACTCATGTGCTGGTGTGTTTCTATGTTATTTTAGGCAACGAATCGATCAAATTGCAAAATACATAGACATTGAAAAATGGAAAATAGCAGAAAAACACAATACGAAAATATAAAGAACACAACAATTAATAAGGAGTTCACCCTAATCTCCAGGGATACGTCTCCGGTCTAGCTTTTAGTGGTGTCCTTCTTTTATTGTGTCTTTAAAGAAGAGAATTACAATGAGGAGCTCAATTTGAGTCTCCTAAAACAGAATTTCCTGGCAGGGTGGTCCTTGGATTCCCCAAGCCACTAAAGTGCACAAACTCTTTTCTTTACCGGCTCTTGACCTCTCTGGTCTTTAATGGGAGGAGCCCAATGTGGTGCTCAATTCCCGACAAATCCTCTTAGGGATTTTCTCGATGCTTCCTTGTGCTGCAGGTCAGCTCGACTCTCTGTCTTTCTGCTTTTTGCTTCACTGTCTCTTCCTTTCTCGGTCTTCATCGTCTTCTCTCTGGTTCTTCCTCTCAGTGTTCTCTCTCGGTGTCTCTTCTTTTCTCTGTCTCTGTTAATGGATTTAAAGCCAATCGATCTCATGACTATTCACTTCCTCTTCTTCTTTTGTCAGGTCGCCTGCTGCTGCTCGCTTGGAGGTCCTTGTCTTGGTGTCATCATCAATGGCTCACAGGGAGTGGCCACTTGTCCTCTTGCGAACTGCACCAGCTCTTCCTCGTTGGTTCGATTCTTCGGTTACATCGGGAAATGACTCATCTGCCACCTCAACGGTCAAATCAGACCTCAAATCCTTGTAGATCTTGGTTTAATCCCCTGTCAAATCTAGTTCTTTCATCAAGCGCATTGCTAGCCGTTAAATCTGGAGCCCCCAGATCCAATGTCATTCGCTCATTTCGCGCGGTCGACTTGCTTGACTGTTAGCGTGCAATGAGCAACAGTTTTCTCTCTCCTATGTCTGCCATGCGTTGGGTGCTGAATGGAATCACTAGGTTTCAGCCAAATCTGCTTACCGCCCAAGGGTGCCCTCGATATATATGTTGGTTTTGGAGCACGGGTCCCGCCTTTAGCCTTTTGCGCTTTCCCCATGGTTTTCCCATCTTCCATGTAATTGAGCGCTTCAGGGCCTTTCCTTCTCGAGGGTTTTACCCAACAATGAGCTAATCATGCATCAGAAATTGCCTCCTTTTCCAATTTGGGCTTCCCAAGTGCCAATTTCACCTCCTATACAATCTCCATGGGCCTCAGTTAGTGCGCTTTGACCAAGGTCCTCGTCGTTCCATGTTGGCTGCCAACTGCCACTGTTCAGAGATTTTTCTGATCGCTCTGTGCTCTTGAATTCGTAGTTTGTCCTGATTTGATATAGTCATGGTGCTTTGTTTATCTTCATGGATCCAATTCGGATCATTTAAAAACATATATTTATATTTGATACATAAGAAAATTTGAAGCGTCAAAAATATGCTCCGAAATAAAAAAAATGTATTGTGAATCAACGTTTTTCAAAATTGGATGATTTATTTGCTACCTCAAAAAAACAGGTAATCGTATCAGTTCTCGTTTCAAAGTTTACATTGTTGTTGTCCAAAGTGGAATTTGACTACATTTACATATTTTGATAGACCTGCCAACATTCAGGTGGTCTCCCCGAAATTAAGTCCCAATTAGACCTCACACCATTTGGATTCGGAGCCCCATCCAAAATACAACCTGGTTGTCAAAATAATGGGTTTTAGTGGTATGCCTTGGCTACAATAACACATAGAATTATGTATTCATGACTTTGGTGAAACAAATGTATAACTTTGTGAAGAGTCAAGTGCAATGCATGAGAGGTTCTAACACAACAAGGGGAAAGTGAGTGAGCCCCTTAGAAGCTTGTAATAGTACACAACTTGAAAGGAACACACGAGCATAAAAGAAATCATAAGTTAGCTTGCAAAATAGTTCACAAGATAACCATGATTGACATACATAACAACACGCATTCAACAAGATTCATACGAATGTGAATGAAATAGTTCATAAGAATTATCACAAATAAAATAACATATATTGAAAACATAACAAGAGTATTCCTACTATATTCATAACATATGCATGAAAACGTGTCGGATCTAAGATTTTATTAAAGTGAAATTTCCAAGCATACATATACAATCACCAAACCACTAGTCCTAATAATGAAACATGAAGCCAACACTTGCTCCTCCAAACAAAGAAACTCCCTCTATGCTAAGGAGAAGCCAAGTCTCTCAACAAAACTCCCAAAATTTGATCCTAAGCTAAAATCCCAACCAAAAGCCCTGTACCTGAGTTATGAGGGTATATTGATGACAAATGAGATGACTAATCATCTCCCCTTTGTGACTCTTGGACTTCCCTCATGACTCTTTTTTTTTTCAACCATGACCTTTGGACTTCATACAAAATGACTTTTCACATTCCACAATTGACACTTGGAATTTCACTTACAACTAATTAGAAAAGAATATTGCAATATTGCTAATACCCATATAAGACAAAATTAGGTAGAGTCAACTAGACAAGCCTAATGGGACAACAACAAGTCAAGATTGAGTTTGGGAAAAATCCAACTCAACCGCTTCAACTTGTAGCTTCTCAATCACATAGTGGTGCCAAGCTTTGTATTGTGTGCTGACTTCCCCAAACTTTGAGATGGGATCAAATTGGAAGCAGACTCTAGCCTTCGTTGCATCTGGATACACTGCCTTGGAACCAGTTTTAGATTCACTATTTTGTAGGAGAAAAATAGTATTGATTTGCATAGGACCACCATTGTACTTCTGCATATTATGCCTATTTACTTCTACATATTCATTGGTAGTGATCTTCCTGAGTTGGTCCAAGCATTCTTCAACCTATTTCCGGATTTTATTCCTATGTTGGCTTCGGTGAGATAGCTAATTGAAGTTATCCTTTGTGACTTCACCATGAAATCCACACTATTCTACAAACGTGCATATAAGTCCTGAATGTTGGCGATGAATGAGCTGAGCTATTTGTACTTTGGATAAGCATCCAAACTTCTTCTTTTTCCAACTCATCTTTTTGCCTTGTCTTCTTCACCAACTCTAGAGGTGCGCCTTTGTATTGCATTTGCCACTCATACATGGTAGCTCTGGTTTTATGAACAATGTTGTTCTATCACCAAAGAATGATCACCTAGCCATTTCTAACTAGGTGGATCGAAATACACCATGTAGGATTAATTTTACCATAGTAAAATCACTTTCACGATGGGAAATAATTTAGTAAACCATTTTTATTAAATTGTTTATGATTAAAACTAAAAAACCCTATGATAATAATTCAATAATCCATTATTTATTTAATTTTCTCTAGGAATACTTATTAAATCATTGTTTGATAATTATTCCTTGTCACATTTGATTAAATCAACTAGGAATAATTAAATAAATCACTATTTATTTATTATTCCTTAATTCTATTTTTTAAATAATTGATAAATGACTATTTAATAATTATTTCAATTTCACACCATTCTTAATCCTCACGAAATAATTAATAAATCATTTTATTTGTTAATTATTTCTAAATTAAGATATTTGACCATTTTAAATATCTTTTCCCTCTTCAAAAAATACAATAAATTATTCTTAATGCTTAGATCTTGATTTGGTCAATATTATTTTATTATTTTTCATTTTCAAGATCAACCCAATACTTTGTTATAAATAAGATGGTTTTCCATTCATTCTTCACCACAATCATTATCATTGTTACCACTATCATATTCTTGCATTCAAGCTCCCACTAGAGTTCTACATATTGTTTTGGGTTTTTCACATATTGAGAGAGATAATCGATCATTGAATCATCAAAGGACTCGTCCCGTGGAAGGGGGTTTGCAGACCATTTTATAGATCTCCTTCACCAGGTGTTATCAATAAGTAATTTTATTCATTTAAAAGTCTTTCCATATTGGGTTATTACATGGGATTTCTATTGAGGTTTCCTATTTTGGATCACATATACCTTTTTATTGTAGGTTTTCTACTTTTATTATTGCATATATTAAGCATAAGTAGCCACAAATTGTTGTTAGGGTCACTTGTCACTAGTGACTTAAGTGAAATGTTTTTGGTACACCTTCTAAGAAATTTCATACTAACACCTTGAGGGCTTTAGAATTATCTTTGCACTTCTTCTTCATGTTTTGCAAGGGAAAAACTGCTTTGTGCATGGTGATAAGATTCTTGTAGAGGATTTTGATGGTCTCCCCCAATGCCAATACTTCACCAACTACCTTAATTTCTTCTAGATACACCTGTGCGGAAGTTGCTTTATGGACCTCTACTTGGATATATTCCACTTGTTTCCTTGTAGCCTGTAATTTCTTCACCATTTATTTGTTCTCGGCCATGAGATGCTACATCTTTGACTTGGAAGCATCTTCAAAGGCTAAGTTGGCTACAAAAATGGCTTCACGATTCCTCCTAGTATCCATCACAATAAATTTTTCTCTAATGTTAACAGGAGAGGTAAGATCATCTAGAAAGTGTATCTTTCTCACTTGTACAATATTCTTTTGAAGACCATCATCAAGAGGAATGATTTCCTCTAATTCGCTCATAGATTTCTCTCCTATTGGAGGAGGAGGCAACTAAGTAGTGATCTATTGCGTGGAAGGAATGAGATCAACAGCCTAGTTTTGTTGCTTTGGTTCCACCTCCATATCCTAGATTACTATTAGATCTTCAATTTCTTGAGCAAGTTTCTTATCCTGCAATTTCTTTCTCTCTTCTTCTAGTAGTTGGTTTTGTTCCTCTTCTTAAGCTTACTTCTGTGTTGCTTCTTCTTCTTCCTTCTTCTGCCTTCCTTCTTCTTCTTTCCTTTACCTTTCTTCTCATACCTTATGTTCTTGTTCTTCCTAATTTTGCTTCGATTCTTCTTCCTTCTTCCTCTATTTTCTATTTCTTTTTCTATTGTGGCCACTTTCAAGATGATTGGATCTTCTTTCCATTTGTGGATTTTTCCTCCACTAGGCTATGCATAACCTTTCACTTCCCCTTTCCATGCATTGGGTTGTACCTCATTGATGGTTCTACTTCTAAAGTTTCTTCTAGTTAAGGAGTAACCTATGATGTAGCTACAAAGGTAATTGGTTGACAAGGCTTAGATGCATTGTAACAATTATTTATCCTTTCCTCCTTGGGCCTGAAATAAGTCCCACTCGGCCAACTGAAATGTATATTTTCACAATTCTCTTTGTAAACATTATTAGGATCATATGGATTTCAATATAATTGATTGAATGCAAAGTTATCTATCTCTTTACCTTCAGTGTCAGCAACATTTATGATGAGCCCCAATTTTTGGTACAATTTGGGCTCATTTGGCCTACTTGCTTTGTCAAAACCATTCATCTTTTATTGCTTATGCATTCATTTCTTGGTTTATTCATGTTGTTTGTAGGAAGAAGGGTAGGCATTCTATCTACATGACTAATACATGATGATTTCAGATTTTTGGCATTAAAAGGGAGCAAAGACCACGAAAAAGGAGACAAGGAGACAGTAAGGTGGCACTGCTGGTTTTTAGGAGAGGATGTCCACAGTCTTGGGGACCTTCCTCGGGATTCCCACCATAGCTCCGAGCTCCAACCAATCTCCCCACCGAGTTTAGAGGCAGCCAACCATTCTACAGGAACAGCAGTTACAACTGTTCTACATGATCAACAGTTTAACCTTCAGTTGGACAACCGAGCTCCACAAATCAAGGAAACCTATTGGATTATCATTTTGCATAAATACTGAGGCCGTAGCCTTTGATAGGAGCTTTTTGAACTTTTGCATTACTATTTTAATTTCGAAGGACGAGCTACAGCTTGGTGTTGGTTCTTTTTGTAAGCCAGTTTTGGCATGACATCATATTTTTTGTTATGAATAAAGGCAGGCAGATTTGGATCTAATTCTGAGTTTTTAAGGGAGCTATAGCTCTCAAGTTAGGGCCCAACCTGAGAGCAATAGACCTCCTCTGTGTTGTAATGTTATTTGCCTTTCGTTCCAGCACTTTGTTTCTTTACTTTGACATGCAATTCGAATTTACAGTCTGCTGATTTAGTTTTTGTGTGATTGAGTAGGATTAGCTTATGGTTACTTTGCTTTCAGTTGCTTAGATTCGATAGGAGGTTTGTAATACATAGGAGCTCCAAGAAAAAGGTTGTTAGAGATCACTGCCATCTCTGTTTAGGGATTGGGGTGCAGTCCATATCAACCACCAAAAAGAAACGCAGTCTTTTACTTCCATGCAAGCTGCAACATAGTCATTGAAGATCCATCCATGCACTGTTGATATTGAACCATACTTCTACATTTTCCATTCCATGCACGGTTTCTTTTCTCGGTTTTACATTGCTGTTCATAGGTTTAATGGCACAGGTATCATAGGTTAATAAATTCTCGTTTTTGGTGCAAGACATAAGTCATTTGTTTCATTTACATTGCTCCATATCATTCCACTTCCTTCCTCTTTTTCTTGACCTCTCCTCAAGCCCTACTCGGCCTCTGTCCAGCTCGTTTACCCTTCAACTCATCCATTGCCACGTAGCCTCATCTTTTTGACCTTTCATGCTGCCATCCTTCTATCCACCAACCAACTTCGTGCACTCATTCTCTGTCCTATTTCTCTGCCCCTGAGCCATCACAAGTTCCATCTCCACCTCACCTATCCACCCAAAACCATTCCATCCCTTCACCATCACCAAACTTCCACTTACAACACATCCTGTAGAAGTTAGCAGACTTCTTGTAGAATTCCTTAGTTTCCTGTAGGATCCCCTGCAGACATCCTGTAGAAGCCTGCAAACTTGGTTTCCGAGCATCCGAATGTTGTAGACCTCTGTGGACTAATGCTAGGGACCCTCTGGGACCTCTCCTAGCCATCCTGACCTTTCCCAAGCTTTCTCTCCCTTCGCACCACCTCTGCACAGCCAAACCCTAATAAGAGACAAATTCATAATCACTCCATCACTTAAGCAAAAATACAAAAACAATGTTCTCCTTCATAGAAGTAGTTTGAATTCATGCATTCCACATCATTAGAAGTAATGGCATCCTTTTTAGACAGTTGCACTCTCACTATTGCATCATAGAGGTTAAACTAGTCAGATTAAGGTTTACTAGGGTTTCCATGCTTTGGTTGGCTTTCAGTTCATTTTTGCAAAGTAGATCAATTTCCCTTGAGATAGCCTCGTCCATCATTTAGCAAGCTTCTTCTGAGAGCATATAGAAGTTGGCTTGAGCCCTAGCGAACTTGTGCCAGCTGACCAAGTGACAGCTGCGACAAGAGCTAGTACTTGTGCATACAGCACCGTCGCTTCCAAGTTTGTACAAACTACCGGGTTGATAAAATTAGAGATAGGGAGCCCTAGGAGTTGTAGCATTATTGCTACAATACTGGAGCCCACCATCTTTTTGGCGCCGTTGCGGGGAAGCGTCAGAGTATTAGTAATTGTTGCTTTTCTTCTATTTTCTTACTCTTGCCTTCTGCTAAGTAGTTTATTTCATTTCCATTCTGAAAAAAGTAGCATAGACATTTCCTGCTTTCATAGATTAGCATTTCCTGCTTTCATAGATTAGCATTTCCTTTCTGCAAGCGTAGACTAGCATTTCCATTCTTGCAATTTCATTTGAGCAAGGTAGATTAGTTCTTTCCTACTTTCAGTTTAATTCTGCATCTTTCATAGTTAGTTGTAGATCAATTTGTTTCAGTTTTGCAGGTACCAAAGAAAAAAAGCAAAAACAATCAAAAGAAAAAGAAAGTCTTTTCCATTTCATGCCTCGTAGGAACCGAGATAGATCAGGCAAATTCCTACCAAACACCCCCACCACATCACTGAGTCACCCTTCTCTCTTCTTTGGTGACAGTGACCCAGAAGAACCTATAAGTGAACATCCAGAGATATACAAAGATCCTATAGTAGAAGAAGAGTTAGAGACCACTCCATCTGAAGCTATGGCTGACAATAGAAGAGAAGATGAGAGAATAGAAGGTACCTTCCCCATCCGAGAGACCAATGGAGAAATGAAAATGAAGAACATTAGCCCCTCTGCCTTACCTCACTTCCATGGACTGACTACTGAAGATCCTGATACCTTCCTGTTTGAGTTTGCTGTCCTCTATAGAACCTATGACTATACTGAAGATGAGCAAAAGCTGAAACTCTTCCCTTCAACTCTTAAGGATGCAGCATTACGCTGGTTCATGGGCTTACCTGGGAATAGTATCACCACTTGGGCTCAGATGCAGCAAGCTTTCAATACCAAGTACAGGGATTATTGTAGGTCTAAGGAAACCAAGGGAGAAATCTTTAGGATGACCATGGGAAATGATGAGTCCTTAGAGGATTATGAAGAGAGGTTCCAACTAAGCTATAAGCGGGCCAGGTGCACACTTGACCCTGAATCCCTCAAGTTGGTCCTGCTCCGAGGAGTCCCTGAAGACCTCTTAGATACCCTTCACATGTTAGCTGGGGGGGACATTTACCAACTGCCTTATGAGGACATCAAGACTGTGTTTAGAAACCACTCCAGGGCAGCTAGGAAACGAGGTAGGGGAAACCTCCTCTCAACTAGTGTCCCTTTCTCCAAACATGAGCTTGCAAATCAGCTAGAAGATCTCAAGAGTGAGGTGAGACAGACCATTGCCATGCAACTAGACACATTCAGAATCTAGCAGAAGAAAGAAGAAGCTGAGAGAGCCTTGGCTATCTTCTTCCCTAGGTGCACAAGGAGACACCCTAAGAACGAATGCCCATTGCATTCGGTTGAAGTATGTTTCGTTTGTGAGGAGGACCATCCCACAAATCAGTGTCCAACCTTACCTGGGTTTAAAGCCATGTACCAAGGGACAGAAGCTCCCACTGAACATCTCTATTACCTCAACCAAAGGAGGCCACAAGGATCTAGACCTTATCAGCAGGGGATGCAAGGGGCATCTCAAGCTTACTACAGCCCCAACCAATCGACTCCTATGCCTTCCTGGGGTCCCCCTGCTCATCCTTCATGGTCCATGCCTCCTCCATGGTCTTATCCACCTCAGTACCCCACTCAACCTACTTCTCATTCATATCATTCACATGCCCAGCCACAGCCTCAATGGAATGCACCTCAGCTGGGGTGGAGGCCCCAATACAACACTCCTCCTGCCATCTTGCCTCCACCACCAGTTCAACCTCAGCCATTACCTCCTGCTCCTCCAAGGCAACCTCAAATGCCTGCTCAACCGAACCCGAACCCCAACAATAGACAGGCCCAGCAGGTATACACTGGGGAAACCTCATGCCCTACCTATGCTGTGGAGATCCAGGAGATCAATCTTCGATCTGGAAAGACTCTACCAAATCGCCAACCTCCTCCCCAGAGGATGAGGAAGATAAACATGAAAGTGAACCAAAGGCTATTCCACCCTTTCCTGAGAGACTAACAGCCACCACACAACCCAACCCAGAGGAGGATGAGCTTCTCGGTGAGCTCAAGTAGTTGTGTGTAAAAATACCCCTTCTCCAAGCCATCAAGGATGTGCCAATATACAACAAACTGGTTAAGGAGAAGTGTTTCAAACACCCAAGCAGGCGGAAGAAAGATGCTTCAACCATTAATGTCATAGGACAACTATCTGACCTGATGCTAGGACAAGTCATCTGCCCAAAGTACCTAGATCCTAGAAGTCCTGTAGTAGATGTCCACATCAATGGCACCATCATACCTCACACCTTGATTGATCTGGGGGCTGCCATTAATGTGATGACCAGGGATACCATGCTCAAACTCAATCTTCAGGGTTCCTTGAGGAAGATCTTGATAGTACTGTAATTAGCAGATCGCTCCACCGTGACTCCCGAAGGGATTGTGGAGGATGTCTTGGTCTCTATTGACTCTTGGGAATACCCTGCAGACTTCCTGGTTCTGCAACCAAAGGCAAAGCTTACTGGACATCCTCTCATTTTGGGAAGGCCTTGGTTAGCTACTGCAGATGCTTACATAAGTTGTCGTGTAGGAAACATGACCATCAAAAATGGTCCCATGTCCAAGCAGCTAGTCCTATACCCTCCTGCCCAACCCTCCTTGGAGCATGACTTACCACTCTGGTTGGAAGAAGGAGAGGAAGACGAGGTGTACTCAACACCTCTGTGCACCTTAGAGACCACTAGAAGAGGCCCCCCAACCAAGGATGACTTGATCGAGACCTTGATCCAGAATCCACCTTCCAGTGCACTACCCTTAGAGAAATTGGTGGAGGATGCCCAAGCTAGCACTTTAGTGGATCTTTGTACAACCAACCCTGTCACTCCCAGCGTCAAGAATGTGGAGTTCGGCCCTGAGAGAACGTTGAAGATCAGCTCCTCTCTATCTCCTTCCCAGGAAAAGGAGCTGTGTAGCCTGTTGGCCAACCACCTAGATGCTTTTGCTTGGAGCTATAAGGAAATGAAAGGAGTCCATCCTTCGGTCTGTACCCATCATATATACATCAAAGAGGATTGTAAACCGGTTAGGCAACCCCAGAGGAGAATGAATCCAGCTCTTAAGGACATTGTCAAGGAAGAATTGCAAAAACTGTTGGATGCAGGATTCATCTACCCCATCTCAGATAGTGAATGGGTGTCCCCTCTGGTGTTGGTTCCCAAGAAAAATGGGAAATGGAGAATCTGTGTGGACTACCGAGAACTGAACAAAGCTACCAAGAAAGACCATTTCCCTCTACCTTTCATAGACCAAGTGTTGGATGGATTGGCAGGAAAGAAGTTCTTCTCTTTCCTGGATGGGTTTAGCGGGTACAACCAAATCCAAATCAGCCCGGAAGACCAAGATAAGACCACCTTCACTTGTCCTTGGGGTACCTTTGCCTACCGAGTTCTTCCCTTTGGGCTGTGCAATGCTCCTGCTACCTTCCAGAGAGCTGTTTTGAGCATCTTCTCGGAGCTGGTCCATGATGCAGTGGAAATCTATATGGATGACTTTACTCCTTATGGGGCCAACTTCCAAGAAGCATTGTCCAATCTGGGAAAAGTCCTAACCAAATGCATTGAGATGAACTTGTCCCTTAGTCCTGAAAAATGTGAATTCCTAATGACTGAAGGGACCGTGCTAGGCCATACCATTTCTTGCCAAGGGTTGCAGGTGGATCCTAACAAAATTGCTCTCATCAAGAGGGTTCCACCTCCTCAAAAGGTAAGGGATGTCCGGAGTTTCTTGGGATTAGTAGGATATTACCGGAGATTCATTAAAGATTTTAGCAAGCTAGCCTCGCCATTGTTTGGCCTGTTGGCAAAAGATGTGGAGTTTAAATGGACTGACGATTGTCAGAGGGCTTTAAATGAATTGAAGGACAAGTTGGTGTCAGCCCCAATCCTGGGAGGTCCAAACTGGGCCCTACCTTTCCACATCCACACTGATGCCTCGAACAAAGCCATAGGTGCAGCTTTAGGATAGGTTGAGCAAAAAATTCCATATGCCATTTACTTTGTTAGCAAAAACTTGTCCAAAGCTGAGCTGAATTACACTGTAACCGAGAAAGAATTCTTGGCTGTGGTCCATGCACTGAACAAGTTCTGACATTATATTACTGGTTACCAGACCTTTGTACATACAGACCATGCTGCAATTAGATATTTAATGAATAAACCAGATGTGAATGCTCGTATTATTAGATGGTTACTTTTATTGCAGCAGTTTGATTTGACCATTGTTGACAAACCAGGTAGAGAAAATGTTGTTGCTGACTTTTTATCTAGATTGGATTTGTCTGCAGATGAGGATGGAACAGTGGATGACCAGATGCCCGATGAAAATTTGTTTGCTATTTCAGTACTCTCTCCATGGTTTGCTGATATAGCAAACTACCTTGTTTCAGCACAGTTCCCTCCGCACCTATCTTCCAGAGAGAAGTGCAGAATCATCAGAAAAAGTGCCTCATTTACTTGGATTGGGGGCAATCTGTTCAAGCTTGGCCCCGATCAGATCTTAAGGCGTTGTGTAAGGGAGGAGGAAGTCTTTGATATCCTCCTCACCTGTCATGATGGACCTTGTGGAGGACATTTTGCAGCAAAGAGAACTGCCTTCAAGATCCTGCAGGTAGGCTACTATTGGCCCACACTTCATCAAGATGTCAGAAGATATGTCAGCCAGTGTGACCAATGCCAGAGAATGGGGAAACCAACCCAAAGGGATGAGATGCCTCTCCAACCTCAAGTGACTCTTGAGCCATTTGAGAAGTGGGGCATGGACTTTGTGGGCCCAATCAACCCTTCTTGGAGGCAAAGGTCTTACATCATTGTGTGTACTGACTATTTGACAAAGTGGGCAGAGACTAAAGCAATCAAAGCAGCAACAGAAGAAAAGGTGGCCGAGTTCCTAACAGAAAACATCTTCTATAAGTTTGGCTATCCAAGAGAGCTGGTCACCGATCAAGGGAGCCAGTTCACCTCCAACCTGGTTGAAGATCTACTAGCTCATCACAAGATCAAGCATAGGACTTCCACCCCTTATCACCCTCAAGCAAATGGGCAGGTGGAAGTCACCAATAGAGCATTGGAAGGGATCTTGACTAAGGTGGTGAGCAACAGCAGAAAGGACTGGGCAGATCGCCTGGTTGAAGCCACATGGGCTTACAACACCACTTGGAAGACCACCACCGACTTCACACCTTATGAGCTGGTCTATGGGAAGAAAGCTTTGATGTCCATTGAGTTTGAATACAACACTTTGAGGATGGCAGCTCAGCTGGACCTAGATCTCAGCCATGCACAACAAGAAAGGCTATTGCAGTTGAATGGCCTGGATGAGCACCGAATGCAGGCCCTCCTTCACTCAGAAGTGGTTCAACTTCAGAGAAAGGTGTGGCATGACAAACATCTCCATGACAAGCAATTTCAGCCGGGAGATTGGGCTTTGTTGTATGACTCCAGATACAAGGATTTCAAGGGGAAGCTGAGAACCAGATGGCTAGGGCCATATTCAGTGGAAAAATGTCATGACAATGGATTTGTGCTTATTAGGACCATTGATGAGCAAGCCATCCCCATGCTTGTCAATGGGCATCGATTGAAGATCTACAGGAAGCCTCCCTCAAGACAAGAGTTCATCAAAACTATGGAGAAGGCAGTGTTGGTCATGGAGAAGGGTTCTGCCTCTGCTTTGGGCACGCCCTGAAGAATCTAAAAAAAAAAAAAAAAAAAAAAAGAGAAAAATAATAATAAAAGATCCTTGGGTGAAAACCTTTCTGAGGCGCCCAAGGCAGGTGGTAGGGGTGAAAACCTCATTGAGGCGCCCCTATTGTCTTTCAAAAAAAAAAGGAAAAAGGTTTGAAAAAGATCCTTGAGTGAAAACCTCTCTGAGGCGCTCAGGGCAGATGGCACGGGTGAAAACCTCTTTGAGGCGCCCCTGTTATCTTTCAAAAAAAAAAAGAAAAAAAAGAGAAAAAAAAAGAAAAAAAACAATAAGCAAAATATGGTAAAATTGCATGCAGGGTGCAGATGTTCTATGGAGGAGAGGAAGCCTCTCAACTCAAAGCCAAGGGTCCTTATCATGCTGTCAAGGGACCTCACCAGCACCTCCTCCAAGGATACCCATGTTTTTTCAAGGTATGTGCAATTTTATCATGGTTTGAATCTTCTACAGGAAGATGCAGTCTTTCTACAGGAAGACGCAGATTTTCTACAGGAAAGCACAGACTTTCTACAGGAAGCACGAACTTTCTACAGGAAGCTCTGTGTTCTACAGGAAACTTCCTGTAGAAGTTTGGGACGGCCCAGAATTCATGTTAAAAGGAGATCTAGCGACCACGGATCGGTTTGGACGCATGCAAGCCTCTGTTGGCACCCTTGCACATTGCTATTACCTTGCTCCACCATCCTTATCGACATGCAACCAAGTTCCCTGCACCAGCAAAGCAGATCGATGAGTTCTCGCGGGAAAAGCCATTTTCAAAGATAAACAAGTGCTGAGATCTCATACCACAGGCATCAGAAGCTCCGGGAGCGTGATCGAAAGGCCAGATCCTCCGTCGTGCAGCATGCACCCAAGGAGGAAGAACTGTTACGAGACACCCCACGGGAATCCTATAACAGTTGAACCTGCTAGAGTGGATACCATTCACAGCACCGCCATCTGCAATGAAACGTGGGCGCATGCAACCAAATCATCCACTCCATCGACGGCAGCCTGTAACCATGAGCCTCCGGGTCTGTGTAAGTTCGCATGCAGCAGGTAGATCCACTCACCATCGTCAAAAAACTAGAAAAATCGTGTGCAGCCACGCAGGTAAGTGTCTCGACCCTTCCTTCCATCAAACCGCATGAATTTTACTTTGAATTGTTTGCACAGCGTAAAAGTGAATGGTTGAGCGGCCGTATGGCCAGTCGACTAGCCACGTCGGCTAGTTATGGTATAGTTGGATGTTTGGGTGGCGGCCACGATAAAGAGAATGAGCAGCGCGCACGTGAGAACACTCCCGTCGGAAGCAATGAGTAACAGAAAGAGGCGGCGGCAGATCTGTGGGAATGGATGCGGCAGCAAATGAATACGCAGGCGAATGATGGATGACGTCGCCCAACAGTCTGGCAGGGACAGCTCACCCCCCGCGCCACGGATTGCGCCGATTCAAAATCTAATCGGCTAGATTGTGCGCATATATTTATCAACCACCACTTCAAACTCGAGTGGCTATTCTGATCTCTTCTGCACTTTGATACGCCGAGCTTTTGGCTACCAGAACGCCGGTGAAGCATACCTCGAGCGCAGGCCAACTACAGTCCTCCCCGAAATTTGCGCACTGCTCCTACAGGAACACAGTTTCTACAGGAACGCAGTCTCTACAGGGACGCAGTTCTACAGGAAGGCGGGTTCCCCACGGAAAAAAGGTGACAGAAAAAGGTATCCCTGAAACTCTTCATGCAATTGGTTTTCAAAGGTGGCAGGATCATCGTCCAAAGTCTGGTCATAAAGATATCAGTGAGATTGTTGTTTGCTGTGCCTATACTGTCGTTCTACAGGATGTCAGTGTAATTAGACTGTGTTGAGATCCGCAGTGATAAATTTTGTGGATTATGTGCATGCTCTGTCTCAATAGACCAAATCTCTTTCGCATTTGCCACCTTTAGTTAAAACAACCGTGTTCATCATGCCAGGTGGGTTTATTAGACGGGAACCCACTGATTCAGCCAAATTAAGGGAAAACCAGGAAGTGGTAGAGCTCTTCACACGAGCACAATGGATGTCTTTTTGTGATAGGCTGCAGGGTTACGATGATGAAGTGGCCGAAGAATTCTTGCAGGCTCTGAGGCCGAAATCCCAGACACTGGCCACAGTGAACTTCAGAGGTCTAAGCCTCAAGCTCACCCCGCAACATATCAGTCAGATCACTGAACTTCCGATGGGTTTGCCATGGGATAAGGAAGAAAGAAAGTTGAGCCAGCAAGCCAAGAAGGAATTCTTTCCACCTGAGGAGGAATTCTCAGAGGACAAAAATGGGGTGCGAAGAACGAGTCTGTTGCCACCATGGAATGAAGTCAGTTTGAAAATCATGAAATATATAACTTGTGAAGGCCATTTTAGCATCGTGTATGCATATCACTTTCGGTTGCTCACTGAATTGAGGCACCGGATTGATCTTCCTGTAGAACAAAAATTGAGCATCCCTTATTTCCTATTGCATTCTCTAATGGAGTGTGCCACAAAGCTGAAAGAGGGCATACCGGATCAGATAGCCCACCATGGGCTGATAAAGCTTCTTGTGGAAGATGCGCTGCATTCATATAAGGTTCCCCTCTCATGGGAGTCCTTTCGGAATTTGACAAGAGATGGAGACATTAAAATGTTGATCGAAGAAACGGGTTCTTCCAGCAGTGAGGAACAAGAAGCAGTGGCCGAGGAAAAGAGAGGAAAAGGCTAGAAGACCCCGACCACAGTGCAGAAGAAAGAACAAAAGAAGAAGCATGAGGAAAAGGATGACAAAGAAAAAGGTGGCACACCTATTTTGTCAGCAAGAGAAAAGAGGCTGAAGAGCAGAATGGATAAAGCTGAGGTGGTCCACATCAGCCCAAGTACCTCCTCAGCACCTGCAACCAAAGCAAAAAGCAAAACTCAGGCAGCTAAGCAAGCAAAGGTGGAGACACCTGTGTCTACAGGAAAGCAGAAACAGGCTTCTATAGGAAGCCCGAAAACAGAGACAAAGGCTTCTACAGGAAGCCCGAAGTTGGAAAAAGCGGCTTCTACAGGAAACCCGAAAATCATTGAGAAACATGCTTCTACAGGAAGCCTGAAGACAGAGAAAGGGGCTTCTACAGGAAGCCTGAAGATTACCAAAGTAGGGGCTTCTACAGGAAGCCCGAGAGTGGCTAAACCCGGGTCTTCTACAGGAAGCCCAAAGTTGGTAATGAAAGGATCTTCTACAGAAGGCCCGGAAGTGGGCAAAGCAGGGTCTTCTACAGGAAGCCCAAAATCTGAAAAGAAGGGGCCCTCTACAAGGAGCTCTGAGAAAGAAAAACACAAGAAAGAGAAGGCTGGTATTCTCGAAAAGGAGGCAGCAGCTGCGCTGGCCACCCTCAGTACACCTCCAAAGACGAAGGAGAAGAGAGAGAGGGAGACCCCTCTACCATTTGAAGCCAGGAGAAGTAAGAGGATAAACACGGGCAAGCCGCAGCCTCCACCTAGCCGCCAAACCATTTTAGGGGATGTCCCTACTTCACCCAGTGCAAGAACCCCCTCTAAAACATCAGCCACCCCCGAGAGGGGAAGCCCAAAAATAACTTCCTGGACACGAAAAATAGGCCAATCGCCTTCCGAAGCCCGGCTCAAGGAAATGGAAAAGGGGGAAGAAGCACCACCCTCGTCACCACCAGGGGAAGAAAAGGCAGGGCCACCAAAAATAGGAAAGGAAGAGCATGCTCTGAGCTCTAGTTCTCGGCCAAAGACGAGGAGCCAAAGCAAAGTTGCTCAAGGATGAGCAAATAGTTTAGCTGGGGGGTGATGATGAGCCCCAATTTTTGGTACAATTTGGGCTCATTTGGCCTACTTGCTTTGCTCAAACCATTCATCTTTTATTGCTTATGCATTCATTTCTTGGTTTATTCGTGTTGTTTGTAGGAAGAAGGGTAGGCATTCTATCTACGTGACTAATACATGATGATTTCAGGTTTTTGGCATTAAAAGGGAGCAAAGACCATGAAAAAGGAGACAAGGAGACAGTAAGGTGGCACTGCTGGTTTTTAGGAGAGGATGTCCACAGTCTTGGGGACCTTCCTCGGGATTCCCACCATAGCTCCGAGCTCCAACCAATCTCCCCACCGAGCTTAGAGGCAGCCAACCGTTCTACAGGAACAGCAGTTACAACTGTTCTACAGGATCAACAGTTTAACCTTCAGTTAGACAGCCGAGCTCCACAAATCAAGGAAACCTGTTGGATTATCATTTTGCATAAATACTGAGGCCGTAGCCTTTGATAGGAGCTTTTTGAACTTTTGCATTACTATTGTAATTTCGAAGGACGAGCTACAGCTCGGTGTTGGTTCTTTTTGTAAGCCAGTTTTGGCATGACATCAAATTTTTTGTTATGAATAAAGGCAGGCAGATTTGGATCTAATTCTGAGTTTTTAAGGGAGCTATAGCTCTCAGGTTAGGGCCCAACCTGAGAGCAATAGACCTCCTCTGTGTTGTAATGTTATTTGCCTTTCGTTCCAACACTTTGTTTCTTTACTTTGACATGCAATTCGAATTTACAGTCTGCTGATTTAGTTTTTGTGTGATTGAGTAGGATTAGCTTATGGTTACTTTGCTTTCAATTTCTTAGATTCGATAGGAGGTTTGTAATACACAGGAGCTCCAAGAAAAAGGTTGTTAGAGATCACTGCCATCTCTGTTTAGGGATTGGGGTGCAGTCCATATCAACCACCAAAAAGAAGCGCAGTCTTTTACTTCCATGCAAGCTGCAACATAGTCATTGAAGATCCATCCATGCACTGTTGATATTGAACCATACTTCTACATTTTCCATTCCATGCACGGTTTCTTTTCTCGGTTTTGCATTGTTGTTCATAGGTTTAATGGCACAGGTATCATAGGTTAATAAATTCTCGTTTTTGGTGCAAGACATAAGTCATTTGTTTCATTTACACTGCTCCATATCATTCCACTTCCTTCCTCTTTTTCTTGACCTCTCCTGAAGCCCTACTCGGCCTCTGTCTAGCTCGTTTACCCTCCAACTCATCCATTGCCACGTAGTCTCATCTTTTTGACCTTTCGTGCTGCCATCCTTCTATCCACCAACCAACTTCGTGCACTCATTCTCTGTCCTATTTCTCTGCCCCTGAGCCATCACAAGTTCCATCTCCACCTCACATATCCACCCAAAACCATTCCATCCCTTCACCATCACCAAACTTCCACTTACAGCACATCCTGTAGAAGTTAGCAGACTTCCTGTAGAATTCCTTAGTTTCCTGTAGGATCCCCTGCAGACATCCTGTAGAAGCCTGCAAACTTGGTTGCCGAGCATCCGAATGTTGTAGACCTCTGTGGACTAATGCTAGGGACCCTCTGGGACCTCTCCTAGCCATCCTGACCTTTCCCAAGCTTTCTCTCCCTTCACACCACCTCTGCACAGCCAAACCCTAATAAGAGACAAATTCATAATCACTCCATCACTTAAGCAAAAATACAAAAACAATGTTCTCCTTCATAGAAGTAGTTTGAATTCATGCATTCCACATCATTAGAAGTAATGGAATCCTTTTTAGACAGTTTCACTCTCACTATTGCATCATAGAGGTTAAACTAGTCAGATTAGGGTTTACTAGGGTTTCCATGCTTTGGTTGGCTTTCAGTTCATTTTTGCAAAGTAGATCAATTTCCCTTGAGATAGCCTTCGTCCATCATTTAGCAAGTTTCTTCTGAGAGCATATAGAAGTTGGCTTGAGCCCTAGTGGACTTGTGCCAGCTGACCAAGTGACAGCTGCGACAAGAGCTAGTACTAGTGCATACAACACCGTCGCTTCCAAGTTTGTACGAACTACCGGGTTGATAAAATTAGAGATAGGGAGCCCCAGGAGTTGTAGCATTATTGCTACAATACTGGAGCCCACCATATTCTTGATCTCATACAATCCAATTTGTAAAGGAAGAGTGGGCCAAGGTGCTTTCTTCTTCCTCTGCAACACTCCTGATAACCCTTTGGAAAAATGATAAGATTCTTATTGCATGACCAACTTGTTGGTGGCATACCTTGATAGAAAATGTGGGGACTTCTAACCACCAAATGCTCTCAAGTAAGTTCCATCTGTTGAGAAAAACTAATTTTGGTACTTCTTCCATTATCTCACGTGACATGTGAGGTGGTTCTTCCTCAAAGATCATTTTGTATAATGGAATGAGGAAGTGATCTGTAAACTTCTCCATGACTCATTTGTAGCTGCAATCTGAAATCAACTTGTAGTAAATGTGTACAATAGTTTCCATTGGTTACCATGTCCAAATCATAACAGGAAAGGATTTCTGAGCACATTTTACATCCAGCAAGTAAGCAAACATGTAGAACCTTACTTCGTTACCCTTGGGAGGGTTCCTAGAAATAGCTACATGGGTCCTCCATTTTTGAGCCAACAAGTCGAGTTAGTTAAATAGTGTTCCTTTTATCACAATATGATGTAGTAAAAATGCCCAGACTTTGGGAAAGGTCTCAGTAGTCTTGTGACCATAGATTCGACAACATAGAATTATCAAGTACTGAAATTACTTCTTGAGAGATTTGGTCTTGTAAGTGTTGTTGGGTGTCTAGCAAAAATTGGATGGCTCTTTCAACAAAGCTTTGATGACATCCTTCATGATCAAGTAGATGGTGACTGCATAGAAGTGGGAATCCATGTAATATTCTGGTAGCAGTAAATGATACATGCTATGAAAATCATGTGCCATAAAAGAGGCAAACCTTCATCCACTAGAAATGTTGAGATTAATCATCTTTATATATGTATGTGACAGAATCAAGTTGACAATGTTTATCAATGGAAAGGTTGGATACCTACATGCAATCTTGTGTAATCCTAACCTTTGGACATTGATTTAAACCTACCTATATTCAAGATATGCTTTGAAACTACTTTCATTGTAAACCTCTTTAATTGTGTGCCATGTAATGGATGAGTCTTTCTCAATGAATAGTTGAGTATTCAAAGGCATTGGCATAGTGGCAAGAACACTCTTAACTATATCACTATTGTTGGTTTCTATGGTGTTCTTTGAGGAGGATCTCTTAGGTGCCATGATGATAAAAACTGATGGAGAAAGATAACATCAAAATTTGCATTGCATGTATGACAAAATGCACTCATGGAAAACACAAATTAGCTCAAGAAAATCAGTCTATTCAGCAAGATTAACGCAACAAATCACACACTGAGAGGAAATATCGCACAATTCTTGGGCTGAAGGTGGGAGATTGGCCTCATGAAATATGCATTACATAGTTTCAGTAGTCAAGGAGGAATTTAGAGGCTTGAGACTATGCAATTCATAGTGCCAGCTAGGCAGAGTGGGAAGGAACTACGCATTACACAATCCTAGTGGCCAGGGCTAAGGGCTAAAGTTTGTGATTGAAAATGCATAGTTGGGAAAGCCAGTGACTACTCCTTATGTGGTCATAGAGTCCAAGCTTGAGGCTTGTCTCTTGGAGATGCAAAATGCGAAGTTGGAGAAGGAAAATGTTGACCATGATTGCATAGATCTTCCCTAGAAAGAGAGAAAAAATGATAAATCCAAGTGTTATGGTAGGGAGAAATGCAGATCTAGCTAAGGGGAAGATAGATTAGTGAAAACTAAGTGCCAAAATCCAACATGCAAGAGGAAAAACGAACATGCACAAAATGATCAAGTAACGACAACTGTTGGTGGGCAAAAAGAAAGAACTGAATGCGACACTTGGGAAATGTGAGCGATAGGCTAACCAACACTTGTAAAAGCTAATATATGTTAAAAATCTAGCTACTGTGAAAATAAATAAGAAAATATCACCCATAGACATGAAAATGACAAAAGCTACAAAAAGCGACACATGCAAAACTTAACTAAAAAAGTGCAACAAAACCAGCCAAAAGTTACTTGATCTCCTTGGGAAGGCTAGAGCTTGAAGATCAAGTTTGAAAATGAGCTATAGGGGATTCTATTAAATATATCTAGGCATGTTAGGTTTTCTAACGCACATTCCTAAAATCAAGGAAAAAGTGCCACTTGTCTGAAATATATAATTAGCATCTTAGTGGACTTAACCGAACATTAATTGGGAAGCTACTATTTTTTAGGGATTCCAACTCTACTTTTTTAGGAAACTACTTTTTCATACTAGCAAAGCGGATTGCACAATTCCTAGGCTCAAGAGATTGTGCAATTCCTTGCCTTAGTGAATTGCGTAGTTTCTAAAGGCAAGGACAAATTTTACACAATTTCTAATCTCAAGGCTGGCCTGCCTTCCATGATTACGTAGTTTAAATCGGCTTAGCTCAATTTCTAGAGAAAATGGATTGCGCAGTTCCAAGAGGGAAGGTCGACAATGCTACAAGGTCAAGGCAGGAGATGGCTTGTGTTAGTAAAGTCTCATATCGAGATCAAAACAAGACATCAAAAGCACTACATGGAATGATAAGTATTTAACAGAGCATGAATAATTGTTGATAGTGAATGATAGACTCTTGTAGACAGATGGGAGGCTCCAAAATCAAAGCATGGGGAAATTTTGGAGGGTGGTTGTAGCAACTACCACACTTGGTGACGCATTAGTAGAACTCTAGTTCTCTGTATGGGTCTTACCTCATGTAAATCAAGTATAACTCTTCATGAAGTATTGTTCATTTCATTGATCACCATATCTTCTTTGCTTATATTAAGTTAAAGATATAGTCCATACCATTCCATTCATAGACGACACACTACAAACACAAATCAAACTTATTTTTTTTATTGGGGATGAGGAGTATATAGATACACAAGTGGAAAAGGATTTTCAGAGTCTTGGTTTGCATCTCAGGTGTTGCTCCATTACTGACAGGCTTGGAAAGTACCTCAACAGAGTCACTTCAGGAACACAAACATTTCTCCACTGCCAGCAAGCCTAGACAGTACCCCGATGAAGTTGCTTGCTTCACCTCCCTACACAGGAGGCCTTTCCCTTATTTCACCCTTTATTTATTATTATTATTAAAATCATTATTATTTTGGTTGTATTTTATTCATATAACTATGCAGACACTTATTGATTTCATGGGGTGAAAGAGGGATCCCGACTTATTGAGAGCAAAAGAACTTGTCCCTTCAAATAAGGATACTTATACATCTCTTAAATAAAATTCACTTGTTAAATTTTCCTCCCCTCCTTACTCTAATCGACTTAGTTGACAAGGGAAAATTTACCAATCATTGAGAAACCGATTAGAGTAGGTGATACTAATTAAAAATTCAAGCATCATAATTCCACTAACATTTTCTCTGAGAAAGAATTCATTTTCCATCTGGGTATCATTGACTAAAGGTGAAAGGATAATGAAAAGAGAGGGAACAAACATATAACCAAGAATAGACATTAGAACAATTTCCCATTGAATGTAACCATGCTTGATTTAAAATCCAAACACGATCTTATGTGGAAGTTTATTACAGAATAAAAGGAAATAAAGGGAACAGAATAAACAAAGCAACAGTAAAACAACTAAATGAAACTACTCCTACTTGTAAAATAATCAAAGCTAGGTTAGGCTTACGTAAGATGATACTTCCAATTTAACGAATGAAGAATTACTGACCTATGCAGGTGAGATCATCAATAGAAAGAAATATTATCGTAAACAACAACTGACAAGAAAGATAAAACACGAAATACTGCAACATCTGAATACTGAAAATACAAGAAGAAAATCACAACAAGAAAGCACATACGAAACATTTTTCTAATGCATTTTGGTGTTCATGCTCATCGCAATAGGCTATCATAGGAAAGAATTCTTCCAGACTTTCAATCTTAGAAAACATAAAGAAAGTGAAAAACTTGCATCTTGCAAATGGGATTGCCAGGTATGGCTCCTCCAATGATTGAGTGATTTTATCATGCAAAACAGATGAAGGATGTGAAAATTATGAAATAGATTGAATTTCAATTTGTGTGATCAAGTGATGAAAATTGTTTAGAGATAAAGTAATATCCTAATCATGCTTGGAAATAGTGTCAAGACTACCAAAACCTGACATAACCCTCAACATAGTTTGAAGGGCCTCAATATCTTGCAGTAGCTTGAATACATCAAAAGGTAGATCATCAAAAACCGGTGGCTTAGAATAATCAACAGTAGAGAATACAGAGTCATTACTAAATGAGTCGATGAATAGATCACAATATCCATGATCAGAAATTCCATCGTCAGAAAGAAAGGCATCTTCATGATCTGATGAATCCTAGAGAGAGGAAGATTGAAAACAAGGAATTTTACACCCTGTTTCTTCACAATGATCAGATGATAGATGGGAGAGATTGTAAATAGAAGAATTATCCTCACTTGGTTCTGATGTAAAACTGACATTCCATGAGTCTTGAGTATGATTATAATTAACGTCATTAGAATATGATTCTTTGAAAGATACAACAAGTATGGCATAATCATGGAAGATGTCAGGATAAGGAGGGATATGTGAGAAAGGAAAAATATCAACTTTCATTATAGATTCTTGTTCAAAAACAGAGTCCCACACATAGTTTTTATGAATGATATCACAATTTCCTTGATTAACACTAACTCCATCATAAATTTGAACCCATGAGAACTAGACGAAGAGATTATAACTGGTGGATATAACAACTCACAATTAGGAGGATCAAAGAAACCAAAGAAAGGAGGTCGAGGAGAAAGAAAATCACTGGTAAAATCAGATTCACAGTCAAAACTTGTGCTTGAATTCTAAATATATGAGGTGGAAGAAGATAGTGGTAAATTAACCGATGAACTCTAGTTTTCCAACCTCAACCTGCATACATGTATTTGTTTGATGAGGGGAAGACAAAGAGTCACTTGGAACAACTTCCTTCATTGCAGATTTAAGAGCTCCATAACTAGTGTATGTTGGGAGACTTTTGAAGGATTCATATTCTACTAGATTCATCGAAATATTAACAAGAAATTAAAACTTGTCTTTCATGAAATTCCAATCGATATAATCCTCAAAAAATTCATAACATAAATGAATTACGTGATTGTAAAAATCTTCAAGAGATTCATCAAGTGCTTTTCTAAGATGCATGATTTTCTTGTAAACAAATTTTTAATCATACGTGTCAAAGGCACAATAGATCTCCTTGACTAGATGTTCAAAAGAGTGAATAGAAGTGGCTAGTAATGTGTAACACCATTCTCTAACATGCACTTTGAATGTAAGGATGAAAAAACTACAAGCAATATTATCACAATGAATTCTGTGATGAGTGCAGAATTCAAGAAAGTGAGCAATGTGCTCGAGAATGGTTGTTCCACCCTCGACATCAAAATTTAAGTTAGACATGTCATTAACTATCACCGAGGGAACTTTTAGAGTTGCAACTTTGGAAAAACACGACAGGGTAAAGATATGGTAAGAAGCCATTTAAAATATAAGAAAAGTTCAAGCAGACTTCATAGGCTCAGCTTGTCATCTCGACCTCCTTCATGCGCTAGAAATGTTGACAGTGTTTGACCCACCAACATTTAGAGGGTCTCCCTGATATGAAGTCCCATTTAGACCTCACATCATTTGGAGTAGGATTCCCATCTAGAATATGACCCAGTTTCGGAAATATTGGGCTTTAGTGGTATGCCTTGGCTGTGATAACACATAGAATGATGTATTCATGACTTTAGTGAAACAAGTGTACAACTTTGTGAAGAACTAGGTGCAATGCATGAGAGGTTCTATCGCAAAAAGGGGAAAGTGAGTTAATCCCTTAGAATCCTATAATAGTACACAACTTGAAAGGAGCACACAAGCATAAAATAAATCATAAGTTAGCTTTCAATACAGTTCACAAGATAATCGTGATTGACATACATAATAACACACATTCAACAAGATTCATACTAATATGAAAAAAATAGTTCATAAGCATTAGCATAAATTAAATAACCTATATTCCCAATATAAAAATAGTAGTCCTACTATATTCACAACATATGCATGAAAGCATGCGAGCTTTGATCTTTTATTAAAGTGAAAGTCCCAAACATACATATACAATTTCCAAACCACTAGTCCCAATAGTGGAACATGAAGCCAACACCTTCTCCTCCACTCCCTCTATTCTAAGGAGAAGCCAAGTCTCTCAACAAAACTCCCAAGCTTTTGATCATAAGCTAAAATCCTAGGAAGAATCCCTGTACCTGAGTTATGAGGGTATATTTATAACAAATGAGATGAATAATCATCTCCCGTTTGTGACTATCTGACTTCCCTTAAGACTTTTTTTTTTTTCAACCATGACCTTTTGACTTCATACAAAATGACTTTTCACATTCCACAATTGACACTTGGAATTTCACTTACAATTAATTACAAAAGAATATTACAATATTTGTCATACCCATATAATAGAAAACTAGGTAGAGTCAACTATATAATCCTAATAAGACAACAACAAGTCAAGCTTGAGTTTGGGGAAACTCTAGCTCAGCCACTTCAACTTGTAGTTTCTCAATCACATAGCAATGCCAAGCCTTGTATTGTGAGATGACTTCCCCAAACTTTGTGATGGGATTAGGCTGGAAGTGGAATATAGCCTCCATTGCATCCAGGTACACTACCTTGGAACCAATTTGAGTTTCCTTGTGTAACATCCCTGGTGAAAATTCCATGTAAGAAAAGTTAATAAATGAAAAATAATAACCACGGTTGATGGGACACTTATTCCAAGCTTATTGTTGGGAAAGACATCCTAGTGTGGGTGTTCATTTGGTTTATTATGGCTAAGGAAATTGGCAAAGGAAATGGATAAGGCTTTGGAAAGGCACATTTATTTATGAAAATAATGGAAATTAGGATAAAAGGAAGGTGAAATGTCACAGGTTGCATGCGAGGAGGAAAATGAAGAAAAATAGAGACCTAATTGATAAAAAGCCTTCTAAGGATCAATTTGTAACCTTTTTTGTTAGTTCAGTTTTGGAGCTCTCTCATTATTCTCTCTCTCTCTCTCTCTCTCTCACTCTTGGGCACTTCGAGTTTTCTTGGAGCACTTTGACATTGGATCAAGAAAGGAAAAGAAGGAAAGAGGAAGGAAGGAGCAAGAAAGGAAGTGCGAGATCAAACAACTACAATGAGGTTCTTTGTGGTATCAACTTGCATGTGTGTTTTCCTTGCTAGATTTGGCATGCATGGTATTGCATGTGGTTATTTTGTTGTTATGGCATGGGTTTTGTTAGGTGTGACAAGTTTTTCAACCTAGTCTTGCCATTTCTAGATAGCCATGGTGTGATGGGGTTCTCATGTTTTGGTTGAGATGGATTGTTGGATGGATTCAAAGCTAAGTGAGGTAGTTCTCCAAATAATAGAATACATGGCCTAGTAACCCCTGAACTAGACTAAGGTTTGCGATAAAGCTGGATTTTGTGTTGCCTAAGTGGGCCTAGGAATCCTTGACCAATGAATAAAAGGATATATGTTAAATCCTAGAGGTGGGCTCTCTCCATTAGGACTAGTAATCCTGGGAGGGGATATGCAATAAATCCTAGAGAGTGGGTCTCGATTTAGGGCCTAGTGATCCAGTGTGGAAAGCGGTAAAGCCTGAGAGACTAGGAGACAAGAAAATTCCTCATGGTGTAGGTATAGAAATCTAGTGGCATTCACGCTTGTTTTGGCCTAGTGATCTGGTGGAGATCATGGTAAATCCTATTATTACATGTTTATTGTGTTGGACTAGTGATTTGGAGTGGATTACAATAAAGCCTAGTTTCTATTGATGAGGGTGAGCTGGTTTAACATCGAAATTCCCTAGTTGGTTTTTTTGGTTTGAGTCCCGCATTAATTCTTGAAATATGGCATGGAGGTGAATGGCTGAAGAGAGGTTTGGCTCAACCATTCTATGGTCTAGTGGAACGTGGTAGTCCCATCTCAGGTTATATTTTTCATTCATTAATGAGAGGTTTGTTCCTTGATATTTTATATATAAATGTACTAGTTTATATGTAGATTTTATGGTTGATGTATCCTTGATATTTTTGTTGCTATTATGCTTTTTATAAGCATGTACTATGTTAGTGATGATGTATGGCTTCCCTCATGTTTTGATTTGTAAATGAATGAACAATGTATCTATGACCTAATAAATGATAATGCATCTAATGATATAAGAGAAAAATTCTTCTTACCGATTCTCAGATAATTATGAGACCCATATGCTTAAATATATTGTTTACACCTATAGATTACATATTTGTGATACATTTGATGAAATTCCTGGCATGGCTAGTAGGGGTCCAGTTAAGGGCTTGTTCTAGTAATTGCATTTGTATCATTATTCCCCTATTATATTTCTATTCTGAAGGTGTCATTTAATTATGGGCAGTGACTTGGGTTCTAGACTTGAAAGAGTGGCTCAAATACTAGGGAAACTAGCACAACACTAAGCAAAATAGTCCCTGGACGTTGGCTCACCATGTTATGGGAGCGTCCAGAGCCTTCTGTAATGAGCTGAAAATTTTTCACTGTTAGGTGTAGTCAAATTTCCAATGTAGCCACATGAGAAGCGGATTAACTGGCATGTCACTTTGCATGAGAATGATAACTTGACAAGTATGTAAAATATAAAACACAAACTCCATAGGCAACATATACTTACAACTGAATTCTAAAGACTACATCCTCTGATGTCTGAAATTTTTTATCATTGCCATAAGGAAGAAAAACATGTTTTCACATGCCATTATCATAGCAAGAGATGCATTTGTCTTTTTTAAACAACAACTTCCGAAACCTAGTGGAATCACCATAGAGACAAAGTGAAGGAATTGTAACAAATATCAAATGCCTACTCCTTGTTCACCAACAAAGAATAGATATAGTCTTGATCGTTCACCGAGGATAGATGTCTTTGTTACTTCACTCCTCGACAATGATGCCAAATGCTGTATTTGTTTCTCGAAGGTAGTTCTTGGCTGCAAAACTGCGTTGAGAAACCAAATAGACCAAAATTTAGGTTCAAGATCACCCTAGAACTAGAGGGGGCTCCCTCAAGTGTTACGAGACCTCTTTTTAACATTGTTCACTGTCACTAGACAACAACCTTTAAAGAAAAATGGCTAGATCTATCATTTGTTATAGGTGGTTGCTGATGAATATCCAATCTATGCTCATAAATAAATCCCTCTCTTGACGAAACTTGATTAAAGTGCCAACATCTAGTTCCGACTGAAAAACATAGCTTAAAGAATTTGGTGGAGGAAAATAAGAGAAATCAGATAATTAAGTATAAATACTTAATACTTAATAAATCAAATATAGTAGATATGTGTAGAATAATTCTACAGCTAAACAAATGTACATTCAAGAGATGACGAAAGACAACAATTAACTGATGCAGAGAAGTTGATTTAAACAAATTTCTCAATTATCTAATCTTAGTGTTCCATATACATATATACATATAACAAAAAACCACACCAAAGAATATTCCAAAAGACATCCATTCAACTAGCGAATAGAGAAGGATACATAGCCTGCATTTGATTAGCCATCTCCCATGTCTCTTCATCCGAACCAAAGTGCTTCAACTACACTTTAACTTGCTCGATTGCTTGGTTCTAGAGCATCAACATCTTTCTCTACAAAATCCACCGAGGTTCCGAATGGAATTCTCCTTCTAGCTCCTCTTACAAAATGGACCAATCAATAACATGATCAACATATTTTACATATATTTTAAGCAATGAAGCATGGAAAACATCATGTCCTTTTACTATTAGAGGTAGTGCAAGTCGATGGGCTACTAGTACAATCCTCTCAAGAATCTTGAAAGGTCCACAATAGTCATGTGTCATCTTGGCACATGATCCAATCCTCAAGGAGATCTTCTTGGGCTTGATGTGCAAGTACACATGTTCCCCAACTTGAAACTCCTTAAACATCCTGTCCTAATCTACATAAATCTTATGTCTATCCTGTGTTGCCTTTAAATTCTTCTTGATTACCTACATTTCCTATTCCATCTATGTCAACATATCCAGTCCTATGAACACCATATTCACTGGATCACTCCAACTTATGGGAGTCTTACGACTCCCATAAAGTTCATCAAACGTACTCATCCTTAGAGATCTCGATACCTATTGTTGTAACTGAACTCAATCAGTGGAAGATATTGTTCTTATTTTTGTTGCTGATGCATAATGTACATTCTCAACATGTCCTCCAAAATATTATTGACCCTCTCTTTTTGTCCATCTATATGTAGATGATAAGGTGTAATGAAGGCCAACTCTATACCCAAACCTACAAACAACTCTTTCCATAACCTAGAAGTGAACTTGGCATCTCTATCTAATACGATATTCTTTGGTACACCATGCAACCTCACTATATCTCTAATAAAGACATGTGGTACATCTTCAGTTGAATAAATATACTTCACTAGAATGAAGTGGACTACCTTTTTCAACTTGTCCCCCACAACCATGATAGAACCATCCTATCTATATGTCCTTGGCAAACCTATGATGAAATGTGTGGAAATGAGCTCCCATTTCCACTCTGGAATTGAAATTGGTTGTAGTAATCCACCTGGATTCTTACACTCTCATTTTACCCATATAAAATTCAAGCATCTAGCCACAAACTCTACCACTTCCCTCTTCACATTCAACCAATAGTAGAACTTCTTCACTGTTGTCAATATCTTCTGATATTCTGGGTGACTTGAATATGGCTTCGCATGAAATTTTCTCAAGATAAGCTTCTTGAACTCACCATTGTATGGTACATATATCATGTCCCTAAATCTGACTAAACCATCTATTGTGAGTTGATAGTGCACATGTTGATCACCTGTACCATGTTTTAACCTATGCCTAAGCTCCATGTAACTATCATCCTTTTATCCTCCGTGTAAGATCTGATCTTGTAAGTCTGTCCAATAAGAACTCATACTTTCTATATGATTTACCTCTACTCTCCTACTAAGAACATCTGTAACCCTATTCCCTTTACTTTCAATGTACCTGATCTCGAAATTGAACTCACTAATCATCGCTAACCATCTAGATTTTCTTGAATTCAGGTTCAGTTGATCAAATAGGTATCTCAATCCACTATGATTGCTCATCAATACAAACCTCCTGCTAAGAAGATAGTGTCTCCACATTGTCAATGCATGGATGATTTATGCCAACTCAAGATCATGTGAAACATAATTATGCTCATGCTCATTCAGTTTCCTTGATTCATAGAAAACTACTTGTCCTTCTTGCATCCTTTTTGCAAGTTAGATTTCAATTGAGCAATTAGTTTTTCATTCAGTCAATAGTTTTCATTCAATCTGAAATTTCAATTCTGCAAAGTACTTCCCAAATTTTGAAAAAAATCACAAAACCAAACCAAAAACACTTTCCTTCATGCCTCATAGTAATAGAGATAACTTAGGGAAATTTTTGCCAAATACCCCCACTACATCAAACAACCAACCTTCCCTCTTATTCGATGGCTGTGAACTGGAGGAACCCTTAGGTGAGCAACCAGAAATATTTGAAGAACCTACAGGGGAAGAAGAAGAACCCATTCCTACCAAGCCAATGGCTGAAAACAGAAATGAAGGAGAGAGAGTTGAGGGTGCCTTCCCCATCAAGGAAACCAATGGGAACACTAAGATTAATAATATAAGCCCCTTTTCCCTTCCTCATTTCCATGGCTTGACCATAGAAGATCCCGACACTTTCCTATTTGAATTTGTTGTTATATTTTGAACCTATGACTATACAGATGATGAGCATAAGTTGAAACTATTTCCATCTACCTTCAAGGATGCATCTTTACATTGGTTCATGGGTTTACCTGGGGATATCATCACAACATGGGATTAGATGCAGGAAGCCTTCAACAACAAGTATTGAGACTACTGTAGGTGTAAGGATACTAAAGAAGAATTTTTGAGGATGACCTTAGGTAATGATGAATCCCTAGAGGATTATGAAGAAAGATTCCAGCTTAGTTACAAAAGGACTAAGTGCAAACTTGACCCTGAGTCACTAAAGTTGGTCCTGCTTAGAGGAGTAAGGGAAGACATTTTGGATACCCTACACTTGTTAGCAGAAGGAGATATATACCAGTTACCCTATGAGGATATCAAGACTGTCTTTAGAGACCATTCTATGGCAGCTAGGAAAAAGGGTAGGGGAAGTCAACCTATGGTCAGTACATCCTCTTCCAATTCATCCATCAAGGGTGTTGGAAACATGCTGGAAGATTTCAAGAGTGAGATGTTGCAAACCCTTGCCTTACATATGGATGCTATGCACATTAGGAGAAAGCAGGAGGAAGTAGAGAGAGCCTTGGCCATTTTTTGTCCTAGATGCACCAGGAGACACCCTAGGAATGAATGTCAATTGAATTCTATTGATATTTTCTCAGTCTATGAAGGAAAACCACTCCACAGAGAAGTTCCCTTCTTTTGCTAGACTCAAAGTTGTATATCAAAGAGCTAAAGGGGTCACTAAGTAGCTCCACTACATAAACCAAAGTAGACCTCATGGGCCTAGGCCATACCAGTAGGGCATGCGAGGGTCATCCCATGCATATTATAACCCCAAACAAACCACATCCATAACTTCTTGGGGACCCCCTGCTCACCCTTCCTAGACTACACCTCCTCCTTGGTCCTTTGCATCTCAGTATCATTCCCAACCAGCCAGCCAATCATTTCAACCATATGCTCCACCACAAACTCAGTGGAATGCACTACCCTAGGGGTGGAGGCCCCATTACAAGAATGTTCCTGCTTTATTTCCTTCACCACCTGCCCAACCACAATTGTTACACTCTACTCCACCTAAACAATCCCAAATTCTTGCCTAGCCAAATCCAAACCCAAAAAACAGATAGGAACAACAAGTATACAATGGAGAGACACCATATCTAGCTTATGTTGTGGGGATCCAATATATTAACCTGAGATCTAGGAGAGTTCTCCCGGATAACCAACCTCCACCTCCACCTAGGGAGGTTGAAGAAGAAAGAGAGGAAAGCATTGTTAAAGAATATCCACCCTTTCCTGAGAGATTAACTCAACCACTCCAACCTACCCCAGAAGATACTGAACTTTTGGGAGAATTGAAAAACCTATGTATCAAGATTCGACTTCTCCAAGCCATCAAGGATGTACCTATTTACAATATGTTGATTAAGGATAAGTGTTTCAAGCATTCAGGGAGGTGAAAAAGAGATGCCCCTACCATTAATGTCATTGGACAACTATCTGACTTAATGCTGGGGCAAGTAATCTATCCAAAGTATTTGGACCCTAGAAGCCCTATAGTAGATGTGCACATAAATGGAACCATTGTCCCACACACTTTGATTGATCTTAGGGCTGCCATTAATGTGATGACCAAGGACACCATGCTCAAGCTCAACCTCCAAGGTTCATTGAGAAAGACCACAACAGTCTTGCAACTTGTAGACCGCTTCACAGTGACCCTCGAGGGGATTGTAGAGGATGTGATGATCTCCATTGACTCTTGGGAGTACCTTGCAGATTTCCTAGTTCTCCAGACTAAGGCTAAGCTTACTTGTTACCCTATCATCCTTGGGAGGCCCTAGTTGGCCACTGTCAATGCTTACATCAGGTGCAGAGCTAGGAATATGACCATCAAGAATGGGCATATGACCAAGAAGTTAGTCCTATACCCTCCTGCTCAGCCATCACTAGAACATGATTTACCATTAGGTTGGAAGAGGAGGAAGAAGATGAATTTTATTCTACCCAAATTTATACCTTAGAAACAACCATGGGAGGAGGACAACAGGATGAAGATGAGTTGATTGAACACCTACTCCAAAGTCCAACTCCTAGTACATTGTCCCTAGAAGAAGTAGTTAAGGAAACCAAGAAAAACCATCCAATTGATCTGTACTTGGCCAATTCCAAACCTCTCTGTGTGAAAAACATAGAATTCAGCCCTGAGAGAACTTTGAAAATTAATCCATCGCTTTCTATTCTCCAAAAGGAGAAGTTGTGCAACATGCTAAAGGAACATATGGATGCCTTCACTTGGAGTTAAAAAGAAATGAAGGGAATACACCCCTCAGTGTGTACTCACCAAATTTACATCAAATAAGGTTACAAGCCAATCCGGAAACCCTAAAGGAGGATGAATATAACTCTTAAAGATATAGTCAAATAAGAACTGCAAAAACTGCTAGATGCAGGATTCATTTATCCTATCTCTGACAGTGAGTGGGTATCTTCTTTGGTGTGGAGGATTTGTGTCGATTACAGGGAGTTGAACAAAGCCACAAAGAAGGACCATTTCCCTCTACCTTTCATCGACCAATTACTAGATGTCTGAGCAGGGAAAAAGGTTTCTCTTTCCTAGATGGATTCAGTGGGTACAACCAAATCCAGATTATCCTGGAAGACCAGGATAAAACCACCTTCACTTGTTGTTGGGGCACTTTTTCCTATAGGGTCCTTCGTTTTGGCCTATGCAATGCTCCTGCCACTTTTCAGAGAGAAATCCTAAGTATGTTTGCTAAGTTGGTCCATGATGCGGTAGAAATCTATATGGATGATTTCACACCTTATGGGGGTGATTTCAAGGAGGCTTTGTCCAACTTAGGTAAGGTACTGCACAAATGCATTAAGATGAACCTGTATCTCAGTCCCGAGAAATGTGAATTCTTGATGACTGCAGGGACCGTGCTAGGTAATTTAATATCTCAGGAAGGAATGCTAGTGGACCCAAACAAGATAGCTATCATCCAAAGGGTCCCACCTCCTCAAAAGAAGAGAGATATTAGAAGTTTCCTAGGGTTAGATGGATACTACCAAAGGTTCATAAAGGTCTTCAACAAGTTCACCTCTCCTTTATTTGGGTTGTTGGCCAAGGACTCTGAGTTTATATGGTCAAAAAGTTATCAAGAGGCCTTGGACATCCTGAAGAACAAGTTAACCACTACCTTGATTATTTGAAGCCCAAATTGGGCCCTTCCTTTTCACATTCATGTTGATGCCTCACACAAAGCCATAGGAGTAGCCCTAGATAAGATAAATGAAAAATTGCCTTATGTCATTTACTTTATCAGTAAGAATCTGTCAAAGGCCAAACTGAACTACACAGTGACCAAAAAGGAGCTCTTGGATGTTGTGCATTCACTGAACAAATTCAGGCATTATATTACAAGCTATCAAACATTTGTCCATACTAACCATGTTGCAATCAAATATTTAATGAAGAAACTTGATGTGAATGCTCGTATTACAAGATGGTTACTTTTATTACAGTAGTTTGATCTAACTATTGTTGATAAGCCTAGTAAGGAAAATATTGTTGTAGACTTTTTGTGCATATTAAATTTGTCTGCAAGTGAAGAGGGAATGGTTGGTGACTAGTTACCAGGCGAGCACTTGTTAGCCATTTCAGTTCTCTCTCCATGGTTTGCTCACATAGAAAACTATTTGGTATCTACACAGTTCCCACTGAATTTGTCCTCCAAATAGAAAAGAAAGATTATAAGGAAGAGCACTCACTTCACTTGGATTGGGGGCAATCTCTTCAAACTTGGCCCAGATCAAATCTTCAGAAGGTGTGTTAAGGAGGAGGAAGTATTTGATATCCTTCTGACCTGTCATGATGGGCCTTATGGAGGTCACTTTGCAGCAAAGAGGACAACATTCAAAATCTTACAAGCACACTATTATTGGCCCAATATTCATCAGGATTTGAAAAGATATACTAGTTAGTGTGATCGGTGCCAAAGGATGGGAAAGCTTACTCCAAGGGATGAAATTCCTTTGCAGCCTCAAGTGACTTTCGAGCCATTTGATAAGTGGGGCATGAAATTCATTGGACCTATTGACCCTCCTTCCAAGAAAGAATAGTACATCATTGTGTGCACTGACTATCTGACTAAGTGGGCCGAAACCAAGGAAATTAAGGCAACAATAGAGGAGAAGGTGGATAAGTTCCTAAGGGAGAATGTATTTACAAATTTTGGTACTCTAGAGAGCTGGTCATTGATGAAGGCAACCAGTTTACCTGCAACATGATTTAAGACTTGCTCAGCCAGCACAAGATCAAGCATAGGACCTCCAATCCCTATCACCCATAAGCTAATGGGTAGGTGGAGGTGACCAACAGAGCACTGGACAACATCTTGACCAAAGTGGTTAACAACAACAGGAAAGATTGGGTAGAAAGACTAGTTGAGGCCACTTGGGCCTATAATACCACCTAGAAGACCACCACTAGATTCACACCCTATGAAATGGTCTATGGGAAAAAGGCCTTGTTGTCCATTGAGCTTGAGTATAACACATTAAGAATGGCAGCCCAACTAGATCTAGAAATCAGAAGTGCACAAAAAGAGCGATTGCTCCAGTTAAATGGTTTAGATGAGTTCAAAATGTAGGCCCTTCTACACACAAAGATAACTCAAATTCATAGGAAGATCTGGCACGATAAGAACATCAAGGATAAGCAATTTCAAGAAGGTGAATGGGCCTTGTTATATGATTCTAGATATAAATACTTTAAGGGAAAGTTAAGGACAAGATGGCTAGGAACTTATGTTGTAGAAAGATGTCATGATAATGGTCCAATGCAGATCAGAACCATAGATGAAGAGGCCATTCCTTTACTAATTAATTGACACTGATTGAAAGTTTACGAAAGACCATTGTAAAAGCAAGAATTCATAAATGGTATCAATAAAACAATGATGGTGGTGGAGCAAGTTTCGGCTCCTGCCTCATCAAATCACTGAGGAAAAGAAAATAAGGACTCGAGTGAGAACCTCCACGAGGTGCCTCAGTCCCACTATTAGGTTGAAAACCTCTTAGGGTGGCCCAATGGTGTCAATAAAAAAAGAAGGAAATAAAAAGATCCCTAGGTGAAAACCTCTCATGAGGCGCCCATGGCAAACAGCTAGGATGAAAACCTCTTAGAGGCCAACTAGTTGTTTTCAAAAAAAAAAGAGAAAAAAAAATCATGAAAATTTCTATTTATAGGTCAGCAAGGAGGACGATCAAAGAACAAAGGAGGATAAAAAAAGGACCTATTTCACTCACATTTTATTCCACTCATTATCATTCATCACTCCACCATTTCTTTGATTTTTTTTACTCCTTTTCTTTAGTTTACAAGGGGGTTGTGTTTTGTACAAGATCCCTTGTAAACCTATAGGATCCCCTGAAAACCTATAGGATGATCCTCTAGGAATTACAGTGGCTTGGGAATCCTACAGGAAGTTACCCTAGGGAAAGAAAATGACTTGCCATGTCAAAATAATGACATCCCTACATCACAACTTCATTACCATACCTATCTTCACTTTCATCACCCCTACCTTCACCATAAAAAAACTAGTTTCAAAAAAAAAAAAATCATAGTCTTCAAGAGAAAACACAAAGAGAAAAAAATGAAATAGAGAGCAAAAGGGACCAGCACCTAAGTATTTATCATTTCTCCACACTCCTAGTCTTCCTCTCAATGCATGTCATCATCCTCAAAATCCCAGCAAAAGAAATGATTAGAAATTTTGAGGGAGAAGCAGCTACAGGACATGCTATAGGAAATCCTGTAGCAGCCTATCCCATAGAATACAAATAATGATTGCAGCAAGCTTCCAACATGAAGATCCAAGCGCAGAAGAAGCTCCAAAGCAGCAGCAACACCATCATCTTCAACACTAGGTACTTGCACATCAAAGGAATCATCAGAGAGAAATAAAAGAAATGAAGGAGAAATAGCATGCAACCAACACACATCAAGCACCTCAGGTCTTCAAAAACTGCAGAAAGGTATTAGCACCACAAGTAAGTATCTCACTTCACTCTCTAATTTGCATAATGTAGTCAAAATATGTAAAGGTTACGAGTAAGTTAGTTTATAAGCGAAAGGTGGCTAGTTAACTTGGCCACCTTCGTTTAGCCGACAAAGACAAAACAGTTGGTCCTCCCACACGTGGTAGTAGTCATGTCAAAGAAAGAGAGGAGAAGGAGAAAAGAAGTTAAGTCTATGGAGGCATGAACTAGAAGTTTATTACAAGGAGAGGGGAATGATGAGATGGTAGTTGGGACCAACGGTCCAAAAATAGAAAACGTACCTTCGCTGCCAGCACACCACCTCACATAATGTCAGGCGAAAAGAGTCGATAGTGCGGACACAACCAACCTCCCTAGGAGCCTAAGACTCTCTAGTGACAAACAAGACAAACAAGAGCAATCCTTCTCTAAACATGCATTTACTATACGAGGAATCAAGTGTCTAGATCCTACCTGTAGTCCAACGCTGTTGTAGCAATCCAGCCTCGCTGATCCAGATGAGCTCCTCCTTCACTTCGAAACCTGTATTCACTAACAATCAAACGATTAAATAGCACTTGATAATCTCATAAAATAAAACATATTCAACACATAGACCAAGGAGTACAGAAACAACTCATAAATAACAAGTTATTGAGAAGAATGGACTCATTTGCATTAATAGGAAACAAAAGGAACAATTACAACCTGAGCCTTGGTGTTGTGCAAGTCCATCCCAGGGTCCATCAAGAGTTCTCCTTTACTTTGACAAAGCTCACCCACTTCCAAATAGAACAAGCAAAGATGGCAATCTCTCCTCACAAGCTTCTAAATGGGATTCCTAATTCCAACAGCATCTACCCTTAGAAATGTTTAGCTTTTAACCTCCCCTCCTTCTGGCCCAATGCCTGTACTTATAGTGCTCAAGAGGAAGTTAATCAGGTCCACCATCAATGGGATAATCCCCTCTTTGGATGGGATAGCTCCCTTATTGATGGGATAAGTTCCTCTTTGGTAGGGATACATGAACCATCTGGAGGCGCTTCATACACGTCAAACATACTTCTAGAAGCCTCTAGAAATGACCACAAGTAACTTTTTTGGAGTGAAACTTGCGCTTTTTGACCTTTACAGGGGTACACACCTGCCCCTTTACATACAGAGCGTACAAGTACGCAGTTTTTGTGAACATCAGGTGCGTATACGGAGGTAAGGCCGAGAGAATCTGCGTACCTAGAGATAAACACATTTACAAAGACTTTCTCTCTTTTTGGAGTTTGACATGGAGAGCAGAGGCATAAGACTTGCCCAGGAGGATAGCATGACCGTTGATAGAGCCATACTAACTGTAAATAGCCATGGTGACATTTTTTAGTGTAACGGATTGCCCCCTAAAGTGCGAAGCCTGTAGTAGATTAGGGTTTTGTATTATCTAGGAAGGGTGAAGTGCTTTATCATTTCAAGGATTATCTCGTGGAGAGCCTGGTCAGAGCCTGCAATTTTCAACACAAAATACATGTATAATATTATATCATCGCTGAGGTAGGCATTTCCATACTCAGATCAAAAATTTAACTAACAGACTAACTACTCTGATACAGGAATGATCTTGCAGTACATCATAATCATAGACTTGCGTGGACACAGTATGGATGCAGCCATTTGTTTATAATTGGTCTACTATATAATGAATACAAAACTCCTCGCAGCTTGGATGGTGGAAACTAGATCCAGGGTCTTCATCTCTACTCCCCGAATTGGTACGATTCTAGCCATGCGAATAAATGAGTTGATGTCGAACATGGTAGAAACCACTTGATTACCAGTCAATGATGTAAACTGTTAACAAGTGTGAGAGAAACCACCAGTAATGTCAATGGTTCTCAAAGTACCCAGTACAATCCATGAGATGTGAATGAATGAGTTGATGTCGAACATTTCACGGAATCCTTCGATCGAAAGTCAATGATGTAAACTGATGTCAAAGGCGAGAAACTTGCCATTGATGCATGCAGACTTCAAGGTACTGACGATTTCTAAGTCATCTCTCTAGATAACGTGCTGATGTCGATAGAAAGCGACCCGTTGCAGGCAAGCCCACAACACGAAATCATTGTTCAAGTTGAAGAAATGTTGTTGTAAGGACTGACTCAGGGATGGTCAAATGGACGCCAAGTATTTTGCAGATGAAAGTTTATTTGCAGAGACCTCTTGAACACATAACGACACGACAGATGGCTTGGTTACGATTTGACCCAAAGTTAATACCCGGAAACGGTTGAAGACTTTCAAAGTGGTTTGATCAACTTTTAAGGCAAAGGATTTCCCAACCCAGGTGAACGGAAAGTGTCGTGTTCAAGAGCGGTGATAAGGTTCTTCTGTAACAAAGGATAACAAATAGGTTCATTCTTCTCTCTTTTCCCCCACCATTTCTGGCAAGTACCTCTTTATTTTTAACAAGCTTGAGGAGGATAACATATGCTTGATTATAAGCTCATCCTTCGGATGAGTCCAACCTAGTTTTGATTCGAACCCTAGGAAGGAGTGGTTTGTTCCTGTTTGTAATTGAACAGGTCCTTTACTGTGAAATTTTAACGAGCCCAGTATAGGAGAAACTCGGCGTTTTTCAATTTTAGAGAGTCTGAAAAACTTAAGAAGACTCCAGGTTGAACTTTTTTGTAAATTTGTGTCCCCCAAGCCCGAAAAAGTATAAAATAATACCTGGGAGAACCGCTTGATCTTGTGACGAAGGAGTACTTTCATGATTAGTGTCTCTGACCTGAAAAGTAAAAAGCGATCAAGGACACGTCGTTTTATTTCCATATCAAGTTTGAAACAACAAAAACCCGGCAATCTTTTCCTGTTTTTACGGTCAGAAAAGAGCTATAAGGGGACCGTCTTTTAATTCCTTTTTAATGAGTGTAAAATAAGCGCTCGGCAATATTTTCATGTTTTAGGAGTCAGAAAAGAGCTTAAAAGATGACTCTGATGTTTTGGTTCATAAAAAATGATGATTTTACTCTAAAGTCCTTTTGTCCTGCACAAAAACGACACATTACTCATACCTATTTAAGATGGGTAAAAATACATTGAAAAATGTCCTTTCATGGTGAAAACTAAACAAACTTAGCATTCATTCATCCAAAAAACCTATAAAAAGACCTTTTACCATGTCATTTTTACCATTTTACTGTTGAGGTTGAGAAAAAGGCTTTTGACAAGAAACTTCCTGTGGATATTGCGGAGAATCCGACCATCAGAACCGAACGCCGTCTCATCAGGTATTCTACAACATCCTTCTCTTGCTTTCCATCCATTTAAAATTCATTTTTAAGTTTTTATTTGATTTTTTGGGGGTCTTGGGGTTTCAAGATGCGCCCTTCGGGGTACGCAGGTCATGCACTGCTGAGTGCATGACCTGCGTACCCAAATATTTTCTCAATGGGGAAAATACCAGGTGTACGCACCCGGCCTTAAGGGAAGCTGCGTCCAGACGCTCTGTTCCTAAAAGCCGGGGTGTGTACCCCGCAAAACGCATTTTGAAACCCTCATTTCTCCAAAATGAACCAAAATTTTAAAATTTTATGGACTCTAACAGATGTTTTATGATGTGCAGGGTGCACACCATGCTTGATTGGCGTGAAAGAGAACACGGGGATGTTGATTTGGCCGCAATAGGTCATCAAACTTCCATTGATGCGTTAAAAGCATGCGGACTGTACAAATACTGGGCCATACCTGGCATGAGGGGCCAGGTGCCATTCCTTGAGTGGCTGGTTGAAAGGTGGAACATTCAGAAGCAATGTTTCTACATCGGAGAGCACCAGCTCGAGATAGAGCCCTCTGACATATATTTTCTCACTGGCTTGCCTAACAGGGGCGAGCAACTCTCTCTATTTGGGACTAGGCCGGGTGGCCAATCCCTTGCTAGTCTCCGGCTAGAGTGGTGCAACAATCAAAACCAGGAGAAGGGGATAGAAATCAAGTACATATCTCGACCCGAACTTATGGTGATAGCCTTTACTGTTACCAGAATTTGCGGCGCGGCCACTTTGCACCATGCCACTGGGTCCCAAATGCGGATGGCTATAGATTGCTTCCAAGGCACCATTTTCAACTGGTGCGATGCTGTGTTAGCCAATATGAAGGGCCAACTAACCAGGGCAAAGAGAGTGTTATCACCAAAATAGGACCCTGATAGGCTGCTGATCAGATTATCTCAGTGTAACTATTTCAAACCAACTTTTGGCTGAGGCTTAGCCTCCTCAACCTGAGCGGGCTCTCTCAAAGGTTAATGATTTTGATAAAGATTAGATGGCTAACTCTATGAAACAAGTATGAAAAATATGAATGGTTGAACATGATCAGTAAACATCCATTGGGCTTATGGAGTCAACAACACCTCAATATAACAATGAACTCAACCTTACATGGAAGTCAGGGCATTCAGCGTTTAAATATTCAGAACATAAACTCATATGGGACACACAGTTTATGCATGTATACAGGAAGTCAGAGCACATTCAGTGAATTCTGAGTGATTATACATCCATACCACTGTAAGAATTAAGAAAAAGGACAAAATCACATATTCTGAACATGAAAAACCCTTCATGAATCCTGAGAAGCAAAGTCAAGCATGTATTATTGAAAATGAGTCATACATATGCCAAATACAAGTGTTTCCATAAAAATTTCCAACCCTTTGTACATCAGATGTTATTCTATATATAGAGCTCTTTACATGCTTGGATTCCTTCCTCCATCATGAGGGGAATTCGAATTTACCATCAGTGACACCTATTCTAACCATAAAACAAGACTTTAAATGCATTTGACACCTAACTAGCAGTCCTAGAGACCTAATACAACTAGGAGTGTAACTCCTTATTATGATTACAACAAACTTATCTAAACATTTAAAACATTCTTTGACACCTAACACTCCATGAAGTCGATTTTGATGAAGCCTCCCACGTGGTCACCCAACTGCTGATGACAAACCCTAGACAAACCCTAGAAATTAGGGCACATGTTTCCCTGTTTTTAGGATTAGATACTTGAAAACTGGCACGTGGGACAAAGCCTTTATCTCTTCATCCATGACACATTTTACGAAACTGAATGAGGTTTTTGTAGCCCATGTTTTCGAGAACAAAAACCTCTCCTAGTTTTTTAAAACATTTCTCCAGCTGTCCAGAAACTGTCCTTGAAAAACACGTGTCAAACAGGAAACTGTCCCTTGCTCTGTTCTGGCTGAAAAATAGGTCTTGGGACAGAGGTCATAACTTCTTGTAAAAAATGTATTTGAAAAAAATGAAGGAGGTTTTGTGACCCAATCCGTGCTTAACAAAAACCTCTCTTGGTTTTTTGAAACATATTTTCTATCGCCCAGAATGAGGCTTTGAAAAACAGGTGTAAAACAGGAGATGAAAAACTGCACCTACAACAGTTTCGTAGCGCAACTTTGGTCCTTCATTTCTCCCAGATCATAATGGATTTGAAGAAAGTGGAAGAGGTTTTTGTACTTTAGTATCGTAGGAATAAAAACCTCTTTCAATTTTCAGAGATGAGTTTTCAATTGCTCAGAAAAGATTCTGGAAGTTAGCTAGTAAAACAGTTTTTTCTACTGAAACAGGCTGCTACAGGGGTTTCGTAGCGCTATGAAAACACTGATTTCGTAGCGCAAAACAGGATTTTTACACTGTCTGCGCTACGAAAACGTGGATTCGTAGCTAGTTTCAAAATTTCTCCGACATTATGTGAGATATGTCTTCTAAACACATGGTGAGGCTTCTAGGACATGGAATGAGGCTATCAAACTTTATTTGAAGATGGACATGAGACTCTAACCCTATGACTTAGACTCTAAAACATAAAAATGACTTCACCATGACGTGACCATGACTGATACAAGAATTGAGAAACCATGTAAGTTGTCCAAATTTTTTAAGGAAGTTTTACAGTGATAACAGTGGCTCCACTAGGGATAGTGTGCCCTTGTGGTACATTAAGAACCTGTAGCTCCAGTGCCGCTATCCATCCTCTAGAAGAAAACTTTGAACTTCTGCCCAATTTGCTCCTCAAGCCTTGAATGATTTTTTGTAAGAAGAATTCGAACTGTTCCTACTGAAATAGATGCTCAGTCAACCTACCCTGAGCTTATTTCCACATTCCTACCTACCCTATCAGCTGCAAGCTCCACTTGTAGCTCAAGCAACATGATATTTCAATAAAGCCAATCAATTGTCCTTTCTGATATGGGAGGCTCTTGACTGCATTCAACCTCAAAATAACCATGATAGTCAGATGACCAAATCAACTTATAATGCACCTGATCTTCATAGAAAAACTGAAACACTGGAAAGTTAAACTCTTCCATATATTTGGCTATAGGATCCCAGAATACATGATCAGCTTGATGATTCTTGTAACTTTCTGGTTGTGCAAACTGATCTTCAACAACAGTGTACAGTTCCTAAATCGTGAAAGAGAAAGGAAGCAACACTCTCTCCTTGTGTTCTGCCATAGAAAGCTTCTGAAAATAATGATAATGATTATGAAAACTATATGCCTGAATTTGACCTTGTAAACCTTCAATGTCTTTCTCAATGTCTTTGGCAAATTCATCCAAAAATTTCATCTTATCCTCTGCCTTGCAGTCAAATGATTTTAGATACGAAGACAAGGACAAAGAAAAACTTTCATCTATTTCTTCATTAATATGATCATCATTCCATTGTTTGAAACCTTGAATTGAAGGAGAGTTTGCCACCGCATCTGATCTATCCATCCATTCCTCCAAAAACATAAGCCAAAAGTCTTCAAATGACTTAATGGATTTGGTAGGAAAGCTTTCAATCCACTGTTTACATTTCCCTTGAAATGAATCATAGAACAACATAATGCAAACATCCTCATGTTTAACTCTAAGAAGCTCTGTAAAATCACAAAAATCTGATATATGCTTCAAAGTTAAACTCAAATCTTCTCCATTGAATTTTGGACCATTCCTTAGAAAATATGCATCCTTGGGAAAATGATTTGGGAAACCATGAATTCCTGAAAAATCTATGCATGCATACCTTGAAATAAGAATGGTAGCATCTGGGTCCTTCATAACTCCAGTGGAATCACCATGAATGTATGAATTTTGAATTCTTCAACAATGGAGTCGCCAAGGTAGATTTCAGCCTCGAAAATTCTTCTGAGCTCCTGCTACCTTCAAAAGTTCAGTCTCTTGATTTCGGGAATGAATAATCTTCAGACTCCCGGTAGACGCACCAAAATGTTATCACCAAAATAGGACCCTGATAGGCTGCTGATCAGATTATCTCAGTGTAACTATTTCAAACCAACTTTTGGTTGAGGTTTAGCCTTCTCAACCTGAGAGGGCTCTCTCAAAGGTTAATGATTTTGATAAAGATTATATGGCTAACTCTATGAAACAAGTATGAAAAATATGAATGGTTGAACATGATCAGTAAACATCCATTGGGCTTATGGAGTCAACAACACCTCAATATAACAATGAAATCAACCTTACATGGAAGTCAGGGCATTCAGCGTTTAAATATTCAGAACATAAACTCATATGGGACACACAGTTTATGCATGTATACAAGAAGTCAGAGCACATTCAGTGAATTCTGAGTGATTATACATCCATACCACTGTAAGAATTAAGAAAAAGGACAACATCACATATTCTGAACATGAAAAACCCTTCATGAATCCCGAGAAGCAAAGTCAAGCATGTATTATTGAAAATGAGTCATACATATGCCAAATACAAGTTTTTCCATAAAAATTTCCAACCCTTTGTACATCAGATGTTCTTCTATATATAGAGCTCTTTACATGCTTGGATTCCTTCCTCCATCATGAGGGGAATTCGAATTTACCATCAGTGACACCTATTCTAACCATAAAACAAGACTTTAAATGCATTTGACACTTAACTAGCAGTCCTAGAGACCTAATACAACTAGGAGTGTAACTCCTTATTATGATTACAACAAACTTATCTAAAAATTTAAAACATTCTTTGACACCTAACACTCCATGAAGTCGATTTTGATGAAGCCTCCCACGTGGTCACCCAACTGCTGATGACAAACCCTAGACAAACCCTAGAAATTAGGGCACATGTTTCCCTGTTTTTAGGATTAGATACTTGAAAACTGGCACGTGGGACAAAGCATTTATCTCTTCATCCATGACACATTTTATGAAACTGAAGGAGGTTTTTTTAGCCCATGTTGTCCAGAACAAAAACCTCTCCTGGTTTTTTAAAACATTTCTCCAGCTGTCCAGAAACTGTCCTTGAAAAACACGTGTCAAACAGGAAACTGTCCCTTGCTCTGTTTTGGCTGAAAAATAGGTCTTGGGACAGAGGTCATAACTTCTCGTAAAAAATGTATTTGAAAACACTGAAGGAGGTTTTCGTGAAAAAATCCATGCTTAACAAAAACCTCTCTTGGTTTTTTGAAACATCTTTTCTACCGCCCAGAATGAGGCTTTGAAAAACAGGTGTAAAACAGGAGATGAAAAACTGCACCTACAGCAGTTTCATAGCGCAACTTTGGTCCTTCATTTCTCCCAGATCATAATGGATTTGAAGAAAGTGGAAGAGATTTTTGTACTTTAGTATTGTAGGAATAAAAGTCTCTTTCAATTTTCAGAGATGAGTTTTCAACTGCTCAGAAAAGATTCTGGAAGCTAACTAGTAAAACAGTTTTTTCTGCTGAAACAGGCTGCTACAGGGGTTTCGTAGCGCTATGAAAACACTGATTTCGTAGCGTAAAACAGGATTTTTACACTGTCTGTGCTACGAAAACGTGGATTTGTAGCTAGTTTCAAAATTTCTCCGAAATTATGTGAGACATGTCTTATAAACACATGGTGAGGCTTCTAGGACATGGAATGAGGCTATCAAACTTTATTTGAAGATGGACATGAGACTCTAACCCTATGACTTAGACTCTAAAACATAAAAATGACTTCACCATGACGTGACCATGACTGATACAAGAATTGAGAAACCATGTAAGTTGTCCAAATTTTTTAAGGAAGTTTTACAGTGATAACAGAGAGGACAACTGAAGACCTTTGGATATGGGCCTTTAGTCGTGAGCTTTGCCCTAGAGAGAGTTCCAATGCTGATTCCCCAGCATCTTACAGTTCCAGTTGGGGCTCCTCGGGAGCCTAAGTTGACGAGATGGGTTGCGGTAATGGCCCGGCATCCTGACGAGGGAGCAGCAGTTGTTCGATTTCCTGATGGTTACTTTCGCTGGCTAGAGAGCCAGGTCTTTGCTATTCAGGACTTTCCTTATGCCGGAATGGATTTTCGGAATGATCCGGACATTTTTCTTCCACAGGGAGAACAATGGGACGACAGAGGTATTTCATTTTTCACAAGTTTTTTAAATTATGTATAATTTTTTTTATTTTTATATATCGCCTCAAAACTGACAACACAAATTTTCAAAATGTAGATGTAGGTCCACGGCGTCCAGCCAACCTCCGGGCTTTTGAGAGGAGAGTACCAGCTGTACCAGCACCAGCCCCACAGGATGCGGCCGCAGAGACCTTAGCCGAGTTGGAACAGGATCTAGAGCGTCTGACGGCGGATATACCAGAGACCACCATAGATGACATTCCCATTCGACTTCAGCGCTATGTGGTCGCAGTCCCAGGACCTTTTAGGAGGTTCTTGTGTAGGGTAGCGCGGGCAGTGGTCTCGTATAGAGAGCACCACCAGTGATTGGCTAGTCACTTTTGTAGACACATATGACATTTTTGGTTTTTTGTACTTATCATTTTTGCCGATCATAAGGTGTTTTTCAACCTATGATCGAAGACGATGTATATTTTTTACACACTCCTATCTATATATATATATATATATATATATATATATCATTATTACCGGCTCATCTTGTTTAACATGTGTGACGAAATGTTTTTAAATTTACTTGCATGATTATCGTAAATGTCTGTCCAACATTCGAGAAGCAATTGCATCTGCTAATGTATTTAAAGACCTTGGAATATGCTGATATTCAATGTAATCAAATTCACGTTCCAAGAGGCGCACTCTCAAAAACAACCTTAATAACACAGGATTTCTAATGGCATATACTCTATTAAGCTGTAATACAACGAGTTCAGAATCTAACCTCACTATCAAACGTCGAATTCCAAATGAAATAGATTCAGACAATAATTCAACCACTGCACTGTATTCTGCAATGTTGTTCGTCGTTTGACCGAGGCTCACCCCATGCATAGAAACTAACTCGTCAGAGGGCGAATAGATAACCCAAGCTGCGGAAGAGATATTCCGTGTACTACGACAAGCACCATCGGCAAATCCAATGTACGTTTGGAGAGGTGTCGACATCTGCAATATCAAGAGTAAAACCAAGATAAGCCAGAATAACGACGAAAAACACACTTTCTAAGCTAAGCACACTATCTAAACTAACAAACATACTAGCTAGAAAGAAAACCTAACCTAACTAAAATTCTCCATACCCACCATTTAAGCATAATACCTCTTTAGGTAAAGTCCATTTCTGGGTTTACCCAAAGAGTCCCCATCAAAATCTACCAGCTCATAGGTCCCTTTTGCTAGCTTTCGCTTTACAATGTAGGGTCCATGCCACATAGGAACAAATTTTCCAGCACCTAGCTTATCGTTAGCTTGATCATATAATAGCACTAGGTCTCCCTCCGAAAAACTCCGAGGGTGTTATAGACATTTTTGTGCCTAACAGCATGAAGCATGAAATGTCAATAATCTAAGGGATCCAAAGTCCCTAAACATGTTGTTCCTACCCCTAGAGGAACAAGGTCAGCAAACCACAGCACTGAAAATCAGTTCTCCACCTGAAAACACTCAAAAACAAGCTGTTTCTAGATCATTTCAACTGCTCCACTGAGCATCTGCGCTGAATGTCAACTGCTCCACTCTGTACCTGCGCTGAATGTCAAAAGCAATGAAGGCTACCTGCGCTGGGCGAGATTGGCCAAGTGGCACAGTCATTCTGCAAGGTGTCAAATGCCCAGGAAGCTTCCAAACTGACACTTGGGTCAAGGAATTCGCCTTGTGATGAGTAAGAGGGTCTTGATCTCCAAGTGGAAGCAAGAATCTCCAAGTGGACTCAAGAACTAAAGAATAACTAAAGTGGGAGAGGACACTAGTCAGCTTCATGCCAGCCTCAAGCTGACTCATCCTATCTCCAAATCTCCTATATATAGAGCTCTCTCATGAGGTCTAGGGGGGCTGGAATTTTGTGCAAGTAAGGAAGTGCTGTTGGTTTGTGTATAGAACTATTGGGTGATTGCTTGAAGGAGGTGAAGAGGAGATTTCTTTTTGCTGGGAGGTGTTGCTGGATTGGGCCTATTATGGTTGTAACTCTCTCAGAACTTTACTTCTTCCATTAATAAAGTATTTGAGGTTCTTCTATATGCATGTGCCTTTATGGTGAATCGATACTTGTATATTTGATTTATGCTAATCCCTGAATCGATTATGGATGTATGCTTCTTGTAGTTTCATTTTCTTATGCTTTTACAGGATCTTTGTGTAGCTGGGCCGGTGAAAGAGCAAGGAGCTAGGAGCAAGCAGCAAGGAGTGAAGATTGGATCAACCATTAGCGCAAGATAACGGTTAGTGGATCATCCTTCTCTTCTCTCTCTCATCTCATAAAGAAGTAATCTTAAATAGCTTTGCATTCAGTTGTTGCTGAGGTACTATCACCCTTAGAGTGGGATAGGGTCATTCCATATTGGATACTTTTCCCAACAACAAATTGGCGACTCCGCTGGGGATCGTATCTTGTTGGTTACTTGTGTTTTTTGCTATTCATTTTATAAACAAAGGGAGTACCGAATCGAACTGTATTTGAATCTTTCGAATGCAAAGTAGAGGGCAGCTACTCTAGCTCAGTTTCTGGGCAAGTTTATAATTTGAAGAGCTGATCCACAAGGACTCTAATAGGCTCTTAGTGATAGCTTTTCATCCTCCTTGTCATCCCTTAGTGTGTCCTTGACTGATAGCTTCTGATTTGAGCAAAAACTGTGAATTTTTGAGCAATCTGTGACCCGGAAACCACCAGAAACGAAAGTTTCGTTCTTCAGTGCAGGCTGTACAAAGGCTGTTTGCATTTCATCGCAGTTCCCGAAGGGGCTACCTGCGCTGAAGGTCAAACAGACAGTGTTCCACCTGCGCTGGACCAGTCCTGCCTTGTGCTGCTGGGGTTTCCTGCTATTCCTTGCCTTGTTTTCACTCTTGTTTTTGCTGTTTGTTACCAGTCAGTGTGCCTATCTGAAACCAATTTTCCTTGTCACTATTTCGCCTCGGTTGTATAAAGAAACTGTGTTTGCTCTTTGTGTATTTCTTGTACATTTACAGTTTCCCATAACGAAAGTGAACTAGTCTTGCTGTGGCCTCTTAAATCTAGACCTATGATAAAGTGTCGTTTTGATCTTAAGAGTTAGTTTGTTTGCTGTTCATAGCTGATTGTGTTGGCATTATGTTTCTGGTATAGCTATATGTTACAGATGTTGTACTTGATGGCAACTCCCGTGGCAAGGCTCTCAATTTGTTGAAAATTAAGAAGGACGCAGGAAAGCAGTTCAGAAGGTGCGTACCCGCAGGTACACCATGCAGGGACTACGTCCAGGTACGCAGGGCAGCCGTTCAGGAGGTGCGTCCCCCCAGTGCACACATTTCAAGGCAGAGAAAAGCACACATGGGGTTTCTTATGTTTTACTCTTGGTATTTAGCCGACGGTATTGGGTTATTATGGTGTCGGCTCGTGGTATTGTTCCATGATTTTAGGAGGAGCGTGCCTATATAAAGCAAAGGAGATCATTTGGCTTAAGTATGGTTTTTGGTTGAATATCTTATGAGGGCTAGATCTGGTCTAGATCTAAACAAGGCGAATCTACTGATGGACCGAGATCTCTTCGGCGCATGTTCAGATCTGTAGATCTGACTATCTGGGTTACTTCTGAAGTCTTGAAAGCCTGGAGACACAGGTGCAGGAAGGGTTCAGGTGTGCCGGGACGCAGGCGCAGAAGGGTTCAGGTGCGCCGGGACGCAGGCAGTTCAATAGACTCAGAGCGAGGGACGCAGGCTAGCAGTTGAGCAGGGTGCGTCCGGGACGCAGGCTAGCAGTTGAGCAGGGTGAGTCCGGGACGCAGGCTAGCAGTTGAGCAGGGTGAGTCCGGGACGCAGGCTAGCAGTTGAGCAGGGTGAGTCCGGGAAGCAGGCAAGCAGTGGAGCAGGGTGCTTCCTTCTCTTAAAATCTTTGTTTATCATTGTTGTGTTCTGGGTTTGGTCCTATTACTGTTGATCTGGTTACTACAGTTGATTGGGTGATTCTCTCATACTTGATGATCAATTGATGCTTATGGATCTAGTTTGAAAATTTATGAAACGTGGTCCTTGTAAGAAAAGAAGTAGGGGGTTGTAGCTCCCTTCCAGGAGAGACTGGGAAACGAGAGAGAGTTGTAGCTCTCTGCAGGTTGCAGCCTGCGTACTGATAAAGGACTGCACCAGTACAAAACCATTGTAAAAGGAGTTTCTAATTTGAAAGAAGATAGAGACATATTGCAGCAGGTGGTTTTCACCCACATTGGGTTTCCACCTTACATCTTGTGTTCTTTTGTGTGACTATCTGTTTTCTTTTGTTCATGCTCATTATTTTATGGTACTGACATGCAAAGATAATTCGAAGAACAAATAAAGAAGATTTATTAAAAGTATTATATAATATTGATTCACCCCCCTCTCAGTATTATTTCCAACAATTGGTATCGGAGCAGGTCCTTCAGAGAAGCTTGATCGCTTGAAGGTAGATCGTTCATCATGAGCAACTACGAGAGAGAAGCATCAATCAGGCCACCGGTTTTTGATGGGACAAACTTCAATTATTGGAAGGTAAGAGTTACTGCCTATCTTCAATCTCTTGGTACAAAAGTTTGGGACATCGTAGAGACAGGCTACGCTTTTCCTTCAGCTACTCCTACAGATGCAGCCGAGAAAAAGAAGTATGAAACAAATGCGAAAGCAGTGAGTACTCTATTAGGATGTATATCTCAATCAGAATTCATGAAGGTAATGCACTATAAATTTGCAAAAGAGATATGGGACAAAATTGTCACAAGCTATGAGGGAGATGAATAGGTAAAGCGTGCTAAACTTCAAACTCTCAGAATTCAGTATGAGACTCTCAAAATGTATAATGATGAAAGTGTGGCTAACTATTTTCTTCGGGTAGATGAGGTTGTTAATTGTATGAAAAATTTGGGTGAAGAAATAAAAGAGGCTTTTGTGGTTGAAAAGGTTCTAAGATCATTGTCCCCCAAGTTTGAATCTAAAGTATCTGCAATAGAAGAAAAGGAAAATCTACGAATTCTTACTATGTCTCAGCTACATGGAATTCTAACTGCTTATGAAATGAGAAAGGGAGGTCCATCAGACAGAAGAGAAGCTGCTTTCAAGGCATCAGGCAAAGGAGATTATTATGAAGCAAGCCACGTCCCAGAAGAAGAGGAAGAAGAATCAAATTTTGTCAGAAATCTTCAAAGGGGTTCTGGAAGGTTCAGAGGTAAGTTACCATTTAAATGCTTTGCCTGTGGAAGAGTAGGTCATTATGCTGCAAAATGTCCTTATAAAGATAAAGGAAAAGAACCTGCTAGATGGAACAAGAAACAGAACGCAAATAAGAAAAGCTACTACACTCATGAAGATAGTGATGGTCTATCAAACAGTGATGAAGATGAACAAGGTAATGAATATAAGTTGTTAATGGCATTTGAAGATGATGATTATATGGATGCTGTAGATGTGGATAACCTTTATGATGAAATTACTAGACTCAAGAGATGTATAGAAGAAAAGAACATGATCATTGATACTCTACAATTTCAAATTGATGAAAAGGAAAAACATCTTGAAAAATTAGAAGGTGAAATTGTTGGTCTTAGAAAAGAGATTGAGAAAACAAAAGCTATTAATCTCAAGTTTGTCAAAGGATCTGAAACTTTGGATGAGATTATCAATGTGCAGCGGTCTCCTCTAAACAAGACAGGTCTGGGCTATAATGGATAAACTTCTCAAGCATCCACCTCAAAAAGTTATCTTGATGCAGCAAGAAGAAATGAGCAAAAGAACAATGAAGATCAACAGGTAAAGCAAGAACAAATTACAAACAGAAACTATCAAGGGCAATCCATCTTAAGGGTGAACAAAAGCTACAACCAGCCACAGGTAAAATCTTCTCAAATTGGTTCAAGAATAGATGAAAATAGAAACTACAATCAGTTGGCTGGTAGATTCAATAACCGCAGAAGTTTCTTCAATGGACAATGTTTTTCTTGCCATAACTTTGGTCACAAAGCAGCTCAATGTGTTGCATATAAAACGATCATGACTAGAGAAGCTCAAAAGCAAAGAAGTATGACAGGGATTACAAAGAGGACCTATAACAACTTTTCAGTTCTTGAAAATGAAGTTGAATGTTCTATTTGCAATAAATTTGGTCATGAAGACTCTGAATGCAGGAGCAGGTTTCAGTAGAAAAAGGAACAAGCCTCAAGCACCAAAACATGGAGAATAAAGGAACCTCAAACATAAAGATGTGGGATAGCATTTTATGCAGAGGGACAGGAAAATCTATGGTACATTGACAGTGGATGTTCGAAGCATATGACAGGTGATAAAGAAAAACTCGAGTCTTATTCTGCTCTAGAAAAGGGAAAGAAAGTCTCTTGTGGAAATGATACTCCTGCAACTATAAAAGGAAAGGGCATTGCTCAGTTAAAAGAAAAGGTCAAGGCTGGAAATGTTTTGTATGTTGATGGATTGAAGCATAATCTTCTAAGTGTCAGCCAGATGTGTGATCAAAGAACCGAGGTTATATTCAGATCAAATGGATGTCTTGTTCGTGATCTTGATACAGGTAAAACAGTGATCAAAGGTAAAAGAACTCCAAATAATCTGTACATATTTGAAGAAGGAATCAACAATGCTATCTGAGCAAGGATGATGAGCACTGGTTATGGCATCGGAGGTTGGGACATCTAAGCTTTTCACAAATAAGGAAAGCATGCAAATATCAGGCAGTTCGTGATCTTCCAGATATCAAAATTCCTGACAACACCATATGCAAATCATGTCAGTTTGGAAAACAAACCAGAACTAACTTTCCAGAGAAAGAAGGATCAGCTAGCATGCCTCTTGAGCTAGTACATACAGATACATGCGGTCCTTTCAGGAAAAGAACACCTCGAGGAGAAGAATACTTGATATTATTCATTGACGATTTCTCCAGGTTTGTCTGGTTAGGACTTATGAAGCACAAAGATGAAGCATTCGAAAAATTCAAATCCTTCAAAGCCTTGGTTGAAAATCAATCAGGTCACAAAATTAAGTGCCTCAGATCTGATAGAGGTGGGGAATTTACTTCAAATGAATTCTTCGATTTTTGTGAAGAACATGGGATAAAAAGAGAATTCTCTACAGCAAGAACTCCTCAGCAAAATGGAGTTGTGGAAAGGATGAACAGAACAATCCAACAAATGGCTCGTGCTATGCTTGATGAGTCAGGAACTCCCGCAACCTTCTGGGGTGAAGCTACACATGCTGCGGTTGTTATTCTCAACAAAACAAATGTCCGGGTGAACAACACTCAAACTCCTCATGAGCTCTGGAGTGGTAGGACTCCTTCGGTAAAGCACTTCAAAATCTTTGGGAGCAAATGCTATATCAGGAATACAGATGAGCAGCTTGGCAAACTTGAACCTAGAGCAGATGAAGGCATTCTTCTTGGTTACTCTCCACATAGCAAAGTATACAAATGCTACAATAAAAGACTTGGCAGAATTGTTGACAGCATTGATGTAGTGGTTGATGAAAAGGGATACATTCCTAGGCAAGTACATCATGAAGACATCGAAGAAGATGAAGGCTACCCCCAACGACAGAATGATGAAGAAGAAGAACCTCAAGAAGAAGAACTAGAGGAGCAAACAAGAATATAAGAAAAGACTCCATCCAGATATGTTCAGAAGAATCATCCAGAATCTCAGATTGTGGGGCAGAAAGAAGCAGGTGTACAAACAAGAAGAACAGTTGCAGAAGCTTCAAGCTATTTGGCATTACTCTCCTCTACTGAACCACAAAATGTGAAAGAGGCATGCAAAGATGAATGTTGGGTGAAAGCAATGGATGAAGAACTTGAGCAGATCGAAAAGAACAACACTTGGGAGCTGGTTCCTAGACCAAAAGATAAGAATGTTATCGGAACAAAATGGGTCTTCAAAAATAAATTGAATGAAAATGGAGAAGTAATTAGAAACAAAGCCAGACTTGTCTGTAAAGGGTATGCGCAGCAAGAAGGAATAGACTTTGAAGAAACCTTTGCTCCTGTTGCAAGACTTGAGGCCATCCGAATGTTCCTTGCTCTCTCAAGTTTTCAAAACTTCAAAGTATTTCAAATGGACGTGAAATCAGCCTTTCTGAATGGAGACTTGGAAGAAGAAGTGTACATTGAACAGCCAGATGGGTTCATTCTTGGAAATGATCCAAATCTTGTATGCAGATTGAAAAAGGCTCTCTATGGTCTCAAACAAGCTCCAAGGGCTTGGTACTACCGTTTGGACAAATATCTTCATCAACAAGGCTTTTCAAAAGGATCAGCAGATAGCAATCTTTATATAAAAGTTGAAAATGACAAATTGCTAATACTTGTTGTATATGTAGATGACATTATTTTTGGGAGCAATGAAGAAGCTATGAGTCAAAACTTTGCCTCTATCATGCATAAAGAATTTGAAATGTCCCTGCTAGGAGAACTGACATATTTCCTTGGTTTGCAAATCCAACAAAAAGAAGGAGGAATCTTTTTATCTCAAACCAAGTATCTCAAACAGATTTTGAAGAAATATGGTATGGAAGATGCAAAACCAGTATGTACACCCATGGTCACAGGATGTAGCCTCAGTGCAAATGATGAATCTGCAGTAGTACATCAACCAACCTACAGATCTATGATTGGAAGTTTACTTTATTTGACAGGTACCCGACCAGACATCATGCATGCAGTTGGAATAGTTGGAAGATTTCAGGTAAATCCGAAAGAGACTCATCTTCAGGCAGTGAAGAGAATTTTCAAATATCTTCAAGGGACTCAAAATTATGGCTTATGGTATCCTAGAGATACAGATCTTACACTTCATGCTTATACAGATGCAGATTGGGCCGGAAGCGTGGATGACAGTAAAAGCACAAGTGGTGGCGCGTTCTTTATGGGTTCCAGACTGGTATCTTGGTTCAGCAAGAAACAGAGTTCAATTGCCTTGTCTACAGCTGAAGCAGAATATGTTGCTGCTGCATCTTGTTGCACCCAACTCCTTTGGATGATGTAGACTTTGTAGGATTTTCAAATCACTTGTACACCACCAATCCCCATCTTATGTGACAACACAAGTGCAATCAGCATCTCAAAGAATCCTGTTATGCATTCAAAAACCAAGCACATACCAATCAAGTACCATTTTCTCCGGGAACAAGTACTTGAACAGAAGGTCAAGTTGGAGTATGTTCCTTCTAAGGAACAAGTTGCTGATATTTTCACCAAACCATTGCCCAGGGACACTTTTGAATACCTCAGGAAAAATCTGGGGGTTGTTGATGCATCATCTTATTGTTGAACCTTTTCTGATTGATGGCACAGGTTCAGGGGGAGCATATAATGCATTGTTGGCATTATGGAGGATGGTCAGAAGGAGATCTTGGAAATAGCTGCAATATGTCTCTATCTCTTTCATGGTGGATTATGATTCTTTGTTGTAGATATGGTCATTTTCAGGAGGAGCATGATCTTAGGGGGAGCATACCCCTTTGCCCTTGATGTCAAAGGGGGAGAATGAAGATGAAATTTGTGAGGTTTTCATCAAGTCCAAAGGGGGAGATTGTTGGCATTATGTTTATGGTATAGCTATATGTTACAGATGTTGTACTTGATGGCAACTCCCTTGGCAAGGCTCTCAATTTGTTGAAAATTAAGAAGGACGCAGGAAAGCAGTTCAGAAGGCGCGTACCCGCAGGTACACCATGCAGGGACTGCGTCCAGGTACGCAGGGCAGCCGTTCAGGAGGTGCGTCCCCCCAGTGCACACATTTCAAGGCAGAGAAAAGCACACATGGGGTTTCTTATGTTTTACTCTTGGTATTTAGCCGATGGTATTGGGTTATTATGGTGTTGGCCCGTGGTATTGTTCCATGATTTTAGGAGGAGCGTGCCTATATAAAGTAAAGGAGATCATTTGGCTTAAGTATGGTTTTTGGTTGAATATCTTATGAGGGCTAGATCTGGTCTAGATCTAAACAAGGCGAATCTACTGATGGACCGAGATCTCTTCGGCGCATGTTCAGATCTGTAGATCTGACTATCTGGGTTACTTCTGAAGTCTTGAAAGCCCAGAGACGCAGGTGCAGGAAGGGTTCAGGTGTGTCGGGACGCAGGCGCAGAAGGGTTCAGGTGTGCCGGGACGCAGGCGCAGAAGGGTTCAGGTGCGCCGGGACGCAGGCAGTTCAATAGACTCAGAGCGAGGGACGCAGGCTAGCAGTTGAGCAGGGTGCGTCCGGGACGCAGGCTAGCAGTTGAGCAGGGTGAGTCCGGGACGCAGGCTAGCAGTTGAGCAGGGTGAGTCCGGGAAGCAGGCAAGCAGTGGAGCAGGGTGCTTCCTTCTCTTAAAATCTTTGTTTATCATTGTTGTGTTCTGGGTTTGGTCCTATTACTGTTGATCTGGTTACTACAGTTGATTGGGTGGTTCTCTCATACTTGATGATCAATTGATGCTTATGGATCCAATTTGAAAATTTATGAAAAGTGGTCCTTGTAAGAAAAGAAGTAGGGGGTTGTAGCTCCCTTCCAGGAGAGACTGGGAAACGAGAGAGAGTTGTAGCTCTCTGCAGGTTGCAGCCTGCGTACTGATAAAGGACTGCACTAGTACAAAACCATTGTAAAAGGAGTTTCTAATTTGAAAGAAGATAGAGACATATTGCAGCAGGTGGTTTTCACCCACATTGGGTTTCCACCTTACATCTTGTGTTCTTTGGTGTGACTATCTGTTTTCTTTTGTTCATGATCATTATTTTATGGTACTGACATGCAAAGATAATTCGAAGAACAAATAAAGAAGATTTATTAAAATTATTATATAATACTGATTCACCCCCCTCTCAGTATTATTTCCAACAGATTGAGCTTGTCACTTTCGTCATATGGTTTGAAGTTATATATTTCTACTGTCGAAACAAGTAGATCTTAAGGTGTCTTTTGATTTTGGACAAACTTGTTTGCTTTCGCTTGAAATTGAATTCGAAGTTATACAACAACTTTCTTTTTGTATTTCACCAACATTAAGAAAGAGAAAAGAAATACCTGCATCTTTGCATTTTGCATATAAGTTTGTATGTTGATTTAAGGAAAAAGTGCATTAGCGAGTGCTCTTTGATCTGTGTGAAAAGATTTTTGTCTCTCTTTTCCCTCAGTAGTTAAGATTTTCATAAGTCGAAAAGATTGAAAAAGCTTGCTTCTCATCTTAGACTGCATTTAGGAATTTGTATCAATACATCTCGTGGTGAACCTTGAAAGGCAAACTTTAAAAAGATCAACTTAAAATATATTGAATGAACCTAACAACGCTTTGAAACATAACGCAAACATCTAGAGGTCTAAGCTAGAGATGTGTTCCGGCGTCGTTAAACGTAGTGACTGTCGATCTCGACGAAGGTGGGTGATTCCTCCTGAGAGGCGGTGGCACTAATACGGACTTGTGCTCCCACGTACCATCGCGTATATATTGGGAGACCCCTATAGGAATAAAGCCTTTATCCAATAGGAAACCGTGTCGGCCGCCCTACTGATCGCAATGCAATGAACACAACATTCACGAAGATCGACCACTCGTACCGTAAAACGTATTCTGTGGTTTTGCCAAAGGTTTGGCACACCCTTTGCCTAGATCTCCAGAGCAGTTTCTTTTGGCCTTTTTCAAACTCTATAACTGAAAAAGTCCAACCGAGCATTTGTCACTTCGGGCTCGTTAATACATCGAAGGAGACTAGAGTCATCTTTAGCTTTTTCTCGACTCTTAAAAAGTGAAAAAGCAAGTTGTGTCTAAAAGCGTCTAATAAAATTCATTCAATTCGGAAACACAAATTTCCCCTTTTAATATTTTAGTTGATCGAGTAATCCGCAATCGTGGAAGAAAGTCAATTAAAAACCCGTCATTCGCGGAGGCTTACGAGTCAGCCGTCTTTGTCCCCGGAATCGAAAACAGTACAGGCAAAGCGAACTCGTTTAACCGGTTCAAAATCTTCTTTGAAAGTTAGAACAAGTGTTCCAACTACATCTGAGGTTCCGGTTACTCCTAACATTTCTGGAAACGCTGCCTCTATAGAAGAAGTTCAACAGCCACAGAAGGACAGTAATACTGATCCTGGTCTGGGGGCAAATACTTGTGTAACTGAACCAGTTCCATCTGTAACCGGTCGAGAACGTTTTGTTCCCCAAACAACTGTCGCTGACGAAACAACCACTTCTTCGGCACCAGAAATATTTTACGGACCTGATGGTCTTCCTCTTCCACCGGGTTTGATTGCGATAGAGGAAATTGTAGAGGATCCGCAAGCAAGTACTCCAACTCATTTTGGAGTAGGGGTCACTCTCTTTCCTTCATCAGAGGTTAATCCATCACAAGTGGAAGTCCCTGTAGAATCGCTAGGCAATCTATTGGATAGACTTAAAATGTCTGAACAACTGTCATCATCTAGGACTGTGTCAAATGACACAGTGACAGCAGAAGCCCCTGCCATCACTCCAACGATGTTTGCCGGCATACCAGCTGTCCCAACTAGCTCTCAACAGCTAGAAGGAGTCCACCAAGGGACTATTTCGACAGTATGGTCTGTTCCAGTTTTTTCATCCCGAGTAATACCCGGTAATTCTTATGTTGAAACTCGACAGATTGATCCTCATGCAGGTCAATTTGTGCCATCTAGTCCTCAAGGACTAACCATCCCTCTGAGTTCCGGATCGCTACCATATGGGGGGCAGTATGCCCTTTCATTACCTCCTCCGGGAGGATATCCATATGGAAGTTCTCAACAGTATCCAGGTTATACTGGAATTGCATCAAGTAGTTGGGTGCCTATGCTACCTCAACAACCAAGGATTGTATATTCTATGCAACAGTGTGTACCTGTGACGAACATCCCAACCACACCGGCTATTGTAACCGTGTCGCAAGTTCAAGCGATACCTGTTACATGTCAACCTCAGATTTCTCAGGTTGTAATGCAACAGTCGCTTGACCATGGGTCACAACCACAATCGCCAACTGGTGGGTCAACACAAGTACAGATGGGTACAATTACCCCACACCTTGGTCCAATGGTTAGCATGGTGCAACAGAACATGGCGTCACAACCATGGCTTGTACAATACCAACAACCGCAGTTCCAGCAAGTGTACCAAGGTTCTGAGCAGCAGATCTTTGCGAATAGTGGACAACCGTATATCCAAAACGGTCAAAACCAACCACTTTACAGTGGTCAAGTCCACCAACCGTATCAATCATACCAACATCAATTACATTATGCTGGTATGCAAAGACCTACTGCTCAAGCGATTCCATCGTACCCTAGTTACGCTTCGCCTAACCTGAATCAACAGTTACCATTCGTGGCAACTTTAGAGTTACCTGATTTACATCGTTTAACCAACGATCCGATTGCTTATGCCCCTTGGTGGCCAGCGATTCCTCATAAACTTCCATCTGACATTCCTAAATTCAATGGAAATCCAGGTGAAGACCCGTCGAATCACGTGATGAATTTTCATCTGTGGTGTTCGTCGAACACCCTTAACGACTATTCGATAAGACTTCGCCTTTTTCAGAGGACATTGACAGGTCCAGCGGCTAAATGGTATATTGAATTGCCAAGAGCCTCTTTCGACAATTTTAGTTCCCTAGCCATGACTTTCTTAACCCACTTTCAATTACCAATAAGGTATGAAACGGGAACAGAAATATTAACCAACTTCAAACAGACAACTGCTACCCATATATATGATCATATACATGAGTGGCGTCGTCGTCGTAGGATGGTGAAAACATATGTTCCCGATCAGCTATTAGCTGAATGGTTTATAAAGTCGTTACTTCCGGCTATTACGGAGGATGTGGCCAAGGGGGGAGTCGTAACAGAGGAGCAAGTGATTGCTCGTGCACAATATTTGGACTTAGTGTATACTCAGTCCGGCACACTCTATGACAAAATACCTGACGCCCCTAGACCGGAATTTTCAATTCCTCCCCCTCCTAAATCAAATAGTGACTCTCATGCCAGTGATGGCGTGATTGGCACAGCAAACGCGAAATCGATAAAGGCTTCGTCAAAGAAAGCCTGTAAGAATTCGGATCAAAATGCAAAAGAAGAAATTCTTGCTTCGGAAGTAAATGCCGTATCGGAAGATAAAGGCAAAGAAACCAATCAACCAGGAAGTAAGAAGAGACAAAACAAAGGGAAGAAGAAGAAACAGGGTGAGTCATCCCCTGGAAAAAATTCTTCAAACCCTCCTGGCAAAGGGAAACAAAATTATCCATGTCTAATATGTGATGATAAGGATCATAACACAAAGAATTGCCCATTCAAAGTTGAGTTAAAGAGGTTCTTTAAAAGTTCCCAAACATCAGCTGTGTTAACTGATCCATTTCCCAACCCAGGTCAAAATCTGGTTGATAGTGGAAATGCTTCCCCGTCGCAAGTCCTTATGTTTTCGGTTTCGAAACAACAGAATGATGCTTTGATTTCGACAAGGAACAAAGATTATGGAAATCCTCAGGTGTCGAACGAAAAAGGTAAAGATCAACCGAGTAGTTCGACAACAACTTCAACAGAAGTTGTACCACCCATCATCCCTGAATTAACAATAAAACCGCCAAAGGGTGTAGTACATAAGTCGACATTTAATCCTCGCGCCAGAGCAGCGCAACATTATAATATAGTGGAAGATTTGGCCCAATCGCCATCCGCTATGTCGACTCTTGAAGTGCTACAAAATTGTCCAACCCAAAGGCAAGCATTGTTATCGGCAATTGGTGGGGTTGATCCTAAGGATTCTAATCTTGTATCCTTTGATCACAAGGGATATGATCCTCAGTTACCGGCTCAGCTAGCTTTCCTTATTCAAGTGAAAGCACTCAACAAAACTGTTCACAGAACAATAATTGATGAGGGAGCCTCGACATGTATTATGTCAATGAGTTGCTGGAAAACTTTAGGATCTCCAACCTTGTCATGGTCATCGACGACATTAAAAGCTTTCGACAGAAGGACTTATACCCCTTACGGTATCCTTAATAACTTGAAAGTTGAACTAGGAGGAAAAACAGTAGAAATTGATGTAGAAGTCATTGATGGAAATCTTGACTATAACATCCTACTGGGTAGACCATGGATTTATGCCATGGCAGCTGTCGTGTCGACTTATTTTAGGAAGATCGCATTCCCGTTTGAAGGAGGGATTACGATCGTTGACCAACAGAACTTCCTCCCTAATGGTTCACAAGTTACAGGAAGCATTCCCATGATCCATGAGAGTAACCATTCAATTCAAGATATCGGAGTAGGATTATTGAAAGACCCCACATTGATGGGAACTTTCACGCTACCACCTCCTATTTATACAGGAAATGTACCGTTTGTAGTGACCTGCAACATGATATCTTCCACGAAGTTCAACATGGATCATTCAATGGTTTTTCCCCCAAGCCCTTTAGAAATATTGTAGCAATCAATGTTTCAAGCATGGGAGGCAAGCCCAAATCAACGCTCGTCAAGCGTTTGGGTAGATAGATCTAGAGAATATGGAACCCCACTAGATCCTTGGTCGAAAGTACATGGGACTGACGAAGGAATCTTACAATCAATGATGATTGAGGGGACACCATGGAATTATCACCACCATCGTTCCCTTCTTCTGGAATATGAAGAAGATACTCAAAGTGACCTTTATCACCCTTCAGTATTTGAGTTCCTAACGAATACTGTAAACACGGTGGATTCCGAGCGAAACCTATCCAATATTGAAGAGACTATAGCCATAAATATCTTGACTAAAACAGATGTTGTAGAGAATATTTATGTCGGCAAAGGTTGTTCCCCTTCAGAACTGGAAATATATAACGCTCTTTTTCGCGAGTTTAGAGATGTCTTTGCTTGGTCGTATGATGAAATGCCAGGCATTGACTCGAGTATCGTTGAACATGAAATTAAAATGTATCCTGATGTCAAACCAGTAAGGCAACGGCTTCGGCAGGTACACCCGAAGAAAGCCGCTGCCATTAAGGCGAAAGTTGAAAAACTCCTCCATGCTGGATTCATCTACCCGGTTCCTCTAACCGATTGGGTATCGAATATTGTCCCTGTTATGAAAAAACAAGGGACCATTAGAGTGTGTGTTGATTATAGGGATGTAAACCAAGCTTGTCCAAAGGACAACTACCCTACACCCTTCATCGACCAGATAATTGATGAATGCGCCGGATGTGAAATCTTTTCATTTATGGATGGATTTTCTGGGTATAATCAAATAAATATCCGCCCACAGGACCAGTCAAAGACTGCATTTATTTGTCCGTGGGGCACATTCGCTTATCGAAAATTACCCTTTGGTTTAAAGAACGCAGGGGCGACGTTTCAGAGGGTGATGAATTATGCCTTCCATGACATCAAGAACATTGTTCAACCTTATCTCGACGATCTTCCGGCTCATTCGCGAAAGCGGACTGATCATCCGCAACATTTAAGAGCGATATTTCTACGTTGCCGACACTACAAGATAAGACTCAATCCGCACAAATGTGTGTTTTGCGTCGGTTCTGGTCGTTTACTTGGCTTTGTAGTCTCTAAAGATGGGATTTGTCTCGACCCCTGTAAGGTTCAGGCAATCATTAATTTGCCTCCACCTTCAAATTTGCTTCAGATTCAGAAACTCCAAGGGAAAGCAAACTTTCTGAGGAGGTTCATTCCGAATTACGCAGAACTTACTAAGGGTTATACTCGTCTATTGAAAAAGGATGTTCCTTTTGTCTGGGACCAAGTGGCGCAAGCTTATTTTGATGCTCTGAAAGATTTTCTAGTAAAAGCATCATTAATGTACGCCCCGGACTATCAAAGAGATTTTAACCTGTATCTAGCTGCAGCGGATACAACCATTGCGATGGTTTTAGTACAAGAAGTCGATGGAATTGAACATCCTATCTATTATTTAAGTAAAAACTTAAACGATACAGAAAGTAAATATTCTTATGTTGAAAAACTAGCGCTTGCAGCTGTTCAAGCGATTCAAAGGTTTCGACATTATGTCCTCTTTCGGAAAACTACCATCCTGTCAGATTGCAACCCCATGACTTATATACTGTCGCGACAGTTGCTGGGGGGGAAATATTCAAAATGGATAGCGATCCTTCAAGAGTTTGATCTGGAATTTGTGAAATCCAAATCAAAGAAAGCTCTAGTTTTCGCAGAATTATTGTGCGATCTCCCATCATCATCCAACGATGAAACATCAGAAGAGTCAATCGTGGACGAAAGTTTGTTTCTGATATCTCTAAGTGATGAGTGGTATGGAGATATCATAGTTTATCTCCAAACCCAAAAGTTTAGGCCTAACACCTCTCGCTCCGAACAAAAACGTATACGATACCAAGCAAAAGACTACATGATCGTCGGTGATACACTTTACCGTCGTGGTGTCGATACAGTTCTGAGGAGGTGCCTTACCCATGACGAGGCCGAAAAAGCCCTGAATGATTGTCATTCAGGCGCGTGTGGGGGGCATCAGTCTGGATATGCAACAGCACAAAGAATCTTACGAGCAGGATACTTCTGGCCAACCATGTTCAAAGATTGCATAACCGCAGTCAGAAGTTGCCATGCTTGTCAAATCTTTGATAGCAAAACCAGACGACCACTCGCACCTTTACAGCCGATAGTTGCTGTTGGGCCCTTCGCCAAGTGGGGCATCGATTTCATGCAATGTAACCCCACCTCGACCGGGGGGCATGGGTATATTATAGTCGCTGTTGACTATTTTACCAAATGGGCCGAGGCGATGCCTACATTGGATAACACTGGTGAAACAGCTGCCCTTTTCTTTTTCAATCATGTAGTCGCCAGATTCGGCGTACCATAGGCTATAGTTACAGATCATGGATCGCATTTTCGCAATCACATGATGGTCGAATTAGCTGCCAAGCTAGGGCTATCTCACGACAGCTCTACCCCATATTATCCGCAAGCCAACGGACAAGTTGAGGCAATCAACAAGGTCCTGAAGCGTATGTTGCAAAGGATGATTGGGGTTCATAAAAGAAGATGGCACCTAATCCTGTACTCAGCTTTGTGGGCTTACCGGACCTCGGTAAAGAACGCAACCGGGTTCACACCTTTCCAACTGGTGTACGGCCTGGAAGCAGTCTTACCAATCCAGTGCGAAATTTCGTCGCTTAAACTCGCAATCGACCTCCTCCCTGGAACTTCAGAGGAAGAGGCTCGTTTCTTGGAATTAATCCAGTTGGATGAAACCCGTCGTGATGCCTCTTTGGCTAACGAAGCTCATAAGAAACGAGTCAAGGCTCAGTTCGACAAAAATGTCAAACCCCGTGTCTTCTCAGAAGGTGATTTGGTCTTGCTTTATGATCAAGAATCCGATAAATTGGGAGCAGGTAAATTCAAGTCCTTATGGATGGGCCCCTATATTGTTAAAAGGGTGTTAGCAAAAGGAGCCTACGAGTTAATGGATTACGATGGAATTCCACTGGCACAGCCCCGCAACGGGTTGTACCTCAAGCGTTACTATGCTTAAATAGTAACCTGCATGCTTTTGTTGTATTTTGTTTTCACTAAAGTATTTGTTCTGGTCGAGTGATCCACCTTTTTCATTTATGGCAGATGTCGAACCTTATGGAGACATGTGTTGGATATGCCGACGGAGCGAGTCGTAGTTCGCGGAACCTGTCTTCCGCGGCCTGGGCCATTTTTGATCCAAGCGGCGAGTTAGTAAGTTTCAGAGGTGTATGTATTGGGCAATCAACGAATAACATCGCTGAGTATAGCGCGTTGATAGAACTACTCTCTGATGCCATCACACGTGGCATACGCCGGCTAATTGTCAGGCTAGACTCACAGCTCGTAATACTACAACTCAATGGTATATATTCTGTTCGCAATCCAGCTATTTATCGCATGTTCCTAAGGGTTAAGATCTTGGAAAGACGATTTGATTCAATTCAATATCAACATATTTCAAGAAACTTAAACACATTAACTGACTCACTAGCTAACTATGTGTTAGATAGACATTTGCAACATTTATAAAAAAGGGACACATCATCAAAGATTGTACATATGGATCATATAAGTCAACCAGAATAAAACCCGAAAATCAAAATACATATAAACTGTTTATATAAGTTCATACATAATGTTCTGTAACCAAGACAAAATTGGACATATGACCTAAAAACTAAAAAAGATGCTAGGGGGCACCCTAGCCTAGTGGTGCTCATGATAGTACGTCACGGCCTATGCAATCATGCGCAAGAGACGAGTCCATCGTCTAGGCACACCAATGATATGCCGCTGCATCTGTAAAGGTAACTCGTCAATCTGTACATCCGGAAGGCCACGAGTAAGGCTCTCAACCTGCTCCTGCACAACTGTAAGGGTCTCGGTGTCATCAAGATCGCGGATAACAACTCTCCTAGCAGGCTCCCCTGCTGGGGCAGCAGCTGGCGATCTCGGATGAATTGCTGGACGAACAAGACCAATATCTGCATGCACCCAAGAGTACAATTAAAAGTCTTGATAGAATAAAGCACAACAACGTTATGAATAAGAACAATAAACAGTAATATGGTCAAAGAGTTTACCAATGGCTCCCCACTGCTCGCCATCTGGTAGCACCAAATCCGGATCACCTCGGAAATCCATACCCACATATGGATACTCAAAAAACGCCATCTCCTGGCGCTCGAACCACCTAAAGAAGGCCTCAGTAAAAGTAATTTGAAAGCTAGTAATGGTAAAAAATCAAAATTTGACCATATGTTTGAGCAGTTTTACCGCGGAATTTATGCTCGTTAAAAAATAGAAAAGCGAGATTCGAGCAGTTTTACCGCGGAATTTATGCTCGTTAAAAAATAGAAAAGCGAGATCCGAGCAGTTTTAGCGTCATAGTTCATGCTCGTTAAAAAATAAACATAAACTTTTGAGCAGTGTTTTGGCGCATTCAAGCTCTTTAAAAAATGAACCCAGTACCGGTAAATAACCATTGTGATCGTAAATTTATTAGCCATAAAAGCCTTGGTCGTGTTTGCACCTACCACCTCCATTCCATTTGGCCAACCGTTCACCTCCATATGATTGTTTACCCATTTTGAGGAACAGCTGCGAAGAGTGATTTCACTTAGCCATCCTTGTGACACTGCCGTGATTGGAAAATTCCAACCTGTACCTGGAATCTGCTGCTATCCCTGTTTATCACTCTCGTTCCTCAAAAGACGAGTCTTCTTTGAGCTCTTTTCTCCTGACTCGTAAAATATGAAAAGTTTGCCGAGTTTTGGCCTTCCAGCTCGTTAAAGTGAACGGAAGAGCTATCCCTCCTCTAGATTTTAATCTTTTTGGACCTGAGGGATTATTGCACAAAAAGGTCGAGCGCTTGTTTTATTCGGCTCGTTAAAATTATCGAAAACTCATCCCTTCTGTATTGTTTTATACTTTTTCGGACTTAAGGGATTAGATGACGAAAAAGGAATTTTGGAGTTAACTTTCTGTACCTTTTCAGACTCTCTAAAAATGAAAAGGACCGAGTTTCCTTGTCGTTAGACTCGTTAAAATGATTAAATAGCGACAAACTTGTCTTTAGACGAGAACGAGTTTCCCTATCGCTAGGCTCGTTAAAACATAGCGATGGGCTTGCCCGAAGGGCAGGTTATAGAACAAGCATATGTTATCCTCCTCAAGCTTGACAAAAATAAAGAGGTACTGGTCAGAAATGACTGGGGAAAAATTGGGAGAACCTCAAAGCTTTAATGGTAGCAAGTCGCTCTTGAACATGACACTTTGTCCTCCGTATCACATCGGGTTGGGTTGTTTCATTCACCGGTCTCATCACCATGGTCCTCGCCAAACCATCCACATTTGGGGTAATGCTACCGATCCATCACATCAGTGTCCTTATATGTTCAAGAGATGTTGTTCAAAGAGAGTCAACTGTGTCCCATCCACTACCATACATTATCCTTCATCCACCCATGATCGCCACCCTGAATCATATTTCTCAGATTGTTTTCACCTCCACTAAAATCATTAGCTCCGTTCCGTGTCACTGATGTGGGATTCATTAAGGCCCTCCTTTGACGGATCTCTTCTTGTCGACTTCAGCTCATTATCCAAGAAGTTGATCTAGGAATAAAACCCCCAGTACTTTGAAGCTTGCATGCCTCAATGGCAAGTTTCTCACTTCCGGCGACAGGTATACATCAATGACCTTCGACCAGAAGATTTTGCGTGGTGTTCGACGCCAAGTCCTTTATTCACACCACGTGAATTGTACTGCAGTACCTTGAGGGTCATTGTCATTACTGGTGATTCCTCTCGCGCTTGTTAACGGTTTACATTATTGACCAGTAATCAAGCGATGTCTTTCCATGTTTGACTTCAGCGCAATTCTCACATGGATCGACTTGTACTTAGAGTGAAGATCGAACGAGTTTGAAGACCCCGGATCTAGTTTCATCCATCTGGGCTGCGATATATATATTCAGGATATAAAGACATTTGTTATGTACATCATTGCAGCAGATGATCATCCTACTCAAAGGATGATAATTTCAGTAGAGAATTATCAGTCTACCATCAGACGATCGTCTGTTCTATGTACCAAAATGAATTTATAAAGCTGAGCATGGGAATGCCCGCCTCAGCTAGATCATGAAAGCAGAATGAAAAATAATGTATTGTATTGTATTTTATTACAGGGCACCTCTCAGCGATTGAATGAACTTCGGATCCTCCTGATAAAGCATTTCACCCGATAAACGACCTCATACTTTAGGGGGCAACTGTTATAGAAATTTTTGTGCCTAACAACATGAAGCATGAAATGTCAATAATCTAAGGGATCCAAAGTCCCTAAACATGTTGTTCCTACCCCTAGAGGAACAAGGTCAGCAAACCACAACACTGAAAATCAGTTCTCCACCTAAAAACACTCAAAAACAAGCTGTTTCTGGATCATGTCAACTGCTCCACTGAGCATCTGCACTGAATGTCAACTGCTCCACTCTGTACCTGCATTGAATGTCAAAAGCAATGAAGGCTACCTGCGCTGGGCGAGATTGGCCAAGTGGCACAGTCATTCTACAAGGTGTCAAATGCCCAAGAAGCTTCCAAACTGACATTTGGGTCAAGGAATTCGCCTTGTGATGAGTAAGAGGGTCTTGATCTCCAAGTGGAAGCAAGAATCTCCAAGTGGACTCAAGAACTGAAGAATAACTAAAGTGGGAGAGGACACTAGTCAGCTTCATGCCAGCCTCAAGCTGACTCATCCTTTCTCCAAATCTCCTATATATAGAGCTCTCTCATGAGGTCTAGGGGGGCTGGAATTTTGTGAAAGTAAGGAAGTGTTGTTGGTTTGTGTATAGAACTATTGGGTGATTGCTTGAAGGAGGTGAAGAGGAGATTTCTTTTTGCTGGGAGGTGTTGCTGGATTGGGCCTATTATGGTTGTAACTCTCTCAGAACTTTACTTCTTCCATTAATAAAGTATTTGAGGTTCTTCTATATGCATGTGTCTTTATGGTGAATCGATGCTTGTATATTTGATTTATGCTAATCCTTGAATCGATTATGGATGTATGCTTCTTGTAGTTTCCTTTTCTTGTGCTTTTACAGGATCTTTGTGTAGCTGGGCCGGTGAAAGAGCAAGGAGCTAGGAGCAAGCAGCAAGGAGTGAAGATTGGATCAACCATTAGCGTAAGATAACGGTTAGTGGATCATCCTTCTCTTCTCTCTCTCATCTCATAAAGAAGTAATCTTAAATAGCTTTGCATTCAGTTGTTGCTGAGGTACTATCACCCTTAGAGTGGGATAGGGTCATTCCGTATTGGATACTTTTCCCAACAACAGAGGGGTCACATTTCTATCATACTGAGCTTTCATTCGCTTCGCGTGAGTCTCGATTGCCAATGCAGCGTCACGTCAAGTCTCATCTAATTGAGCTAAGTATAATAAACGTTTCTTCTCTTCAGAAGTAGCTGGGAGTAATTTGACAGCCATTTGAAGTGATGGGATTTCGCATTCAATGGGTAACACAGCTTCCAAGCCATAAACTAGCTGGAAAGGAGTGAACCCTGTTGAAGTTTTCATTGAAGTTCGGTATGCCCATAGCGCTGAAAATAAAATGTTGTTCCAATTCGACCGATGAATACCAATGATTCGTCGGATCATGATAACCAGAACTTTGTTGATAGACTCAACCAAACTGTTGGCTTGCGGATAATAAGGAGTAGAGCTATCGTGGCGCAAACCAAGCTGGCTTGTAAGCTCAGTCATCATGATGTTTCGAAAATGGCTCCCATGGTCAGTGATGATTGCTTGCAGGACACCAAACCTAGTTATAATGTGATTGAATACGAAAACTGCAGTTGTTTTGCCGCTTGCGTCGAATGTAGGCATCGCCTCGGCCCATTTAGTAAAATAATCAACCGCGAGGATGATATACGCATGCCCCCCGGCGGAGTGAGGGTTACAAGTAATAAAATCGATACCCCATTTGGCGAAAGGACCAACGGCAATTATAGGATGGAGAGGAGCAGGTGGTGCGCGCATCTTGCGATCAAACACTTGACAGTTGTGGCACTTTCGGACCGTAATGATACAATCTTTAAACATGGACGGCCAGAAATAGCCAGCGCGCAACACCTTTTGAGCTGTGGCATACCCAGACATATGACCGCCACATGCTCCAGAGTGACAATCATTCAAAACCCTCTCAGCCTCTTCGTGAGTTAAACAACGTCGAAAAACTAAGTCTGCCCCCCGGCGATAAAGTGTATCTCCAATAATTCTGTATTGCTGGGATTGAAACTGAATTTTTCGACGTTCCGACTTTGAAGCTTCAGGCCGAAAGGTTTCGGTTTGGAGATAGATGATTATATCCCCGTACCACGGATCTAAAGTATTTATAAGAAACAAAGATTCATCCACAATGGACTCCTCTTCCACAGTTTCTGTGTCAGCATGCGGGAAATCACACATCAATTCCGCAAAAACTAAGGATTTCTTAGACTTGGACTTCTCGAAGTCCGGTCGAACTCTTGCAGGATAACGATCCATTTAGAGTACTTGCCCCCTAGCAGTTGTTTTGTCAAAATATAAATCATAGGGTTGCAATCCGAAATAACTGTAGTTTTACGGAGAAGAATGTAGTGACGAAAACGCTGGACAGCTTGAACGGCTGCCAGGGCCAATTTCTCCACATGCGAATATTTTAGCTCAGTGGGGTTTAATGTCCTACTAAGATAATATATCACATGTTCAGCTCTGAATTCATCTTCTTGGACTAGCACCATTCCAATAGTGGAATGCGAAGCTGCGAGGTATAAGAAGTAGTCCTGGTTGTAGTTGGGAGGATGCAACAACGGTGCATGGGTCAACGCGTGCTAAAGTGCATCAAAATATTGTTGGGCAATCTCGTCCCAAAAGAATTGAGCGTTCTGTTTCAACAACCGTGTAAAACCTTTAGTGACCTCGGCATAGTTTGGAATGAATCGACGTAAAAAGTTTGCTTTCCCTTGCAAACTTTGGAGTTGGCGCAAACTCGAAGGAGGAGGCAATTTGATGATAGCTTCGACCTTCGAGGGATCAACGCGAATGCTGGCCTTTAAAACAACAAATCCCAGCAATCGACCTGTTTCTATACAGAAGACACACTTGTGGGGATTCAACCGAATACGATAATGCCTACACCTCATAAAGATTGCTCGTAAGTGGACAAGGTGATCAGCTCGATGTAAAGAATGAGCAGGAAAATCATCGAGGTACGGTTGCACAATGTGCTTGATGTCATGAAATGCGTTAGACATCGCCCGTTGAAAAGTGGCTCCGGCATTCTTAAGCCCAAAAGGTAATTTGCAGTAAGCAAATGTCCCCCATGGACAAATGAATGTCGTTTTTGGTTGATCGGTAGGTAGAATATTGATTTGATTATAGCCCGAAAAACCATCCATAAAGGAAAACATTTCACTTCCGGCACAATCATCAATGGTTTGATCGATATAAGGCATTGGATAGTTGTCTTTTGGACAAGCTCGATTTATATCCCTATAGTCGATACAGATTCTTATTGTTCCTTGTTTCTTGTTAACCAGAACAATATTCGATACCCAATCTGTTAACGGGATTGGATAAATGAACCCTGCTTTCAACAGCTTCTCGACTTCTGCTTTAATCGCAGCCGCTTTTCTAGGGTGAATCTGACGCAACCGTTGCCGGACGGGTTTAGCGTCCGGGTATGTCTTTATTTCATGAACAACAATGGCCGGATCGATTCCTGGAATTTCCTCGTAAGACCAGGCAAACACATCGCGGAATTCTTGGAATAGGGCCTTGTAAGTTTGAATTTCATCTTTTGTACATGAGGCACCTATATGAATGTTTTCCTCAATTCCGGGCTTCACTGAAATGTCAATGGGAATAGTGCGAGAAATATTCCCTAAATTCAACTCTGAATCAGAATGTTTCGTTGGATTCTGAGCGTCTTTGACATATTCAGTGGTAAAAATAGATGAAAAATCATTTTCAAAAGCATCATCCTCAGGTAAAAACGAAGATCTATGATGGAGATCTTCCCATGGTAGATCGTCTACACTTAGGATTTCGCGAAGTTGATCGTCAGATGACACGACTTCGGGAAACGCTATCCGTTCTGAGGTTGATGTGAAAAGTGATTCCTCACTGACCACATTCATTTGGTCTATTTGGGTTGAACGCGAATCGGTAAAAGACATGACGGCTTCATAAGCAATTTCATATGGACTCAAAGGCATAGCATCATCGAATGAGTCTATCTCAGATTCAGATGGGACAATCCAAGGATCGTCATAAATAATGGTGTCTGATGTAATCATATGAATTGATGCAAATGAAGGGTTTGCGTTGATTGGAGGGAAAGGAAAAGTTCCCAGTAAACCAGAATATTTAACTAAACCTACGCCAACGTCCCTGTAAGGGATTGTCATCTTACCGACATGCTGGATACTCTCTGAAGAGGCTGGGTCGGATGAAAAGTATGTCAGCTGATCAATTGTCACGATCTTGCCATTATGTGGAAACTTTATTACTCTGAAGACCAATGAAACGACCGCTGTCATAACATATGACCAACTTCGACCCAAAAGAAGGTTGTAGTCTAGAGGGGCATCAACCACCTCCACATCCAGACTAACGGTTTTCCCTTCTACCCCTATAGGCAATTCCTGAAGAATACCAAACGACGGAACCCACGGCCATCAAAGGCCTTAAGGATGGTTGGGGATTGGTTCAGCGAAGGAGAACCAAGCGATCTCCAACACTGAATCGACATAATACACGTGGAAGCTCCCTCATCAATTACAGTCCGATGAATAGGCCTGTTTTTTACTATCACTGGAATCTGGAAAGCCATTTGATGGGGAAGGCGCGGTGTATTATTTTCCAGATCGAAGATTATCAGATTCGGGTCCTGAACATCAACAGCTCCGATAGCCGACAAAAGTAATTTTCGTTGTGCTGGGCATGATTGCAGCACTTCTAAAGCCGACATTGCTGAGGGTGAAACAGCTAAGTCCTCAACAATGTTGTAATTCTGGGCCGCTCTCGCATGTGGATTAAAAGCAGACCTTCGAAGTACACCCTTAGCGGGTGATTTGATTACTAAGTCCGGGTTAGATTTTTCGATCTGTAGTGGATCGGAACCAGAAGCTGAGGTTGATGGATTAGAATGAGAAGATTCTGCTTCCTTACCATCAACAGGATTCTTACTACCATAATCTTGCGATCGAGTCGCAATCCTCACATGAGACATCATCAAAATGGGTTCTTCACTGGCAGTCGAGGAAGAACCTATCATCTTACTCTCCTGCTTTGGAAATGGATCTTTCAACACAGCAGGCGTGGGAGAACCTTTGACGATTTTCACAACCTCGGCCCGATGAGGGCAATCTCTCGTAAAATGATCCTCTTCACAAATAAGACAAGGATATCGAGGTTTGCGCTTTTCGTCATTGGTTTCCGACTTTTCTGTTTTCTCCTTCGGAGCCTTGTCTGCTTTAGCCTTCTTCTTTCCTTTCTTCTTTCCACCGTTTTTTGATTTGGCCGTAGATGAATCTACAGCGTGAATATCGGCGGAAAGTTCAGGAGAAGACTCTCCTGTCGGGGAATCAGGCAAGGTGATTATAGGAGTAGTAGAATTCTTGGAAGACTTCTTCTTGCTCTTTGTGTTCACCGTACCAATCATACCATCAGCGGCATGAGATCCCGAAGGAGCAGCAGCGATTTGATTCGATTTTGGAAGATCTGGGATCTTCTCGTGTAACGTACCTGACTGAGTATAAACTAAGTCAAGGTACTGCGCCTGAGCAATGACTTGCTCCTCAGTAACTACTCCGGCCTTAGCTACATCTTCAGTAATCTTCGGTAATAATGATTTAACAAACCATTCAGCTAAGATTTGGTCCGGAATAAAAACTTTCACTAACCTTCTTCGACGTCTCCACTCATGAATGTGATCAGAAATATACGTGGACGTCGATTGTTTTAGTGAAGTTAATAACTCCGTGCCGTTATCGTATCTGACCGGCAACTGAAAGTGAGTTAAGAATGAGGTAGCTAACTGGCTAAAATTGTAAAAAGAGGCCCGTGGTAACTCAATGTACCACTTGGCCGCGAGACCAATGAGTGTACGCTGGAAAAGACGTAAGCGGATCGAATCATCCGAGATAGAATTTGAAGCACACCAGAGGTGGTAAGTCATCACATGATTGGACGGATCCTCTCCAGACTTACCTTCGAACTTGGGTATATCACTGGGCAACTTATTTGGCATTGGCGGCCAGAACGGAAGATATTGAATTGGATCATTCGTTAGGCGCGTCAAGTCTGGTAAATCCAAAGTTGCGATAAACGGTAATTGCCGGTTAGGATCTCTAAAATTCTGGGTCACAAGACCAGTCCCAGGAGGAGTATATCCAGGATAACTAGGAACAGGAATCGCATTAGGGATATTATATCCTCCTGGAAAACCAGGATTAACCGGACCGTACTGGGGTGTTGAGGTTGTTGATAAATGTACCCAGGATACGGTTGATACTGGTAAACCGGCTGTTGGACAGCTTGCCCATATTGGTACTGTCCCTGGTACGGTTGATGAACAAATTGAGGTTGAGTAGTGACAACCGTACTTATACCAGGCTGACCTATAGGCATCTGGACCGTGGTTTGAATCGTAGATCCAGACAACGGTAAAGATGTCTGAGGCGTGGTTGCAGAGACAGTAGAAACTGGAGCTGTCGATACTCCAGAAGTAAATGCGGCAGATGTTGCGGTAGTTGCAGCAGCCGTTTGAGATGGAGTACTAGGAGCAATTGGCGGCTGAGTAACTACCGAAGTTACAGAAGTTTGAACATTTGACTGGACAGGTTGCGGTTGCTGGGGTGGACCAGAAACTACGGGTTGTCCAGTTTGAGGTACCAACTGTATACTTGGTTGCAACACCTGTTGACCCTGTGACGGATCCCACACTATCATTCCAGGGTATTGACCCGTAACAGGTTGAGGATACTGGGATCCATAACTAGATTGAGGATAGGATTGATAACTGAAAGGCACAGTTCCCATACCTTGAACATATGACTGACCTTGAGGTGGTTGATAACCTTGACTCGAGTATTGACCTTGAGGTTGATAACCTTGGGGTAAATACGGATACTGGGGTTGACCTTGACCTTGGGGTTGATACCCTTGAGGTTGATACCCTTGGGGTTGATACCCTTGAGGTAAATATTGATACTGAGGTTGACCCTGGGGTACATATTGAGGCTGGGGTTGACCTTGAGGCATGTATTGCACCATAGGTACATACTGACTTTGAGGCTGCCCCCCAGACACAATTTGTGTACCTTGAGGTTGCCCCCCAGGCGTTAACTGAGGCTGCCCCCCAGGCGGTAATTGACCACCTTGAGGTTGAGAAACGGGAACTGAACCTGACATCATGTAAATGTCCCCTACACCCAACGGTTTATTACCATTTTTTCCAGCTAATAACCCATGATCGACGGGTTGAGGAGATGCCCCCGCAAAGATACCAGAAAGTGACTGATACCCGGTGGGAACAGAAGGACCGACGTGTAAGAAAGATTCAGGAGATTGAGTGAACACGGACGACTGACCAGACATATTTACAGGAGTATAAATACCTCCAGGTGGAAAAGGAGTACGAGGTGTAGAAAAACCTATCCCTGAGTTGTCTAAATAATTGGTTAACGAAAGGTACCAAGTAGTACTTCTAGGAGGACTGTAAAAGATAGATTCACGCTCCCTGAGCTCAATAGTAAGTTGATCTTCAAGGTTAGAGACGCCTATTTCTTCCTCTGGAGCAAGTTCTTCAATAGCAATCAAACCAGTAGGAAGATTTTCGGTGATAACTCGTTCTACTCTTGGTGAATCTGGAACACTAGAAGTTGGAGTAACAGGTTCAGATATTTCAGGTTCTTCGCCTATATCACTAGTAGATGAAAAACTACCAGCAAGCTCGGAAACTGTAACAGCTTCGGGATTATAACCTGTCTCTAGACTTTGGTAATCTGGATGGACTACCAAGGAAGATTCTCCTTCTTCAGGTGAACCTACTCTACTGCCACTAGGAGGAGTTACAAGGACCTTCAATCCTTCGTACTGACCCGGGACGTCTTCAGGAGATCCACCCCGCGATCTACGGAGTTTCCTCAACAAATCTGTTCCGGTAACAATCTCAGGTGACTTGCCCCGAAGTCTACGGGACTGTCTCGGTAATTCCGCCACAGCTAAAAACTTTTAACTACTACACACGAAAACAAAGTAAAATCTCAAATCAAACCACCTAAAGTCACTAAAGAACCAAACAAATTTGAATCACACGCCTAAAGAATCTAGGGCGTCAAACCAAGCACAAACAGTAGCCTTCCAGACCGAAAACGCTAGTTGGAGATGAAACCCAACATCGCCGGATTCAGTACAGAAGTGGCGGGTGGAACAGTTACCCCGGCAACCTGCTTAATGAATAGACCGGCACAAGTTCCTCCACTTTAACTGTCTCGAGTGAAGTGAACCCCCCATAAAATCCAAGTGAGTCTAGCCGACGTCTGCTCCAGGTAGAGTGGGATCTTCCCTCCACCGTCACCTCGGTAGAATCCTAAAGATACTAGTCACTAAGGTTACCAACCGCAACAAATGCATCTGGGGGAACAGTCTACACTCCGACAGCACGCAAGGGCAGAGTATCAAGCTCAATCCCCTTGCCGGTTCCTTGACAATAATCCAAGGTTTACCGACAAGTGACCCCTGGCTCCTCGACAATGGTTAATCCGAGGTTTACCATTTGTAATACGTGCGTGTTTGGCGTCGTTCCCAACGAGGGAGGATTGATCCCCTCACTGGTTCGGACACAAGCTCGTGCTTCTCCTTTAAGAGGAGCTTTCCCAGAGTACAAATGAGACAATTGGATTTATTCTATCACAAGATAAGCTACTTGTTTGGTTTTGTTGTCTTGGAGAGTTAATTACTCTCCTACTCCAAGACACTAGCCTGATCTAAATTGGTGTTTCAGAGCCCTAGTAAATAAAAGTTACTACGTTGATTTTACTTTAAGCGTTAATTTTATGGTTTTTCTTAAAGACAAAAGGTAGCGGAAATGAAACCAATGGTGTGTAGACTCGACTCAAACTACTACAAAGATGCACCTAAGATGATTTACGCTACTTTTCTCTTTCAATGAAACTCCTAACTAAGAGAGTTGGAAAATGCAAATTTTATAGAAAACAACTTTCTTAGTAAAGACAATCAAAGAAACAATTCTCTTTATCTTTCCAAGCATACAAACATGACCACCCCTTACGTGCACGAAAATTTCTTTTTCTTTCAAAATACCCCAAAGCTACTCGAAACAAAACTTTTCAAAGGAGATGTTTTTGTATTTTTCTTATTTAATAAAGCATAAAAATCTATTTTAACGAAAATCAATCTCAAAATCTATAAAAGCTATGAAAAAATTGACTCACAAGCAAATCAAAAAGAAATTTACTCTAAAGCAAACCTAACGAGGAAAAAGCCTACAAGGATGATTCTAGGTTGTTTTACTTGACCACAATCAAGCCAAGGGAGAGCTAATGCAGAATCAAAAGACCAGTCAAAACAAAACTCAAATCTTTTTGTTCTTTTTGTAAAATGGAATTCAATACTCAATCAACAAGCACTTCGAAATTCGCCAAAGAGACAACTCAAAGGTAAGTTGCTCTCACAGGTAGACTTTATGACAGGTCCGACTCCTAAGAAGGCTGACAAAACCAGAGAGATCTAAGGCTTGACAACTTCTACCGCCAAAGTCACTACAGGACCTACTCAAAAATCAAACCCTAGGGCTTAAACTTCTATGAAATCCACTAAAACACTCAATGCTATCGAAACAAGTTCAGGTGAAGATCTTTGACAAGAGACTAATGGATCTGGGCAGTAAAAACTAAGAAAAAGCAAAATCTAAGAGGAAAAATGTAAAAAATGGAAATTTCTTAATTTTTAGCAGGGTACGCAGGCAACCTGTTAAGACAGGTGCGGGCCCGCTCTGTGCACACAGCAACAGTGCGTACAGGTACGCACTGTGCAATACTCAGAGGGTGCGTACTACTGAAAAAACCAAGAAAAACTAAATTCAATCTAACCCTAAGCTAACCCACCCAAATACAAAGTCACAAAGCCAAAAACCAGAAAATAAATGACTTTTCTCAGATCAAAGTTGCATACAAAGGAAAAAACTTTCTCATCAATGGATTCCCTAGTGGAGTCGCCATTTTGTTAGGCGGAAAGAGTCGATAGTGCGGACACAACCAACCTCCCTAGGAGCCTAAAACTCTCTAGTGACAAACAAGACAAACAAGAGCAATCCTTCTCTAAACATGCATTTACTATACGAGGAATCAAGTGTTTAGATCCTACCTGTAGTCCAACGCTGTTGTAGCAATCCAGCCTCGCTGATCCGGATGAGCTCCTCCTTCACTTCGAAACCTGTATTCACTAACAATCAAACGATTAAATAGCACTTGATAATCTCATAAAATAAAACATATTTAACACATAGACCAAGGAGTACATGAAACAACTCATAAATAACAAGTTATTGAGAAGAATGGACTCATTTGCATTAATAGGAAACAAAAGGAACAATTACAACCTGAGCCTTGGTGTTGTGCAAGTCCCTCCCAGGTTCCATCAAGAGTTCTCCTTTACTTTGACAAAGCTCACCCACTTCCAAATAGAACAAGCAAAGATGGCAATCTCTCCTCACAAGCTTCTAAATGGTAGTCCTAATTCCAGCAGCATCTACCCTTAGAAATGTTTAGCTTTTAACCTCTCCTCCTTCTGGCCCAATGCCTGTACTTATAGTGCTCAAGAGGAAGTTAATCAGGTCCACCATCAATGGGATAATCCCCTCTTTGGATGGGATAGCTCCCTTATTGATGGGATAAGTTCCTCTTTGGTAGGGATACATGAACCATCTGGAGGTGCTTCATACACGTCAAACATACTTCTAGAAACCTCTAGAAATGACCACAAGTAACTTTTTTGGAGTGAAACTTGCGCTTTTTGACCTTTACAGGGGTACGCACCTGCCCCTTTACATACAGAGCGTACAAGTACGCAGTTTTTGTGAACATCAGGTGCGTATACGCAGGTAAGGCCGAGAGAATCTGCGTACCCAGAGATAAACACATTTACAAAGACTTTCTCTCTTTTTGGAGTTTGACATGGAGAGCAGAGGCATAAGACTTGCCTAGGAGGATAGCATGACCGTTGATAGAGCCATACTAACTGTAAATAGCCATGGTGAAATTTTTAGTGTAACAGATAACTCAGCCATAAGAGTAAATAATTGTTGGCTTGTATGTGCATGACCGAGGTTCGGAGGTGATTTAGCCAAAGAAATCCCAGTACTACTGGCCTTTTTGGCAACAGTCTGTGGAGCGCAAATTGAGGTCTCACCCAAAGTAGTATGGGAGGGTGCTAGAACCAGGTTTCCACACCCTGGGGACATTTGATGAGTTCAGGTGGTCCATGGTTTGACTCTGGGTGCACGTCGCTACGTGCACTTACCCGTACCTCGCAGCCTAAGATGTTGCCTTCGAGTCACCCTACTTGGGGGCCAAACACTGTTATTACCCACTGTCGTACTAGTATTCTGTGATTAGTTGATTAAATTAGCTTATTTGCAGGTGTAAAGAATTCCTAGCAATATAATTCATGCATACAAGTATGCACAGTAAATAAACAATATATTCGCAAATGATATCAAACATGTAATAACTCAGAACATATACACAAAATTGGTAACAAAACCTTTCTTTATTAATCTCATCTCCTATTAAAGACTCGACTCCACCCTGCGCACTCAGCTGCGGGGGTCCATGCACTCAGCTGAGGACTCTACTAGGCCTCTGCACTCTCAGCTGTAGATCCTTTTCCTACTCTATGACCCAAGACACACTTTGCGCTTTGACTTAATCTCTAAGACCTTTCACGCGCATCCTTCATTATATTTGATCTCTCTTTACAACTTAGAGCCTCACTCTATTTATACAATACCATGGTTTTTGGACCATGGGTGGGCCGACCTTATAGTCAAGACTAGGGCGGATAGCCCTATGACTCTAAAATACATTTTGTGCCTACAATTCGTAGAGCTTTACAAAAATATCAACTCAAAACACGGGCTTTGGGCCCCAAAATATGTCGTGGGGGGATTACATGCCCGACAGGCCCCCAACACAAACATTGTGACTCGCCCTTGAGTCACTCTATTGGCGCCGCGATCTTGGCGCGGAGTCCCTCCAATTGTTCTCGAATAGTACTGATGTCCACGGTGCACTGATCTTCTTCTTGTTGAAACCGCTACATCCTCTGTTCTAAGACCTCTGTGTCTGAATTTTTTCCCTACATTTGTAATGGCATCTGTTGCATATGTTTATAGTCCCATGCATTTTTTTGGCTCCTCGGAGTGCTTCAACTGTGCTTCGACTGGCTATCTAGATAGTTAGCCCACCCGTGTAGGGCTTCAAGCGGCTACCATTTACTTGGCCTGAGAAGGGTTCTCCATTTAGTTTGACTAGCTGGACCGCACCTCCGTCTGTGACCTCCTTAACCACGTATGGTCCTAGCCAACGCATTCAGAATTTTCCTAGAAAATTTTCAAACTTACTGTCATATAGAAATACTAAGTCATTTACTTTGAATGTGCGTAACTTAATATGTTGATCGTGCCAAGCCTTTTCATGTTGTTTTTGAACCTGCTAATGAAAATCCGTTGGGAATTGTTCCTCCTCAAGTTCTTCCAATTGCGCGAGTCTTTCTTCCAGAGCTTTATGGTCCATCATCCCTGTGAGTGCTGCTATTCACAGACTAGGTACGATATATTTCATTGTCATGACAGCTTCCATGCCATAAATTAACTGGAAAGGTGTCTGTCCTGTTAGTTTCTTGCATGTTGTTCTGTAAGCCGAGAACACTGTAGGTACGTGCAGGTCCCAGCCAGTGCGTCTCACATGAATGACTGTGTTCAGTACTTTGCACACCCTATCAAAGTCTTCTCTGTGTAGAATCTTCGACACACTTGGTCTTCACATACTTCATCGTTCGAGCCCTCGTCTAGCCTACCCCTGCTTGTTGTTGTTGTTTCCTATTGTGAGGATGGTGTGCATTCGTGCAGGTTCGTACCATACGCCTGTACCCATCTAGAGAGGTGGGCGTGCAGGTTGTTTCATCTATCATACTCGACTTCCATCCATAGTTGAGGCTTTCCAAACCATATAAGCATCATTCCTCTACAATCATGCCAGTTCTCAAAACTCCTCTGATGTGTACCTCACCGTCTTGTGGGCATAGCACGTAGCGCCCATTTTAGAGCGTCAAAACATTACCGTTATGGCACCTCTTTTTCAAATTTGAGGAAGTCATCCACCGCTGTCAACCCATCATACATGGGTAGATCCCTTACCTCTGTTGTCATACAGCATAGTGACTTTATCATCATATTGTAATTTAGCGTGGTTACCTCATGTAACCGGTTCTGCCATCATTCTATTTCTTCGTCTGAATCTGAAGTGCGGGAGCCTTCACGCTCCCACGAAATCCTGCCATCCACTATACAATTCACTCAGTCATACTCTCACGCAGTTATCTTGTAGATACAGTCTATATCATCCTCACTATCATCATCGCGCATCGATTACATGTAGCGCGATCCTTCAACAGGGTCTAGAGGTACCACTACGCATAGTGACTTTTTCTCGAAACTCATTTTGCGCTTTTTTAGATTTATCACTCCATTCATATCAGTGGCCCAATCTATTCCTAGTAGCATGGGATAGGGATTGTTGTCATCAACAATCTCTATCACTTTGAAATATGCAAGCACGCTCGAACCTTCGATGTCTACCGTTATTCCCTGCAATCTTCCCATCGGTAGGATCTTCTACTGGTTCACCATTAGCAACTGAATAGGAGACCATTACAACACGGGCCTGCCCATGGGCTCCCATGTCTGCTTTAGTAGTACGTTCATGTCCAATCCTAATCCAAAATCACTTGATCCATTTCATATTCCCTAAGTTGTGCAATCAATCTCATCTCCCTTCCTATTCGCGTTGTGTGCTTCCCGAGCTTCCAGACTACGCACAGTTCTCTCGACCCAACGCACCTAGTGATGAGTTCATGCAGTCCCTTCATAGCCTTGCTGTCGCATAGCATCTTCATGCATTTCTCCAAAAAGGTAGTAAGCATTGAGGGGTCCATCTTCAATTCCAATTTGTCTTTACTACCTGAAGTGGAGACCTCCATGAAGCTATTCTTAGCTTCCATGAATGTCTCCTTCGCGCTCTCCAAATTGAACTCTGGTTCCTTTATAGGAGCCTTGTGAACCCAAGCACTCTCTTTGGGTCGCTTTCCCTTGTCATATCCTGTTGCTTCGGAGCACGATGTTTACATTTGAGTCCTCTTCGCTCGGCTCAGACCTCATCATTTGTAGGTTTTGAGTCAAGGGAGGTTGGAGTATTCCTTTATCGCGCAACCTCGCTATCAGTGTAGGGCAGTCCTCCATCTCATGATCAAACTTGGTACAATATAAACATGATTCTCTTTTCAGATTTGTACAATCATAGGCATAATGCCCTGGCCCTCTGCAATTGTAACAAATCAGCTATTCACGACCCCTTCCTGGTCCCATTCCACCTTGGCCTCGTTCGCACCCTTGAAATCCAATGCATGCCATCCCTATATTTCGATCGAAGGCTCGTGTTTCGGTCTGAACTTTGTAGGCAAGAGTCCAATCCATCATAAATTCATAACTTCTACTGGTGCGTTCATCATGACCTATTGATCTGCTAAAATTATAGAACAATTGCTGGGACGTCTGTGTATACTTCTATAGTAGATGACAATTATCCGTAGCATGCTTCCCTCCTATCTGAAAAATCATGCACCATAATGTAGGTGCCGCGCTTGGTCCTGCTTGTGCCTCTTGTCTCAATGGCATCGGCCCTCCTCCCACTAGGTAGTTTGAGAAGATTGGACAATAGTCCTTGTCATGCCCCTGGCCTTTGCATCTTATGTACCATACCTCCTCACGCGCTTCTAGGCAAGTTGTCCTGTCCTATTTCAAACTCTCCATTTCCAAACACAAATTTTTGAGTTGCACATGGATTTGTTGGACTCCTAGGCTAGGATCTTGTATCAGGGCCTCGTGTAGTCTCATTGCAATCTCCAAGGCTTCGGTCTGGGTGGATAACTTCTGCTATCATAGCATGGTCCTTAGATGCGGCGTTAGTGATGCTACAAACCATGTGCGGTGTTGTCCATCCATCAAGGTCATGCTGGCTTCGTGAATCATACTCTTCAGTCTCTGATCTAGCTCCCAGGGGATCTTGCCTGGAAGCATCACAATTTCCTTAAGCCCTAGAATTGATTGTGTCTCCGACTTTGGCCCACTAAATTCCCTGTTCAATGTAGCCTGGATATTTGCGATCCTCGCGTTTGGATGGTCATTAGAATGCTTACTGTACCATGTCAGTGCATGATCCTGCAATGTGCTTACCAGTGTTTCCTTTTTTATATTGTCATCCACGAATCCTTGTGCTTCCCATACAGATTTTACTACAAAGAAAAATTGGTTCGGATCTTCATTCCCTACTCCTTTGAACACCGGAAATTTTATTGCACTCACCATATTGAACTGTGGTGGTAGCGCAGCTGGTGTTGGTGGAGATGGGGGTGAAGCTGGTGAAACTGGTGGTGGTGTAGGTGGAGGTGGTATGCAAGGAATTCACTGTCTTATCAAACTGATCACACTTCTTGGTGAAACTTCCGCGAGCTCTTCCTCACTTTCTTGCCGAGGAAAAATTAACGGTCTATTTTCTATCTCTGTGCTACCTTCGTTTCTATAGATCCTCCCACTTCGCATAGCCCCAAACATTGATTTATTCTCATAACCTGTTTTTCACATAGTAGCATCTTAATCGAAGTGTTCAAAGACTTGATATACTTATCTCGCAGTCCTTTGAGGAAGCATCGCTCCGCCTCGTTGTAGCTGACTGACGCGTCTACCACAAACACAGTGATAAAGCATCCTATAATTCAATCGAACCAATGGTCCATAGCATGCACAATCTTATCCTCTAATACTTCTAGTCTGTGCACCAATTATGGAGTCCACACAATAGGTTTGTCGAGCCTACACCTTCCCTGACTGTCTACTAGCTTTGCGATCCACTCATACAAATCAAAGGGGAAGGAAGCAAAGAAAATCTCATGGATTTTGGTATCTAAGTAGTACTATAACCATTGTTCCTTCGATACTCGCGGATTCCCATTTTCCTGCGCCGCGAACTCGTGAATCTTTCTGTCCAACCACTCTTCAATTTCTTTCTTTGTTACATTCTAGTGACACGACATCAGACATCCCTTATGTAGATCCTGATCCCGACAACGGAACCATTTGTTGGCTTGTATGGGCCTGACCTAGGTTTAGAGGTGATTATTCCAAACAAATTGTTGGGCAGAAGATCCCCAATAGTGGGTTTTTGGGGATTAAAGCCGAGCTTTGGATCAATGTAATGTAAGACCCTGCAAAATGTGGGCGCGGAGCACGAGAGTCTAGGGTAGTTCGCCCTAAAATAGTGTAATTTAATGTAAAAGGTGTTAGCCTACCCATGGTCTGTGGACCATGGGAATGTATAAATAGAGCGAGGCTCTAAGGGTAGAAGGCAGTTTTTGGCTAGTTTTGATCTTAAGTATTATGGGTTTTTGAATGAGAAATTTGCTCTGAGTTTGTAAGTCTGAGTCGTGGTTGGTAGTAGTAAGAAGAGGCTCTGCAGCTGTGTGTGCAGAGACCTGGTTGAGTCCGTAGCTATGTGCGCAGACCGTGCAGCTGAGTGTGCAGGGTAGAGTGGGATTGTAACAGAACATAAGTTTAATAAAGATACGTGGATTCTGAAATATTGTGCATCTACTCGTAGATCTGTGTGTTTATGCTTCTGTTATAATTTTATACATCTCTTGACAGTTTATGTTTGTATGCACTTGTTATGAACATTGAATGATTGATAAAGACTCCTGGGCCCACAAAATTAAGTCAGATCTATAATAATAACATAGTAAGGGTAAGGGATCTAGACAACACCTCTTCATGCTTAGTACAAGAGCTAAGCGAAGATCGGACAGCTGCATGGAACAATACACGTGCGCAAGATTGGTTCACGAACTTCCCAGTCCTCATCAAGACATCCCTAGGGTGTGAAAACTTGGTTCCAGCACCCTCCAATACTACTTTGCGTGAGACCTCAGTCTGCGCTTCACGGAATATTGCCAAAAGGGGTGGTATTTTCGGGATTTTTTTAGCTAAATCACTTATGAACCTGGGTCAAGCCCCAATAAGCCAAAGCAAATCCTGGTACTACTGGCCCTTTTAGCAATAGTCCATGGAGCGCGGACTAAGGTCTCACCTGAAGTAGTATGTGAGGATTCTAGAACCAGGTTTTCGCACCCTAGGGATGTTTGATGAGTTTAGGTGGTCCGCGGTTTGACCCTCCGCATACATCGCTATGTGCACTTACCCGTACCTCGCAGCTTGAGATGTTGCCTTCATGCAACCCTGCTTGGTGGTTGAACGTTGTTATTACCAATTTCATACAAGTATTCCGTGATTAGTTGATTAACCTAGCTTATTTGTAGGTGTAAAGAATTCTTAGCAATATAATTCATTCATACAAGTGCACGCAGTAAATAAATAGTATATTCGCAAATGAATCAAACATGTAATAATTCAGAATAGATACACAAAATTGGTAACAAAACCTTTCTTTATTAATCCCTTCTCTGATTATAGACTCGACTCCACCCCGCGCACTTAGCTACAGGGGTCTACGCACTCAGCTGCGGACTCTACTAGGCCTCTACACACTCAGCTGCAGAGCCTTTTCCTACTCTACGACCCAAGACACACTTCGTACTTTGACTTAATATCTAAGACCTTTCATGCCCATCCTTCATTAGATTGGATCTTTCTTTACAACTTAGAGCCTAACTCTATTTATACAATCCCATGGTTCGCATACTATGGGTAGGCCGACCTTACATTTAAGACTAGGGTAGATAGCCCTATCACTCTAACATACATTTTTCGCCCGCAATTCGTAGAGCTTTACAACAATATCAACTCAAAACTTGGGATTTGAGCCCCAAAACATGTCGTGGGGGGATTCCATGCCCAACAATAATCGTTGATGCCCATGCACTTGTGCATTCATTTCCTCGAGGCTCACTCTATCAAAGTCACTCTCATACCAAGGCAACCTACATAAGAGGAAAATCACATCTGCCTCCTGCGCAGGACTTCCTACAGGATCACACAGGAATCCTACTTAATACAGACAGACAGTCTACAGGATTTGCTAAGAGGAGTTTCAGAGGTGAAAGCTTCGGGGTTGACTACAACAAACACTATGAAGAGGTAGGCTCTATAATTACTTCCCTTTTTCAAAGTGAATTGAACAAAAAATCCCCTAGTAGTGAGTGAATTTGGCAGCTGTGTAAGGGAATTGTCTCCACGGTTCTTTCAGTTATTTACTTCTGCATTCAAAAAATTGTGACAATCATCTTAGCTCCTCCAAATTCACCAACAAAATGAGAGGGGGTTTTAATAGAAGGGAGCCCATTAATACTGTGAGAATCCACCAATACCCTCAAGTGTTAAAATTCTTCACAAGGCATAATTGGATGGGGTATTTTGAAAAATTAAGAGGGTATGATGATGAAGTGGTATGAGATTTTTCTCTCTCCCTCATTCCTTTGACCATAATTCATTCCACTATTGTGGTGAGAGGCCTCTCCATAGATCTCACCCCTGAACTCATAGGCAAAATTACCACACTTCCCCTAGGAGTGCCTTGGAGAAAGGAAGATAAGGGAGATAGCCATATTGCCAAGAAGAAGTTCTTTTTAGAGGGAGAAGAGCCCATTAAGGACAAAAATGGAGTAAGGAGAGCAAGCTTACCATACCCCTAGAATGAGGTGAGCTACCATCTTATCAAATACATATACTATGAGGGTAGGTATAGTGTGTTTTATGGGTATCACTTTAGGCTTCTTGAATAATTGAGGTTTGGATCAGAAGCACCCCCTCACCACAGGATCAACATACCATACTCCCTTCTACAGTCACTGATAGACACAAGCATAAAGGTGCAAAAAAGAAACCACCAATAGTTATCCCACCATGGGTTAATTAGAATCATCATAGAAGATGCCCTCCATAACCTCAGAATTCCTATCCAATGGGAAATTTTTAGAGACATGCAGACAAAGGAGGATATCAAAGCCCTCACATATGACATTAGTCTTACTGTCAGTGAACAGGATGAGGAAGAAACTGAAATAGATGGAGAAGAAGCAGAGAGGGATGAAGATGAGACAAATGATGAGGAAGAAGAGGAGAAATAGAAGGAAGGTGATGAAGAAATAGAGGAAGATGTTAAGGAGTAGACTGATAAACAAGATGATGATCTAGAAGGAGGAGAAGAGGGGAAAAACATAGAGGAAAAGGGAAATGGAAAAGAGGAGGAAGAAGACAAGGAGGAGTCACCTAGGGTGTCTCCAGAACCCACTAATAGATAATCATTAGCTACCGTCACTACTCTTAGCACCCCTATCAAACAGAAAGGCAACAGACAGAGGCAAGCCCCCTTATATTTCAAGACAAGGAAAAGAACAAGGATAAGGTAGGGGAAACCCCAAACTCCAACCAAAATTCCCATTGTAATTGAGGAATCACCTAAAGAATAGGAGAAAATGCCTCCTCCTAACTCTCCTATCACCTATGTGATAAGGCCTATAACTAGATCCACCTCATCCAAAGGAAAATAAATCCTACATGATACATAGCAAGACTTACAGGAAGAAAAAACAGTCCTACATGAGACTCTACTAAATCTACAGGATATTTAAAAATTGGATGAGGAGGGAAGCCTACAGCAAGAAACTAAAGAAGACAACCCAGAGCTAAGGGAACCTAGCCCCCAACCTAACCTTGACTCCTACTACAGATTTATTAAAGGGGGCAGGGTCATTCCACAAAAATTTACTATTCCATTATTCTTTGATCTTGAGAAGGAGAGATCCAGAACTCATAGATGGATGTAGATTTCCAAGTCCAAGGGGGTGGAAGAAATTGGTAACATGGAGGAGAAGCTCAAGGAGATGGGCAGAGAACTATGTAGCTTGAGGGATAGAGAGGCCATAATGAGAAATCAGTTAGAGACAGAAAATGCATGGTTGAAAGGAAAGCTGTAAGAAAGAGAGAACCAATTGGAATGTGTGGCCAATCTCGCTTTGGAAGCAATCTATGTTGGCATTATGTTTTCTGGTATGACTGTATGTTACAGATGTTGTACTTGATGGCAACTCCAGTGGTAAAGCTCTCAGTTTGATGAAAATTAAGAAGGACGCAGGCAATCGGTTCAGAAAGTGCGTCCCCGCAGGTATACCATGCAGAACCCGCGTCCAAGGACGCAGGCCAACCGTTCAGGGGGTGCGTCCACCCAGTGCACACATTTCAAGGCAGAGAAAAAACACGTGGGGGCTTCTTGTTGTTAGGATATTCCGACACATAGGATATAGTTAAGTTCAACTTGGTCTAGCATAGAGTTAGGTTAGAGTTAGGTAAAGTGTGTTTCTTTACCGTTGTACATTTTGTAACTTACAATCCGACGGTCACGATATGTAGTGATCCGACGGTTCACTCTCACCTCGGTATTACCGACACTTGATCCGTGGCTTGACACCCGATTGGTCCATGAGTTCTATTTAAAGCGCATGGAGGGTCATTGTTCAGGTAATCCGTGCATGAGAGAAGCTTATGTAAATTTTCATTCTTTGATTAATAAATTGTCTGTACCCACGTTGGGACAGGCCGTGGACTGTTTCCCTCCTTGCACTCTGAGGGTTTTAACCACGTCAAAAATACTGGTGTATTGATTTGAGATCTGGTTGTGAGTGGTGTCCTTTTGGTATTCTTTCTGAGGAACTTACCCTGTAAATTCCTACATGGTATCAGAGCTATTTGAGGGCCGCGTCCGTTGGTGATCCAAATCTGAAGCCGGTAGAACTGCATGCGGCTGTCGTTTCCTAGATCTGCTGTTTCTGACTGCTTTCGGGCTGAGAGGACTGCTCTGTTGCGTTCGGAGCATCTGTTTCAGTGAGGAACCCCTTTCGTTTCACGCGAAAAGGTTTCCGGTAGCCCTAGCTGCGTCATTTTTCAGATCGGGAGGTATACAATGTTTTTTTTGCAGTTTACTGTCATTTTCTCTCTGCTTATTTCGGTTTCGGTTTATTTAGCTTTTTTTTTCCCGGATCTATACCTTTCATTTCTGCGTATGCTCTTTGCCCTGCGACTCTGTGCGATCTGGGCAAATCAGAAACAGAAAGAAAGGATTTTTCTCATGCGTATGCTCTTTTCCCTGCACCTTAGTGTGATCTTGGAAAATCAGAAACATTGAGAAAAATATTTAGTTTTTCGGTTAAAAGCTAACTTTGAGATTTTTTTTTAAAATTCTAGTTTTTTGGCTAAAGCTAACTTTGAGCCGTAAGGTTCGTTTTTCTTTGCATATTCGTGTTGGGTTTTGTGTTTTGTGTTTTGTAGGGGAAAAGAGCCTTCCAAGGCAAGCACGCAAATCGAGCCCCCCCCCCCCCCCTCTCTCTCTCTCTCTCTCTCTCTCTCTCTCAAATATTTTGTATAGATCAATTGGTTCAAAGACTTTTTAAGAGAGTAGAGGTCTTGGGTTCAAGTCTCCATTTTGTGGGGGCGGATTTTTTCATTCCCGCACATTCGCGCACTTTGCCGGCAACGTCAACAATTTTTTTTCAAAAAGCCATAACTTCTTCATCCGGAAGCCTTTTTCAGAGCCGTTTTTTTTAAAACCGCCTATTTTTTCGAGATCTATCCATTGGACCACTTACTTTCAGCATCTTCAGCTTCAGTTTTTTTCAAAAAATGGAAAGTCCATGCCAAGTCATTCTTGACAGCACTAACTACTTCCAATGGGTAGCCTACATGGGAGATTTACTTAGAAGTAAAGGTCTCTTCAGAATAGCCACAGACCAAGAGAAGAAACCAAAGATGAAGACAAGGCTGAAAAATGGGAAAATAGACAAGATCAAGCACGTGGTTTGATAGGAATGTCTGTTTCTCCTGATCTTAGATTCCACATTGCAGAAATTGAAACTCCTCATGAAGCATTAGAAAAACTTGCTAAAGTTTTTGGGATTAAAAATGAAATTAGAGCCCATCAACTTGAGAATGAGTTGCTTACTTTGGATCCTAATAATTTTTCTTGCATTGAAGATTTCTTGTCCAAATTCAAGACCCTTAGATATCTCTTGGAAGGTGTTAAAGTTAAGAAAGAAGATGGTAACCTTATTTATTCCATCCTTACTAAGTTGGGACCAGCCTACTCTGTATTTGTTTCCACTTTCCATTCTACAAGGGAAGCTTTCATTTGTCAAGGCAAAGACTACAAACCCCCTTCCTTTGACTCCTTTTGTGATTCCTTAATAAGAGAACAAGAAAAACTCTTACACCTTGGTCTTCTTAATCTTGGAAACTCTTCCACGAAAGCGTTAGCCGCCCAGCAGCAACCAAATTCAAAGAATCCTAAGAAGTCTTATCCTCAAAGGAATGGTCCTAAACCAACTCAGCCTCAAGATGAAAGATCATTTCAGCAAAATGATAAGACCAATAAAAACAAATGGAAGAAGACTGATAGACATTGTAACTTTTGTAATCGAGATGGCCACTTAGAATCTAAATGCTTTAAGAAGATGGAAGCCTTGGAAGCCGCAATGAAGAAACATAACATCCATCTGGAGCCTACTTCAACTTCAACTTCCGGAACGGCACTTTCTGCATGTCATCGTCAATCATCTCAGTCTGGTTATGCATTAAATGTATCTTCTTCTTCTTCTCATTCTCATGAGTGGCTCATTGATTCTGGAGCCTCTTGTCACATGGCCAAAAACCAAGCCATGTTTTCTTCTTTAAATGATTGTAACACCAAAAATATATATGTTGGTGATGATAGATCTCTTAATGTTGTAGGGACTGGAACTGTTCATCTAGACAATGGTCAGTTCAATGATGTATTATGTGTTCCAAACTTATCCTGCAACCTTCTATCTGTCTATCAGATAACTCATTCAGGTGAAGGTAAAATTGTTGAATTTTCACCTCATGATGTTGTAATCAAGGATCTAAAAGATCCTAAACAGATTCTAGCTACTGGTCTTGCTGATGATTCCAAAAGGTTGTATAAGTTTCACAACTTTGGGTCATCCCATCTTCCCTCAGTATTTGTTGCTCATAATGATGAAGTGAGCAAACTTTGGCATGAGCGGTTTGGTCACTTAAACTATCGCTCCCTTCAGCATCTATGTAAAGAAAATATGGTGACAGGTCTTCCTATGGTATCTTGCAAAGATGGTGTTTGTTCCGGATGTGTACTCGGAAAACATCATCGGGACAGTTTTGACAAACGTGCCTCTTGGCACGCCTCAGCCCCTTTACAGCTTGTGCACAGTGATTTATGTGGTCCTCTTCCTGTTGCTTCATTCTCTGGCTGCAAGTACTTCTTAACTTTCATTGATGATTTCTCTAGACGCACTTGGGTATACTTCTTAAAACTCAAGAGCGAAGTATTTAGCACTTTTTTGGCCTTCAAAGGATTTGTTGAAAAACAATCTGGACATCAAATTCTTAAGCTAAGAACTGATAATGGTGGAGAATATGTTAAAAACGCATTCATCAACTTTTGCACCGAAAATGGAATTCAAATGCAACATACTGTTCCATACACTCCACAACAAAATGGTGTAGCTGAAAGGAAAAATCGCACCTTAAAGGAAATGGCTAATTGTATGCTGCAATCTAAAGGACTCAGTCTTAGTTTTTGGGCCGAAGCAATTAATTGTGCAAATTATATAATCAATCACACTCCTACTAAGGTTCTAGAGAATATCACTCCAGAAGAAGCTTGGAGTTCCATTAAACCAGATGTAAGTCACTTTCGTGTGTTTGGAAGTGAAGCATGGGCCCATATTCCAGATGAAAAGCATAAAGCTTTAGAACCTAAGAGTGAGAAATGTACTTTTGTTGGATATTCTGAAGATGTAAAAGGTTATAGACTTATTCCATTTAAGTCCAAAAATGTTATCATTAGAAGAGATGTAAAATTTGATGAAAATAAATCGGCCTGCGAGCCTAGTCCGGCGGATGTGCCACCTCTTCCTATCTCTTCTATCTTTGAAAACATTTCTTCTTCTGATGATGAAAGCGAGGATGATAATCCTCCCCCACCTTCTCAGGATCCTCAACTTCCAAGATGGGTCCGTGCTACTCGGGATGCAGCAGGTGATCTTGCCGGTGATCCTACAGATCAGCGACGTACACGTTCTCAGTTTGAAAGAGCCTCTTCTTTACTGGCTCAAGCTCCAGTAAATCATGATCCTGACACTTTTGCAGAAGCTTCAGGCCATCCACATTGGGAAGCAGCTATGAATGAAGAATATCATTCATTGATGACAAATGATACATGGGATCTTGTTCCTCTACCAAAGGGACGCAAACTTGTTAGATGCAAATGGGTTTACAGAACCAAGTATGGACCAGATGGGAAAGTTGATAAACATAAAGCTCGTCTAGTTGCTAAGGGCTTTTCACAGGTTGAAGGCATTGACTACACTGAAACCTTCTCTCCAGTTGCCAAAATGAACTCTATCCGCCTTGTTCTTTCCCTTGCTGCCTCTTTAAAATGGGAAGTCCATCAAATGGATGTTAAATCTGCCTTCTTGCATGGGGACTTGCAGGAAGAAATCTATATGGAACAACCCATTGGCTTCATACAAACAGACTCCAGCCTCGTTTGTCGACTTAAGAAATCCCTTTATGGCCTCAAGCAAGCTCCTCGGGCTTGGTATGCCAAAATGGATAGCTTTCTTTTAGAATCTGGCTTTTCTAGGTGTCATTCTGACAATACTGTCTACACCAAGAAAGTGGGCAACTCTCTTATCATCCTTGTTCTTTATGTTGATGATCTTATTCTTACTGGTAGTGATCCCAACCTTATAAACCATGTGAAGTCCAGCCTTAAAAAAAAATTTGAAATGACAGACTTAGGACACTTACACTATTTTCTCGGTCTTCAAGTCTTGCAATCCCAAGAAGGTATTTTCCTTTCCCAGTCCAAGTATGCTTGTGATATTCTTCGTCATTTTCACATGGAAGACTGTAAGCCAGCCCCTTCTCCCTTTCAGTCTGGAGTCAAACTTTCAGTCTCTTGTACTTCTCCTGAAGTTGATGCTACCTTATACCGTCAACTTGTCGGAAAACTCTTGTATTTAACCCATACTCGTCCTGATCTTTCCTTTGCTGTTGGCCTTGTTGCTCGTTTTATGCAAAACCCCCGTGAAAGTCATTGGAAAGCAGCTAAAAGAATACTTCGTTATGTTCGAGGTACAGTACAGTTTGGGATTCATTACAGTGCCAAAGCAGCTCCTCTGTTAGTTGGTTTCACTGATTCTGATTGGGCTGGTGACCTTGATGATCGGAAGTCTACTGCCGGTTATGTCTTCACTCTTGGTTCAGGACCTATTACATGGGCTTGTAAGAAACAGGCTGCCATTTCTCTTTCGTCAGCAGAAGCAGAGTATCGTGGTGCCGTGGAAGCTAGTAAGGAAGCCTTGTGGCTTCGTCAGATCCTATCAGAGTTTGGCTTTGAGCAGCAGCATCCAACCACACTTTGGTGTGATAATCAAAGTGCCATTCAGCTATGCAAAGATCCAGTCCAGCATCAGCGCAGCAAACACATTGAACTACACATGCACTTCATCAGAAAGCTCATTCATGACCATGTTCTTGAAGTGCAATATTGTCCAACAGATGATCAGGTTGCAGACATCTTCACAAAGGCTCTCACAGAGGCGAAGTTCACTAAACTTCGATATATGCTTGGAGTTCAGGAAGTTGTCACTAAGGGGGGATAGGCTCTAGTGCCTCCTTCCTTCTCCTATTGTGTCATATTTGTAAATCCTTCAATCCTATCCCAAGTTGTTCTTAAGGGGGGATGTTAGGATATTCCGACACATAGGATATAGTTAAGTTCAACTTGGTCTAGCATAGAGTTAGGTTAGAGTTAGGTAAAGTGTGTTTCTTTACCGTTGTACATTTTGTAACTTACAATCCGACGGTCACGATATGTAGTGATCCGACGGTTCACTCTCACCTCGGTATTACCGACACTTGATCCGTGGCTTGACACCCGATTGGTCCATGAGTTCTATTTAAAGCGCATGGAGGGTCATTGTTCGGGTAATCCGTGCATGAGAGAAGCTTATGTAAATTTTCATTCTTTGATTAATAAATTGTCTGTACCCACGTTGGGACAGGCCGTGGACTGTTTCCCTCCTTGCACTCTGAGGGTTTTAACCACGTCAAAAATACTGGTGTATTGATTTGAGATCTGGTTGTGAGCGGTGTCCTTTTGGTATTCTTTCTGAGGAACTTACCCTGTAAATTCCTACACTTGTGTGGTATCTAGCCGACGGTTTTGTGTTTCTATGGTGTCGGCTCGTGGTATTGTTCCATGTTTTGAGGAGGAGCTTGCCTATATAAAGCAAAGGAATTCATTTGGATGGATCATTGTCTTTGGTTGAATATCTTATTTGGTGAGATCTAGTCCAGATCTAAGAGGGCGAATCTTCTAATGGACTGTGATCTCTATGGCGCATGATCAGATCTGTAGATCTGACTGTTTGGGTTTGTTCTGAAGTCTTCATATCATTTATATCTGAAGGGACGCAGGTACTGTAAAGGGCAAGTGCGCCGAGACGCAGTACAGTAGAGAGAGACCTGCGTGGGGACGCAGGGCGATCAAGGTTCAGGTGCGTCTCTGAAGCAGAAGGACGCGGCGCGATAGTGTTTTCAGGTGCGTCTCTGTAGCGAAAGACGCGGCGCGATAGTATCCTTGGGTGCGTCCCTGAAGCAACAGAACGCAGAGCAGTCAAAGGAACAGTGCGTGGGCATGCAGCAAAGCAGAAGGATATCTGCGGGTGGACGCAGAGTAGCAGAAGGTTAACAGCATCTGGGCGCAGGCCACAGAAAGGAAAACTGCGTCTCTGTTTTAAGATGTTCTGTTGATTGAATTTCTCTATTGATAAGGTGTTCTGGGTTAGTTCTGTTGTTGCTGATCTGATATCTGTAGTGATCTATATCTGTTATGTATTTGTTGATCATCTGATGCTTTATGAAAAGAAGTAGGGGGTTGTAGCTCCCTTCCAGGAGTAGACTTGAAAACAAGAGAGAAAGAGAGTTGCAGCTCTCTGCAGGTTGCAGCCTGCGTACTGGTAAAGGACTGCACCAGTACAAAATCATTGTAAAAGAAGTTTCTAAATTGAAAGAAGATAGAGACATATTGCAGCAGGTGGTTTTCACCCACATTGGGTTTCCACCTTACATCTTGTGTTCTTTGGTGTGACTATCTGTTTTTCATGCTCATTATTTTATGATACTGACATGCTAAAATAATTCAAAGATCAAATAAGGAAGATTTATTAAATTGCTAGATAATACTGATTCACCCCCCCTCTCAGTATTATTTCCAACAATTGGTATCAAAGCCAGGTTCTTCAGAGAAGCTTGATCGCTTGAAGGTAGATCGTTCATCATGAGCAACTACGAGAGAGAAGCATCAATCAGGCCACCGATTTTTGATGGGACAAACTTCAATTATTGGAAGGTAAGAGTTACTGCATATCTTCAATCTCTTGGTACAGAAGTTTGGGACATTGTAGAAACAGGCTATGCTTTTCCTTCAGCTACTCCTACAGATCCAGCTGAGAAAAAGAAGTATGAAACAAATGCAAAAGCAGTCAGTACTCTATTAGGAAGTATATCCCAAACAGAATTCATGAAGGTCATGCACTTCAAATCAGCAAAAGAGATATGGGACAAAATGATCACTAGCTATGAAGGAGATGAACAGGTAAAACAAGCTAAACTTCAAACTCTCAGGATTCAATATGAGACTCTCAAGATGTATAATGATGAAAGTGTGGCTAATTATTTTCTTCGGGTAGATGAGATTGTTAATTGTATGAAAAATTTGGGTGAAGAAATAAAAGAGACTATAGTAGTTCAAAAGATTCTAAGATCATTATCCCCCAAGTTTGAATCTAAAGTATCTGCAATAGAAGAAAAGGAAAATCTCCGTGTTCTCACTATGTCTCAGCTACATGGAATTCTAACTGCTTATGAAATGAGAAAGGGAGGTCCATCAGACAGAAGGGAAGCTGCTTTTAAGGCATTAGGCAAAGAAGATTACTATGAAGCAAGCCATGTTCCAGAAGAAGAGGAAGAAGAATCAAATTTTTTCAGAAGTCTTCAAAGGGGTTCTGGAAGGTTCAGAGGTAAGCTACCTTTCAAATGCTTTGCTTGTGGAAGAGTAGGTCATTATGCTGCAAAATGTCCTTATAAGGATAAAGGAAAAGAACCTGCTAGATGGAACAAGAAACAAAGTGCAAATAAGAAAAGCTACTACACCCATGAAGATAGTGATGGCTTATCAAACAGTGATGAAGATGAACAAGGTAATAAATATAAACTGTTAATGGCATTTGAAGATGATGATTATGAGGATGCTGTAGATGTGGATAATCTCTATGATGAAATTACTAGACTCAAGAGATGCATAGAAGAAAAGAATGTGATCATTGATACTTTGCAATTTCAAATTGATGAAAAGGAAAAACATCTTGAAAAACTAGAAGGTGAAATTGTTGGTCTCAGAAAAGAAATAGAGAAAACAAAAGCTATTAATCTTAAGTTTGTCAAAGGATCTGAAACTTTGGATGAGATCATCAATGTGCAGTGGTCTCCTCTAAACAAGACAGGTTTGGGCTATAATGGAGAAACCTCTCAAGCATCCACCTCAAAAAGTTATCTTGATGCAGCAAGAAGAAATGAGCAGAAGAACAATGAAGATAATCAAGTAAAGCAGGGACGAATTACAAACAGAAACTATCAGGGACAATCCATCTTAAGGGTGAACAAAAGCTACAACCAGCCACAGGTAAAATCTTCTCAGTTTGGTTCAAGAATAGATGAAAATAGAAATTACAATCAGTTGGCTGGTAGATTCAATAACCGCAGAAGCTTCTTCAATGGACAATGCTTTTCTTGCCATAACTTTGGTCACAAAGCAGCTCAATGTGTTGCATATAAAACAATCATGACTAGGGAAGCTCAAAAACAAAGAAGTATGACAGGGATTACAAAAAGGACCTATAACAACTTTTCGGTTCTTGAAAATGAAGTTGAATGTTCTATTTGCAATAATTTTGGTCATGAAGACTCTGAATGTAGGAGCAGGTTTCAGGAGAAAAAGGAACAAGCCACAAGCACCAAAACATGGAGAATAAAGGAACCTCAAACAGAAAGATGTGGGATAGCATTTTATGCAGAAGGACAGGAAAATCTATGGTACATTGACAGTGGATGTTCGAAACATATGACAGGTGATAAAGAAAAACTTGAATCTTATTCTACTTTAGAAAAGGGAAAGAAAGTTTCTTTTGGAAATGATACTCCTGCAACTATAAAAGGAAAAGGTATTGCTCCTTTAAAAGAAAAGGTCAAGGCTGGAAATGTTCTGTATGTTGATGGATTGAAGCATAATCTACTAAGTGTCAGCCAGATGTGTGATCAAAAAACCGAGGTTATTTTCAGATCGAATGGATGTCTTGTTTGTGATCTTGATACAGGTAAAACAGTACTCAAAGGCAAAAGAACTCCAAATAATATGTACATATTTGAAGAAGGACAATAACAATGCTATCTTAGCAAGGATGAAGAGCACTGGTTATGGCATCGAAGGTTGGGACATCTAAGCTTCTCACAAATAAGGAAAGCATGCAAATATCAGGCAGTTCGCGATCTTCCAGATATCAAAATTCCTGACAACACCATATGCAAATCATGTCAGTTTGGAAAACAAACCAGGACTAACTTTCCAGAGAAAGAGGGATCAGCTAGCATGCCTCTTGAGCTAGTACATACAGATACATGTGGCCCATTCAGGAAAAGAACACCTAGAGGAGAGGAATACTTGATATTATTTATTGACGATTTCTCCAGGTTTGTCTGGTTAGGACTTATGAAGCACAAAGATGAAGCATTCGAAAAATTCAAGACCTTCAAAGCCTTGGTTGAAAATGAATCAGGTCACAAAATTAAGTGCCTCAGATCCGACAGAGGTGGGGAATTTACTTCAAATGAATTTTTCGATTTCTGTGATGAACATGGGATAAGGAGAGAATTCTCTACAGCTAGAACTCCTCAGCAAAATGGAGTTGTTGAAAGAATGAACAGAACAATCCAACAAATGGCTCGTGCTATGCTTGATGAATCAGGAACTCCCGCAACTTTCTGGGGTGAAGCTGCACATGCTGCGGTTATTATTCTCAACAAGACAAATGTCCGGGTGAACAACACTCAAACTCCTCATGAGCTCTGGAGTGGTAAAACTCCTTCGGTAAAGCACTTCAAAATCTTTGGGAGCAAATGCTATATCAAGAATACTGATGAGCAACTTGGCAAACTTGAACCTAGAGCAGATGAAGGCATTCTTCTTGGCTATTCTCCACACAGCAAAGCATACAAATGCTACAATAAAAGACTTGGCAGAATTGTTGACAGCATTGATGTAGTGGTTGATGAGAAGGGATATATTCCTAGGCAAGTACATCATGAAGATATAGAAGAAGATGAAGGCTACCCTCAAAGACAGAATAATGAAGAAGAAGAACCCCAAGGAGAACTTCAAGAAGAACCAGAGGAACGGACAATAATAGAAGAGAAAACTCCATCCAGATATGTTCAGAAGAATCATCCAGAATCTCAGATTGTGGGGCAGAAAGAAGCAGGTGTACAAACAAGAAGAACAGCTGCAGAAGCCTCAAGCTATTTGGCATTACTCTCCTCTACTGAACCACAAAATGTGAAAGAAGCATGCAAAGATGAATGTTGGGTAAAAGCAATGGATGAAGAACTTGAGCAAATCGAAAAGAACAACACTTGGGAGCTGGTTCCTAGACCAAAGGATAAAAATGTTATCGGAACAAAATGGGTCTTCAAAAATAAATTGAATGAAAATGGAGAAGTAATTAGAAACAAAGCCAGACTTGTTTGTAAAGGGTATGCGCAGCAAGAAGGAATAGACTTTGAAGAAACTTTTGCTCCTGTTGCAAGACTTGAGGCCATCCGAATGTTCCTTGCTCTCTCAAGTTTTCAAAACTTCAAAGTATTTCAAATGGACGTGAAATCAGCCTTTCTGAATGGAGACTTAGAAGAAGAAGTGTACATTGAACAGCCAGATGGGTTCATTCTTGGAAATGATCCAAATCTTGTATGCCGATTGAAAAAGGCTCTCTATGGTCTCAAACAAGCTCCAAGAGCTTGGTACTACCGGTTGGACAAATATCTTCATCAACAAGGTTTCTCAAAAGGTTCAGCAGATAGCAATTTGTATATAAAAGTTGAAAATGACAAATTGCTAATACTTGTTGTGTATGTAGATGACATTATTTTTGGCAGCAATGAAGAAGCTATGAGTCAAAGCTTTGCCTCAGTCATGCAAAAAGAATTTGAAATGTCCTTGCTAGGAGAACTGACATATTTCCTTGGTTTGCAAATCCAACAAAAGGAAGGAGGAATCTTTTTATCTCAAACCAAGTATCTCAAGCAGATTTTGAAGAAATATGGCATGGAAGATGCAAAACCTGTATGTACACCCATGGTCACAGGATGTAGTCTCAGTGCAAATGATGAATCTGCAGCAGTACATCAACCAACCTACAGATCTATGATTGGAAGTTTACTATATTTGACAGGTACTCGACCAGACATCATGCATGCAGTTGGAATAGTTGGAAGATTTCAGGCAAATCCGAAGGAGACTCATCTTCAGGCAGTAAAGAGAATTTTCAAATATCTTCAAGGGACTCAAAATTATGGCTTATGGTATCCTAGAGATACAGATCTTACTCTTCATGCTTATACAGATGCAGATTGGGCCGGAAGCGTGGATGACAGGAAAAGCACAAGTGGTGGTGCGTTCTTTATGGGTTCCAGACTGGTATCTTGGTTCAGCAAGAAACAGAGTTCGATTGCCTTGTCTACAGCTGAAGCGGAATATGTTGCTGTTGCATCTTGTTGCACTCAACTCCTTTGGATGATGCAGACTTTGCAGGATTTTCAAATCACTTGTACACCACCTATCCCTATCTTATGTGATAACACAAGTGCAATCAGCATCTCAAAGAATCCGGTCATGCATTCAAAAACCAAGCACATACCAATCAAGTACCATTTTCTCCGGGAACAAGTGCTTGAACAGAAAGTCAAGTTGGAGTATGTTCCTTCCAAGGAACAAGTTGCTGATATTCTTACCAAACCATTGCCCAGGGACACGTTTGAATACCTCAGGAAAAAGCTGGGGGTTGTTGATGCATCATCTTGTTGATCCTCTTCTTATTGGTGGTACAGGCTCAGGGGGAGCACATAATGCATTGTTGGCATTATGGAGAAGGAGATCTTGGAAATAGCTGCAATATGTCTCTATCTCTTTCATGGTGGTGCGTTGCTGCAGATCTGGTTCATATTCAGGGGGAGCATGAGCTTAGGGGGAGCATACCCTTTGCCCTTGATGTCAAAGGGGGAGAATGAAGCTGAAGTTCGTGAGAAGGTTGCCATCAAGTCCAAAGGGGGAGATTGTTGGCATTATGTTTTCTGGTATGACTGTATGTTACAGATGTTGTACTTGATGGCAACTCCAGTGGTAAAGCTCTCAGTTTGATGAAAATTAAGAAGGACGCAGGCAATCGGTTCAGAAAGTGCGTCCCCGCAGGTATACCATGCAGAACCCGCGTCCAAGGACGCAAGCCAACCGTTCAGGGGGTGCGTCCACCCAGTGCACACATTTCAAGGCAGAGAAAAAGCACGTGGGGGCTTCTTGTGTGGTATCTAGCCGACGGTTTTGTGTTTCTATGGTGTCGGCTCGTGGTATTGTTCCATGTTTTGAGGAGGAGCTTGCCTATATAAAGCAAAGGAATTCATTTGGATGGATCATTGTCTTTGGTTGAATATCTTATTTGGTGAGATCTAGTCCAGATCTAAGAGGGCGAATCTTCTAATGGACTGTGATCTCTATGGCGCATGATCAGATCTGTAGATCTGACTGTTTGGGTTTGCTCTGAAGTCTTCATATCATTTATATCTGAAGGGACGCAGGTACTGTAAAGGGCAAGTGCGCCGAGACGCAGTACAGTAGAGAGAGACCTGCGTGGGGACGCAGGGCGATCAAGGTTTAGGTGCGTCTCTGAAGCAGAAGGACGCGGCGCGATAGTGTTTTCAGGTGCGTCTCTGTAGCGAAAGACGCGGCGCGATAGTATCCTTGGGTGCGTCCCTGAAGCAACAGAACGCAGAGCAGTCAAAGGAACAGTGCGTGGGCACGCAGCAAAGCAGAAGGATATCTGCGGGTGGACGCAGAGTAGCAGAAGGTTAACAGCGTCTGGGCACAGGCCACAGAAAGGAAAACTGCGTCTCTGTTTTAAGATGTTCTGTTGATTGAATTTCTCTATTGATAAGGTGTTCTGGGTTAGTTCTGTTGTTGCTGATCTGATATCTGTAGTGATCTATATCTGTTATGTATTTGTTGATCATCTGATGCTTTATGAAAAGAAGTAGGGGGTTGTAGCTCCCTTCCAGGAGTAGACTTGAAAACAAGAGAGAAAGAGAGTTGCAGCTCTCTGTAGGTTGCGGCCTGCGTACTGGTAAAGGACTGCACCAGTACAAAATCATTGTAAAAGAAGTTTCTAAATTGAAAGAAGATAGAGACATATTGCAGCAGGTGGTTTTCACCCACATTGGGTTTCCACCTTACATCTTGTGTTCTTTGGTGTGACTATCTGTTTTTCATGCTCATTATTTTATGATACTGACATGCTAAAATAATTCAAAGATCAAATAAGGAAGATTTATTAAATTGCTAGATAATACTGATTCACCCCCCCTCTCAGTATTATTTCCAACAATCTAGTGCAAGATTCCAGCTAAATCCTATGCCCTATATCTTAAGGAATAGTGGTTGTAGTTCCAAATCAAGAACCTAGCACAAAGAAGCACTATGCCATTTCAAGATTATAGACAGTTCATTGATCTTTGTGATCAAAGTACATTGGAAGACAGGGCCAATATGTCTAAGTTTTATTTGCATAACATGGCCTTAATAGACATGAATGTATGGGGCCCTAACATCAAGCTAGGAGATTTACATTTGATGGATTTGGCATCATGGATGAGCCATGAGGAAGCAAGGGCTGCAAAAATGAAGAAGATATGGGAAAGAGAACAAATAGAGCCTCTTATGATCAAAGCTGACAAGTCCAATCCAATGTCCCTCACCAGTACATGTAATATAATTGCAAATGATCCTTAGCTTGCACCCAGGTATCTTGCTGCCCAAGAGCAAGCAATTTCAAATTTTGAGGACATGTTCAGGTTGTTAGGGAATGACAACATGCAAGCTTTCTTGAGGAGATGGAACACATTGCCATACAGTTTAAAGATAAGAGAGTACCACTCTCCTAAAAGAATGAGAGAATCACTGAACGGGACACCCATGTACAAGAAATCTATGCAATTGCTCAAAGTCAATTGGATTGGCTTGAGACTCAGTCCACCACTGCTCTTAGGAATGCTAGAAGGAAGGAAGGAAGAAGAAGAAAACAGGCAGTGTGAGGAGGTAGAAAAGAAAGCAGCTTTCTATGAACAAGAAGAGGAGACCACAGTAGAGGAAGGGGATGTCAAGGAGGCCACTGGAGCTATGAAAGACATGGATATTGATTGAGTTGCTTAGAGAATGAGAAACACTTTCAGTAGGGGGTCATGATGAGCCTCATCATTGGGTAATTATATGGGCCTTGTTGTAGACATATTTGGGCACTACAACCCAATCTTATATGTCAATAAATCAAGAGCTCTTTAACCCCTAAAAGTGTTGTTTCATACCCTAAAGGATCATAGTCAACTGATTACATCATTCCCCAAAAGTTCCACCTGAAAAACCACTAAGAACTGGCCAAGACTGGACCATACTGACTGGTCCACTGTCAGGGTAGGATGCACACTAACTCCTACACTAGCTAGGTGCAATGCATACTAAAGAGGCCTTCTGTGGGGTGCGATGAGCGAGAATGGACAAATTTCTGAGACAATTTGCTAAGTGGATGTTCATGGAATCGTCTAGAAACTTCTCCGATGACACTTGCCTCTCTGAATTCGCCCAGGGATGAGTAAGAGATCCAAGAAATCTCCAAGTGGAACCAAGAACTACAACTGGAATGATACTAATCAAAAACCCAGAGATGACTCACACCCTTGCAAACATCTATAAATGGATCCCTCATGTGAGAGATCTAGAGGCTGGAATTTTGTAATTTGTAAGGAAGTGCTGATAGTTTGTCTTTGAGAAGAAGCATCATATTGTTGGGTGATCTTGCTTTTCATGAGGTGAAGAGGGCTTTGATGCTGGGAGGATGATGCTAGATCAGATAGCTAGGTTGTAATTCTTCCTTATATTTTATTAAAGTTCTTTGAGTTTTCCTCCATACAATCGTGTACTTGTGAATCTTGTTATTTATGAATGCCATTATATGTTCAATGTGTTTCTGATTTTGCATTGTTTATGATATAATAGATCGAGATGCTTTTATGGTGTTTTGTTACTTTGTTTCCACAGGTATTCTCTAAGTGGGACAACTAGGAGAGGAGTTGCAAGCTCTATCAAAGGGGAGAGAAATCAAGCAAGGAGTCAAGCGGAAGATCTAGGTTGGTCCCTTTGCTTCTCTCTTATCTATCATACATAGAGGAAATCACAAATTACTTTGATTGTTTGTTTCTAAGATAGCTTCCAATCTCAGTGGGACTAGCAAATCCAAAAGAGGCCTGAATTCACCTCCTAGCTTAGTCAAACCAACTCTTCTCACAACTTATTACATGTTTTGATCATATTTTTTTTAGTGAGACGAGTTAAAGTGAGATGTCATGCTTAGTGGACTAATATGCATTGAATGCAGGTTTGGAAGAGAAAATCAAGGAATTTTGGAAAATACTAAGATTTGAAACTCAAATGGGACAAGGGAGAGAGATTGTAGGAGGTAAATCCTCCTCATTTACTCCTTCCCCATTCAAATATTCCTTCATTAATCCCACCAGCTCGGAGGGTAACCACCCAACTCATGAAAATTATAAGGAAGCCAAGAAAGTGATAGAAAAAGAGTTAGTTCATCTCGATTTTGGAAGCCGTGCCTCCCTAAATTTAAGGACGTTGTTGGGGATTTCAGTTTTATAAGTAGAGAGGCTGAGAGCCTCATTAGGATTCGAATTTTTGTTGTAAAATTCTAGCTATTTTTGAGCCCTAGACTTGTGGAAGACTTTGATGTAATTTTATGTTTTGGTAATAAGAATGAGATTTCTCTTGATTCAGTACTCAGTTAACTAGAGGGATGAAGCTATTGGGTTGGGACCCAGCCCTAGAAGGAAAGGCTCCTCTTCTTGTATCTTTTTCTTAGCTTAGTTTCATATATTCATGGTTAAACTGTTTTTAGAAGTATTTCATTGTAAGTAGTGTAGATTTGATTAATTGTTTATTAGTTTTCTTCCATTTATGCCTTACTTTAGTAGCAGGTTAGAAGGGATAAAAGAGGCACCACAAAGCTGTCAATAGGTGTCTTGGCCTAACTTCTTCCTTCTGGGATCATGATTTGAGGAAAAGACCCTTCCAAAAAGACATATTTCCATTTCTTTCATGATATTTAGATTTTGGTGTACTTAAACTAGCATTTGATCAATTTTGTTAAGTAGGATTTCATTTCCATCTCTTATATCTTCATTCTTGTAGTAGATCTCATCCATGATTCCATGTTATTCAAAAATTTCTTCATGCATAAGGTAGATAGTTAGTTCATTAAATTCTTCTTTTCTAGATCATGAGAATTCTTCTTGATTACATGAATTTTTGGAAATTACACATGTTTGATGTAGAGCAGGTGCTTCAGAGGTAGACAAAGATCTCATAGCAAGAAACCACCTTCCAATTTCATCCACACATAGGCATTCCTTGTTTTCATAAAAACCTTCACCAATTTCATCATTTTACATAGAAATTTCCTCAAGCATTTTGAGCGAATCCAACCATCTCCTAAACTTGGTCTTGGGTTCTGAGTGATTCTAGGCCTTTTATCACTCCATTCCACCCATAAACCACTTTCCCTAAGCCTTCCATCACCTCCAACACCCATCGTTTTTCTCACGGTTGTATCCTGTAGAAATACAAGGAATCCTGTAGGTTTCTAATACATCCTGTAGGCTTTCCTATAGTGGCCTATTTTGAGGCTGAATTGAGGGAAAACCTCTAAGAAGCCTCCCAAGGTCACCCAAGGGTACCCCAAACCTTCCAACCATCTCCTGAACCTTCCAGCCATCCACCAGCATCCCTAAACCACCTTCCAAATCACCAAAAGAGATTAGTTTGCACACTTGATTTTTCATGAAAGGCATAAAAAGATGAAACATATTTATTATAGTCCTTTACATGTATAATAGTGATGTTTGATGTTTTTAACTTCCATTCTTAGGACAATATAATTTTGTTCATGTTAATTTATCCTTATTGCAAAGCATAGCACTTGGCAATTAATTAGGAAATGGTGTGCCTTAGCATTGAATTTCATTCTTTTTTCATTATTGCAGTAGATCAACTCTCTATTACAGTAGATTTCTATTTCTTTCATCAAGGAACCAAGCTTCTTATGAATCCATAGAAGTCTGGCTTGAAAACCCTAGTGGTCTATCGCCAGCTGAACAGTGACAAAAGGCAGAACCATCACTTTACTTGTGTATACAACACTATCACCTCCAAGTTCATGCAAAGCCCGAGTTGATAAAGTAAAGTCGGTAGCCCAAGAGTTGCAGCATTCTTGTTGCAATATTGGTGCTCATCACTTAAGCTTTGATCTATCAAGTTTAACTATTTGTATAACATATTTCTGGGATTTCACATTTAATTTCAAGCATACTAAATAAGACATCATGTTTGAAGAGGCACCTGAATCCACCAGACAATTATGAGAAATCTTGTTGAAAAGTTCAAAGGTTAGGAGGAAAGGATAGGAGTTGATGGTAATAGGGATTTAGTAACTGCATTCAATGCATTAAGTAGTAATTTATGTTGTTGCTTCAACTTACTAACCTCATACAAAAGAAATATTAACTTTAGTTTTCTTCATTCATCAACCATGTTGTAGTCTATCTTATCTGACACTATAAGAGTGTTTGATGTAGAAGAAGATGAAATAGAAGATTTATGAGTATTTGGTGTGGATATTGTAGGTTGATTAGGGATATTTTTTGGCATACCTTTTTCACTTGATGAGATACTTGGGATTTTCAGATTATTCTACACTATATCTGCAGTTCCTTTCCTCCAAGTGGTGACAGGAAGAGCTTCCATTTCTTCTTCATTATCTGAAGTAAGAAGAATAAAATCCCATATGTCATTGGATTTATTGATTTCATCTCCATCTTCTTCTTCAATTGATTGGGCTTCTAATTCTTCTTCTTCTTCATCTGAATATACAACAGATATTTGAGCAGGTGGCTAAGATTAAGTAGGCTAAATTCTTCTCATTGATCTAAAATGTCTTCTTGTTGAAATTTCAACTAATTTAATTTTTAATTAAACCATCTCATTGGATATAGTTTTGATAATTTTCTATAAGCCTTCTAAATTGTAATGAGTTTGGAAAAAAATATTTTTTGGTTCTTCTTTAAAAGTAACCTTTTTGGTAGGTTTTCTTTCCTCAACTCCAGTTTTCTTATCAAGGGCTACTAATAATTTCTCGACTGCCAGAACTTCTTTCATATTATCGATGAGTGATGTATTTTGATCTATATCAATGAACATAGAAATATTTGAATGAAAGGCACTAATATGCCATTCTACTCGAACATCGACACCTTGTATGGATGTATTTGGGATCTTATTCAAAGGTTTATTAATTCTTGAATTAAAATCTTTAATATTTTCATTATCAGAGGCTTTTATATTAGATAATTCATTAATTAATGTCTGTTTTGTTTTTTCCTCTCCAAATTTCTTATGGAACTATTCTTCAAATGTATCCCATTTAGTTATTGACCCAACACGTAGAGAATAATACCAAGATCTTGTAGATCCTTCAAATGCGTAAGGAAATAATCTACATATTACATCCACTTTAGAAAACCCATTCAAATTGATTTCCAACATAAATTTGTGTAGATGTTATTCTACATGAAGTCCATCATCAAGATTAAATTTAGGCATCCATCTCTTTATATGTTTTGGTAGAGGATTGAGGGGTGGATTCATAGCAACTTCTCCTGGATTGTTCCATGGGTTGTATTCCATTCTAGGATTAATAAAATGACTAGTGGTTGATGAAGTAGATCCAGAAGTGTTACAAATCCATTTGGGCACATCAATCCCATCATCCAAATCAGTGTTTTAGGGCTCATCAAACCTTAATTTCAGTTGCAACATGCCCTAAACAAGTCAACCTATTGATTGCCTCCTTCCCAGACAGTTCCATGGCCTGAAGACATCTTGAAATGACTCCTTGAAGGACCAGTGTAGGTAGGCCCATGTAAGGGTGCTCTGCGTAGCACTTAGGCCCATGCAAGGGTGCTTTGCAGAGCACTCAGGCCCCCTTTGACCAGCGTTGGGCGAGATTGAGCGAAATTTCAATAGGGTTATGGGAATATTCCTTGGTTCTAGATCATTCTAAAAGGATCCCACCTCTTATCCCTCCTATGAGATCGAAATTGGATAGGCTAAGGATCCATTAAACTCCTATCCTCTCATCCCTTCCTCCATGGAAACTAACTCTAAGTTTGGAAGACCATTCAATACCCTCATTTATGACAAAACCTCCTCCATATTCCTATAAATTGAGTACTCATCTAAGTGATCAAGGGCTGGACTTTGATGAATTGTAAGGATATAATATTAGTTTGAGAATTGAGACTATTTTAAGTGTCGTTATGCTACCGAAATGTCATTCTTTTGATGTGATGTGGATGGGATCCAAGATAGAGGAGTAACTGGGAATCACACTTGACGGTTGTAATTCCTTCTTCTATTCAATAAAGTATTTGAACCTTTTTCCCATATGCTTATCTTGTTATATGATTCTTATATGTGTGAATGTATCTTATTCCATTTACTTTTATTCAATAGATCTTTTGCTTTGATCAGTTCTTTGCTTCTGTTGATGTTTATAGGTACTTCTCAAGCGTGTTAAGTATGGGAAGGAGAAATAGGATTGATACAAAGGAGACAAGAGGAAAGAGGAACTACAAGTAGGTCTTCTCATCTTCTTTGTCTTATCTATTTCTTATAGGAAAAGGCTAAAGTGCTTTAAATTGTTGTTCTAGATATGGCTACTTATTTAGGGAATTAGTATTTATCTGTAGATACCAAATTATCCAAAACAAATTGACGACTCTACTAGGGAAGATCATCATTCCTAGTAGCTTATACACCTCCTAGGACACTCTTGCAAACCCTACTTGTGTTCATTGATTGTATTTCAGCTATTTTTCATCGAAATTTTGGTCAAAATTTGTCAAATTGCCTTTTGAAATGGCTCACTGTCACTAGCATAGGCTTGTGAGGGACAGAGTGCGTTGCAAAGCACCCTTGACTTAGGGACAGTGCTTTGAAGTGAACTGTCTCCCATTCAGGGCTGCGCTGATCCTCCTAGGGTCAGTTTCCCGCCTTTGGAATGAGTTTTTTCCAATTTTTCTCTGTGTGTTTGCTTGCTGATTGATCAATGAATGTCATGTCTCAGAAAACAAGTTTCTATATCCTTTTCTATCCATACTTTGACTTGATTTATTAATGTTTATTAAATGTTTTCTTTGTCATTATCGATCCATAGTCAAAGTCAGAATATAGTTGATTAATCTTTGTTGGAAAGAAAGTGTTGTAAAAGTCTTCTTTTCCTTCAAAACAGAACTGTCGTAAAGTCTTCATTCTTGTTAAAGATTGATTGATTGTATGTGCATCAGTTTCATTTTTGTTCACATGCACATTAAGGAAGTTGAAAAGAAATACATGCATGTTGCATTGAAAAAGTTTGTGTGTTCTCATAGGAATAGTTTAGGGAAATTGGATTAGATTGTGCTCTTTGCTCTTTAATCGAAAGAAATTTGATTGCTCTATCCCTAGTAGCTAGGATTTTCATAGTTAAAATGAATGGAAAGAATGCTTATCATGATAGTTGCATTCCTAGGAATTTCAAAATACATCATGTGGTGAACTTGAAAGGAAACTTCCTAAGCAAGATCAACTTAAAATTAACATCAATTTACCTAATGGAGCATTGTCATTAACGAAAAACATTTAGTGGTTCTAGGCTAGAGACGTGTTCCGGCATCGTAAAACAAAGCAGCTGTCACTAACTTTTCTGCAATATATCCCGAGTGTGATACCTCATTCCACGTACATGAGTATATCGTAGCTCGTCCACGTACCTTCGAGTATATAGGGCAGTGTTACAGTATGTAAAGTATATGGGAATGATTTGACTATGTGGTTTTGCATTAGACAATGCTTATATGGATTGGGCCTCCACGTACTTTCGGGTATATATGGGAGGAAAAAACTAGGTTGCTATCCATCCTTAGGTAATTGAGTCGGCCACCTTGTACACTGTGATACACCGAACACAACATTCGAGGAGATTTCTTGTCTGTAGTTCTCGGTTCGCTAGGAGGTATTATGCGATTCACAGTTGCTTGGTAAACCTTTTTCCTAGATTATCCTTGTTTTGTTTTGTTATGTTACTTTGATTAAAATAAAATTAATTAACCGTGGATAAAATCCTCCATGTTCACTCCTTAGTTTATCTTAGGTTCAAACATATGGGGACAAATCTAGAGTCCACTGATCAATGAATTCCTTTTGATGTGAATCCTAGTCCTTTTCCTCCTTTTGGAAATATTGGTGATCCTTATATGGCTACATTATCCATACTAGGATTTACCATTAGCTTACCAGTATGTTTGTTTTCAACCTCCTTGGTTCAAAATATCGTGACTTCTCCGCAATCGAGTACTCCTCCAATTGGGCAAAATCAACCTCCAGTTGATCCTAAAGTTGACCATTTGCCTTCTTCCTCAGTTGTTTCTTCCTCCCCTTCTTCCTCTTTTCCTGGTGAAAGTATTGGTACTAGTAACTAGGTGGATAAAAAGAAGAAGAAAGGAAGAAGAAGAAGAAGAAGAAGAAAATTCAGGAGAGGGGCAACCAAGCAACCATTGCTTTGAATGCAAAATCTAATGAGAAACCATTTTTCAAGCCTCACAAAGTTCGATATCCATGCAAACCTTATGTGCGAGAGAATCTTCTTCAAAATTGTCCTGATATTCCTTAGATCTTAGAAGAATGGTCTTCTCGTTCACAACATTTTGTGCCATCAACTTCTAGAGATCATGCTGTTGACACAACATCAACTAGTGGTAGTAAAGTTCATGTAAGAAAGGGTAAAGTTAAGTTTCCCAATAGGTTATGTCAAGGGAATCACCCCATTCACCTTTGTCCCTAACTGGATGAAGCCAAAAAGGTGTTGGATAACAGTCCTGCTTCACTGGAATGACTTCCATCTAGTTACAGGAGATTATCCCTTAATTCTTCACTAGTTGATGAAATGAATGACCCAAATCAACCATCGGCCAAACCCACTCTCTCTGAATGTGAATCCCATGAGTCTATACTTGACCCATCATAGGTCGAGGAAATGGTTGACCAGATTTCACCTTCAGTTAATCATACAGTTCCCATAGAGAGTGAGTATGATACCACTCATGTTCTTTTTGTTTCTTCAGATTCCAATGAGCTTGGAGACAACCCTCCTGTTCCATCAAGACAGGAGGAAAATCCTCCAATTCTCTTAACATAAGGGGATAATACCCCCGTTTCTATGGTACCCCCTCCAAGTAGTCTGGTCACTTCCTTTGATTGGAATCAACTGGCAGGATTCCATCTTCCTTCTTATGTGGTTTTCCAAATCATAGTTCAGGTTTGTAATATGATTGTATCTGGCACTATTATAGATGAAGGTGCATCTGTGAGTATCCTTTCCTCCACTTCTTGGCAAGCACTCGGTTCACCGGCACTTGTGCCAGTTACCCAGAATCTGTTCACTTTTAACAAAGGAACCAGTCAACCATTAGGGTTCCTTCCTCAATTGCCTATTGCTTTAGGAGGAAAAATTGTTTATCTAAATGTGATGGTAGTCCCAAGCCCTTTAGATTACAATTTCCTTCTTGGGTGCGACCATGTTTATGACATGGGAGATATTGTTTCAACACTCTTTCGTGTAATTTGTTTCCCACATGAAGGCAAAATTGACATCGTTGACTAGCTTTCATTTCCTGGTCCAAATATGGCTTCCAGTCAACCATCTTCCCTAAATGGTTCTTTTGTACCAATGGTATCATCCCCACCACAGGTTAATTATGTGGCAACCTATTCCATGCCTACATCATCTGACAATCAATTCAGTGATGTTGTACATTATGTACTGGGGGCATTGGAACCAGATCTCTCTAATGGATTCCTTGCTACAGATCCCTTCTAGAGCATTGTTCTCCCATCTAATGAGAACCTCTTGGAAGTCATGACCTATTATGAGTTGTGATCGAGGAAAATGAGGATATTTCTTTTACTGTGTCAACCTCATTAAAAAATGAAACAACTCCCATGAGGATAGTTCCTTGTCTTGTGTCAACCTCATTAAAAAACGAAACCAAGGATATGAGGATAGTTCCTGGTCTTATGTCAACCTTGTTAAAAAATGAAACAAAGGGTATGAGCATAGTTACTTGTCTTGTGTCAAGCTCATTAAAAAATGAAACAAGGAGTATGAGCATAGTTCCTTGTATTGTGTGAAGCTCGTTAAAAAATGAAACAAGGAATCTGAGCAGAGTTCCTTGTCTTTTGTCAAGCTCATTAAAAAAATGAAACAAGGTCCCCTGGAGCAAAGTTCCAATTCGAGTCTTTGATTAGATCTTGTAAAAATCTCAGTCGATTCTTTCACTTGATCTCGTAAACAAACCTTCATTCCATCCACCTGATAGCCATGAGTAGTCTACTTAGGTGAATGTAATGAAGCTTGGGGGCATACATCTAGTGGTAAATTTAAGTTTACCTATAGGTTATGTGAATGGAATCAACCCATTCACCTTTGTCCCTATTTTGATGAAGCCAAAAAGGTGTTGGATAACCATCCTACTTCACCGTAGCGACTTCCATCTGGTTACAGGAGACACTCCCTTTCATCATGTTGGGGGCATGTAAACCAATCTCAAGCATAATTTTTCCTTTCAATCTTGTGTAAAAATGAAACTGAATCCAAGCATAGTTTTTCGTTTCAAGCTTGTGTAAACATGAAACTAAATCCAAGCATAGTTTTTCATTTCAAGCTTGTGTAAAAATGAACCCATTTCCATTTTAACCCTTGTGATTGCCATTCTATCAGTCTCTTCCTTCAGATGAACCTTGGCTCTTCTCCATCCATCGTCATTATCTACTTGGCCGATCATACACTTTCACTTGGTTGTTTTACCTTTTTTGAGGAACAATTGCAATGAGTGGTCTTATTAGCCAGCCTCTTCACATAAATCAACATGTTTTGAGAAGTTCCAACATCACCAGAATAAGTTGCTATCCTAGAAACCACATGTTCCTCAAAGTAGAGTCCTCTTTAAGCTCTTTTCAGACTCTTGAAATATGAAAAGATTGTCGAGCGCTTGTCCTTGTCAGCTCGTTAATGGATTGGAAATGACATCTACTTAGTATAAGTTTAACCCTTTTCCAGAATGAGATAGATTACTTACGAAAAAGGAATACGTTGATCAAACATGGTCAATAGGTTCTCTCTTGTATTGTTTTATGCTTTTTCAGAGTTGAGAGACAAATATATGAAAAAGAACTTGTGGAGTTTCCTTTTTTTCCCTTTTCAAACTCTCTAAACATGAAAAGGACCGAGTTATCTTTGTCATTAAACTCGTTAAAACATCAAATAGCGACAAAATTGTCGATCATGACAAGACTGCGTTCCACCTTCGCTAGATTCATTAAAACATCAAATAGCGATGGATTCACTCGAAGGGTGGAATTATACAACAAGCATATGTTATCCTCCTCAAGCTTGATAAAAATAAAGTGGTACTAGTCAGCAATGACTGGGGAAAATGGAAAAAGGGGTAAACCACTTTTGGTAGCAGGTCGCTCTTGAACATGACACTTTGACTTCATCACCGTGACTATTTGTTGGAAATAATACTGAGAGGGGGGGTGAATCAGTATTATCAAATTCTTTTTCAATATATTTATACTTTGAATTATTCTTCATATATTGTATGTCAGTACCATAAAATAATGAGCATGAACAAGAAAAACAGATAGTCACACCAAAGAACACCAGATATAAGGTGGAAACCCAATGTGGGTGAAAACCACCTACTGCAATATGTTTCTATCTTCTTTCAATTAGAAACTCCTTTTACAATGATTTTGTACTGGTGCAGTCCTTTTCCAGTACGCAGGCCACAACCTGCAGAGAGCTACAACTCTCTCTCATTTTCCAGTCTCTCCTGGAAGGGAGCTACAACCCCCTACTTCTTTTCTTTCAAGGACCACTATTCATTAATTTTCAGACTGGATCCAAGAACATCAAATAAACATCAAGTACATGTGAATCAACCAATCTCCTTATCCGATCAATCCAATGAGCCACCCAAACTTCTCAGAATGTTGTAAACAGAAAAACAACACCAGTAACCTAAACCTAGAACACAACAGCAAACAGAAAAGAGGCAGCCAACAAATATTTCAAAACAGGTCCGCAACTTCACCAATATAAACCTGCAGATACCCACACTTCACCTTCAGCTACGCTGCGTATACCTGCACTGCGCCTTCTTCTGTACTGCGTACCCCGCACTGTGCCTTCAGCTGTGCTGCGTATACCTGCACTGTGCCTTCCTCTGTACTGCGTACCCCGCACTACGCCTTCAGCTGCGCTGCGTATACCCGCACTGTGCCTTCCTCTGTACTCCGTACCCCCGCACTCACGCTGTAGATTTCCTGCGAACCTCTGATTAGGGCCAAATTAACAGTCCTCATGCACCCGAGAGATCACGACTTAGCAATAGATTCGCCTTTAAATTTTACCTTGATTTAGATCTAGCTTTTAAAATTGATAACCCATAATTCAGATCTTAAGATATTCAAATTTCAAAGATATCTCAGCCAAGTGATCTCCTTCCCTATTTATAGTCAAGCCCTTATTCACACCATGGCACAAAACCATCAATAGCCAATACAAGGGATCCAAACCGGGGCTAAATTAGATCCTATACCATGGGCCAAAACCATAGGATCATGAACGACGGGCTAAATACCACGGGCCAAACATAAGAAACCCCACGTGAGCGCACTTCTCTGCCTTGAAGTGAGTGAACTAGGGGACTGCACTTTCTGAACGGATAAACTGCGGTATGACTGCACTTCCTGGACGGAGAACCTGTGGGTCCGCACCTTTTGAACCAATCACCTGCGAACCTCTTAATTTCCATCATTTTGAGAGCCTGAACAGAGTTTTGCCACTTGAGTGAGTTGCCACCAAGTACAACACCTATATCATAGAGCCATACCAGAATCATAATGCCAACAATCTCCCCCTTTGGACTTGATGGCAACCTCAAGATCCTCAACGTCATTCTCCCCCTTTGACATCAAGGGCAAAGGGTTATGCTCCCCCTAAGACCATGCTCCCCCTGACTATAAACCAGATCTGCAAAGAAGAACCATAATCCACCAAACACCATAAATGACCATGAAAGAGATAGAGACATATTGTAGCAATATTTCTTCTGTACTTCCTCCATAATGCCAACAATGCATTATATGCTCCCCCTGAACCTGTGCCATTCGATCTTCCACCAATCCACAACTCAGCAAATGTACGCATATACCCCAGATGAACCTTGCGTACAACCAACAATCATAAGAGAGTCAACAGCAAGATGATGCATCAACAACCCCCAACTTTTGCCTGAGGTATTCAAAGGTCTCCCTGGGCAATGGTTTGGTGAGTATATCAGTAACTTGTTCCTTAGAAGGAACATACTCCAACATGACCTTTTGTTCAAGCACTTGTTCCCGAAGAAAGTGATACTTGATTGGTATGTGCTTGGTCTTTGAATGCATGACTGGGTTCTTTGAAATGCTGATTGCACTTGTATTATCACATAAGATGGAGATAGGTGGTGTACAAGTGATTTGAAAATCCTGCAAGGTCTGCATCATCCAAAGGAGTTGAGTGCAGCAAGATGCAGCAGCCACATATTCCGCTTCAGCTGTAGACAAAGCAATTGAATTTTGTTTCTTGTTGAACCAAGATACTAATCTGGAACCCATAAAGAATGTACCACCACTTGTGCTCTTCCTGTCATCCACGCTTCCGGCCCAATCTACATCTGTATAAGCATGAAGTGTGAGATATGTATCTCTAGGATACCATAAGCCATAGTTTTGAGTCCCTTGAAGATATTTGAAAATTCTCTTCACTACCTGAAGATGAGTTTCCTTTGGATTTGCCTGAAATCTTCCAACTATTCCCACTGCATGCATGATGTCTAGTCGGGTACCTGTCAAATAAAGTAGACTTCCAATCATAGATCTGTAGGTTGGTTGATGCACTGCTACTGATTCATCATTTGCACTGAGGTTACATCCTGTGACCATGGGTGTACATACTGGTTTTGCTTCTTCCATACCATATTTCTTCAAAATCTGCTTGAGATACTTGGTTTGAGACAAGAAGATCCCTCCTTCATTTTGTTGGATTTGCAATCCAAGAAAATATGTCAGTTCTCCAAGCAAATACATTTCAAATTCTTTCTGCATCACCAAGTCAAAGCTTTGACTCATAGCTTCTTCATTGCTGCCAAAGATAATATCATCTACATACACAACAAGTATTAGAAATTTGTCATTTTCAATTTTTATATAAAGATTGCTATCTGCTGATCCTTTTGAAAAGCCTTGTTGATGAAAATATTTGTGCAAACGATAGTACCAAGCCCTTGGAGCTTGTTTAAGACAATAGAGAGCCTTTTTCAGTCTGCATACAAGATTTGGATCATTTCCAAGAATGAAACCATCTGGCTGCCCAATGTATACTTCTTCTTCTAAGTCTCCATTCAGAAAGGCTGATTTCACGTCCATTTGAAATACTTTGAACTTTTGAAAGCTTGAGAGAGAAAGGAACATTCAGATGGCCTCAAGTCTTGCAACAAGAGCAAAAGTTTCTTCAAAATCTATTCCTTCTTGCTAGGCATACCCTTTACAAACAAGTCTGGCCTTGTTTCTAATTACTTCCCCATTTTCATTCAACTTATTCTTGAAGATCCATTTTTTCCCTATAACATTCTTATCCTTTGGTCTAGGAACCAACTCCCAAGTGTTATTCTTTTCGATCTGCTCAAGTTCTTCATCCATTTCTTTGACCCAACATTCATATTTGCATGCCTCTCTTACATTTTGTGGTTCAGTGGAGGAGAGTAATGCCAAATAGCTTGAAGCTTCTATAATTGTTCTTCTTGTTTGTACACCTGCTTCTTTCTGCCCCAAAATCTGAGATTCTGGATGATTCTTCTGAACGTACCTTGATGGAGTCTTCTCTTCTATCCTTATATGTTCCTATGGTGCTCCTTGAGGTTCTTCTTCTTCATCATTCTGTCTTTGAGGATAGTCTTCATTTTCTTCGATATTTTCATGATTTACTTGCCTAGGAATGTATCCTTTTTCATCAACCACTACATCAATGCTGTCAACAATTCTTCCAAGTCTTTTATTGTAGCACTTATATGCTTTGTTGTGTGGAGAATAACCAAGAAGAATGCCTTCATCTGCTCTAGGTTCAAGTTTGCCAAGTTGCTCATCAGTATTCTTAATATAGCATTTTCTCCCAAAAATTTTGAAATGCTTTACCGAAGGAGTCTCACCATACTAGAGCTCATGAGGAGTTTGAGTGTTGTTCACTCGGACATTTTTTTTGTTGATAATAACAACCGCAACATATGCAGCTTCACCCTAGAAAGTTGCGAGAGTTACAGACTCATCAAGCATAGCACAAGCCATTTGTTGGACTGTTCTGTTCATCCTTTCCACCACTCCATTTTGCTGAGGAGTTCTAGCTGTAGAGAATTCCCTTCTTATCCCATGTTCTTCACAGAAATTGAAAAATTCATTTGAGGTAAACTCCCCACCTCTATCGGACATGAGGCACTTAATTTTGTGACCTGATTCATTTTCAACCAAGGCTTTGAAGGATTTGAATTTTTCGAATGCTTCGTCTTTGTGCTTCAAAAGTCCTAACCAAACAAACCTGGAGAATTCGTCAATGAATAATATCAAGTATTCTTCTCCTCGAGGTGACCTTGTCCTGAAAGGACCACATACATCTGTATGGACTAGTTCAAGAGGCCTGCGGGCTGATCCTTCCTTCTCCAGGAAGTTGGTTCTGGTTTTCTTACCAAACTGACATGATTTGCATATGGTGTTGTCTGGAATTTTGATATCTGGAATACCACGAACTGCCTGATATTTGCATGCCTTCCTTATTTGTGAAAAGCTTAGATGCCCCAACCTCCGGTGCCATAACCAATGTTCATCATCCTTACTCCAATAGCATTGTTGTTGTCCTTCTTCAAATATGTATAGATTATTTGGAGTTCTTCTACCTTTGATCACTGTTTTCCCTGTATCAAGATCACGAACACTACATCCATTTGACCGAAATATTACCTCGGTTCCTTGATCGCACATCTGACTGGCACTCAGAAGGTTATGCTTCAAGCCATCAACATACAAAACATTTCCAGCTTTGACCTTTTCTTTCAACTGAGTTGTGCCTTTTCCTTTTATAGCTGCAGGAGTATCATTTCCAAAAGAAACTTTCTTTCCCTTTTCTAAAGCAGAATATGATTCAAGTTTTTCTTTATCACCTGTCATATGCTTCGAACATCCACTGTCGATGTACCATAGATTTTCCTGTCCCTCTGCATAAAAGGCTATCCCACATCTTTCTGATTGTGGTTCTTTTATTCTTCATGTTCTGGTGCTTGAGGCTTGTTCCTTTGTCTGCTGAAACCTGCTCCTGCATTCAGAATCTTCATGACCGAAGTTATTAAAAATAGAACATTCAATTTCATTTTCAAGAGCCGAAAAGTTGTTATAGGTCCTTTTTGTAATCCCTGTCATACTTCTTTGTTTTGAGCTTCTCTAGTCATGATTGTTTTATATGCAACACATTGAGCTACTTTGTGACCAAAGTTATGGCAAGAGAAACATTGGCCATTTAAGAAACTTTTGCGGTTATCAAATCTACCGGCCAAATGATTGTAATTTCTATTGTCATCCATTCTTGAAGCAAATTGAGAAGATTTTACCTGTGGCTGGCTGTAGCTTTTGTTCACCCTTAAGACAGATTGCCCCTGGTTTACCTGGTAGTCTTTGTTTTTTCTTGATGTAATTCGTCCGTACTTTACCTGGTGATCTCCATTGTGCTTTTGCTCATTCCTTCTTGTTGCATCAAGATAACTCTTTGAGGTGGATGCTTGAGAAGTTTCTCCATTATACCCCAGACCTGTCTTGTTTAGCGGAGAACGTTGTACATTGATGATCTCATCTAGAGTTTCAGGTCCTTTGACAAACTTAAGATTAATAGCCTTTGTTTTCTCAATTTCTTTTCTAAGGCCAACAATTTCACATTCTAAATTTTCAAGAAATTTTTCTTTTTCATCAATTTGAAATTGTAGAGTATCAATGATCACATTCTTTTCTTCTATACATGTCTTGAGTCTAGAAATCTCTTCATAAAAGCTATCCACATCTATAGCATCCATGTAATCATCATCTTCAAATGCCATTAAAATTTTATAGTCATTACCTCGTTCATCTTCATCACTATTTGATAGACCATCACTCTCTTCATGAGTGTAGTAGCTTTTCTTATTTGCATTCTGTTTCTTGTTCCATCTAATAGGTTTCTTTCCCTTGTCGATCTTATCCTTATGAGGACATTTGGCAGCATAGTTACCTACTCTTTCACAAGCAAAGCATTTGAAGGGTAACTTACCTCTGAACCATCCAGCACCCCGCTGAAGATTTCTGACAAAGTTTGATTCTTCTTCTTCTTCTGACCCATGTCCTGATTCATAGTACTCTCCTTTACCTGAAGCCTTGAAGGCAGCTTCTCTCCTATCAGATGGTCCTCCTTTCCTCATTTCATAAGCAGTTAGAATTCCATGCAGTTGTGACATTTTAAGATGTTGTAGATTCTCCTTTTCTTCTATAGCATAAACTTTCGATTCAAACCTAGGTGACAAAGATCTTAGAAATTTTTCAACCACAACAACCTCTTTTATTTCTTCACCCAAATTTTTCATACAATTAACAATCTCATCCACACGAAGAAAATAGTTAGCCACACTTTCATCATTATACATCTTGAGATTTTCATATTGAATCCTGAGGGTTTGAAGTTTTGCACATTTTACCTGATCATATCCTTCATAGCTCAGAACAATCTTGTCCCATATTTCTTTTGGGATTTATACTGCATAACTTTCACAAATTCTGATTGAGATAGACAACCTAGAAGAGTATTGACTGCCTTTGCATTTGTTTCATATTTCTTCTTCTCAGCTGGATCTGTTGGAGTAGCTGATGGAAAAGTATACCCTGTTTCTATGATGTCCCAGACTTATGTACCCAAAGATTGAAGATAGGCAGTAACTCTTACGTTCCAATACACGAAGTTTGTCCCATCAAAAATCGGTGGCCTGATTGATGCTTCCCTCTCGTAGTTACTCATGATGGATCTTCCTTCAAGCGATCAAGCTCCTTCAGAAGGACCTGCTATGATACCAATTGTTGGAAATAATACTGAGAGGGGGAGGGGGGGGTGAATCAGTATTATCAATTTTTTTTTCAATATATTTATACTTTGAATTATTCTTCAGATATTGTATGTCAGTACCATAAAATAATGAGCATGAACAAGAAAAACAGACAGTCACACCAAAGAACACCAGATATAAGGTGGAAACCCAATGTGGGTGAAAACCACCTGCTGGAATATGTTTCTATCGTCTTTCAATTAGAAACTCGTTTTACAATGATTTTGTACTGGTGCAGTTCTTTTCCAGTACGCAAGCTAAAACCTGCAGAGAGCTACAACTCTCTCTCGTTTTCCAATCTCTCCTGGAAGGGAGCTACAACCCCCTACTTCTTTTCTTTCAAGGACCACTATTCATTAATTTTCAGACTGGATCCAAGAACATCAAATAAACATCAAGTACATGTGAATCAACCAATCTCCTTATCCGATCAATCCAATGAGCCACCCAAACTTCTCAGAATGTTGTAAACAGAAAAACAACACCAGTAACCTAAACCCAGAACACAACAGCAAACAGAAAATAGGCAGCCAACAAATATTTCAAAACAGGTCCGCAACTTCACCAATATAAACCTGCGGATACCCACACTTCACCTTCAGCTACGCTACGTATACCTGCACTGCGCCTTCTTCTGTACTGCGTACCTCGCACTGCGCCTTCAGCTGTGCTGCGTATACCTGCATTGTGCCTTCCTCTGTACTGCGTACCCCGCACTGCGCCTTCAGCTGCGCTGCGTATACCCGCACTGTGCCTTCCTCTGTACTCCGTACCCCCGCACTCACGCTGTAGATTTCCTGCGAACCTCTGATTAGGGCCAAATTAACAGTCCTCATGCGCCCGAGAGATCACGACTTAGCAATAGATTCGCCTTTAAATTTTACCTTGATTTAGATCTAGCTTTTAAAATTGATAACCCATAATTCAGATCTTAAGATATTCAAATTTCAAAGATATCTCAGCCAAGTGATCTCCTTCCCTATTTATAGTCAAGCCCTTATTCACACCATGGCACAAAACCATCAATAGCCAATACAAGGGATCCAAACCGGGGCTAAATTAGATCCTATACCACGGGCCAAAACCATAGGATCATGAACGACGGGCTAAATACCACGGGCCAAACATAAGAAACCCCACGTGAGCGCACTTCTCTGCCTTGAAGTGAGTGAACTAGGGGACCGCACTTTCTGAACGGATAAACTGCGGTATGACTGCACTTCCTGGACGGAGAACCTGCGGGTCCGTACCTTTTGAACCAATCACCTGCGAACCTCTTAATTTCCATCATTTTGAGAGTCTGAACAGAGTTTTTCCACTTGAGTGAGTTGCCATCAAGTACAACACCTGTATCATAGAGCCATACCAGAATCATAATGCCAACACTATTTTGGTTGGGTTATCAGCTTGATGGTTATCACACCATTGGTCTATCATACCATCCATCCCTTTGTTTTGGCTCAATGCTACCAATTCATTTCAGTGTTGCCGACATGTTCAAGAGAGGTCATCCATTCAAACTTCATTCTTTGCAATACCATAAACCTTCATTTTCATGGCCGCCATTCCTGAACCTTGTGTTGTTAATCAAATTCCGTCTCCAAAATCATTACACTCATTTCGTTTCATTAAAGTGGGATACATCAAGGCCCTCCTGCGATGAGTCACTTCTTGTCATACTTGAGCGAACGATTGAACGAGATAGAAGACCCCGGAGCTATTTTCATCCATCTGGGCTGCAATTTCAGGAAATGTACCAAATCATCTGTACAATGGATTTACATTGATGGTCATTCTAATCATGGGTCTATATCTCTAGATGACTATCTATGTACTTGTAATGAAAGTTTATATGCTGAGCATGGGCATGCCTTCCCTCAGAAATTCATGAGAAAAAATCAAAATATCATGATATTAGGTATTGTAATCAATGTAGGTCACCAACCACTTCAGAACCTCCTCATCACATCGTAAAGCATATCACTCGACATTATTATTTTCGACTTCATGCTTTAGGGGGTAGCTGTTATAGATCCATTTGGGCACATCACCCCCATAATCCAAATCAATGTTTTAGGGCTCATCAAACACTAATTTTAGTTGCTACATGCCCTAAACAAGTCAACCTATTGAATGCCTCCTTCCCATGCAGTTTCATGGCCTGAAGACATCCTGAAATGACTCCTTGAAGGACCAGCATAGATAGGCCCATATAAGGGTGCTCTGTAGAGAACTTAGGCCCATGCAAGGGTGCTCTACAGAGCACTTAGGCCCACTTTCACCTGTGTTAGGTGAGATTGAGCGAAATTTGCATAGAGTTCTAGGAATATTCCTTGTTTCTAGATCAATCTAGAAGGATCCCACCTCTTATTCCCTCCTATGAGCTTGAAATTGGATAGGCAAAGGATCCATTAACCTCCTATCCTCTCATCCCTTCCTCCATGGAAACTAACTCTAAGTTTGGAAGGCAATTCAATACCCTCATTTATGACAAAACCTTCTCCATCTTCCTATAAATTGAGCACTCATCTAAGTGATCAAGAGTTGGACTTTGATGAATTGTAAGGAGATAACATTAGTTTTAGAATTGAGACTATTGTAAGTGTCGTTATGCTACTGAAATGTCAAGCTTTTAATGTGATGTGGATGGGATCCAAGCTGGAGGAGTGACTTCAAATCAGACTTGATGGTTCTAATTCCTTCTTCTATTAGATAATGTATTTGAACCTTTTTCCCATATGATTATCTTGTTATATGATGCTTATATGTGTGAATGTATCTAATTCCATTTAATTGTATTCAATAGATATTTTGTGTTGATCGGTTCTTTGTCTTCTGTTGATGTTTATAGGTACTTCTCAAGCGTGTTAATTATGGGAAGGAGTGACAGGATCAATACAAAGGAGACAAGAGGAAAGCGGAACTACAAGTAGGTCTTCTCATCTTCTTTGTCTTATCTATTGCGTATAGGAAAAGGCTAAAGTGCTTTAAACTGTTCTTCTAGATATGGCTACTTATCTAGGGAAATAGTATTTATCCGTAGATACCAAATTCTCCAAAACAAGAAGTAGATGTGCTTGATGAAGAGGTGGTTGAAGTAATAATAGTTGATGTTGATGCCCCAACATAACTACTAACAATAGTAGTGCTAATTGATTGTGAAGGAAATGAGTGAGTAGAGGAAAATGGATTTGTAGATGAGAGAGTCAAGGGATGGTAAGAATATGGTAAGGAGGAAGGTGATATGGTTTGAGAAGAAATAGTAGAAATGGTAGGTTTGATAGATGGAGAATATGCAATGTTCTTAGTAGCAAAAGAATTGAAACAAAATATATGTTTATTTTTACGGTGAGTTGATAGTGGGAATTCAAATGGTTTGATCCCAAGTTTCTTGTTTTGTGATTTGGTAATGACTCTAGAATATTTTATTGAAGAAGTGACACTTCCTTCAGAAGGTTTCGATTGAACACTTTGTTCACCAAAAATTGAAATTATTTCCAATTTCTATATAATAGTTTGAATTTCAGGAGTTTTAGCTGGTTGATCAAGAAGTGGAATATTTACAAAAGGTTCACTAGATGATATTTGAGCAAAGCTAGGATATTTGGAAGATGATTGTGAAAATTCATATCGGGAATATGGTGATTTAGAATGTAATATAGAAGTTGAAGGTGAACTATGAGGAGGTGAATGATTCTTAGGGTGAACTTTTAATTTGGTATGAGATCCCCTTGCCATTCATAGTCTGATGGCACTCATTCTAGTGCCAAAAATGTTGATGGTCAAAAATGACATCATCAACATTGAGGGAAAACCACCCAATGAAGGTCTCGATTAGACCCTTTTTCTTTTGGGAAAGTGGCTCCAACTGGAATTATGGGACCAGTTTCCCTTTCATAAAAGGTTGTATAAAGTGAGATGAATGGTGGTGATTATGAGATCTAAATATTAATGATATATTATTACTATCTAGTTTATAATTACTATAATTTATTATATCACCCGGACAAGCTAAAAACATATGTGCTAGAAGATCTCGCAATAAACACAGTAATGTAGATAATCATGAAATAAAGATATTTAATTCTATCAAAGAAAATTAATTAAATTAAATTAATTTAGATAAGAACATCACATATGATAAATATTTCATTGCTCACTGTATGGATTGAACTTCATTCAAACATGGAAGAAGTGATCATGAAAGAGTGATTAAAGCATACATACATTAACAATATTAATTAATAAAACAATTCCTTTCAAAGAAAAGAAACAGACACAATGGATAATAGTACCTAAGAGACTCAAAATATGCTCATTCTGAAATTGCTGGTGGTTTAGCTTTAAATTGACAAAAACTAAAATGCAAGAGTGCAATTCAAGCCTTTTCTTCTCAAAAATTCAAAATCCCTTCTCAAGCCTTGGAGAGGGAATTTTATAGTCAAAATACAAACAAGAGTACAAAAAATTCTCGATTAATCTCTCAACAAAACTAAAATAGTCAAATACCAAAAAGGGAATTGTTTCAACAATATTGAACTTAAGATGAAGATTTCCCAGTGGTGAGTTGTTGACATTTGCAAACATCCAAAAGACTAGTAAGTTTGAGATGATGTTTAGGCTTAATCCTCATCTGACTAGTAAATATAGCAACCTTCAAAGGTGAGAATATATGAGGATAGGCTCTTGAGTGCCAATTATTGATTGTGAGGTTTCACAAGAAACTTCCAATGATGCTCAAGATCAATCTTAGATAATTTCTCGATCTTTTTATCCATTTTTGTAGCATGATACAATCAATATTTTAACAATATATTGGCATCTGGAAGAGAATCCTTAGAGTAGTTGGAGACAAGATTTGCCTGCAACACAAAGTATCATTGACTGATTCAATAATATAATTTGACATATCTTGAAATTCATTAGCTATGACTTGATTCATTGTTATTTCCCACTCTCGGAAAATAATTGGCTTTTGTGCTTCATAAATTTTAGGTAATTTTTCCTTTCTTCCCTCCACACTTTATTTCTAAGTCAAGAATTCAGTTAGCTAATCATTTATCACATCAAAATAACTCATCATTTATGTCAGTTGATTAACAAGAGTATTTCCCATTTTACATTGATCTTGAATTAGCATGAGCTTATTGTAAAAGATTTTTTGTTGATGCCTGAGTAGAGAATTCAATTATTTGTCTTCTTGTTAAAATTCTATCAACTAAGGACTGACTTGCAACTACTCTAACTTTTGCTAGATCTCCTTGATTTGACCATATTTGATATTTATTTTCTCATCATGTTGCATTTTGAATGTATCAAACTTCTGTTGCAATTCAAATAATTATTTATACCATTATTCATTAATCCTTTTCTTTTCTATAGTAAATGTTTGTTCTATCATGGCAATATTCTCTTCCTTCTCTTCTAGAAGCTCCTAAACTTCCCCTACCTTGTCTATTGTATCTGAGGCATATGCTCTTGTGAATTGAGTTAGATTACTCAATTCATCTGTTGGTGCAAAGGAAGGACCTTTCCACAAAACTTCAAAGGGGGCATCCTTTCCAAGTATTGGTACATGGGACTGATCATGCTTTTGCTTCTTTCTAGCTCTTTTAAACACAACCTTATAATGATGACTGTAAAATATATCCAATGGATGCATTTCCTCAATCTTGAGGATGACCTCGGAAGTAGGAAAAGGTAGAATGACTTCAACATCTTTCTGCTCATGCATAGAATATTTGGGAGCCATAATCTTCCTGATCCCTGTATCCTGCCCAGTACTCTTAGGAGTAGTTTGAACCAGTGTTGCGAAAATCATTATTTTATCACGATAACATCGAAAAATTGTGATTTTTTTATTTTCTCGATAATATCGTGCGATTAATTCAGTGATTTTTCCATTTTGAAAAAATCGGGATTAAATCCCAAATTTTTGGGAAAAAATATTGAATTTTTCTTTTGCTGACTTTTTGATGAGGAAGCTGAGGAGGTGACACAACCTAACCATTCTACCCTTTTCACCAGTAGAGGACATGGTATATCTCATGTAGCTCCTAGTTCTTCAGCTTCTAGAGCACAACAGAGTCCATTGCCACCTCCACCGGCATCTACATCTAGAGGGAAGGCTATTTCATTTTCACGCAAGAGGGGCAGAGCAAATAAGTAGTATTAGTTATTTGGTTCATTTCATTGTATATGTAATTATGACTCATGATATGAGATACATTATTATATTTTTTGTTGATATTTTGAGGTTGAGTTGGGACTCAGGAGTCAGGACTAACTATTCAGGACATGATTCACTGTTATGTGTGATGTAGCACTAGAAATGATATTACACATCTTATATATTAGTTATTTTATCATATCTATGTGTCAATGTATTTATTTTATGTTGTAGATGCTTTAGATATTAAAATAATTGAAAAAAATGAATATTTTTGTATTTTATGATTTTTTCCCATTTCCCGATTTTTACAAATTTTCCTGATTTTTTCCCCTCGCCGAATTAATCCCAATAATGATTTTCGCAACATTGGTTTGAACATTGTCCTAATGTGAAGAAGTCTTGATTTGAGTACTTGTGACCTCCCCTTTAGTCTATGGATTAATAATCATATCAAATTCATTCCAAGCTTCATTCAATTTAGGATCACTAACAAATCCTTCTCCCTATGAAGTAGAAGAGCATATAACAACTAAATTTAGGTCATATTGTCTATTGGGTATGGTTACCAGTTTAAGAGCTCAGATGGCTAGGATTTTCATATCAACATGGCGAAAGTTGGATAATGCAAATATGCCAAATTTGATGGGAAAAACAGGTCATTCTTTCTTTTTAAATTCTCTCAGCACTCTGGTAATTTCATAGCCTATGTTCTGATTGGACACTTCTATGCATATTAATTTATTGGGAACAAATAGGTAAAAACATGGCGGTGTGTCAAACTACCCCAAACTCTCATATAAGTAAATAGCTCCTTCGTAAACCAATTTCCAACCCTGACGAGATGATCCATGGCTTCTTCTGATAGTCTAGGTGGTCTAGATCGAAAGATAATTTCATATATAGGAATCATGACCATGTGGAAACTCTAATGGAAGTGGTCGAAATATAGTGTTTCCCATAAAATTTCATGATAAATATGAATGGGTTTAGGATCCTAGATGGTCCATTTTTAGCCCATTGTAGGAAAATCCATAGAAAAACATAGGGCATCCATTATGTAAGAAGACATATAGAAGGGAGGAAGCTTGTCCTCAGAAACACTCCTAGAATGTCAAAAAGCTAAAATATGGCTGGCTAAATTATCAGAGAGAATAGTAGCCAAATAAAAAATAAAACCTTCGAAAGCTTCATCAATCAAGGGTACCCAGTAATCAGAGAATTTTGACACGTTAGGAAATGCATACAATCGACACATCATAATGGAAACCTGAGAAAAAGGAGAGGCTAGAGAATTGAGTGAGTACTAACAGGATTCTTCAAATTTATGCTTATTGGGGTCCTTTCACAATTCTTTGATTGGTCTTGACATATGTCCATGTTCCTTTACAAATGCTTCCACATATTCTTTATTATATATATATTGGGAATTTAGCATGTGATACATGCTTTGGAGGTATTTTTTAGTAAATGAGGCAATGACAGTTCCTTTTTTAGTATGAATTTTCCTTTCTTAAATATCCAAGTTCTCCACCACCCATTGGACCATGTCTTTATAAGGTAATAGCCTTGGCCTTGCCCCAATTTGGTGAAGGAATGAGTTGGTTGCATCTCTTGGAGTGACTTCTAATACATGAGTCTTATCATCTACTGTTACTATTCTAGTAGTAACCTTTGGCCCTTCATCCTCAAAATAATGATAAATTTATTCCCAAGAAGAAAGACGAGAGTCTTTGGTACAAACTATATCAGAGAACAAACTGACTTATGGGTTGCTATTGTGGAGTCTTCTTCTTGGCCTTGACACTTTCTTCATCTCTTTTGAATATTGAGGGTTCGTGATGATCTAGGTGGATATTGATGGCTACCCGCTTATTCCACCTAGACATCTAGTTGGTTTCATATGTTTCCTTGTTTATTACAACATTTATTATTTTTATTAGTTTTTTCAGGTCCTGAACTTTTGGAGCAGTTTTGACCCCCTAAACAACCTTTTTGTTAGGTCTGCAGCAGACCCATAGCCATAGGCATGGGTCCATTACAAATCCTTTATTACTTGGAGAGATCTTCCCAACAAGTTATTGTACATGCCAAACAGAGGTAATATGACCAAGTTATGACCCTAGGAATTTGGATGCCCAACTAACACCAATGGGGCCCACAAAATCTTGGCATTCCATCTCTTGGGGTTAGGGTTTTTGTTGTTTATGGTTTTTCCCTTGTTGTCCAATAATAAATAGGCCCTTGAGCCTCATTATAACATAGTTCAAAGACATGTAGCCACCACATCTCTTCTTAGAGATAAGCTACCATCGCCTGATCTAGTTTATTTATGTTATGTTTGTAAGAATATTTTACTATTTGATATTAATGAAATGAAGGATTATTTCTGTTGCATCTCTATATTTATGGTTATATATGTAATTTTTCGCACTCTTGTTTAAGTTCAGATCAAGCGGTCTTCTCTTTCTCTGTTTTCTTTGCATGTCCCTAACGAGGTCGGGATATAAGGAGTTAGGGGTCGAACTAGTCGAACCTTTGCAAGACCATCCTCGCAAACCCCGACAACCTCCCATGGCAGAAGAGAAGAAATATGAGGGGGAAAAGAATCCTTTCAAATTCTTGCTCGATGAATACCTCAAGTGATAGAGGAACACAATGATGGACAACCTTTCCCAGATCCTTCAACGACTACCCAAAGGTGATGCATCTCCTTCCAACAACAACTCTGGAGTGACACACCCTTTAAGGTACAAGTTATCTTTGACATCCCCATATTTGAAGGATAGATAGATGCAGACATTGTAGATAAATGGTTAAATATTCTAGAAGGATATTTTTCTCTTCATGATTTTTCCAGATGAGAAAATATTACTTTTTCACTTCTCAAAGTTGCCCACCATGTCAAGGACTAGTGGGAAACCTATTGTGATAATAAGTATGAAAGTACACCCTCACTATTTTCTGCTATACCCACTTTGAATTCACTCTGGGATGCCATCAAGGAGCAGTACTATCTTGTCGGAAGCTATGAGGATAAATACATAAATTGGACCATGCTGCGGCATGGAAGGGACCAAGACGTGTCAAGACTACCAATTTTTTTCATACCTTTCACATGAAGTTGGGTATCAATGATTATGATTGATATTTGGTACTCAAGTATCGCGCACTGTAAACACAAGTACATCTAGGAAGAGATGGAGTTTCTAGACATCTACTTGCTTGGCATGACGTACTGATACACTATTAAGATTGAGCAGAAGTTTAAACAGAAGAAGTGAGACTTTGGGTCTATGAATCTAAGGCAATGGAAAGGTGCCCCCAAATTTTAGAGAAAAGGAAAAAGCCAAGGAGTGGTGGTCCAGGATAACCCACTCAAGCCGTAAGCAAAGAAGAAAACCACAAAGACAAAGAAGGACTTGGGAAAATGGTGTGAGTTCCATAATAGCTCCACTCTCAACACAAGTGAGTGTCGGGCCAAGCAATCACTAGTGGTCAACCATAAGGCCTTCGAATCAGACACATGTTTCGAATATGAGTCAGAACTTGACAAGGGGAATGACAAAGGGAATCAAATCATTGACGTGTAGCCTAGTGCCACCATGGCCACCACCAAGATCCAAAAGAATGAGCTTGAAGATCTAGAGGAGGGGTTACGCCTCTTCCACTCATAGAAGTGGGTGAAGGGTTCTTTGCTACAGTTCATTATTGGCAGTAGGAGCCAAAAGAACCTCATTTTAGTAGAGGTCATGAAGAAGTTGGGCCTACTGACTAAAACACATCCACAACCATACACCTTTGGGTGGCTTCACTAAGGAAGAGCTCTCCATGTTAACTAGCAGTGTCGCCTTCCCTACAACATCAAGCCCTTCATGGATGAGGTATTTTGTGATGTTTATCCTCTTGAAGTTTGTGATATATTATTAGGAAAACCATACATGTGGAGTTCATATGTTGTATATGAGTCTAGACCTCACTCTATTATTATTACTTTGGGAAATAAGTTGTACATGATACTGGAGGTAGCCCCACCTACAGCGATCTCTTTTATCACTGCAAAGCAATGCAGTAAAATATGTTGACACCTAATCACGGGGATTGGGTGAACACTTGTAAATAATGGAAAATGAAGAGTCATCGGGAGGTGAAACCCAAGAGTCACTCCCTCATGTATATAACCATGAGTAATCTTAATGAATAAGCACAATTGATTTGAGGAGTTACCTCCTGGCCTGACATGGTATCAGAGCCAGTGCCATTTTTGGCTTCCCTCTCTTCCCTTGTAACTCCCTCCTACCTATGTTCTGCCCATTTTGTAGAATTGAAACCTCTACCATTGCTCCATTATTTGAGTTAAGCACTAATCTACATCGAAACCTATGTTGATGGAGGTTGTTGGAGGATTGATTTTATGCTGCCTGGATGATCGATTTTATGGTATGTAGATTTTTTCTGAGCAAGTTTGGTGGCGGTATCATGCATATGATGTAATGCATACCACAATGAATCATACAATATAACGCATACCATTCCACTGGCCTTCCTCCATTGCATAGTTGACCCACTTGGTTCGGCCCTCACTTTGCACACTGTCTTGCCCGTGGCACAGTCGGCCCTTGTAACATTCCCACATCTATTCCACAATTGCACTTCCATAGTCAACATCGCACCTCCAGTTACATATCTTCGTCCCTATGTTGCCTCCATATCATAGTCTGTCTAAATTCACCAGAAGTAATCGAAAACTGGAGAGGTGAAACTGAAGCTACAATTACATTAAAATGCCATTGATATTGGTTATTGTTTTTTCTCTGGGTTTTCAAATTCAATTCAATGCATTTTTTGTTCTGTACATCATTTTCTATACAGAAAATAGGTATGGTTACAATAATTTGTATGAGTAGGGTTTGCACGGAAGAAATTCGAAGCATAAATATGAGAACAGAGTGAAGAAGATGAAGAAGCCATTGTTTATTTCTCCTCAGCAATACAATCAAGCTCCTTTCTTTCCTTCGCTGATTTTTTAATACCTCCCTTCCCATACCATCGTTCAGTAAATAAGTTGACCCTCCTCCATACAATCCCTACCCCATATGCTCCTTCTTCCAAATATACCCTCCCCTAGTAACCTTTGCTCTATACATATCATATTGTAATTTTTTTTAACACCATAACTACATTTTTACCACCAAAAGTGCAAATTTTATACAATGGTAGCAGAAGTACTTTTACAGTATAAAAATTTTAAAATGCATTCATTAATATCTATAGTGGGAGTGGTTTTCACTGGCAAAGAGAACTATCTAGAATGGTCACGGAAGATCAAACATACTCTCATTTTTAATGAGTTGTGGAAATGAGTTTGTGTAGGAAAAGGAGACAATGAACAGGCAAAGCCTACCTAAGACAAGGACTTCACCATTTGGGAAAGCAAGAATAGCAAGGCATATGTCTTGATCGTAGCATCTGTAAATGAAGAGGTGAGTCGCCATATTTCACCATTTCCGAATGCTTTTGAAGCCTTACAAAGACTGAAGGAACTCTATGACTCATACTCTGTGCTTGAAGTTGTCCAACTGATGATTAAATTGTTAAACCTTGAATTACAAAATGATGATCCTCTTGATCTTGCATCATAAGTAAAATCTATTATACATGATATCAAAGTCACTAGTGTTGAACTAGACATTCCTCTTATAGCTTTTGTCAAGACACTTTATCCCACTTATTCAAATTATCTTGAGTCATTGCAATAAAATGGAAGCCTTAAAGAAATTACCTTTGACTCCCTTGTGAATAAATTTGCTGAGAGAGAGAAAGTTTTTGGGAAAAAGATAGCTCCTTAGTCTTCTGAAGAGGTGGTCGAAGAGGAAGAGGAAGAGGAAGAAGAAATTTTAGAGGCAAGGGGGGCATACACTCTCAAGGAGAAAAGTCTAATCTTAATTGCACACATTACAATAGAGATGGATCACATGATGCATCCACATGCAAGTTTCCTTGGGACATAATTGAGCAAGAAAGAAATCAACCCAAAGTTAAAACCAATAACAAAGAAAAAGGTAAAGCACCTCAATCCACTCACTATGTTATGGCACATTGTAATATTGGAGTAAATGAATATTTGTTTAACACTTCAATTGCTTCTTGGAAAGATGATTGGTGGCTTGATTGAGGAGAAACTTGCCACATGAATTTTAGAAGATATTTTTTTGAATAATTTACTCACAATTTTGATGGAGTAGTATATGTTAACACCCAGGTTGTTCCCTTTGACTCCTGAGGGAATACGGCCGGGGTAACCACTAACCAAGCTTTGGATCACAGGTTCTGGCCAACCTGTAATCAGAGAGGGCTCTCTCTTTGACTGTTTAACTTTGTTCTTAAGAATCTTAGGCTAGATATGAGGTGAGCGTTTGGTTTGAACTTTTGGTTGAATGATGTCTTTTAGTACCTAAGATGAGATCTTCAGACAGTTTTAGACCATTGGGCAATGGAGTCTGTGGTTACAGGTTGTTTGAAATGTTGAGTGGGATTGTTGAAACAGCAGGGCCATTTAAATATTTCATGAGACAAACTTGAAATTGTAATGATGAAGTATGTTTAACCAGTGGAAGGCAATTAAGAAATTTCCACTAAGTTGGTGATGTGAGAAAGAGATGTATTGGCCAGGAGCAGGTTTGAATTCCTGAACGATAATCACTGTGAAAGGTATAGTTTGGAAGTGCAGCAATTAAGAATCACACTCTTATAACTATAACTGAGGAAAACATACATAATAGCATAGATTGAGTTCAGGGTATTCTATGAATAAATCCTGAAACTATTCTTTTTCTTTGCCATTAAACTGTGAAACACAGAACATGAATGGATTATGAAGGAAATAATAAACATAACGAATAGGTTAAAGAAACTTATTGTTCCATGAAATACGCAGGAATCCTGTAGCATTCAGCAAGCACACCAAAACGCATCAGACAACACAGAACTTTGGAAATTCCATCAGCTTTGCTGTATTAAAACTCTGAACATTTACAACATAGTATCTCCTGAAGAGAAAATCAACAGCCCCTACCAGCTTATGCGAGGGGGAATATATACAATCGGTTATACCAAAATATCTAAACCGCTGAGTCACTTGATAAATAAATACGCTCACCAACTTTACAGAATAGTAGATAAGGAAGTTATTGCTGCTCTAAATACAAAATGAATACTCTTTAATTCTATCAGAAGTCTTTTTGACCTTTGGAGGCCACTGAGTCGGTTGAGCGTTCTACATTAATGCTGAATGATGTGTCTTTATGGCTTTGTCATGCTGTAGCTTTCTTGGCCCTGTCATCTGTAGCTGTCAGTGTTGCTTTAGTGGCCAAATTGGTTTGCAGAGCTGGCTCAGTCCATTCTTCTCCAGACATACTGAATGCATCAAATTTTTCTGAACATGATGACTTATATTTTTTGATGAAAAAACTTGATGAAAGCCTCTTGTTTACAGTAACAACTGTATCATTCTGGTCCACCATTCCTGTGTAGGAAATTGATGTCTCAAAATTGCATCTAAGGTTTCATCTGCCTCTGTATATTTGTAGAAGTTTGGAGGCACTTCAAACAAATGTTTGATCTCATTCATAATAAAAAATAAGTTCTCTACTCTATCATAGAGACTTTGCCCAGATGCTGGCCCTGTTTCCTCTGAGGTACTTGATCTTACAGTGATTTGATTGGTGGCAAATGTATTGACCCTTTTTGCATAGTTCTCATGTGATAGTAGCCTCCCTGCGTTGTTCAGTAAGCCAGGAAGGCCTCTGCTTTGTAATGCTGCAAACTTATCCATGAATTTGTTTACTTCTGTTTGCATGTCCTGGCTTATTCTATCCAATGTTTGTACCAGGCTTCTCAATGTGAGGACCCTCTTTATCAGCAGGATGGTTTCAGTTCTATTGGGGATCCCTATTGCTACCAACTGAGGACCTGTGCGGTTATTGAGAAAGTTGATCATTCTATTGGCTATCTCAGGCATATTGCCTAGAGATGCCCTTGCTCTTTGGACTTCCTTGTGTGCTTTGCCTATGAGCTCCATTTGCTCATGAATAGTCTCTATATACTGCCATTGATCTGTTATTGATTGGCCAATATTGGCCCATAAAACTATCTTGACCTCAGCCACCACTTTGTCAAGGGTGAGCTCTTTCTCTAGCTCCTTTATCTTCTCCTTGAGAGCCTTCACTTCTCTTCCTTTTTCAGCTATACTTTGCTTAGATTTGTCATATTTTTCATTCAGCTTAGCTAAATTATCCTTGGCTTCATTTAGCTCTGCCATCTGGGCTTCCAGGGCTTGAATCTCATTCATCAGTTTCTGCATGTCAAGGCTTGGAGCCTGCTCTGATGTTGGTGCTGATGTTGATGGAGTTGTCTCAATTGTCTGCACTGTAGGAGGAGTGACAATTTGAGGGGGTTCATCAAGGTTGATTACTTGTGGAGGGGGCTGAAATGTTTGGCCTCCTTGTTTCTGCTATAGGGCTGCCTGCAATGTAGCCTCTGTTTCTACCAATTTTCCCTCTGTCTGGACAAGTTGTTTATGCAGTGTTACCAGCAATGTTGATACATCCTAGTCCTTTCTTTGCTGGGCAACTTCCTCTGTTTGAGGGTGAAGAGTTGTTGGGATCTTTATCATCTTTCTTAGAGCTGCAATATCTGAATCTCTTATCTTTAGCATCTCCTTTATAGCTTTAGGGTCTGTTACATTAAAAAATGTCACCATGACTATTTTCAGTTAGTATGGCTCCATCCACTGTCATACTATCCTCCTTGGCAAGTCTCATGCCTCTGCTCTTCATGTCAAACTTCAAGAAAGAGAGAAAAGTCATTTAAAGTCAATTATCTCTGGTACGCAGTTTCTCTTAGCCTTACCTGCGGGTACGCAACCCAAGTTCACAATACCTGCGTACTTGTACGCTCTGTATGTAAAGGGATGGGTGCGTACTCCTGTAAAGGTCAAAAGGCGCAAGTTTCACTCCAAAAACGTTACTTGTGGTCATTTCTAGAGTCTTCTAGAAGCATGTTTGATGTGTATGAAGCGCCTCCAGATGGTTCATGTATCCCTACCAAAGAGGAACTTATCCCATCAATAGGGGAGCTATCCCATCCAAAGAGGGGCTTATCCCATTGATGGTGGACCTGAATAACTTCCTCTAGAGCACTATAAATACAGGCATTGGGCCAAAGGGAGGGGAGGTTGAAAGCTGAACATTCCTAAGGGTAGATGCTGCTGGAATTAGGACTTCCTTGTGGAAGCTTGTGAGGAGAGATTACCATCTTTACTTGTTTCCATTGGGAGGTGGGTGAGCTGATCAGAGTAAGGGAGAACTCTTGTGGACCCTGGGAGGAGCTTGCACAACACCAAAGCTCAGGTTGTAATGGTTCCTTTTGTTACCTTTTAATACAAATTAGTCCATTCTTCTCAACAATTTGTTATTAATGAGTTGTTTCATGTACTCCTTGGTCTATATGTTAAATATGTTTTATTTTATGTGATATTCAGGTGCTATTTAATCGTTTGATTGTTGGTGAATGCAGGTTTCGAAGTGAAGGCGGAGCTCATCCGGATCAACGGAGCTGGACTACTACAACAACGTTGGATTACAGGTAGGATCTAAACACTTGATTTCTCATATTGTAAAAGCATATTTAGAGAAGGATTTCTCTTATTTGTCTTGTTTGTCATTAGAGAGTCTTAGGATTTCTAGGAAGGTCGGTTGTGTCCACACTAACGACTCTTTCTGCGTGACAAAATGGCGACTCCACTGGGGACCCCATGAATGTGTTTGAGTTATTTTTGATTTGATATTTTGGTCTGAGAAAAATTGTTTGTTTTCTGATTTTTGGTTGTCTAGCTGTGTATTTGGGTGGGTTAGCTTAAAGTCAATTTAGTTTTTTATTTTTCTTAGCTTTGCCAGCAGTACGCAGTCTCTGGGTTTAACACAGTGCGTACCTGTACGCAATGCGTCTTTGCGCACAGTGCGTACCCGCGGCTGTGTGAACAGATGACCTGCGTACCCCTGTCAATTTTGAGAAAATTTCAATTTTTGCTTTTTGCTCTTTAGATTTTGCTTTTACTTTGTTTTTACTGCCCAGATCCATCAGTTTACTGTCAAAGATCTTCACCTGAACTTGTCCCATTAGTGTCGAGGGTTTTGGTGGAATTCATAGGGATTTTGCCTTAGGGTTTGATTTTTAACTGGTCCTGTAGTGACTTTGGCGTTAGGGGTTGTCAAACTTTGGATCTCCCTGGTTTTGATCAGTCCTCTTAGGAGTCGGTCCTGTCATAGAAGTCACCCTAGTGAGAGACCTACCTTTGTGTCTTCTCTTTGCGAATCTCGAAAAGTTTGTTTGTTAAAGCCTTGAATTCCATTCTTGAGAAAAAAGAACAAAAAGGTTTCGATTTTGTTTTTTGATTAGTTTATGATTCTGCATGAACTGATCCTTAGTTGCATTTTGACTAAGTAAAACATCCGGGAATCATCCTTGTAGGTTTTTGTCCTCATTATTTTTACTTTTAGGTAAATTTGCTTTTGATTTTCTTTTGAATGAATTTGGTTTGATTGTCTTAGATTTGTTAAATTCGATTTGATAAAATAGTTTTACATGCTTTATTAACATAGAAAAAACACAAAATTCTTTTGGAAAAAGTTTGCTTTGGTAGCATTTGTAGACTTTTGAGAGAAAAAGGAAATTTCGTAGAGTAATTAGTGGTCATGAGTTGTGTGTTTTGAAAAGATAAAGAGAATTGTTTCTTTGATTGTCTTTACTAAGAAAGTTGTTTTCTATAAAATTTGCATTTTCCAACTCTCTTAGTTAGGAGATTCATTGAAAAAGAAAAGTAGAGTAAATCATCTTAGGTGCATCTTTGTAGTGGTTGCGAGTCGAGTCTACACACCACCAGTTTCATCTCCATCACCTTTTTTGTCTTTAAGAAAAACCATAAAATTAACGCTTAAAGTAAAATCAACTTAGTAACTTTTATTTACTAGGGCTCTGAAACACCAATTTAGATCAGGCTAGTGTCTTGGAGTAGGAGAGTAATTAACTCTCCAAGACAACAAAACCAAACAAGTAGCTTATCTTGTGATAGAATAAATCCAATTGTCTCATTTGTACTCTGGGAAAGCTCCTCTTAAAGGAGAAGCACGAGCTCGTGTCCGAACCAGTGAGGGGATCAATCCTCCCTCGTTGGGAACGACGCCAGACACGCACATATTACAAATGGTAAACCTCGGATTAACCATTGTCGAGGAGCCAGGGGTCACTTGTCGGTAAAACTTGGATTATTGTCAAGGAACCGGCAAGGGGATTGAGCTTGATACTCTGCCCTTGCGTGCTGTCGGAGTGTAGACTGTTCCCCCAGGTGCATTTGTTGCGGTTGGTAACCTTAGTGACCATTATCTTTAGGATTCTACCGAGGTGACGGTGGAGGGAAGATCCCACTGTACCTGGAGCAGACGTCGGCTAGACTCACTTGGATTTTCAAGGGGGGTTCACTTCACTCGAGACGGTTAAAGTGGAGGAACTTGTGCCGGTCTATTCATTAAGCAGGTTGCCGGGGTAACTGTTCCACCTGCCACTTCTGTACTGAATCCGACGATGTTGGGTTTCATCTCCAACTAGCGTTTTCGGTCTGGAAGGCTAATGTTTGTGCTTGGTTTGACGCCATAGATTCTTTAGGCGTATGATTCAAATTTGTTTGGTTCTTTAGAGACTTTAGGTGGTTTGTTTTGAGATTTTACTTTGTTTGCGTGTGCAGTAGTTAAAAGTTTTTAACTGTGGCGGAATTACCGAGACAGTCCCGTAGACTTCGGGGCAAGTCTCCTGAGGTTGTTTCTGTGGCCGAATTGTTGAGAAGATCCCGTAGACTTCGGGGTGAATCTCCTCAAGAGGTCCCAAGTCATTACGAAGGTTTAAAGGTCCTTGTAACTCCTCCTAGCGGCAGTAGAGTAGGTTCACCAGAAGAAGGAGAGTCTTCGTTGGTAGTCCATCAAGATTACCAAAGTCTAGAGACAGGTTATAATCCTGAAGTAGTTGAAGTTTCTGAGCTTGCTGGTAGTTTTTCATCTACTAGTGATATAGGCGAAGAACCTGAAATATCTGAACCTGTTACTCCAACTTCTAGTGTACCAGATTCACCTAGGGTAGAAAGAGTCATCACCGAAAATCTTCCTACTGGTTTGATAGCTATTGAAGAACTTGCTCCAGAGGAAGAATTAGGCGTATCTACCCTTGAAGATCAACCTACTATTGATCTCAGGGAGCGTGAATCTATCTTTTACAGTCCTCCTAGAAGTACTACTTGGTACCTTTCGTTAACCAATTATTTAGACAACTCAGGGGTAGGTTTTTCTCCACCTCGTACTCCTTTTCCACCTGGAGGTATTTATACTCCTGTGAATATGTCTAGTCAGTCGTCCGTGTTCACTCAATCTCCTGAATCTTTCTTACACGGCGGTCCTTTTGTTCCCACTGGGTATCAGTCACTTTCTGGTACCTTTGCGGGGGCATCTCCTCAACCCATTGATCATGGGTTATTAGCTGGAAACAATGGTAATAAACCGTTGGGTGTAGGGGACATTTACATGATGTCAGGTTCAGTTCCCGTTTCTCAACCTCAAGGTGGTCAATTACCGCCTGGGGGGCAGCCTCAATTAACGCCTGGGGGGCAACCTCAAGGTACACAAATTGTGTCTGGGGGGCAGCTTCAAGGTCAGTATGTACCCATGGTACAATACATGCCTCAAGGTCAACCCCAGCCTCAATATGTACCCCAGGGTCAACCTCAGTATCAATATTTACCTCAAGGGTATCAACCCCAAGGGTATCAAACTCAAGGCTATCAACCTCAAGGGTATCAACCTCAAGGCTAGGGTCAACCCCAGTATCAGTATTTACCCCAAGGTTATCAACCTCAAGGTCAATACTCGAGTCAAAGTTATCAACCACCTCAAGATCAGTCATATGTTCAAGGTATGGGAACTATGCCTTTTAGTTATCAATCCTATCCTCAATCCGGTTATGGATCTCAGTATCCTCAACCTGTTACGGGTCAATACCCCGGATGATAGTGTGGGATCCATCACAGGGTCAACAGGTGTTGCAGCCAAGTATACAGTTGATACCTCAAACTGGACAACCCGTAGTTTCTGGTTCACCCCAACAACCGCAACCTGTCCAGTCAAATGTTCAAACTTCTGTAACTTCGGTAGTTACTCAGCCGCCAATTGCACCTAGTACTCCATCTCAAACGGCTGCTGCAACTACCGCGACATCTACCGCATTTACTTCTGGAGTATCGACAGCTCCGGTTTCTACCATCTCGGTAACCACTCCTCAGACATCTTTACCGTTGTCCAGATCTACGATTCAAACTACGGTCCAAATGCATGTAGGGCAGCCTGGTTTAAGTACTGTTGTAACAAGTCAACCTCAATTTACCCACCAATAGTACCAGGGACAGTACCAATTCGGTCCCGTTGTCCAACAACCGGTTTACCGGTATCAACCGTATCCTGGGTACACTTATCAACAACCTCAACAACCCTAGTACGGTCCGGTTAATCCTGGTTTTCCAGGAGGATATAATATCCCTAATGCGATTCATGTTCCTAGTTATCCTGGATATCCTCCTCCTCGGATTGGTCTTGTGACCCAGAGTTTTAGAGATCCTAACCGACAGTTACCGTTTATCGCAACTTTGGATTTACCAGACTTGACGCGCCTAATGAATGATCCAATTCAATATCTCTCGTTCTGGCTGCCAATGCCAAATAAGTTGCCCAGTGATATACCCAAGTTCGAAGGTAAGTCTGGAGAGGATCCGTCCAATCACGTGATGACTTACCACCTCTGGTGTGCTTCCAATTCTATCTCGGATGATTCGATCCGCTTACGTCTTTTCCAGCGTACGCTCATTGGTCTCGCAGCCAAGTGGTACATTGAGTTACCACGGGCCTCTTTTTACAATTTTAGCCAGTTAGCTACCTCGTTCCTAACTCATTTTCAGTTGCCGGTCAGATACGATAACGGCACGGAGCTATTAACTTCATTAAAACAGTCGACCTCCACTTACATTTCCGATCATATTCATGAATGGAGACGTCGAAGACGTTTAGTGAAAGTTTTTATCCTGGACCAAATCTTAGCTGAATGGTTTGTAAAATCATTATTACCGAAGATTACTGAAGATGTAGCTAAGGCCGGAGTAGTTATTGAGGAGCAAGTCATTGCTCAAGCCCAGTACCTTGACTTAGTTTACACTCAGTCGGGTACGTTGCACGAGAAGATCCCAGGTCTTCCTAAGTCAAATCAAATTGTTGCTGCTCCTTCGGGGTCTCATGCTGCTGATGGCATGATTGGTACGGTGAATACTAAAAGTAAGAAGAAATCCTCAAAGAATTCTTCTCCAATAATAACCTTACCGGACTCCCCGACAGGAGAATCTTCTCCTGAAATTACTGCCGATATTCATGCTGTAGAGTCATCTACGGCTAAATCAAAAAACGGTGGTAAGAAGAAAGGCAAGAAGAAGGATAAAGCAGACAAGGCTCCAAAGGAGAAAAAAGAGAAGTCGGAATCTAACGACGAAAAGCGCAAACCTCGCTATCCTTGCTTAATTTGTGAAGAAGATCATTTCACAAGAGATTGCCCTCATCGGGCAGAGGTTGTGAAAATCGTTAAGGGTTCCCTGACTCCTGCTGTTTTGAAAGATCCATTTCCGAAGCAGGAGAGTAAAATGATAGGTTCTTCCTCGAGTGCTAGTGAAGAACCCATATTGATGATGTCTCATGTACGGATTGCGACTCGATCGCAAGATTATGGTAGTAAGAATCCTGTTGATGGTAAAGAAGCAGAATCTTCTCATTCTAATCCATCAACCTCAGCTCCCGGTTCCGATCCACTACAGATCGAGAAACCTAACCCAGACTTGGTAATTAAACCACCCGCCAAGGGTATACTTTGAAAGTCTGCTTTCAATCCACACGCAAGAACAACTCAGAATTATAACATTGTTGAGGATTTAGCTGTTTCACCCTCAGCAATGTCGGCTTTGGAAGTGCTGTAATCATGCCCAGCACAACGAAAATTACTCTTGTCGGCTATAGGAGCTGTTGATATTCAGGACCCGAACCTGATAATCTTTGGTCTAGAAAATAGTACACCGCGTCTCCCTCATCAAATGGCTTTCCAGATTCCAGTGATAGTAAAAAACATGCCTATTCATCGGACTGTAATTGATGAAGGAGCTTCTACGTGTATTATGTCGATTCAGTGTTGGAGATCGCTTGGTTCTCCTTCACTGAACCAATCCCCGACGATTCGTAAGGCCTTTGATGGCCGTGGGTTCCATCCGTTTGGCATTCTACAGGATTTGCCTATAGGGGTTGAAGGAAAAACCGTTAGTCTGGATGTGGAGGTGGTTGATGCCCCTCTAGACTACAACCTTCTTTTGGGTCGCAGTTGGTCTTACGCTATGATAGCAGTCGTGTCATCGGTCTTCAGAGTTATAAAGTTTCCACATAATGGTAAGATCGTGACGATAGACCAGCTGGCTTACTTTTCATCCGACCCAGCCTCTTCAGAGAGTATCCAGCATGTCGGTAAAACGACTATCCCTTACAGGGATGTTGGTGTAGGATTGGTTAAAGATTCCGGTTTACTGGGAACTTTTCCCTTTCCTTCGATCAATGCAGACCCTTCATTCACATCCATTCATATGATTACTTCAGACACTATTGTTTACGATGATCCTTGGATTGTCCCATCTGAATCTGAAATAGACTCCTTCGGTAATGCAATGCCTTTGAGTCCATATGAAATTGCTTATGAAGCTGTGCAGTCTTTTTCCGACTCCAGTTCAACCCAATTTGACCAAATGAATGTGGTCTGTGAGGAATCACTTTTCACATCAACCTCAGAACGGATAACATTTCCCGAAGTTGTGTCATCTGACGAACAACTTCGCGAAATCCTAAGTGTAGACGATCTACCATGGGAAGATCTTCATCATAGATCTTCGTTTTTACCTGAGGCTGATGACTTTGGAGACGATTTTTCATCAATTTTTACAGCTAAATATGTCAAGGACGCTCAGAATCCCATGAAACATCCTGATTCAGAGTTGAATTTTGGAAACATTTCCCAAACTATTGCCATCGACATTTCAGTCAAAACTAGAGTTATTGAAAACATTCATATAGGTGCCTCGTGTACAGATAACGAAATTCAAACATACAAGGTCCTATTTCAAGAATTCCGCGACGTGTTTGCCTGGTCCTATGAGGAAATGCCAGGAATTGATCCCTCCATTGTTGTTCATGAAATCAAGACCTACCCGGACGCTAAACCCGTTCGGCAACGTCTGCGTCAAATACACCCTAGGAAAGCGGCTGCGATTAAAGCAGAAGTCGAGAAGCTATTGAAAGCAGGTTTCATTTATCCAATCCCGTTAACGGATTGGGTATCGAATATTGTTCCGGTTAACAAGAAACAAGGAACAATAAGAATATGTATCGACTATAGGGATATAAATCGTGCTTGTCCAAAAGACAACTATCCTACACCCTATATCGATCAAATAATTGATGATTGTGCCGGCAGTGAAATATTTTCCTTTATGGACGGTTTTTCCGGTTACAACCAAATCAATATTCTACCTGCCGATCAACCAAAAACGCCTTTCATTTGTCCTTGGGGAACATTTTCTTACTGCAAATTACCTTTCGGACTTAAGAATGCCGGAACCACTTTCCAACGGGCAATGTCTTACGCGTTTCACGACATCAAGCACATTGTGCAACCGTATCTCGATGATTTGCCTGCTCATTCTTTACGTCGAGCTGATCACCTTATCCACTTACGCGCTATTTTTATGAGGTGTCGGCATTATCGAATTCGGTTGAACCCACACAAATGTGTTTTCTGCATAGAAGTGGGACGATTGCTAGGATTTGTCGTTTCAAAAGCCGGTATCCGCGTCGATCCCTCGAAGGTCGAAGCCATCATCAAATTGCCTCCTCCTTCGAGTTTGTGCCAACTCCAAAGTTTGCAAGGGAAAGCAAACTTTTTACGTCGATTCATTCCTAACTACGCCGAGGTTACAAAGGGTTTCACCCGGTTGTTGAAACAAAATGCTCAATTTTCTTGGGATGAGATATCTCAGAAATCTTTTGATGCACTTAAGCACGCGTTGACCCATGCACCGTTGCTGCATCCTCCCAACTACAACTAGGACTACTTTTTGTATCTCGCCGCCTCCCACTCCACCATTGGAATGGTCTTAGTTCAGGAAGATGAATTCGGAACGGAACATGTGATATATTATCTTAGTAGGACGTTAAATCCCACTGAGCTAAAATATTCACATGTGGAGAAATTGGCCCTGGCAGCTGTCCAGGCTTTCCAGCGTTTTCGTCATTACATTCTCCTCTGTAAAACTACAGTGATTTCGGATTGCAACCCTATGATCTATATTTTAACAAAACAATTGCTAGGGGGCAAGTACTCCAAATGGATTGTTATCCTGCAGGAGTTCGATTTGGAGTTTGAGAAGTCCAAGTCTAAGAAATCCTTAGTTTTTGCAGAATTGATGTGTGACTTCCCGCGTGCTGACACGGAAACTGTGGCAGAGGAACCCATTGCGGACGAATCTCTGTTTCTTATCAGCACTTTAGATCCTTGGTATGGGGATATAATCGTCTATCTCCAAACCCAATCCTTTCGGCCCGAAACTTCAAAGTCGGAACGCCGGAAAATTCGATTCCAGTCCCAACAATACAGAATTATTGGAGATACTCTTTATCGTCGTGGGGCGGATTTGGTTTTTCGTCGTTGCTTAACTCATGAAGAGGCAGAAAGGGTTTTGAATGACTGTCATTCTGGAGCATGTGGCGGTCATATGTCTGGGTATGCCACAGCTCAGAAGGTGTTGCGTGCTGGCTATTTCTGGTCGTCCATGTTTAAAGATTGTATCATTGCGGTCCGAAAATGCCACAACTGTCAAGTGTTTGATCGCAAGATGCGCGCACCACCTGCTCCTCTCCACCCTATAATTGCCGTTGGTCCTTTTGCTAAATGGGGTATCGATTTTATTACTTGTAACCCTCACTCGGCCGGGGGGCATGCGTATATCATCCTTGCGGTTGATTATTTTACTAAATGGGCCGAGGCGATGCCTACATTCGAGGCAAGCGGCAAAACAACAACGATTTTTGTATTCAATCATATTATTGCTAGGTTTGGTGTCCCACAAGCGATAATCACTGACCATGGGCGCCATTTTCGAAACATTATGATGACAGAACTTACAAGCCAGCTTGGTTTACGCCATGATAGTTATACTCCTTATTATCCTCAAGCAAATGGTTTGGTTGAATCCATCAACAAATTTCTAGTTATCATGATCCGACGAATCATTGGTATTCATCGGTCGAATTGGCACAACATGTTATTCTCAGCGCTTTGGGCGTATCGAACCTCAGTAAAAACATCAACAGGGTTCACTCCTTTCCAACTAGTTTATGGTTTGGAAGCAGTGTTGCCCATTGAATGTGAAATCCCATCACTTCAAATGGCTATCGAATTACTCCCAGCTACTTCTGAAGAGGAGAAGCGTCTGTTATACTTAGCTAAATTAGATGAGACTCGACGTGATGCTGCTTTGGCAATCGAGACTCATGCAAAAAGGATGAAAGCTCAGTATGACCGTAACGTGACCCCTCGTAATTTTTCGGAAGGAGACCTAGTGCTATTATATGATCAAGCTAACGATAAATTAGGTGCTGGAAAATTCGTTCCCATGTGGCATGGGCCCTACATTGTCAAGCGAAAGCTGGCAAAAGGGGCCTATGAGCTGGTAGATTTTGATGGGGACTCTTTAGGTAAGCCCAGAAATGGACTTTACCTAAAGAGGTATTATGCTTAAATGGTGGGTATGGAGATTTAGTTAGCTCTAGTTAGGTTAATTTTCTTTCTAGCTGGTATGTTTGCTTAGTTTAGACTGTGTGCTTAGTTTAAAGAGTGTGTTTTTGTCGTTATTCTGGCTTATCTTGGTTTTACTCTTGATATTGCAGATGTCGACGCCTCTCCAAACGTACATTGGATTTGCTGATGGTGCTTGTCGTAATACACGAATATCTCTTCCGCAGCTTGGGTTATCTATTCTCCCTCTGACGAGTTAGTTTCTATGCATGGGGTGAGCCTCGGTCAAACAACAAACAACATTGCAGAATACAGTGCAGTGACTGAATTATTATCTGAATCTATTTCATTTGGGATTCGGAGTTTGATAGTGAGGTTAGATTCTGAACTCGTTGTATTACAACTTAATAGAGTCTATGCCATTAGAAATCCAGTGTTATTAAGATTGTTTTTGAGGGTGCGTCTCTTGGAACGTGAATTTGATTACATTGAATATCAGCATATTCCAAGGTCTTTAAATACATTAGCAGATGCAATGGCGTCTCGAATGTTAAATAGACATTTGTAACAATCATAAATGTAAGTTTATAAACATTTCATCACACATGTTTAACAAAATAAGCCGGTAATAATGATATATATAGATAGGAGTGTGTCAAAAATATACATCGTCTTCGATCATAGGTTGAAAAAAACCTTATGATCGGCAAAAATGATAAGTACAAAAAACCAAAAATGTCATATGTGTCTACAAAAGTGACTAGCCAATCACTGGTGGTGCTCTCTATACGAGACCACTGCCCGCGCTACCCTACATAGGAACCTCCTGAAAGGTCCTGGGACTGCGACCACGTAACGCTGAAGTCGGATAGGAATGTCATCTATAGTGGTCTCTGGTATATCCGCTGTCAGACGCTCTAGATCCTGTTCCAGCTCGGCTAAGGTCTCTGCGGCCGCACCCTGTGGGGCTGGTGCTGGTACAGCTGGTACTCTCCTCTCAAAAGCCCGGAGGTTGGCCGGACGCCGTGGACCTACATCTGCATTTTGAAAATTTGTGCTGTCAGTTTTGAGGCGATATATATAAAAAAAAAAAAAAAAATAGATAATTTAAAAACTTGTGAAGAATGAAATACCTCTGTCGTCCCATTGTTCTCCCTGTGGAAGAACCATGTCCGGATCATTGCGAAAATCCATTCCGGCATACGGAAAATCCTGAATCGCAAAGACCTGGCCCTCCAGCCAGTGAAAGTAACCATCAGGAAATCGAACAACTGCTGCTCCCTCGTCAGGATGTCGGGCCATTACCGCAACCCATCTCGTCAACTTAGGCTCCCGAGGAGCCCCAACTGGAACTGTAAGATGCTGGGGGATCAGCATTGGAACTCTCTCTAGGGCAAAGCTCACAACTAAAGGCCCATATCCAAAGGTCTTCAGTTGTCCTCTCTTTGCCCTGGTTAGTTGGCCCTTCATATTGGCCAACACAACATCGCACCAGTTGAAAATGGTGCCTTAGAAGCAATCTACAGCCATCCGCATTTGGGATCCAGTGGCTATGTGCAAAGCAGCAGCGCTGCAAAGTCTGGTAACTGTAAAGGCAATTACCATGAGTTCAGGTGGGATATATATTTGATTTCTATCCCCTTTTCCTGGTTTTGATTGTTGCACCACTCTAACCGGAGACTAGCAAGGGATTGGCCACCCGGCCTAGTCCCGAATAGAGAGAGTTGCTCGCCCCTGTTAGGCAAGCCAGTGAGAAAGTATATGTCGGAGGACTCTATCTCGAGCTGGTTTTCTCCGATGTAAAAACATTGATCCTGAATATTCCACCTTTCAACCAGCCACTCTAAGAATGGCACCTGGGCCCTCATGCCAGGTATAGCCCAGTACTTGTAGAGACCGCATGCCTTTAACGCATCAATAGAAGGTTGATGACCTATTGCGGCCAAATCAACGTCTTCGTGCTCTCTTTCACGCCAATCCAGCATGGTGAATGACCTACACACCAAAAAACAATAGTTAGAATTCATTAAACAATTTTTGATTGGTTAAAATTGGAGTTTGGGGTTTAAAAAACCGCGTTTCACGGGGTACACACCCCGCGTTCTGAACACAGAGCGGCGGTACGCAGCTGGTTTGAAGGCGGGCTGTGTACCCCGACCTTTTTTCCATATACAAAAAAGTCGGGGTACGCAGGTCGCCCATGGGGCACCTGCGTCCCCCGAGAAGCGTATTTTAAAACCCTAAACCCTCCAAAAAATCAAACTAAGACTTGAAATGAAATTCTAAATGGATGAAATTGAAGAGGAGGATGTTGTGAAATACCTGAAAGAGACGGTGCTTGATTCTGACGGTCGGATTCTCCGCAAAGTCCACGGGAAGTTTTCTTGTCAAAAGCCCTTTTCTCAACCTCAGCAGTAAAATGGTAAAAATGACATGGTAAAAAGTCTTTTTATAGGTTTTTTGGATGAATGAATGCTAAGTTTGTTTATTTTTCACCATGAAAGGACATTTTTCAATGTATTTTTACCCATCTTAAACAGGTATGAGTAATGTGTCGTTTTTGTGCAGGACAAAAGGACTTTAGAGTAAAATCATCATTTTTCACAAACCAAAACATCAGAGTCATCTTTTAAGCTCTTTTCTGACTCCTAAAACATGAAAAGATTGCCGAGCGTTTCTTTTACACTCGTTAAAACAGAACTAAAAGACGGTCCCCTTATAGCTCTTTTCTGACCGTAAAAACAAGAAAAGATTGCCGGGTTTTTGTCGTTTCAAACTCGATACGGAAATAAAACGATGTGTCCCTGATCGCTTTTTACTTTTCAGTTCAGAGACACTAATCATGAAAGTACTCCTTGGTCGTGAGATCAAGCGGTTCTCTCAGGTATTATTTTATACTTTTTCGGGCTTGGGAGACACAAATTTATGAAAAAGTTCACCGTGGAGTCTTCTTTAGTTTTTTCAGACTCTCTAAAAATGAAAAACGCCGAGTTTCTCCTATATTGGACTCGTTAAAATTTTACAGTAAAGGACCTGTTCGATTACAAACAGGAACAGACCACTCCTTCTTAGGGTCCGAATCTAAACTAAGTTGGACTCATCCGAAGGATGAGCTTATAATCAAGCATATGTTATCCTCCTCAAGCTTGTAAAAAATAAAGAGGTACTTGCCAGAAATGGTGGGGGAAAAGAGAGAAGAATGAACCGGTTTGTCATCCTTTGTTACAGAAGAACCTTATCACCGCTCTTGAACACGACACTTTTCATTCACCTGGGTTGGGAAATCCTTTGCCTTAAAAGTTGATCAAACCACTTTGAAAGTCTTCAACCGTTTCCGGGTATTAACTTTGGGTCAATCGTCACCAAACCATCTGTCTTGTCGTTATGTGTTCAAGAGGTCTCTGCAAATAAACCATTCATATGCAAAATACTTGTCATCCATTTGACCATCCCTGAGTCAGTCCTTACAACAACATTTCTTCAACTTGAACAATGATTTCGTGTTGTGGGCTTGCCTGCAACGAGTCGCTTTCTATCAACATCAGCACATTATCTAGAAAGATGACTTAGAAATCGTCAGTACCTTGAAGTCTGCATGCATCAATGGTAGGTTTCTCGCCTTTGACGACAGTTTACATCATTGACTTTCGATCGAAGGATTCCGTGACGTGTTCGAAATCAACTCATTCATTCACATTTCATGGATTGTACTGGGTACTTTGAGAACCATTGACATCACTGGTGGTCTCTCTCACGCTTGTTAACAGTTTACATCATTGACTGGTAATCAAGTGGTTTCTACCATGCTCGACATCAACTCATTTATTCGCATGGATAGAATCGTACCAATTCGGGAAGTAGAAATGAAGACCCTGGATCTAGTTTCCACAATCCAGGCTGCGAGGAGTTTTGTATTCATTATACAGTAGACTAATCATAAACAGATGGCTGCGTCCATACTATGTCTACAAAAGTCTATGATTGTGATGTACTGCAAAATTGTTCTTGTATCAGAGCAGTAGTTAGATTGTTAGTTAAAGTTTTCAATCTGAGTATGGGAATGCCTACCTCAGCGATGATATCATCTCATATATGTATTTTGTGTTGAATATTTGCAGGTTCTGACCGGGTCCTCCGCAAGATACTCCTTGAAATGATTAAGTAATTCACCCTTCCTAGATCATAAAAACCCTAATCTACTACAGGCTTCGCACTTTAGGGGGCAATCTGTTACATTAAAAAATGTCACCATGACTATTTTCAGTTAGTATGGCTCCATCCACTGTCATACTATCCTCCTTGGCAAGTCTCATGCCTCTGCTCTTCATGTCAAACTTCAAGAAAGAGAGAAAAGTCATTTAAAGTCAATTATCTCTAGTACGCAGTTTCTCTTAGCCTTACCTGCGGGTACGCAACCCAAGTTCACAATACCTGCGTACTTGTACGCTCTGTATGTAAAGGGATGGGTGCGTACTCCTGTAAAGGTCAAAAGGCGCAAGTTTCACTCCAAAAAAGTTACTTGTGGTCATTTCTAGAGTCTTCTAGAAGCATGTTTGACGTGTATGAAGCGCCTCCAGATGGTTCATGTATCCCTACCAAAGAGGAACTTATCCCATCAATAGGGGAGCTATCCCATCCAAAGAGGGGCTTATCCCATTGATGGTGGACCTGAATAACTTCCTCTAGAACACTATAAATACAGGCATTGGGCCAAAGGGAGGGGAGGTTGAAAGCTGAACATTCCTAAGGGTAGATGCTGCTGGAATTAGGACTTCCTTGTGGAAGCTTGTGAGGAGAGATTACCATCTTTACTTGTTTCCATTGGGAGGTGGGTGAGTTGATCAGAGTAAGGGAGAACTCTTGTGGACCCTGGGAGGAGCTTGCACAACACCAAGGCTCAGGTTGTAATGGTTCCTTTTGTTACCTTTTAATACAAATTAGTCCATTCTTCTCAACAATTTGTTATTAATGAGTTGTTTCATGCACTCCTTGGTCTATATGTTAAATATGTTTTATTTTATGTGATATTCAGGTGCTATTTAATCATTTGATTGTTGGTGAATGCAGGTTTCGAAGTGAAGGAGGAGCTCATCCGGATCAACGGAGCTGGACTACTACAACAACGTTGGATTACAGGTAGGATCTAAACACTTGATTTCTCATATTGTAAAAGCATATTTAGAGAAGGATTGCTCTTATTTGTCTTGTTTGTCATTAGAGAGTCTTATGCTTTCTAGGAAGGTCGGTTGTGTCTGCACTAACGACTCTTTCCGCGTGATAGGGTCCTTTGGGTCATGCCCAAGCTCTATGATTATATCCTCCAAAGACCTTATCCTGTTGTCTTTGGCCTGAGAGGATGCCTTCTCCAACTCAAGTTGGGTGGTTGTATTGTTCAAGCTATTTTCCAACCTATGTGCCAAGAAGGTCTTATCTGCAAGTGTTGAATACACCATCTCACCCATTTGCTTGTGAAGTTATATTTGATCCATAGGGTGGATGTCTTTTGCAAGAACCTGAAGGTTGGTTCTTATATAGTCTGCAGCTGACTGTGGCTGTAGCATGGTTGTCATGAAATGACTCATGGTCATTTTTCCCTCATTTATGTCATAAGCTGACATAAGCCTCTGCTGATTTGTAGGGGCCATTTTAAGCAATTGATTATAGATCTGGAGCCTGAGTGGCTCATTTCTCTTTTTTATGTCAATGAATTGTTGCTTGATGCCTGTTTCGGCTCTCCTTTGCTGACTTGAGGAGCTGATCTCTCCTCCGATTATTCTTTCTTGTTCCTGCTGAAAGGAACTGGCAGATGCCTCCATGCTTGGTGGGCCCATGCCCAATGATTGTCTGATGGGCATCTCTTCTTCAGAAAGGGGATTTATCCTTTGCCTTTTCTCCCCTTGAGTTGTGGATTTGGTGAGGGGAGTCTCCTGCTCTCTATCCCTCTTTCGGTTTTTGTCTTCATTCTGAGGAGTTTGGAGCACCGAGGCCTCCACTGTCGTTTCCTGCTTAGGAGGCACAGTTTCTTGAGCCTGTTGCCCAGTGGATATTGGGGCCTCAACTGTTTGTTCTTGCTGCATTGGTTGCTCTTCTTTTTGCTGTTCTTTCGTAGGAGGTGGTTGTTCCTGCTCCATTTTCTTTTCTTTACCCTTGCTTGACACCTGATGAACAGTTCTAGCTGCTTGCTGCTGGGCTGTAGAAGATGAGGCAGCTGCTCCAAGTTGCCTTTGATAGGAAAAGGAAACTTGCCCACAAGTTTCCAAGTCAGCCTCTTTCTCAATGTTCTTTGCCTCTCTTTGTAGCATTTTCTCTCTAGTAATTGCCTCTTCTAGAGTGCCCTCTTTCCAACTTAATAAATTGGCATATTTCTCAATATGAGGCAATCTGATGTGAGCATAGCCACCTAATTTATGTCTTACCCTCCTGAGAGAAATGAAATGATTAGGATCATAAGGTACCCAGCGGAAACTGGTTTCTAATTGGAGGGTCTCTAGGATCATATCTGCTTCCTTCCATCCCTCCTCCCTTTTGTTGTAAAGAAATGGGCCTAGCTGGTTCCTGACCTTCAGTTGCACCTTCTTGTTTTTACTGTGGAAATGGACATGGTCTGCATTTCCAAATTGCCTGAAATACTCCAAGGCAAAGAGTCTCATAGGGACATATCTTGGCAGCCTATAAGGGTCCAACTCACAGCCATATATTTTGATTACTGTATGGTGTTGGTAAAAGTACCAATCACCAATGTTGTAGGCCTTTGAGAGCTGGAGTATTCTTTGCATCTCATCGGTCAATCTTGGAGGAGGGACACCAAATAACAAGGTCATAGCTGGATGGATAAAAAGGTCTATGAATTCACAGTACGTGTATGGTGAACAGGAGGTGTGATGAAAAACTGAAGTCCAAAATACTACAGACCTTGGGTTTCCCTGGGCATCAAGTTTCTTGAGAGGAATAGGGAAACTGTCAGGTTGATAAAATAAGAACAAATGATAGATGTATGAGGTGTATCTAAACACCTTCTCCCTCTCTAGATTCATCAGTTGCTCATGAATCTTATTGGCAATGTATGTAGCATAATCATAGTGCACAGCAGGAGGCTTTCCAGGGGAAAATATGGACAGCATGGCCATAATCATGTCATCAACATCCTCAATTCCCCTGTACCCCAGGACATAACTGATCAAGTCCACAAGCATTTTGCCCAAGTCATTGAGATATGGATTTCCAATAGGAGGTGTTCTCACAGCTTCAGAGCTTGGCTGAATAAATAACTGATTAATCTTGATGACCTGGGCACTGGACAGCTTGCCCCCCTTCTTTAATAAGTCCATCATGGAAAGAGGAGTTAGTGGCTTTGCAGTGTGAAAGTGCAGCATCTCATTTACGGCCTCAGGGGTGATATGGAACAAGACTGAACCTGTGGGACTGAGAACAGCTCTTTGACATGGATCATAGTTTTCACAGCATCTATGGATCAAGTCTGGAAGGACATTGACTTGAGGAAGGTTAAAAATGGGCAAATTGGAGTCCCAAATTCCTAAAATATCAGCTCCACTGAGGTGTTGAGCCTTTAACTCATTTAGCATATGAATGTTAAATTTGGAATTCATTGAGAATGTCTCTGTCATCTGATAATCTTTATCACCCAGGGCCTTCCACTCTAACTCTCTGTGTGGGGCATTCAGAGGTGGGACATTTAATGCTACTGGTGTTTCCATGGTTAAACAATACTCTGAATTGTACTAGGACTTGTTCTACTGGACAAAGCAACACAAAAGGGTATTTTTTGCAAGAGTAAGGCAAATTGCAAGGGAAAATGGGGTAAACTGTGGTGAGAACAGTTTGAAATGCTCCAAAGAGAGATAAATGAGCAACTGCTGGGACTAGTACCACTGTTTTCCCGGTGAATTAGTGCAGCTCAGGTTTCAAGTCCACGAATGCGCGGACTGACTACAAGCTTATGAGAACTTGGCTAAGTGCGGACTTTGCAGGTGAGTTTTGACCCTACAACTGAAATGAATGTTGGTCGCCGGGGATTTGCTGGCAAACACACTGTTTTTCACTCTTTCTAAGCTAGCTTTGGTGAATTATGCACGAAACCAGGTGTGGAGGGGAAACTCGGATAAATACCTGGTAAAGCTTTGGTAATGGTGACCAATGCAGGTGAATTTGCAGGCGCTCACGGTCTCCAAGTCGAATTTTGTAGGCTGGCGGCGAAATGGTCGTAATATGCATGCAGAATGGAGCAATAGTTCTTTTGCCAAAAGTGACAAAAACCACGATTTTTGGCGAAAATATGGACTTTTTGGGTTATTGGCGCTTTTTCTAGATGACGTCAACATGACTTCATCGGGGTGGGGTCGGGTACGGAAGGGTGACGTGGCGGCCTGCGAGTGGGCCACGGGGATTTGTGAGGTGGTGGACAGGTCGAAGAAGTGGCGGGCCGGGCACTGACACGATGCTGAGTGGTTATGACGTGGGCATGACGTAGTGGTGACGAGGACGTGATGGGATAAGTGGTAAGTGGTTTGCTCGGACCGCTCTGGATACGGTCGCGGTATTGTCAGAGGGTGGCCCGATAAGATTTGGGAGCGACGTGTGGCAAAGGCCTGACGTCACCCTCTGACAATTTCTCGGGAGATAACGTTCGGTCATCGGGGCCGACCCGATATGGATGGGGGTCGTCGGATGGGAAAGCCCAGATCCGACGGTCGACGGGTCAATAAGGTGGCAGGACAATACGGCAGCGGGCGGGGCATATTTTATTGTTTTCCTGGAAATGTGCGCCCAGACGGAACCTTTAGACTTTGGCGGATTTTATGGGTTTTTCAATGCTTTTTTGTAAAAGAACGCATTTGCAAATAAACTTTGGATAAATGGAAAAATGGGTTTATTTGGTGTTTTTTGTGTTGAAATGCGCATTACAGCAAACTTAGGATAAGGGGTAAAGGTGGGTTTTTACAAGGCGTTTTTGCAAGTAGAGTGGGTAAATGATTTCAAAGGGTTGTAAAGGGAAAAGGGGTATAGCTTAGGTTATCAAACTGACCAGAGGTCAATTTAATCCCTGACTCCATACAACCACATGCAAGCAGACTTTATTTCTGCATGATTTCCCAATATTCAAGCATATGGATATAATGCCAAGGGGGAGGGAATATGTACATATTTGGGATTTTTTCTATAGGATTATCCTAATAATAGGGGAAAGGGAGTATAGGGAATTAAATAAATAGGAAATTAGGAGTTAATATGAGTGGAAGAGGTGGATGAAGGGGGAAAAACACTAAGTTTTATATGGAATCAACTTAGTTTAGGAAGTAGATCAAAATGAAAAGAATTTTACACAAGAAATGTGGCTTTTAAAGAAACAAGAATCAACAAAAGAGTTTGACTTCTTTCATGAACATAGGTAGTATTGGGATGTTAGTAATGAATGTGGTGGGGGATAATCTGGAAGTTAGACATGCTTCATTGAGTTGCTGCAAAAACTGCTGAATAAGAGACCTGCACTGGCACCATGTTTTCCTTTGCTTGGGCCAGTGACATAAAGGAAATCATGCTTCTGCAACCCCATCTACCTACCCACTCTATTGCCTAGCATTTTTTGTTACTCCAAAGAGGGTGCACTTAGACTTGCAAACCCTTATGTGCCTTTTCTTTTCCTTTGGCTTTTTCTTTTGATTTTCTATCTAAAGCTAGCCTTATTACTTCCAAGGCCCCAGATTAAACAGTTGGGAACCTTCATTCTCTACCTAACTACTTTATCTGCCAAGATTGAACTGTTTGGACAGATTTCTTTCTCTAATCTACAACACAAAATTGAAACATGGCATGACCCAGCTTAGACTGTTGGATCACCCATTCAGAAGTAGGACCACATCAACCAACTGTAGATATGTGTCTTTCACCCAAAATATGAGATCTTTGCATCCTCAAAGTAGATCAATTGGCACTTCCCCTGCCAATCATGAGAAATGAAACCTATTGGTATAGGTAGCTAACAGTGGCTCCACTTGGGGATGGTTTTTCTTCTTGAAAGACCAAGAACAGCAGGTCAGACTGCCTTGGCTTGTAACTTTTTCTCAAAACTTGAAAACTCTCTCTTTGTACTTCAAAACTGGAGGTTGTCACCTCTGTGGAACTTTTGGAATATAAAGCCTTTTCCTGCTTATTTACAGCAACTTCTTAAACTGAACTATTTGTATGCTGAAAGAAACTATATACAACTGATTATGTACAGAAGGAGAAACCCTGCTATATACATGGAAAGTAGTCAAAGTAGTGCTTCAACATCCGGCCATTCACAGGGCCCTCTTCAACTTCAAGGCCGTCCAAATTCTTCAAGAAGTAAGGATTATTTCCTTGTACTGCCTGAATTACAAAAGGCCCCCTCCAAAGGGAGTCAAATTTTCCATGCTTTCCCTTGTCTTCTCTTCTTGAATCCCATTTAAGCACTTTGTCACCAATAAAGAAGTCTTAAGCTTTGGTTCTTCTATCAAAAGCTTTCTTTAACTTTTCTTGTAAAACTTGAACTCTGCTATAAACTTGGTCTCTAGTTTGCTGCAAACATATTATTTGATTGATCCTTCTTTGCATATCATTTGGTTCAGCTTGACTTTCTTGAAGAAGTTTCATGACAGGGATCCCTAAGGATGAAGGGAATTTGGCTTCTAATCCATAGACTAACTCATATGGGCTGACCCCAATGGATCTCTTGGTTGTTAGTCTATCTGCCCATAAGGCATTCACAAGCTTCTTATGCCAATTCTTCTTATTTTCTTCCAACACCTTCTTTATGATGTTTACAAGGCTTTTATTTGATGATTTAGCTAGGTCGTTTCCTTGAGGGTAGTATGCAGTGGAATGGCCCAAAGTAATATGAAATCTGTGGCAGAAGTTCACCATCTTCTTGGATCTAAAATCAGCAGCATTGTCTGTTATAATCTTGTCAGGACATCCAAATCTAGAAAGAATATTATTCTCAAGAAACTGAATGATAGTAGAATCATTTTCTTGTCTACATGGAACAACCTCAATCCATTTAGTGAAGTAATCGGTGGCTGTTAGTATCCATCTATGTTGGCCTGAAGAAGAAGGATGAATTTCCCCAATGAAGTCCAGGCCCCATTGCTGAAAGGGCTTCTCTGTTGCAATAGGCCTCAAAGGAAGGGGCAGTAATTTTCTCTTTCCCTCAAATACTTGACACTTGTGACATGAAGTGGTAAATTTTTTAACATCAGAGAACAGAGTAGGCCAATAGTAACCTGCTCTTAGTATCTTGTCCACAGTGGACTTCCAGTACAAATGTCCACCACAATCACCTGCATGAAATTCTTTCATAACATTGTCAGTCTCATCCATATTCAAACAGTTCAGCAGTATACCTTCATGATTTTTCCATAGTAAGTTACCATCTATGACACAAAATCTTGAAGCTTTCATTTTCAGAAATCTAGATTTGGTTCTGGACAATCCTGGGGGAGCACACAGGTTTTGCAATATATAACAAATATCAGAATACCATAGGGATTGTTCAAAGGCTACATTGATCTTTGGAGTCGCCAGCTCCGGTTCATTGTCCAGTTGGTTAATGTCCAAGGCTTGAAAATTTGTTTCAGACATTAATTTAGCCAAACCTTGCCCTTTTATCAGTTTTGTAGGTCTTATCTCAATATCAAATTCTAAAATGTTGGCAATCCATTTTCCTCTTCTGCCTTCTAAGTTTTCTTGAGTGAGTATGTCTTTCACAATGGGACTTGGTACATAAGCTATAACATGGGAATACAGGATGTAGATCCTAAAGTCTTTGATGGCTTTGACCAAAGCATAAGCTTGTTTTTCCATGATTTGATATTTTAGAGGTGCATCTCTAAGAGCTCTACTAAAGAAAGCAATAGGTTTCTCATTTCCTTGGTCATCTTTCTGCAATAAGACAACAGCAATGGTATGCTGGGAGGCAAAAGAGAAAATGATAAACTCTTTGTCAAATTGAGGATTTGTTAAGACTGGAGTTTGGGTAAGGGCCAATTTGATACCTTCAAAAGCTTGATTTGCTTCTACTGTCCACTTTACTTTTGAATCCTTTTTTAGCATGTTGTTCAGTAATCTGATCAATTCTGCTAGGTTTGGGATAAACCTCCTTAAAAAGTTGATCTTTCCCAAGAAGGCTTGTAATTCTTTGATGTTTCTTGGATGGGGCATTTGCAAGATGGCCTGTATTCTGTCTGGGTCAATTCTAATGCCATCCTTAGAAATGATGTGACCTAACAACTTACCTTCTTCCAAACCAGATAGAGACTTCTTAGGATTTAAGGAAATCCCATATTTTCTACATGTTATGAATATCTGTCTCAAGTGTTTCAGATGTTCTTGGTCATATTTTGAGAAAGGTTTGAGGTCATCTAAGTAAATGACAAGAAAGTCATGTATCTCTTTAGCAAAAGCAATGTCCATTTCTCTTTGAAATGTAGCTCCTGCATTTTTCAATCCAAAAGGCATTTTAACATATTTGAAAGTTCCCCATGGGGTTGTGAATGCTGTTTTATCTTGATCATCAGGGTGGACTAGGATCTGATTGAAGCCTGAGAATCCATCAAGTAATGATATTCTTGAAGCCCCCACCACTCTTTGGAGAATGTGATCCATTTTAGGTAAGGGATAATTGTCTTTGAGGGATACTTGGTTTAAATTCCTTAGATCAACGCAAAGCCTAATCTCACCGGTTTTCTTTCTTGTGGGCACCAAATTTGAAATCCAGTTTGAGAACCTAATTGGGGCTATGATACCAGCTTTAAACATTTTTTGTACCTCTTTTTCAATTGAAGGGAGAAGCATAGGATTGATCCTTTTCAATTTTTGCTTGAATGGCTTTTGATTAGGCTTGAGAGGGATGGTGTGTTGGATAACAGAGGTGTCATAGGATTTCAAATCCTCATAACTCCATGCAAACACATCTTGGAACTCTTTAAAGAGGTCAATGTATTTAGGCTTCTGGTCAGGAGGTAAAGATGCAGACAATTTTATTATTCTGGGTTTTTCAGGAGTCCCAATGTTGCATTCTTCAATGGCAGCATTGAGGGGCTGCATTTTCGGTTTTCTAGGGACATCATTCGAGTCAAAAATGTCCTCCAATGGAGTTAGGCCTGTTGGCAGAAAGTTATCCTTTAGCTCTATGATTTCAGCCTCTGTACCAGCTATTTCATCCAAATGCAGTTGTTCAAGTTCTTGTATTTGTTGCTTGTCAAAGCTTGTTGAACAAAGCATTTGACTTGCTGTTTTGGGTGATATAGCTATTTGGTCCTGTTCACTCAATGGTTGTATGTCTTTCACAGAATCAACATCAATGTTCAAACCTGAAAATTCGTGCTGCAAGGTTAAGAAATTATTTATCTGTGTGTCATCCTCAAATACTTGCCAGTCTTTAACATTGTTTGGGACAGAAGGTCTGTGTTTTATCTCGGCTGTAAAACAATGGTTAGGTTCAAAAGGCAATTTGCATGTACTAGCAAATGTGGCTAAACTGTGTGCATGAAGATTGTGGGCTCTAGCTATCTTGGTTATCTGAAATTCAGTGAAAGTTTTAAGCATTTCAATAGCAGCAGACCTATATGACCTTAGTCTTTTGTCATTGGTGACAAAATTTCCTTTCACTTGTTGGATAATAAGGTATGAATCTCCCATGATTGAAAGTTTTGTGGCCTCTAATGATTTTACCAGTTTGAGGCCTAGCAAAAGAGCCTCATATTCTGCCATATTGTTGGTACATCTGAAATTAAGCATATAGGCCCGACCTTGTGCATGATTACTTTGTTTGTTATGAATCCACACTCCAGCTCCTGCCCCTAATTTGTTGACTGATCCATCAAACTCAAGAAACCATAAGATCTCCTGTTTTAAGGGATTTTCACCATCCTTTCTGTAACTTGGGATTATCAGTTGGAGTTCTTGTCTTTCATCTGGTTTATCTTTTAGGACTGACTCATCAATTGGTTTCTCAATCTTGTTTTCTTGGGGACTCGGTTGCTTACTCTCATGCATATTCTATTCAAGTGTGACCGATTTATTATCACTCTCAGGACTTGTATCATCATTGAACAGAATAAAGGAATCCATATCTGAATGGACTGCATAAATGGGGAAATTTTGAGGCTTTCCTTCACTGCTCACCATGTATTTCATAAGTGACTCTCTATAAAGCCTCTTGGGTTGACCAAAGACTGAGATGGTAGCATATGACATGTCTAATTGCAGGGAACCTTGGAGTTTAGCCCCCCACGATCTTGATAACAACATTCCATATTTGGGTGGGATATCAGCAACTACAACATCCATTAAGATTGTTTTATTTGGATACTGGACAAGGGATACACATAGATCTTTTATCAAACCTAAACACTTAACTTGGCTGGAGTCAAATGAAAATAGGTCCTTATATGGTCTTGTAATGTCTAGGTTAAGTCTCTCCATTACTGATTTAGGCATAAGGTTATGAGAGGCGCCTGAATCAAACATTGCATTGTGTAATATCTTATCATGAACATGCAAGCTGACATAAAAAGGTAAGATCCCTGTAACTGCTGTCTTTCCATCAACCTCTGGACCGAAAAGTAGTTCTGGGGTATCATCCAACACATTGACATCATCTTTATTATGGGTAAGTTGAAGGGACTTTTTGATTTGTTGTTTGTAAATGTCATGCTTGGCTAGCTCTGAAAGAGGAATGGCTATCTTCAATTTGCCAATTTCAGCTTCTAAGTCAAAGGGTTTTTCAGATTGGACCTTGGTATTGTGGTTGACAACCCTTTCTTTGTTGTTCAAATTTTCTTCTTGGTTTTCACTCTGATCTTGAGGCTTGTCCTTTTTACTCATCTTTTGGGAAGTAATGCTTGGATTAGGCTGCAAGGGTGATGTAGCCATTGATTGTTGATTTGGGGAAGATGCTTCAGTTATTTCTTCAACTGTTACTTCATTTGTAATTGAATCAGTTTTGTCAATTGGCTCTGTGACAATGGTTTTCTTAGGCAGTGGAGTGTCCTTTGTTTTCTTAGGCTGTGTCACATTTATAGTTCTGCTCCTTAGCTTGTATTGCTTATGAACTTCATAAACAGCTGTGTCATAGCCTTGTTTAAAGTCAAATGACTCACCTGACTTGGTTTGGAACTGCTTAATGTCATCATCCTTATAATCTTCTTGACTCAGACAAACTTGTTGATCATCATTCAGGCCCATTAGGTTAATGTGGGTGTCATCTATCTGTTCATTAGAAGTGGATGCTTCTGTATAATTTTCTTGGAACGGAGGTCTAATCTCTGGTTCAGAATTTGATTTACCAACATTAGGATTTTGGTTTCTTCTGAAATTGGGATTCCTAATAGGATTATTCTGTGGTGCTTCCCATGATGATTTCCTCTCAACTGATTCTACTCTGTCACCTAATCTCTGCATACCAGTGATTATTGCATCCAGTTTTTGATCCCAGCCTAAAGGCTCTTCTTTAAAGGTAGTCTTTCTCTCAGTTCTTATCCTATTTCTCTTGGCTATCAGGTTAGCTTCTACACTTACTGCTATATCTTGCATTTCAGCTAAAGTTCGGGGAGCCCTTTCCCTTAATTGATATGCCATATCTGAATCAAACCCATCAGGAAAGGTATATAGGGCCAGATCCGGTGGGGGTCTAAGATTTTGGGGAATAGCATTGTAGACATTGTTAAACCGAGCACAGTAGTCCAGGACAGTTTCTTGTGCACCTCTTTTAATTGTATTGTATTCGGATAAAATATGAAGTGGATCCTTCTTCTTCTCCCATCTGTTGATAAATGTTTGATAGAGGGCTTCAGGGTCAGCTATTGAGTTTGTTGTAAGTGACCTAAACCATGTTCTTACATCCCCTGTTAGGCTTTGCACAAAAATTTTCATTCTAACCCCATCATCATCTATTTCGTAGTTTTCAAAGTAGTCCTGCATTTTCTTAGTATGTTGAAGGGCTGGATAAGAGCCAGTACCATCAAAGTATGAGATCTTGCTTTGGTACTCTTGAGGCATAGGAGCTGGATTGGCCGGTAACTGCAGTGGGGCATATCTATTAGCCATGTTTGGTGTGACAATAGGGAAAACAGGGATGAATGGGATAAGTGGAGGAAGTGGGATGAAAGGGGTGTGTGTGGGATGAAAGGGGTGTGTGTAGTTGATGGAGTGGTTGAAAGGATACCTTGTGAAGTGGATGAAGAGCTAGGAGATTGTGGGCCAGTTGTATGAGGATGTAGAGAAGCCTTAGCAGGGGTTGGAATGTCGGTTTGGAGACCCGCTTCAGAACTTGAATCTGATAAAGTCCCTTCTGATTTGTGTCTCTTGAGGATTCTTGCAATCAAGTTTGGATTTTGAAACTCAGGTGCTGGATCAGGATCTGGGTTTGATCTTGTGTAACGAGTTTTCTTCTTAGGAGCCAGCTTCTATAACTTTCTTTGTGAGAATTTCTAAGGAGGTAGTGATCTTTTGACAAGGACTGATCAGTTATAGCACAACTATATGAAAACTAATACTGAATAAAGATTGACTGAGGCAGCTTTTATATACTCCTGCAAATGCAAAGCAGAGGCAGTTTCTAAGGCTATCTGGCTGTCACTAAGGCTTTATCTATAGCATTAAGAATCAGATAGGAGGTTGCAATGTTCATCCAGGTCCCCAGTGGAGTCGCCATTTATGTTAACACCCAGGTTGTTCCCTTTGACTCCTGAGGGAATACGGCCGGGGTAACCACTAACCAAGCTTTGGATCACAGGTTCTGGCCAACCTGTAATCAGAGAGGGCTCTCTCTTTGACTGTTTAACTTTGTTCTTAAGAATCTTAGGCTAGATATGAGGTGAGGGTTTGGTTTGAAAATTTGGTTGAATGATGTCTTTCAGTACCTAAGATGAGATCTTCAGACAGTTTTAGACCATTGGGCAATGGAGTCTGTGGTTATAGGTTGTTTGAAATGTTGAGTGGGATTGTTGAAACAGTAGGGCCATTTAAATATTTCATGAGAAAAACTTGAAATTGTAATGATGAAGTATGTTTAACCAGTGGAAGGCAATTAAGAAATTTCCACTAAGTTGGTGATGTGAGAAAGAGATGTATTGACCAGGAGCAGGTTTGAATTCCTGAACGATAATCACTGTGAAAGGTATAGTTTGGAAGTGCAGCAATTAAGAATCACACTCTTATAACTATAACTGAGGAAAACATACATAATAGCATAGATTGAGTTCAGGGTATTCTATGAATAAATCCTGAAACTATTCTTTTTCTTTGCCATTAAACTGTGAAACACAGAACATGAATGGATTATGAAGGAAATAACAAACATAATGAACAGGTTAAAGAAACTTATTGTTCCATGAAATACGCAGGAATCCCGTAGCATTCAGCAAGCACACCAAAACGCATCAGACAACACAAAACTTTGGAAATTCCATCAGCTTTGTTGTATTAAAACTCTGAACATTTACAACATAGTATCTCCTGAAGAGAAAATCAACAACCCCTGCCAACTTATGCGAGGGGGAATATATACAATTGGTTATACCAAAATATCTGAACCGCTGAGTCACTTGATAAATAAATACACTCACCAACTTTACAAAATAGCAGATAAGGAAGTTATTGCTGCTCTAAATACAAAATGAATACTCTTTAATTCTGTCAGAAGTCTTTTTGACCTTTGGAGGCCACTGAGTCGGTTGAGCGTTTTGCATTAATGCTGAATGATGTGTCTTTATGGCTTTGTCATGCTATAGCTTTCTTGGCCCTGTCATCTGTAGCTGTCAGTGTTGCTTTAGTGGCCGAATTGGTTTGCTGAGCTGGCTCAGTCCATTCTTCTCCAGACATACTGAATGCATCAAATTTTTCTGAACATGATGACTTATATTTTTTGATGAAAAAACTTGATGAAAGCCTCTTGTTTACAGTAACAACTGTATCATTCTGGTCCACCATTCCTGTGTAGGCAATTGATGTCTCAAAATTGCATCTAAGGTTTCATCTGTCTCTGTATATTTGTAGAAGTTTGGAGGCACTTCAAACAAATGTTTGATCTCATTCATAATAAAAAATAAGTTCTCTACTCTATCATAGAGACTTTGCCCAGATGTTGGCCCTGTTTCCTCTGAGGTACTTGATCTTACAGTGATCTGATTGGTGGAAAATGTATTGACCCTTTTTTCATAGTTCTCATGTGATAGTAACCTCCCTGCGCTATTCAGTAAGCCAGGAAGGCCTCTGCTTTGTAATGCTACAAACTTATCCATGAATTTGTTTACTTATGTTTGCATGTCCTGGCTTCTTCTATCCAATGTTTGTACCAGGCTTCTCAATGTGAGGACCCTCTTTATCAGCAGGATGGTTTTAGTTCTATTGGGGATCCCTATTGCTGCCAGCTGAGGACCTGTGTGGTTATTGAGAATGTTGATCATTCTATTGGCTATCTCAGGCATATTGCCTAGAGATGCCCTTGCTCTTTGGACTTCCTTGTGTGCTTTGCCTATGAGCTCCATTTGCTCATGAATAGTATCTATATACTGCCATTGATCTGTTATTGATTGGCCAATGTTGGCCCATAAAACTATCTTGACCTCAGCCACCACTTTGTCAAGGGTGAGCTCTTTCTCTAGCTCCTTTATCTTCTCCTTGAGAGCCTTCACTTCTCTTCCTTTTTCAGCTATACTTTGCTTAGATTTGTCATATTTTTCATTCAGCTTAGCTAAATTCTCCTTGGCTTCATTTAGCTCTGCCATCTGGGCTTCCAGGGCTTGAATCTCATTCATCAGCTTCTGCATGTCAAGGCTTGGAGCCTGCTCTGATGTTGGTGCTGGTGCTGATGTTGATGGAGCTGTCTCAACTGTCTGCACTGTAGGAGGAGTGACAATTTGAGGGGGTTCCTCAAGGTTGATTACTTGTGGAGGGGGCTGAAATGTTTGGCCTCCTTCTTTCTGCTGTAGGGCTGCCTGCAATGCAGCCTCTGTTTCTACCAATTTTCCTCTGTCTGGACAAGTTGTTTATGCAGTGTTACCAGCAATGTTGATACATCCTGGTCCTTTCTTTGCTGGGCAACTTCCTCTGTTTGAGGGTGAAGAGTTGCTGGGATCTTTATCATCTTTCTTAGAGCTGCAATATTTGAATCTCTTATCTTTAGCAGCTCCTTTATAGCTTTAGGGTCCTTTGGGTCATGCCCAAGCTCTATGATTATATCCTCCAAAGACCTTATCCTGTTGTCTTTGGCCTGAGAGGATGCCTTCTCCAACTCAAGTTGGGCGGTTGTATTGTTCAGGCTATTTTCCAACCTATGTGCCAAGAAGGTCTTATCTGCAAGTGTCGAATACACCATCTCACCCGTTTGCTTGTGAAGTTCTATTTGATCCATAGGGTGGATGTCTTTTGCAAGAACCTCAAGGTTGGTTCTTATATAGTCTGCAGCTGACTGTGGCTGCAGCATGGTTGGCATGAAATGACTCATGGTCATTTTTCCCTCATTTATGTCATAAGCTGACATAAGCCTCTGCTGATTTGTAGGGGCCATTTTAAGCAATTGATTATAGATCTGGAGCCTGAGTGGCTCATTCTCTTTTTTATGTCAATGAATTGTTGCTTGATGCCTGTTTCGGCTCTCCTTTGCTGACTTGAGGAGCTGATCTCTCCTCCGATTATTCTTTCTTGTTCCTGCTGAAAGGAACTGGCAGATGCCTCCATGCTTGGTGGGCCCATGCCCAATGATTGTCCGATGGGCATCTCTTCTTCAGAAAGGGGATTTATCCTTTGCCTTTTCTCCCCTTGAGTTGTGGATGTGGTGAGGGGAGTCTCCTGCTCTCTATCCCTCTTTCGGTTTCTGTCTTCATTCTGAGGAGTTTGGAGCACCGAGGCCTCCACTGTCGTTTCCTGCCTAGGAGGCACAGTTTCTTGAGCCTGTTGCCCAATGGATATTGGGGCCTCAACTGTTTGTTCTTGCTGCATTGGCTGCTCTTCTTTTTTCTGTTCTTTTTGTTGTTCTTTCATAGGAGGTGGCTGTTCCTGCTCCATCTGCTTTTCTTTACCCTTGGTTGACACCTAATGAACAATTCTAGCTGCTTGCTGTTGGGCTGTAGAAGATGAGGCAGCTGCTCCAAGTTGCCTTTGATAGGAAGAGGAAACCTGCCCACAAGTTTCCAAGTCAGCCTCTTTCTCAATGTTCTTTGCCTCTCTTTGTAGCATTTTCTCTCTAGTAATTGCCTCTTCTAGAGTGCCCTCTTTCCAACTTAATAAATTGGCATATTTCTCAATATGAGGCAATCTGATGTGAGCATAGCCACCTAATTTATGTTTTACCCTCCTGAGAGAAATGAAATGATTAGGATCATAAGGTACCCAGCGGAAACTGGTTTCTAATTGGAGGGTCTCTAGGATCATATCTGCTTCCTTCCATCCCTCCTCCCTTTTGTTGTAAAGAAATGGGCCTAGCTGGTTCCTGACCTTCAGTTGCACCTTCTTGTTTTTTCTGTGGAAATGGACCTGGTCTGCATTTCCAAATTGCCTGAAATACTCCAAGGAAAAGAGTCTCATAGGGACATATCTTGGCAGCCTATAAGGGTCCAACTCACAGCCATATATTCTGATTACTGTATGGTGTTGGTAAAAGTACCAATCACCAATGTTGTAGGCCTTTGAGAGCTGGAGTATTCTTTGCATCTCATTGGTCAATCTTGGAGGAGGGACACCAAATAACAAGGTCATAGCTAGATGGATAAAAAGGTCTATGAATTCACAGTACGTGTATGGTGAACAGGAGGTGTGATGAAAAACTGAAGTCCAAAATACTACAGACCTTGGGTTTCCCTGGGCATCAAGTTTCTTGAGAGGAATAGGGAAACTGTCAGGTTGATAAAATAAGAACAAATGATAGATGTATGAGGTGTATCTAAACACCTTCTCCCTCTCTAGATTCATCAGCTGCTCATGAATCTTATTGGCAATGTATGTAGCATAATCATAGTGCACAACAGGAGGCTTTCCAGGGGAAAGTATGGACAGCATGGCCATAATGGTGTCATCAACATCCTCAATTCCCCTATACCCCAGGACATAACTGATCAAGTCCACAAGCATTTTGCCCAAGTCATTGAGATATGGATTTCCAATAGGAGGTGTTCTCACAGCTTCAGAGCTTGGTTGAATAAATAACTGATTAATCTTGATGACCTGGGCACTGGACGGCTTGCCCCCCTTCTTTAATAAATCCATCATGGAAAGAGGAGTTAGTGGCTTTGCAGTGTGAAAGTGCAGCATCTCATTTATGGCCTCAGGGGTGATATGGAACAAGACTGAACCTGTGGGACTGAGAATAGCTCTTTGACATGGATCATAGTTTTCACAGCATCTATGGATCAAGTCTGGAAGGACATTGACTTGAGGAAGGTTAAAAATGGGCAAATTGGAGTCCCAAATTCCTAAAATATCAGCTCCACTGAGGTGTTGAGCCTTTAACTCATTTAGCATATGAATGTTAAATTTGGAATTCATTGAGAATGTCTCTGTCATCTGATAATCTTTATCACCCAAGGCCTTCCACTCTAACTCTCTGTGTGGGGCATTCAGAGGTGGGACATTTAATGCTACTGGTGTTTCCATGGTTAAACAGTACTTTGAATTGTACTAGGACTTGTTCTACTGGACAGAGCAACACAAAAGGGTATTTTTTGCAAGAGTAAGGCAAATTGCAAGGGAAAATGGGGTAAACTGTGGTGAGAACAGTTTGAAATGCTCCAAAGAGAGATAAATGAGCAACTGCTGGGACTAGTACCACTGTTTTCCCGGTGAATTAGTGCAGCTCAGGTTTCAAGTCCACGAATGCGCGGACTGACTATAAGCTTATGAGAACTTGGCTAAGTGCGGACTTTGCAGGTGAGTTTGGACCCTACAATTGAAATGAATGCTGGTCGCCGGGGATTTGCTGGCAAACACACTGTTTTTCACTCTTTCTAAGCTAGCTTTGGTGAATTATGCACGAAACCAGGTGCGGAGGGGAAACTCGGATAAATACCTGGTAAAGCTTTGGCAATGGTGACCAATGCAGGTGAATTTGCAGGCGCTCACGGTCTCCAAGTCGAATTTTGCAGGCTGGCGACGAAATGGTCGTAATATGCATGCAGAACGGAGCAATAGTTCTTTTGCCAAAAGTGACAAAAACTGCGATTTTTGGCGAAAATATGGACTTTTTGGGTTATTGGCCCTTTTTCTGGATGACGTCATCATGACGTCATCAGGGTGGGGTCGGGTACGGAAGGGTGACGTGGCGGCCTGCGAGTGGTCCACGGGGATTGGTGAAGTGGCAGACAGGTCGGAGTAGTGGTGGGCCGGGCGCTGACACGGTGCTGAGTGGTTATGACGTGGGCACGCCGTAGCGGTGACGAGGACGTGACGGGATAAGCGGTAAACAATAAGCAGTAAGTGGTTTGCTCGGACCGCTCTGGATACGGTCGTGGTATTGTCAGAGGGTGGCCCGATAAGATTTGGGAGCGACGTGTGGCAAAGGCCTGACGTCACCCTCTGACAATTTCTCGGGAGGTAACGTTTGGTCATCGGGGCCGACCCGATATGGATGGGGGCTGTCGGATGGGAAAGCCCAGATCCGACGGTCGACGGGTCAATAAGGTGGCAGGACAATACGGCAGCGGGCGGGGCATATTTTATTGTTTTTCTGGAAATGTGCGCCCAGACGGAACCTTTAGACTTTGGCGGATTTTATGGGTTTTTCAATGCTTTTTTGTAAAAGAGCGCATTTGCAAATAAACTTTGGATAAATGGAAAAATGGGTTTATTTGGTGTTTTTTGTGTTGAAATGCGCATTACAGCAAACTTAGGATAAGGGGTAAAGGTGGGTTTTTACAAGGCTTTTTTGCAAGTAGAGTGGGTAAATGATTTCAAAGGGTTGTAAAGGGAAAAGGGTTATAGCTTAGGTTATCAAACTGACCAGAGGTCAATTTAATCCCTGACTCCATACAACCACATGCAAGCAGACTTTATTCCTTCATGATTTCCCAATATTCAAGCATATGGCTATAATGCCAAGGGGGAGGGAATATGTACATATTTGGGATTTGTTCTATAGGATTATCCTAATAATAGGGGAAAGGGAGTATAGGGAGTTAAATAAATAGGAAATTAGGAGTTAATATGAGTGGAAGAGGTGGATGAAGGGGGAAAAACACTAAGTTTTATATGGAATCAACTTAGTTTAGGAAGTAGATCAAAATGAAAAGAATTTTACACAAGAAATGTGGCTTTTAAAGAAACAAGAATCAACAAAAGAGTTTGACTTCTTTCATGAATATAGGTAGTATTGGGATGTTAGTAATGAATGTGGTGGGGGATAATCTGGAAGTTAGACATGCTTCATTGAGTTGCTGCAAAAACTGCTGAATAAGAGACCTGCACTGGCACCATGTTTTCCTTTGCTTGGGCCAGTGACATAAAGGAAATCATGCTTCTGCAACCCCATCTACCTACCCACTCTATTGCCTAGCATTTTTTGTTACTCCAAAGAGGGTGCACTTAGACTTGCAAACCCTTATGTGCCTTTTCTTTTACTTTGGCTTTTTCTTTTGATTTTCTATCTAAAGCTAGCCTTATTGCTTCCAAGGCCCCAGATTAAACAGTTGGGAACCTTCATTCTCTACCTAACTACTTTATCTGCCAAGATTGAACTGTTTGGACAGATTTCTTTCTCTAATATACAACACAAAATTGAAACATGGCATGACCCAACTTAGACTGTTGGATCACCCATTCAGAAGTAGGACCACATCAACCAACTGTAGATATGTGTCTTTCACCCAAAATATGAGATCTTTGCATCCTCAAAGTAGATCATATTGGCACTTCCCCTGCCAATCATGAGAATTGAAACCTATTGGTATAGGTAGCTAACAATATACTTTGCAGACAAATCAAAACTCAAGCCATCAGGGCTTGGCACAATCAGGCTCAAATTGCCTGGTCTTCTATACTTTCTTCTGCACAATGTTTTATATCTCCCACAACTAAGGAGAAACTTGTTGTCCTTGTCCCACGTCCACTAGCAAGGACACTTCATTCATATGTTTGATGGCAAGGTTGAGGTGAGAAAATCATCAGATCACTTACTTGTCATGATGAGGATAGAAGAAGAAAGGCTTCTCAAGCTGCAAGGTACCTCTGCTTGTTGTTACAGGGAAAAGTGTCTATATAGAACTACTCTATCCCACTAAGGTGTGACAACTGCCTTAGAAACAAATAGAGAAAAGCTACTTTCATTTTTCCTTTATGAATTATAGATAGAGAAGAACAAAAAGACCAACCTCTGTCTTGCACTAATCTCCTGATTTGATTCCTCTCTTCTTTGATAGTCTTTAGCTACCTGCTCCCTTGCACGCCCAGCTTCACAAAGTACCTGTAAGATCACAGAAGCATAGCACTATACAAAGACATGGATCTATAATCATAAACAATCTAGGATCAGATGTAAATTGACCATAAAAATGTAGCAAGCATCAATGACACAAAAGCATGGAGGAAAACTTGAATAGCTTTTATTGATAAACAAGAAAAGAGCCAAGAGGAGTTACAACCAGTTGTTCTGACCCAGCATCAACCTCCCAGCAAAGAAGCCCTCTTCACCTCAAACAAAGCTTAGATCACCCAACAATCTGATGTTTGTCTCAAGAATCCAACAACAATTCCTTACAATATGCAAAATTCCAGCCTCTAGATCTCTGGGATGAGGGATCCATATATAGATGTTTGTAATGGAGATGAGTCAGCTCATGATTTGATTAGTTTCTTCCCTCTGATAGTTCTTTCTTCCACTTGGAGATTGATGGTCTCTTACTCATCCTTGGTTGAATTCAGTGAGGCAAGTATCACAGGAGAAGATTCTGGAAGCTTCCATTGCCTCTCCACCTCGCGGAATGACACTGCCATTTGTCATTTCTCGCCCATCGCACCCCACAAAAGGTATTTTTGAAATGCAATGCACCCACACAGTGTATTTAGGTGAGATGCAACGCACTTAGCTAGTGGAGTAGCTGAAATGATCCTGTTTTGACCAATTCTGAGCAGTTTTTCATGGAGAACTTCTGGGAGAAGCTGTAATATGTTGACCTTGTTCCTTTAGGGGTTAGAACAACACTTTTAGGGAATTAGGAGCCCTTGGTTTATGGACATTTCATGCTTGGGGTTGTAGGGCCCAAAAATGTCTATAACAGTTGCCCCCTAAAGCATGAGGTCGTTAATCTTTTGATGTCGGGTGAAATGCTTTATTATGAGGATCCGAAGTTCTTTCAATGCTGGGAGGAGACCTGTAATAAGATACAATACAATACATTATCTTCATAATATTTTCATGATCTAGCTGAGGCGGGCATTCCCATGCTCAGCTTTATAAATTCATTTTCATGTACATAGGACAGACAATCATTTGAGTGTAGACTGATGATTCTGATAGAGCCATCATCCTTTTGATTAGATGATTATCTGTGCAGCAATGATGTACATTTGATGTCTTTATTTCCCTGAATATATATCGCAGCCCGGATGGATGAAACTAGATCCAGGGTCTTTAATCTCATTTGATCTTCACTCGAAGTACAAGTCGATCCATGTGAAAGCTGTTCTGGAGTCGAACATGGAAAGACATCGCTTGATTACCAGTCAATGTTGTAAACTGTTAACAAGTGCGAGAGGAATCGTCGATAATGATAATGACCCTCAAGGTACTGCAGTACAATTCACATGGTGTGAATAAAGGACTTGGTGTCGAACACCACGCAAAATCTTTCGGTCAAAGGCCATTGATGTAAACCTGCCGCCGGAAGTGAGAAACTTTCCATTGAGGCATGCAAGCTTCAAAGTACTGAATGGGGTGTTCCTAGATTGAATTCTTGGATAATGAGATGATGTCGATGAGAAGTGATCCGTCACAGGAGGGTCTTAATGAATCCCACATCAATGACACGGAACGGAGCAAATGATTTTAATGGAGGTGAAAACGATCTGGTGATATAAGGTTCAGGGTGGCGGTCATGAAAGAATGGAGTATAAATGTATGGTAGTGGGTGAGACACAGGTGAATTCTCTTAATGACTTCTCTTGAACATATCGGCGACACTGGTGTGATGGATTGGTAGCATTAACCCCAAATGTGGATGGTATGATGGGACCATGGTGATGTGACCGGTGAATGAAACAACCCAACCCGACTCTGACATGGAGCAGAAGTGTCATGTTCAAGAGCGACTTGCTACCAACAAAGTTTCTTCAAGTTTTCTTCCCAATTTTTCCCCAGTCATTGTTGACCAGTACCTGTTTATTTTTGTCAAGCTTGAGGAGGATAACATATGCTTGTTCTATAATTTTCCCTTCGGGAAAACCCATCGCTATGTTTTACCGAGCCTAGCGATAGTGAAACTCGTTCTCGTCTATAGACAAGTTTGTCGCTATTAAAATTTTAACGAGTTTAACAACAAAGATAACTCAGTCCTTTTCAATTTTAGAGAGTCTAAAAAGGAACGTAAAGGAAACTCCAAAATTCCTTTTTCGTCATCTAATACCTTAAGTTCGAAAAAGTATAAAATAATACAGAAGGGATGAATTTTCGATATTTTTAACGAGCCAAACAAAACAAGCGCTTGATCTTTTTGTGTAATAATCCCTCAGGTCCAAAAAAATTAAAATTTAGAGGAGGGATAGCACTTCCTGTCCCTTTAACGAGCTGGAGAGGCCAATGGATCGGCAATCTTTTCATATTTTACGAGTCAGTTGAAAAGAGCTTAAAGGAGACTCGTCTTTTGAGGAACGAGTGATAAAATGGGTAGCAACTGATTCCAGGTAAGGTTTGGAATTTTCCAATCATGGCAGTGTTACAAGGATGGCTAGTGAAATCACTCTTCGCAGCTGTTCCTCAAAATGGGTAAACAATCAAATGGGGGTGAATGATCGGCCAATGCAAAAGTGGAGGTGACAGTGCAAACACGACCAAGGCTTTAATGGCTGAAGTACTACATTCACGATAGTTATTTACCGGGGAATAGTTCATTTTTTAATGAGCTTAAACACGGGGGGAAACATTTGCTCATGGCTTATGTTTATTTTTTAACGAGCTTGAACTATGTGCTAAAACTGCTTGATTAATCCAGTCATGTGATAAGAATGTCTCATAAAAATGGCAATTTTTAGATTTTTGCCCCACATCTTTTCTTTATGCAAGTTAGGAAACGACCAATCCAAAAAATAGATAAATGATCACTCTTTGCTTGCACTCCAAAAGGTTCGCATGCCCCCAGGTATAAAAAAGAGTTTGAAGGTTACCTCTTCTTTAGCCCGTTAAAACATTTGTTTTACTGAGAGAGGCCTACCTCTTACAGGTTACCCAAAGATTGTTCTATTCACAGCGCAAACAAAACACTTCTTCGGCGATGTCTACCGAAATAGACAAAGGTGAGTGAAGGAGGTTACCCCACTCACATAACTTTAACGAGAGAATCTTGTTCTAGAATAACCCCCTCTTCCAATCACGGACGGGAGTACAGACTAGTCATATTTTCTAAGGAAACCTACCCTCTACCCGAAGTTTTCCTACCGAAGCAGACCAGGGTGCATGCCCCCTGGGTTTCAGTCATGTCTCCCCGAATCACTCGTGCTCATCGGGTGGACGGACTGGGGATTGAGACATTTCTTGCGTGAAAAGACCATTTAGGGATGGTATATGACTATTTTCTCTGTATGATCCGGGAAATCAAAGTTGGTCTACGAGCTTGACCACTCTTCCTTCGTGCGAAAAACACATTAATCTAAAGAGTGAGGAGACAATTGCTCCCATGCAATAAATATAGTCTTGTCCAAGGAGTAGATTGTAATCCAGGGGTCTGTGGACTACCATGACGTTCATGTGAACAATTTTCCCTCTCAATGTTATGGGCACATTGGGAAGGATCCCTAACGGTCGACTGGTTCCTTTGTCAAAGCCTGTTAGATTTCTCATCTCAGGAAAAAGCGATGGCGAACCAAGTGCTTTCCAAGCAGTTGAGGAAAGGATACTCACAGAAGCCCCTTCATCTATGATGGTACCGGCCATAACCATTCTATATATTTGAACAATGATTCAGAATGGTATACTGGATGGTAAACGGGGTCTGCCTAGTTGATTCCAGTCGAAGGAGACAACTAGGTTGTTCGGAGGTGGGACCGAATAGACAGACGAGTACGACTCTGACGAACTTCCTTCCTGCGGTAAAGGAACGGGTAAATTGCCCCCATGTTCGTTGGAGTCTGTGCTTATGAAAAGAATTTGGACGGTGTCATCCTTGTTCTCTTCGGTGACTGTATCATCTGAAGATGGAACCTTTGAAGGCAAGACCGGGTCAACTGCCACCTCGACCTTTTGACTTTCGTCTGGTATGGGTTCAGATGGTTTGTCTTCAATGATAGATGCTTCAGCTGACCACCTGAGTGGGCCAGCCAGATTTTCAACTGGTGACGGACTCAGCAAGAGTTTTTTATATCCAGGAGGAAGTTGTAATGGTGAAACCGGATGATCATCCAAAACTCTTTTAGCCTCGTCTAAGAAGGGACAATGGTGGATGGCATGATCGCCTTCGCACAGTTTACAAGGAAATCTATATTTTCCTTTTTGTCATGGGGCTTCACTTTCACTAGTTGACGGTGTGTTTTCAACGTGATCATCAGAGTTTGACGACACCGGGTTGTGCAAACGAGGAGACCAGTCCCTTAAGATTCGAGGGATGCAAGGACAATCTCTGTGATAGTGGTATCCTTTGCAAATGACACATGGCGATTTAGGCCTGGTCGGTGCAGTGTGTGGATTTTCACTAGACGACGCTCGTTTGCCCCCATTCGCTTTTGGCTCCTTCTTCTTCTTCTTTTCCTTCTTCTCCTTAGGTACTTGACTTTTGGCTTTACCAACCCCATAAAGAGAAGAGGAAGGAGGAGAGGAAGAATTAGAGAAAGTAGAAGGTTGGTGGGTAACTTTGGACTCGTCTAGTTGCTCGTTCGATTGTTCAGGAATTGTGGTGTTCTGAACGACAGAGGTTGAGAAGAGCCATACAGGCAAACCAATTTTCAGTCCTGGAAGCGACAATGTGGCCATATGGGGTGCACCAACATCTTCCCAAGAGGAGAAGGGACTAGGATTCCCTCCAAGGGGAATTCCTTGGTCGGTGGATTCCATTTTCTCAACCCAAGATCAATGTAGGAAAAGGTAATGAATATTCCATTTAAAATAAATTTTAGACGCTTTGACACAACTTGTTTTTCTAGATTTTAAGAGTCGAGAAAAAACAAAAGATGACTCTAGTCTCCTTCGATTTTTAATGAGCCTGAAGTGACAAGTGCTCAGATGGACCTTTTCTGTTAAGGAGTCTGAAAAGGAACGAAAGGGACTGCTCTGGAAATCTAGGTAGAGGGATTACCAAACCAATCGCAAAACTGCAGAATACTTTTTACGGTACGGCAGTCAATCTTCCCGAATGCTGTGTTCAGTGCATTGCGATCGATAGGGCGGTAGACACGGCTTCCTGTGGATAAAGGATTAAGCCTATTGGGGTCTCCCAAAATATACTCGACGGTACATGGGAGCACAAGTCCATACTGGCACTTATTGTCTCAAAGTGGAGGAATCACCCAACCATCAGTGAGAACAACAGTTACCAGGCTTTACGACGTCGGAATACGTCTCTAGCCTAGACTTCTAAATGTTGTGCGTTAAGTTCCAAAGCATTGTTAGATTCATTGAATTTATTTTAAGTTGATCTTGTTTATGAAGTTTTCCTTTCAGGTTCACCGCGCGATGTAGATGTAATTCCTAAAATGAAATCTAAGATGATAAACAAACTTTTTATCTTCTTTGTGCAATGAAAATCCTAGCTACTAAGGAAAAGAAAGACAGAATCTTTTCACAAAGAGCAAAAAGCACACTCTAAATGCACTTTCCTAAATCAAGCCAATCAGACTGTCTATATGCAAATGCACATGCATGTATTTCTTTTCGAATTTCTTAGTACATGAATGCTAAAAAGAAAGTCGATGCACAAATCTGAATTTTTTTTCAAGCGACAAATATCAACAAGTTTCTTTTCGAAATAAAAAATGGAGACGATCAAAACACCTTACGATTTTGAAATGAATACTTGTTCTTGACATTAGAAAATTACAAATTCAGACAAAAAACAATAGTAACAGGATAATCAACCATCAACAGCAATCAAACTCTTTCCTACGATTGAAATCGACACTTGCGACAGTTTCAAATCAAAGGACGACAGTACGATTATGCTACTTTTGCAAAGGAGAACTGTAAATGACTCAACAAACACACAAAAACATCTACAGTTCTTTTGTACAAAGGAGGCAGAATAACAGCAAGGAAAAGGGGTTTCAAACAGACATATACTGATCACAGGCAGCAAAATTCAGGAATAGAACTGGAAAGAATGAATCACAGAAACCAAAACTGCACAGAGCTAGTCTGATCAGCGCACCTGTAACACAGAGAATTTGAAATGCAGCGCAGCTTGTCCACTCGGGAAGTGCGCTGAAGTTCAGATTCTCTAAACAGTACCTGCGCTGGGCCAAAACGAGACTCTGTTTGGGTTTTGGGTCACAGTTTGCAGTTCAGTTCTTGGGTTTTGGCCGAGCAAAAAGAAATCAGTAATGCAACAATCAGGGGTAGATCTAAGGAGGATCTAAGAGCTATCACAAGGGCAATTAGATAGTTTGTGAATTAGTTGTTTAAATCATAAACAGATCCAGTAGATGGATTGAAGCAACAGTTATCTACTTTGCATTTGCGTATGGCAAATGTAGTTCGAATGCTACCTGTAAGTTTATGAAACAGACAACAAAGAATGATAAACAAACAAACTAATTATCTCCCCAGCGGAGTCGTCATTTTGTTACAGGGAAAAGTTTCTATATAGAACTGCTCTATCCCACTAAGGTGTGACAACTGCCTTATTATTATTTATTTATCTATTTATTTATTTTTATTTTATTTATTTATTTATTTATTTATTCATTTTATTTTATATTATTTTTATTTGTTTATTCTTTTTCTTATTATTATTTATTTAATCCTTATTTATTTATTTAATTATTTATTATTATTATTATCTAATCTTTTAATTAAATTAAATTTATTTATTATTATTATTATTATTTATTTATTTATTTTTATTATTCTTATTATTCTTATTAGTTTATTAATTTATTAATTTATCTATTAGTTTATGGTTTTTATTTACGTGCATTTTATTTATTTAATTTATTCTCTATTATTTTTGATCCACTATTTATTTAGTCTAACTAACTACTATATTAAATTTCTTCCGTATAACTAAATCCCATTAACTTATAATTTTTAATTTTTAAATGTTACCTTTTAACTAACTTAAACACCGATTAAATTATTTTTTATATATATTTTTGGTATATCTTAAAGGTATGGTCACCGGATTAACTAACTTCCTTTAAATTATTAAAATGGTGTTTTGACTTTGATCCCTAGGTCAAAATTAGCCGTTGGTCAAGTTAACCGTTGGAGGCTCTGCACAGACTATTTAACATGCAAAGCTAGATCTGTTTTCTTCAACTCGTCCTGACGATGAACCACACTAGTTGGTTTGAAACACGTCGATAATGATTTTCTGAATGTGATTTACGCCGAAATTTCTTCTGATAATTGTTATGGATCACAGAAGCCTCAATTCAACCAGAGAAAAGCTACTTTCATTTTTCCTTTATGAATTATAGATAGAGAAGAACAGAAAACCAACCTCTATCTTGCACTAATCTCCTGATTTGATTCCCCTCTTCTATGATAGTCTTTAGCTACCTGCTCCCTTGCACGCCTAGCTTCACAAAGTACCTGTAAGATCACATAAGTATAACACTATACAAAGACATGGATCTATAATCATAAACAATCTAGGATCAGATGTAAATTGACCATACAAATGTAACAAGCATCAATCACACAAAAGCATGGAGGAAAACTTGAATAGCTTTTATTGATAAACAAGAAAAGAGGCAAGAGGAGTTACAACCAGTTGTTCTGATCCAACATCAACCTCCCAGCAAAGAAGCCCCTCTTCACCTCAAACAAAGCTTAGATCACCCAACAATCTGATGTTTGTCTCAAGAAACCAACAACAATTCCTTACAATATGCAAAATTCCAGCCTCTGGATCTCTGGGATGAGGGATCCATATATAGATGTTTGTAATGGAGATGAGTCATCTCATGATTTGATTAGTGTCTTCTCTCTGATAGTTCTTGCTTCCACTTGGAGATTGATGGTCTCTTACTCATCCTTGGTCGAATTCAGTGAGGCAAGTGTCACAAGAGAAGATTCTGGAAGCTTCCATTGCCTTTCCACCTCACGGAATGACACTGCCATTTGTCATTTCTAACCCATCGCACCCCACAAAAGGGATTTTTGAAATGCAATGCACCCACACAATGTATTTAGGTGAGATGCAACGCACTTAGCCAGTGGAGCAGCTGAAATGATCCTGTTTTGACCAATTCTGAGCAGTTTTTCATGGAGAACTTCTGGGAGAAGCTGTAATCTGTTGACCTTGTTCCTTTAGGGGTTAGAACAACACTTTTAGGGACTTAGGAGCTCTTGGTTTACAGACATTTAATGCTTGGGGTTGTAGGGTCCAAAAATGTCTATAACACTCGTGCACAAAATTTCTCATACAATTCTCATTATGATGAAGGTACATTTTCATCAAGTCTATTATGGCATGCTATATTTGAACACTTGAACTATGACAACCTTTTCTTGTTGAACAAAAATGGTGTTACTAGTTTGCCTACAATTCCTAGGAAACTTAAGCAATGTGATGCTTACATTCTAGGAAAGCATAGCAAACAGTATTTTCATGATTCACATTTAGATTTATGATGTCCAATTGTTGTTCCTTAGGAAAATGGAAATAAATATATGATGACATTTATTGATTAATACACCCGAATGTGTTGGGTTTATTTATTGAAGAAAAGATCTGATGCTTTTGAAACACTCAAAAACTTTCATACATGCATTGAAAATTATGCACAATATCATATTGGCTCTATTCGCACTGATAATGGAAAAGAATGCACTTCAAATGAATTTTAAAACTATCTTTGCCAACATGGGATCAAACATCAAAAAATTGTGCCTTACAATCCCCAATGGAACAGAGTAGCTGAAAGAATAAATAGGAGAATCTTAAATATGGTACGCTCCACGATGTTTTTGAAGAATGTAAAATTGATGTTTTGGGCTGATGTAGTTCTATGTGTTGTATATGTAAAGAATAAATGTCCATATAATAGTATTAGAAGCAAGACTCCTTATGAAATGTGGTATGGACACATTCCTTCGATAAAGCATCTCACGGTCTTTGATTCCACCTGTTATGCCTTGATACCAAAAGTACGTAGAAACAAACTTGGTGCAAGGAGTCATAAGTGTATCTTCTTGGGGTATTCAAATAACTCCAAAGAATATTGTCTTTATGATGAAGTTAATAAAAATTTTGTTGTATCTACAGATGTAATCTTTCTTGAATCTTCCAAAGCTGACAATGTTTTTGAGCGACAACTTGATCGCTTGGATAGATTAGGAAATGCAAAATCATTTCAAGAATTTAATAATCATATTCCACAGCTTGAAGGGGGGATTACTATACTAGATCAATCTTTGGAATCTTCTTCTGAAGCACTCTCTCCCCCACATTAAACTCCAACCACTAATGACACTTTGAGTGAAGTGATTAACAAAATTGGGATACTCAATCTTGATTCAGTTCCAACTCAATCAACTGAGTAGCTGTACATCTTAGATAGGTACCCCAAAGTGGCTGACAAAGACACTTGAAAATTTTCATCCTAATGAAGTTGGAAATACAGGAACAAGAGATTAAACCAAGCAAAATGGAGGTGATGTAGATGATTCCGATTCACATGTTGATATGGATGTTTCTCATGATTTTGAACTGAATTTGACTACATATTTTGAACCAACTTCCTTCAAAGAAGTTTCTTCTCATGATGAATGGAAAGAAGCGATGCAAAAGGAGTATGACGCATTGATAAAGAATCACACATGGAAGTTGGTTGATCCTCCATTGGGAACCAAACAAATTGGCTTCAAGTGGGTCTACAAGAACAATTATAATTTGATGGCTCACTTGACAAGCACAAAGCCAGGCATGTGGCAAAAGGTTTTTCATAGAAGGAAGGGGTCGATTATGAGGATACTTTTTCCCCCATAGCAAAATGGGATACCATCTGGACACTCTTTTCCCTAGCAGCTCAAAATAGTTAGAAAGTCCATCAAATGGATGTAAAAACTTCTCTCTTGAATGGAGATCTAAAAGAGAATGTTTTTATGTCCTAGCCTGAAGGATTTGTTGTGAAGGGGCATGAACATAAAGTATGAAAACTTGTGAAATCCTTGTATGGCCTCAAGAAAGAATTGCGAGCTTGGTATGAAAAGTCAACTGAGCATCTTCTGAAACTCAACTTGAAACATTAAGATCTTGATGATGCAACTTTGTTTGTCAAGAATGTTGGAAAAATAGTTGTATATCTTGTGGTATATGTACATGATATTTTTATGACAGGGAACAATGAGAGCTACATTTCATAAATAAAGAAGGAATTGAGGAAAGGTTTTGAAATGGATGACTTGGGCTATGTTCTCTACTATCTTGGTATTGAAGTAACTCAACATCTGAAGTTTATATTCCTTTCTCAAAAGACGTACATTAGAGATATGTTGAATAGGTTTTGCATGCCTAAGTTAAATCCTCTAACTACTCCAATGGAACAAAACTTAAATCTCACATCCATTAAAGGAAAATAATTTGAGGATGCAACAAAGTATAAACAGCATGTAGGAAGTCCCAATTACCTGACTATTACCGGCCCAAACATTTCGTTTACTATTAGAACCCTGTCGAGGTTAATGCAAAAGCCTTGTGAGGGACATTGGTCTGCTGCAAAAAGAGTTCTAAGGTACTTGAAAGGAAATCAAGACTTTGGACTCAATTATACATAGGTGGGAAACTTTAGCTTGATTAGAGATTGTGATTCAGACTTTGATGGAGACAAAGAAAGTGGGGTATCTACTTCTAGTTATGCTATGAGTCTTGGATCAAGAGTTGTCTCTTGGAGATCATGCAAACAATTAGCTCTAGCAGATTCCACAACAAAAGCAGAATATGTGGCAACAACTAAGGAAACAAAAGAAATTGTGTGGCTTGGGAAAATTCTGGAAGTTTTGCAGGTAAAACAAGTAAATTCAACTCCACTCATGATTGAAAACACATCTGCAATAAAGTTGGCTAAGAACCCAAAGTTCCATGATTGAACGAATCACATCAATAAAAAATACCATCTGATTCGACATCATATTGAGGCCAAGACAATCCATCTACGCCATTGTTCCACTAGTGAGAAGATGGCAGACATCTTCACCAAAGTGCTTGGAAGAGAAAAGCTTGAAAGATTCAGAACGATTCTTGGACTCACCAACATCCCTTCAGATTAAGGGGGGAATGTTGACACCTAATCATGGGGATTGGGTGAACACTTGTAAATAATGTAAATAGTAAATAATGGAAAATGAAGAGTCATCGGGAGGTGAAACCCAAGAGGCACTCCCTCATGTATATGACCATGATTAATCTTAATGAATAAGTACAATTGATTTGAGGAGTTACCTCCTAGCCTGAAAAAATCATTTCACAGACCAGGAAATGTGTTTTCATTAAGATTTTCCCTCAGGGAAAGAAGAAGATTGTGGTCATCGCTTCTAGACAAGGCTCCTCTCCACAACAACAGAATACAGATTGTTAGCACCTAAATCTGCCCTAGGCTGAAGGAAGGCAAAGTTCAAGGTAACCACAAACCATGCTTAGTCTAGTAGCTATCCCTACCAGAACAGGAGAGGGCTTTCTCCGAGTCACGCTCAGTGAATAGATAAACGAAACGGTCTGAGATGACTTACAGTGAAATATTGATCTTAGGCTAGTAAGTGAATATGGATACACGAAACAATATTTATAAATGACTGAGCTTCTGGGATGTTATGGGACCAACGGACAACAATGAACAGAGAATTTAATACAAAGGCACAGATTACTACGTGAGGCAAGATAGGCGGAAAGTGTAGCAATTTAGTTCGCAATAACGCGGAATGGAGAGATTGATTAGGAGAGTGAAAAGGGAATAAGTACATGAATCCTTTTCAACAGAAGAAGAACACTGAACATGAAATTTTCCCACAGGCAGAGCAATAAAATTGAATTCTACCTTATCTATCTCAGAAAATTTCACTGGAAATGAATATGAATTGAACTATGAACATTAAAAAATACATATGAAACATAAGAGACACATCCACTACACTCACAACCACATGAATCTCATGAAATAGAGCCACTGCCTTTCATTAATTCTCTGTCAAAAATATATAGTGAAGAAACAAAGTTTCTTTCCCACAGTCTCCCAGAAGTTACAAGCCAACCAACCCTTTGCAAATGGTTTGCATACAATATATAGAATGTGCCATGAAGAGATAGAACGCCCAAGGGTTGGGGGGTTACTTGAATCATTACAAAATGGAGATGAAGAGCCAACCATCAGCTACAGGTGCAGCGTTACAAACATGACAAATGGCTTGGGTGACCGTTTGCCTTCCTTCGCCACTTGGATAGAAGCTAATATGGAGAGAAAATAATTTAAATGCCACCTTAGGTGCCAAAAAACCAAAATGTAGATGAGCGGGCCCACTTGGAGAAGTCGCGAATCGAAATTTCACGAAACATAAGCAAATTTGGCAATTTTTCCTATGTGCGCCGCGCTACTTTGGAGCCCGATTTGAGGCACTTTCAGGTGTCCAAAATGTGCCCAAGTGTGCTTGTTGGAAATCCTGTCCTGTCTACTTTCTAACCCAACTATAATTTCTGAATTTCGTGTTCATTTGCCCCTCCAAATATTCATTCTCCTAAGACTACTTCCAGTGTGTCAAAAAAGGGGTAGAGAGGCCAATTTTGGATGTTTTTGACCCCCTGAAGACTTAGATCTTGCCCAAATTTCTTGTCCAAGCACTAGTAGTCGTGATTTTTCATGCTGAATCCAAAAATGCAAACCATTCTTCATTTCGAGCTCTCAATTTTTAGCGCCGCGCCAGTGGTGCGGCGCACAGGGAGAAAAAACCTGTGTTTTGCCCAAAAATTTGTCATGTGACCAAAATTTACCCAAATTCCTTGAAATTTGGGAAGATTCTTGTGAGATGCCTCAAACAACTGGCCTTAATGTAAGGCTCATAATGATGCCTATCCACCTTCTTTTTCTTATGCCACTGTTCTCCAACATTTGGTATGCCTGTTGCCACTGAGATAGTTTCAGGTGTCAATGTGAAGGTGACCCCGGCCAAGATAGACTGACCTTCATGTAGGTGAAGCAAAAAAAGACGGGCCAAATCATGATGAGCTTTGACATTTGCCACCCTTTGACAAAATTCAAAACATGCTAGGTGCTGGAAACATGTTAGGGTCCCACCCTAACCCCCTTATCTATGTCAGGGGATCACGTCATAGTCAAGAGTCAATAAAGCCCATATTAATAATTGTAAGTGGTTAACCCGCAATTAATGACGGGACCACAGTTAGTTGCAAATGGGCGGTAGTATTAGTTAGATGGTAAATGGGCGGTAGTATTAGATAGATGGTATTAATAAAACCCACGATAGTGGCTCGTGGTATTGCATGTAGGAGTCATATATAAAGTATAGAGACTCCCTGCAAGAGCATTGTGTCTTGTTTTGTAATCGAGCTCTGCTCTACTGGAGGTTGCCCCCTCGAAGAGGCCTGTGAACATTTCTCTCTGGATAATAAAATCATTGCTATTCTGTGCTCTGGGTATATTTTCTTCGCATATTTTGTGTTCTCGGTATCTTTTCTTCGCAAATTCTCTGTTTTGGTATCGTTTTGCAGGTTAAGAGCATAACAAGTGGTACAGAGCACTTTCCAGGGCTCGTGGGATCTCCAAATTTTAGCAAATTTTTTTTAGGCTAGAGACGTGTTCCGACGTCTTTAAACCACGAGATCTGTCGTTAAGTGCATAAACTTGCGGATTTGGGGAGGCATGCACGCAGGAAATACAAGAGGTGGTCACGTCTGTTGGACTCCCTTGTAACCCCTGTGGGTACCGCTTCGAGTAGTAGCGCATTAGACAGAACCGCGCATGGACTGTCTTCCACGTACCCTCTGGGTATATAGGAAGCCCCCTAGCTCCCTTGAAACCTCGCCATAGATAAACCTTCGGCCGTCTTGTTGCTACAGTACACCGAGAACAGCACTCGGAGAGATTACTCGCCCATACGATAGGGTAGTCGGGTTGTACGGCTAAGGGTACGGTCGATCCTCCTTAGTTAGAGCCCTGAAACATTGGGCCGAGTACTACTGTCAGACCCTTATGTATATTGCGATCTGTAGCACCTGACACTCCTCAAGACCATAGTTCCCTTTTCTATCAGGGGATCACACATCATCTATTCCAGATCAGCGTGTGCAAAGAAGTGCCGCAGCAGCAGACATCAGTCCCGCCACTCCATTAGATCAGCAGCAGCAGTTGTTCCACCATTCAGATCTCTCAGATCTGATATTCCAGATCAGCAACAGCAGTTGTTCCACCATTCAGATCTCCCAGATTAGCCAGTTCGGAGTAGTTGGTGATGTAGCCCATCAGAATCAGGACGACGAGCTGAGCAAGGTGGTACCATTCAATTCTTGGCAAAAAAAAAAAAAATTCGGCGGTCCCAAATTTTAGTCAGACGGGTGTATGGTAGAAACTCGCGCTCAAGCAATGGCCAATGAAAGGATAGAAAAAATAGAAGAAGAGGTGCACTCCCTCCACTCTGTGGTGGAAAGGGTCGAAAAACATCTTAAAGGATTAGAGTGCCTAATACAGGACAAGGGCAAGGAGCCAGCCCACGAGGAGGCGTATAAGGGTCATGAATACCATGAGGGAGAGTCTAGCCACTCTCCTCATGTCTGGCACACCCATCCACCACCCAATCAGAGACCTCCCAAGTTGGATATGCAGAAATTTGACGGTTCTCACACGTCCACATGGCTAGCACAAATGGAGCAGTATTTTCAATTGAATCATATCAGAGATGAGGGGACTAAGCTTATGGTGGGCACAATGTACTTGGACAGTGAACGATGGCAATGGAAGGAATGGTATCAGCGTTGCAATGGAGAATTTCAGAATTGGGGCCAATTTACCAAAGCTCTTCGAAATCGCTTTGAACAGGAAGACTCTTTTTTGGGGCATCTCACTAAGCTCCGACAGACGGGTACAGTGGATGAATATATTACCGCTTTTGAAGCCTTAGCCTTCCGCACTAAGGGTCTCACAGATGAATTCTACATGGAATGCTTTATCAGCGGCCTTAAAGAAGCCATCAAAGCTCAGGTTCTACTCCACCATCCCCCCACATGGAACGAGGCTTGCCAGGTAGCCCGTAAGGTGGAACGGGCATTAACAGCTCAATCCAGCCGCCCCAACTTTCCAGCTAAAGGTCGTCCCTCACAAGCTCCCAATATGACCCAAACCCTTAAGATTCAAAAGGTGTCACCTGCAGAAATGGCCGAAAGAAGGAAGCAAGGACTATGTTACTACTGTGATGAAAAATATTCCCCGGGTCATAAATGCAAAGAGCACAAGTTTTTTCAAATAGATGCCACTGACTACAGCTCCACCGAGGAAGACCCACCACTTGAGGAACCAGAGGCGACCGAAGAAGATCACCAACAGGAGATGGTATCTGATGAACCAATGATTTCGCTACATGCATTGGCAGGAATTTCTTCACCTCAAACTCTCAAAATCAGGGGTTTTCTTAAACATCGGCCAGTAATAGTTTTGATTGATAGTGGAAGTACCCATAATTTCATCCACCAAAAGATCGCTGAAGCAGCACATTGTTATGTCCGAGCAGTTTCTAACTTCCAAGTCCAGATTGCAGATGGAGGCACAATGAAATGTGAAGGTCGCTGTGAAAATGTCAAAATTCAAATGGGGGATTATCAATTGAAAACCCACATGTTTGCAATACACATGGGGGGTTGCGACATTGTCCTAGGGGCGGAATGGCTCCGCACTCTTGGGCCAATCACAATGGATTTCCAGGAGTTATATATGAGTTTTAAGCAGAACGACTACACACATACCCTCCGTGGGCTACAAGCGGGAGCCCCTTCTATCATAAGCTCGCATCGTATGGAAAAATTGTTAAAAAAGGGCCATCATGGAGTAGTAGCTCAATTTAATGCCATACAGGTAGTAGATACCATGTCTTCGCCAATTCATCCTGAGATGCAACAGATTTTGAATAAACATAGGACGGTCTTTGACAAACCTCATGAACTTCCACCCTCGCGAGGGGAACATGATCATAGCATCACATTGGTCCCAGGGGCCCAACCCCCAAATGTGCGGCCATACAGACATTCGTTCACCCAAAAGAATGAAATAGAAAAAATCATCAAGGAATTATTGGAAGCAGGTGTCATTCGTCCTAGTATTAGTCCTTACTCATCTCCAGTCGTCATGGTCCTCAAGAAAGATGGGGAGTGGCGGATGTGTCCAGACTTCAGGGCCCTCAATAAGTTAACAGTCAAAGATAAATTTCCCATCCCAGTGGTTGACGATTTGCTGGACGAACTCAATGGGCTCAATTCTTCACTAAATTGGATCTTCGCTCAAGCTACCACCAAATTCGCATGAAGGAAGTTGACATTCCCAAGACAGCTTTCAGAACTCATGAAGGCCATTATGAGTTCTTGGTCATGCCATTTGGTCTCTGTAATGCCCCCTCTACTTTTCAGAGCCTTATGAATCACCTCCTCAGACCATATCTCAGAAAATTTGTCCTGGTCTTCTTCGATGACATCCTCATCTATAGTGACACTTGGGCGGCACATCTTAAGCATGTAGATATCCTCTTGCAACTGCTCAGCAAGCATAAACTATTTGTCAAAATGTCTAAGTGTGCGTTTGGCATGGAAGAAGTTGAGTATTTAGGCCACATTGTGGGCCATGAAGGTGTCAAGGTTGATCCCAAAAAGATCCAGGCAATGCAAGAATGGCCTCAACCTAAGACCTTGAAAAGCTTGAGAGGATTTTTGGGTCTCACAGGCTATTATCGTAAATTTTTCCGCAACTATGGCCGCATAGCGAAGCCCCTGACGCAACTTCTCAAGAAAAATTCCTTCTTCTGGAACGAAGAAGCACAACAGGCATTTACCGCTCTCAAAACCGCAATGTGTTCCACTCCGGTCTTAGCACTACCGGACTTCACCAAAACATTTGTCACTGAATTTGATGCTTCGGGAACAGGTATTGGAGCAGTCTTAATGCAGGAAGGGCGACCATTGGCCTTCACCAGCCAACAACTAAGTGGGAAGAACTTGGGCCAATCTACCTATGAGAAGGAAATGATGGCCATCTTACATGCAGTTGAGACCTGGCGACCTTACTTGTTGGGGCGACGTTTCCAAATCCGCACAGATCATCACAGTCTTAAATATTTTTTGGAGCAACGCCTATCTTCCCCCCAACAAAATAAATGGTTAGCCAAAATGCTAGGTTATGATTATGAGATCATTTACAAGAAAGGGAAAGACAACAGGGTAGCAGATGCATTGTCACGACAATTTGAGGAGGAAAGTACTTTGCTCGCAATATCCCTCCCCATTCTGGACTGGATTGAAGAGGCTCGCGGGGAATGGTTTTCACATCCTGAGCTCTCCCAACTCATTTCTCAATTACAGGCAGATCCTAATTCCAGCAAGGGCTACTCGTGGCAGAATGATATTCTTCGCTACAAGGACAGAGTCGTCATATCACCAACTTCCACCCTCAAAAGTCGCATTTTGGCAGAATTGCACTCCTCTCCCATTGCAGGACATTCGGGCTTTCAGAAGACATACGCTCGCACCAGAAGATCATTTTTTTGGACTGGCATGAAACAAGACATCCTTACTTTTGTAGCAGAATGTGACGTCTGTCAACGCCACAAGGGGGAAACCGTCAACACACCAGGCACATTACAACCATTGCCCATTCCGGCGTCAATTTGGATGGAGGTCTCCATGGATTTCATTACAGGTCTTCCAAAGTCTGGGAACAAATCAGTCATCATGGTGGTTGTGGACCGACTATCGAAGTATGCTCATTTCTGCGCTCTACCCCAACCATTCACACCTACTTTGGTTGCTCAAACTTTCATGGATCAAATCTTCAAATTGCATGGCATGCCCACTTCGATTGTGTCCGACCGCGACCCAATCTTCACTAGTAATTTTTGGCAGGAGCTCTTCAGAATACAAGGCACTCAACTCAAACTCAGTACTTCATATCATCCGCAAACAGATGGTCAAACCGAAGCAGTCAAAAATGTCTAGAAACCTACCTTAGGTGTTTCACTTCAGAAAAACAACACCTTTGGGCACAGTGGTTACCTCTGGCGGAATGGTGGTATAACACCAACTATCATGCCACCACCAAAATGACTCCCTATGAAGTAGTCTATGGACAACTTCCGCCGTCCCCTACGTCTTATCTCACGGGGTGCTCCAAAGTACAAGCAGTGGATCAACTCTTACAACACCGTGCAACCATGCTGGCCCACTTGCGCGAGAATCTTCATCAAGCTCAGAACCGTATGAAGCAACAGGCTGACCAACATCGCCCAGAGCGCCAATTTCAAGAAGGGGATCAGGTCTTTTTGAAGTTGCAACCATATAAGCAAACATCACTCAAAGACAAGGGCTGTCAAAAGCTCTCTCCAAAATTCTACGGACCATATCAAGTACTTCAGCGCATTGGAGAAGTGGCTTACAAGCTGGCTTTGCCACCTACAGCAAAAATCCACCCAGGTTTCCATGTATCGTGCCTCAAGAAAGTGATTGGGAACAATTGCAGAGTTCAAACCAGTCTACCTGAATTGGATGAAGAAGGATCAATCTGGCTTCAACCTGAACAGGTTCTAGACACACGAGACAAGCACCTGCGTGGCCGCGTGATTAAGGAGGTCCTAGTCAAATGGAAAGACACCTCGCCAGAAGATGCAACTTGGGAACCAGCCGCTATTCTTCAGCAGTTTCCGCAGCTTCAACCTTGAGGACAAGGCTAGTCTTAAGGGGGAGGGCATGTTAGGGTCCCACCCTAACCCCCTTATCTATGTCAGGGGATCACGTCATAGTCAAGAGTCAATAAAGCCCATATTAATAATTGTAAGTGGTTAACCCGCAATTAATGACGGGACCACAGTTAGTTGCAAATGGGCGGTAGTATTAGTTAGATGGTAAATGGGCGGTAGTATTAGATAGATGGTATTAATAAAACCCACGATAGTGGCTCGTGGTATTGCATGTAGGAGTCATATATAAAGGATAGAGACTCCCTGCGAGGAGCATTGTGTCTTGTTTTGTAATCGAGCTCTGCTCTATTGGAGGTTGCCCCCTCGAAGAGGCCTGTGAACATTTCTCTCTGGATAATAAAATCATTGCTATTCTGTGCTCTGGGTATATTTTCTTCGCATATTTTGTGTTCTCGGTATCTTTTCTTCGCAAATTCTCTGTTTGGGTATCGTTTTGCAGGTTAAGAGCATAACAAAACATGACATAGCAAGAGGGCATGTCTGCAATTCGGTGAGGGTGTTTGGCTCATCCCTAACATGTTTTACACTCCTGTGATGTCTCCTGGGGGCCTGTTCTCCTGAAGCTGTATCACTGTGAGTTTCAACCTCATACTCTGATGAACCCTTAGATGCCATGACTACTATTTATAAACTGTATTTAGGCTACCTCTTTGATGATGGTGAAGCTGGGTGTTGTTTGTGATATCTTGCAATTTATGTGCTTCACAAAAAAATTTGAGGGAGTTTGGAAAATTCTAGGCACTTTGTCTCTGTGCACCACGTGAAAAACCCAATGCACCGCGCTCTGGGTGTGTGTCGCACCAGTTAAGAATTTGCACTGCGGGCGGGCTCTGTGTGCGCCACGCCCCTGCCTATATGCGCCGCGTGCCTGTAATGGCCTCCAAACTACTCCAAATTACGCGCTTGCACACCCACGACTTTGCAATGCTTTCCTTCTGCATTTGATTTGCACAATGACTTCAATTGTGGTGGAAAATTGTTTATAAAGACTTGGAAGTGATGGGTTAGATTTTTGCTTCTCCAAAAACCCATTTTTCTAATGTTTTGTTTTGACACTTTTTCACCGACTAATAGAAACGCTGATTTTCACTTTCTCTTTGAAATTTTAGCTCAAATGATGAAATTTTTGGCACTCTTTGCAAGGATTGCTTGAGAGGATATTTGGCCACGGAAACTAGGATTGCACTTGAAGAAATCAACTGAAGACTTTTTTGAAAATTTTGTCACCAATAACACAGTTTGACTTTTCTTCAAAACAGAGTTTTGAAGAACAGTCGAATTTTATCAATATGACGATGAAACTCTGTGAATCATTACTTTGCAAGGGCATCACTCTAGCCTACATGGCTTTACTGGACATATTTAAAGACCAAATTGATTTAATCCCTAGACCTAATGACCGAAAATGACCTTTGTCGATTAAAGGACTAGACCTTGACTGTCATGGACTTTGGTGATCATTGACAAAAGACCTAAGCCAACAGGGGCTAGAAATGAGGGGAAATGACTAGCATGACCTTCTCCGTCAGATCATGGCATGCCCCTAGCGGAATTCAGCTGATTGAATGGACCAACCTCTTATTCCAACACTTTTTATTTCTTTCCAGTAGCTTCTTGATGATGTTGACCAATGATTTGTTAGAAGACTCCGCCAATCCATTGCCTTGTGGATGGTAGGTAGTTGAGTGACCCAAAATAATGTGTTATTTATAACAAAATTCTACCATCCCTTTTTATTTGAAAGTTGTTGCATTGTCGGTGATTAACTTATTCAGACAACCAAAACGAGACAAGATGTTATTTTAAAGAAATGAAATTATTACCGTATCTGTAGCTTGTCTCGTGGGAGTTGCCTCAGTCGATTTTGTGAAATAATATGTCGCTGTGAGGATCCATCTATGCTGATTGGAAGAAGCGGGATGAATTTCACCAATGAAATCCAACCCCCACTACTGGAAAGGAGCGCTCACCTCAATAGGCTTAAGTGGAAAAGGTTGTAATTTCTGTTTTCCTTCGAAAATCTGACATTTATGACAGTGTTTGACCATCTTATGTACATCAGCAAATAATGTCGACCAATAGTACCCTACTCATAATTTTATTTGTTGTTGACTTCCAAAAAAGGTGACCACCACACTCTCCTCCATGGAAATCCTCCATGACTTTCTTTGCCTCCTCTTCCACCAAAAAATTTCACAAAACGCCACCGGGATCTTTCCAATACAGCACAGAATTTAGAATGCAAAACTTGGCAGCTTTCAACTTGAGTGTTCTCGCTTTGTTTCTAGGCATGCCGAGTGGTGGTGATAGATTTTTAAGCACATATATGATATCTGAATACCATGGAGAAAGAGTAAAAATTTCAGATACCTGAATCGATCATCCTTCCTCATTCTCATCAGACATAGTAGCGATCAGATTTATGTCCAAGGCGTGCAAGTTTGATTCAGCCATTAGCTTCGCCAACCCCTGTCCTTTGACCAGCTTTGTAGGTTTTATTTCCACATCATATTCTAGCAAGGCTGTGATCCATTTGCCTCTTCTTTGTTCAGGATCAGTCTGCACTAAATCATCTTTTATAGCAGCGTTAGGTACATAGGCCGGAATATGAGAATGTAGAATATATACCGGGAAATATTTCAATGCCTTCACAAGTGCCAGGGCTTGTTTCTCAATGATGTTGTACTTTAAGGCTACATCTCTTATAGCTCTACTGAATAATGCAATGGGTCTTTCATGATCATCTCTTTTCTGCAATAATACTGCTGCCATAGTGTGCTCCGAAGCAAATGAAAACAATATGAAATCCTGAGTGTAGTCCGGGCTGACTAGAACAGGAGCTGAAGAAAGAGCCAATTTGACCAAATTGAAAGATTTTACAGCCTCCTCCATCCATTTCACTTCGCTGTCCTTCTTAAGCATGTTTGTCATTTCTCTTAAGTGTTCAACAAGATTAGGCACAAAGTGACGTAGAAAATCCATCTTACCATTGAACGATTGTATCTCTTTTTTTATTCCGGGGCAGATAGATTTCCTGAATTGCTTGCACATGTGCTAGGTCAATATGAATGCCATCCTTTGAGATAATATGCCCGAGTAATTTTCCTTCCTCCATGGCGAATAAGCTCTTCTTCGGATTCAGCGATAAAACATATTTTCTGCACTTATGAAAGACAGTTTTTAGATGATGCATGTGCTCTTCATCAGATTTGGAAAACACCATCAAATCATCCAGATACACCACCAAAAACACATCCTTCTCATTCGCAAAATCCAAGTCCATTGCACGCTGAAATGTGGCACCTACATTCTTTAAACTGAAAGGCATTTTGGCGTAATGAAAGGTTCCCCATGGAGTGGTGAATGCTGTTTTGTCCCGGTCATCTTCATGGACAAAAATTTGGTTATATCCAGAATAGCCATCAAGTAGTGACAAACAAGATGCCCCCACTACTCGCTGAAGTATATGGTCCATTTTGGGCAGTGGATAGTTGTCCTTCAATGAAGCTTTATTTAGATTTCTGAAATCAATGCATAAGCGGATCTCACCTGTCTTCTTTCATACGGGTACCAAGTTAGATATCCAATCTGAAAATCTGATGGGTACAATGATCCCTGATTTGTACAACCTATTTACCTCATTTTCAATAGATGGCAGCAACTTTGGATTTATCCTTCTCAACTTTTGTCTGAATGGTTTTTGATTGGGCTTGATGGGTATCGTGTGCTGAATTATGTTGGTATCATAGGTCTTTAAATCAAAATAGTCCCAAGCAAACACATCTGCAAATGAAGCCAGCAAACTAATGTATTTGTCCTTGATCTTTGGCGGAAATGCTTTGGACAATTTTACCAGCTTAGGATTGGCAGTTGTTCCGATGTTGACCTCTTCTACACCCTTCTCCGTTGGCTGCAATGTTGGTTTACGGGCTACATTATCTTGATCAAAAAGTTCTTCTAAAGTATCAAGCCTTTATGAATAATGTTATTCTTCAGCTACAACATGTCCATTTCATTGATCCGCACTTCATCTGCACCATTCCCTTTACCATCGTCATTTTTTACATCTATTGAGGTTTCTTTGAACTTGCCTTTGTTTTGCAGAAAATCTTTAATCTCCTCATCATCTTGAAACACTTGCCAATATCTCTGATTTTCTGGAATGGTTGGACGATGCTTGACATGGATTTCGAATTTATTGCTAGAATTCATTGGGATCTTCAAACTACTTGCTACCTTGGCAAGAGCGTCAGCAATACTATTTTGTATACGAGGCACACATGTCAAGGTGTATTCTGAAAATGCTTTTAGGATGTCTAGAACTACATTATGGTAGGCCCGCATCCTATAATTCTTTGCTTGATACTCGCCTATGACCTGCTTTATTACCAATTCGGAGTCGCCATATACTGAAATCCTCTTAACATCCAGCTTTCTTAGAATCTTCAGGCCAACAATTAAAGCTTCATATTCAGCTTCATTGTTTGAACACTCAAAAGCCAACTTGTAAGAACAAACCCTCATGCTACTAGGCACTTTGTTTGGATCGGAGAAAGGACTGCGTACCCAAATTCTAATCCAGCGCCATCATTTCCCACTAATCCATCAAAATCCATGGTCCACAAACCTTCTTCCTCCTCTTGTAAGTGTTGGAAATCTGTTTGTTGTGCCTTGTCTGCTTGTTGTCCATTACTTTCAGCTAATTTCCCAACATTGTTATGCTATTCTTGTCCTTCTTTCTTTAAAATTTCTCTGAATTTTTTATTTATTTCCGGAATATCATCTGCTTCTACTAACTAACTATCTATATCATTTAAACTATCTGAATACAAAACAAAAGACTCTAAATCTGTATGTACATAGTTAATTGGATGATTTATTGGTTTCTCCTTGCTTGTGATCATATATTTCATTTTTTGTTCTTGATACAATTTCCTCATTTGTCCAAACACCAAAATAGTTGCATAGGAGAAATCTAGCTATACTGTCCCTTTCAATTTTTCTACCCAAGACCTGGAAAGAAGCATGCCAAACCTTGAGGAATATCTGCTACAACCACATCCATCAAAACATTCTTCATTGGGAGCTGATCCAAACTCACAACCAAGTCTTTGATGAGTCCTATACATCTTACTCTGCTAGAATCAAATGAATAGAGATCGTGGTATTGCCGGGTGATGTCCAGACCAAGCTTATCCATGATAGTCTTGGGCATGAGATTGTGAGAAGCTCCGGAATCGAACATGGCGTTGTGTAACACAAAATCATGCAATCTTAAACTGATGTAAAAGGGTGGCACATCACTATCAGGAGACTCACCATTCGATGCTGGTCCAAAAATCATTTCAGGCTGATCGTCTTCAACATTTACCATGTCGAACATTGGGTCCAAATTCAACAATTTTAGATATTTTTCCTCTATAACTGTTGTTCTTCATTATTTCAGTAAAGGGGATGGATACCTAAACTTAGAAATCTCATTTTCTAAGTTAAAAGCGGGAATCTTTTCTACTTCTTTGACTGGGACTTCTTTCTTTTCATTTTTTTTTTAATGCAGCTTGCTGATGTGATTGTTCTGCTGATGGTGATTTGCTACTCTCCGGACCAACCGCCTCCTTTCCTTTCCTTTGTGAAACTGATGAATAATTCTTTGATGCTTCAAACTCCTTCCTTTTATGAATTGGTTTGGCCGGCACATCTCTATTTCTAAGTGAATATCACTATTGCTGTGCGGACAGAGAATTCATATATCCCCTTTGATACTCCTCTGATTCTTCTTGTAAAACAGTGTCACTTGCTAGAATGCAATCTGCATTTTTGTGTGCAGCTAAACTCACCGCACACTCCTCTTCTTCAGTAATGTAAGTAGGCAGTTCATCTAGACTAAAGAGGTGGTTTTCTTCACCTATTACATTTCTGTCCTCATCTGACTCCGGTCCATGCACAAAATTTTGCTGCAAAGGTGTCTGTACTCATTGTTGTGCTGTATGCTCTTAGGTGCGCTGATCTCTCTGTCTTATTCTATATTATGGCTGCTGCTGCTGGCCACGGAAGTTAGGATTTCTAACTTTTGGCTCAGATTTGATGAGCTTCACCCTTTCAAGCATTTGCTCTACCTTTTTGAGTAATTGATCCATCGAAGAAGACTCTTCCTTAACTGTGACTTTCTTTTCTGCTTTCACTCTAGCTCTCTTGGACAACAGATTCGCTTCAACGCTGACTGCGATTTTCTGCATGTCTTCCATTGTAGCTGGTTCTCTCTCTCTTAATTGGTAGTCCATATCAACGTCAAAACCATCCAGAAATTTCAACATAGCCAGTCCCACAGGTGGCTTTAGATGATCTAGAATTTCATTGTAAACTGTATTGAATCTAACACAATAATCTTGGACCGACTCACCAGCGTTTCGTTTAATTTGCTCATATTCAGCCAGAAATTGAAGAGGATTCTTTTTCACTTCCCATCGATTTAAAAATTGTCTTTTTAGTTCAGCCAAGGTAGCGATACGTGCTGCCGACAAACCTCTTAACCACTTCCTCACTTCACCTGCAAATGTATGTACAAAGAGTCTCATTGCCACATTCTCCGCATCGATCTCATGAAGTTCATAGAAGGCTGCCATTTTATCTACATGTTGCTGAGTAGTAATGTTGTTAGGAGTGCCATTAGAAAATGGGATTTTTCTTTGATAATCTGCAGGCATATCATCTAGAACTTCAGGCAGAACAAGGGGTGCAAAACGGGCAACCATCACTCTCGGTGGATTTGGCCTTGGAGGTGTTGGAGGAGTGTGCACAGTTTGTAAGGGGCTAGCAATTGGAGTTTTAGGCTGTGTCACAATATAATTATCAATTAACCGATTAGCTCTTTCGGTTTCTAAGTATACAAGAAATTGCGGATTGGGGACAGTATAATCAACAGCCCTTTCGGATTTAGACTCAAACAATGATATTTCAAACCGCTCGTCGAACTCAAGCTCTTCAAGATACTAAAAAATGTCAAGACATGAATGGGATTTGAACACGGGAGTTATGGTGCTCTATTGACAAAGGAGTCTTGGAATCAAACTGGGGTTTTTGTAAATATGAGGAGGATCCGGGTCTGGATTGGCTCTGGTATATCGTCTCGAAGCTAGTGTGCTATTGAGAAAAATCACAGGACACAACCAACTTACTCAGCCTATCCAATCCTAAACTTATCATCTGAAAGCTTAGAATTATTAAGAAATAAGGGGATTTGATTTCAGTCCCCAGTGGATTCGCCAATATGTTGGCACCTAAATCTGCCCTAGGTTGAAGGAAGGAAAAATTCAGGGTAACCACAAACCACGCTCAGTCTGGTAGCTAGCCCTACCAAAACAAGATAGGGCTCTCTGCGAATCATGCTCAGTGAATAGATAAACGAAACGGTCTAAGATGACTTACATTGAAATATTGATCTTAGGCTAGTAAGTGAATATGGATACATGAAACAATTTTTATAAATGTTTGAGCTTCTGGGATGTTATGGGACCAATGGATAGCAATGAACAGAGAATTTAATACAAAGTCACAGATTACTACGTGAGGCAAGACAGGCGGAAAGTGTAGTGATTTAGTTCGAAATAACATGGAATGGAGAGATTGCTTAGGAGAGTGAAAAGGGCATAAGGACATGAATCCTTTTCAACAGAAGAAGAACACTGAACATGAAATTTTCCCATAGGCAGAGCAATAAAATTGAATTCTACGTTATCTAACTTAGAAAATTTCACTTGAAATGAATATGAATTGAACTATGAACATTACAAAATACATATGAAACATAAGAGACACATCCACTACACTCACAACCACATGAATCTCATGAAAGAGAGTTGCTGCCTTTCATTAATTCTCTGTAAAAAATATACAGTGAAGAAACAGAGTTTCATTCCCACAGTCTCCCAGAAGTTACAAGCCAACCAACCCTTTGCAAATGGTTTGCATACAATATATAGAATGTGCCATGAAGAGATAGAACGCCCAAGGGTTGGGGGGTTACTCGAATCATTACAAAATGGAAATGAAGAGCCAACCATCAACTACAAGTGCAGCGTTACAAACATGACAAATGGCTTGGGTGACCATTTGCATTCCTTAACCACTTGGATAGAAGCCAATATGGAGAGAAAATACATTAAATGCTGCCTTAGGTGCCAAAAAACTGAAATGTAGATGAGCGGGCCCACTTGGAGAAGTCGCGAATCGAAATTTCGCGAAACGGAATCAAATTTGGCAATTTTTCCTGTGAGTGTCGCGCCATTTTCTCTGTGCGCCCCACTACTTTGGAACCCGATTTGAGGCACTTTCAGGTGTCCAAAATGTGCCCAAGTGTGCTTATTGGAAAGCTTGTCCTGTCTACTTCTAACCCAACAGGAATTTCTGAATTTAGTGCTCATCTACCCCTCCAAATCTTCATTCTCCCAGGACTGCTTCCTGTGTGTCAAAAAAGGGGCAGAGAGGCCATTTTTGGGTGTTGTTGACCTCCTGAAGACTCAGATCTTGCCCAAATTTCTTGTCCAAGCACCAGTAGTCGTGATTTTTCATGTTGAATCCAAAAATGTAAACCATTCTTCATTTGGAGCTCCCAATTTTTAGCGTCGCACCATTGGGAGAAAAAACCTGTGTTTTGCCTAAAAATTTGTCATGTGACCAAAATTTCCCCAAATTCCTTGAAATTTTGGCTAGAGGTTCTCTATGGGGTGCTATTCTGTGTCAAAGAAGCTTTAGCCAAGATTCGAAGCTGATCTTGCTCTTTTTCCTCTTTTGCCTCTTTTGTTGCTTTGCTCAATTTTGCCTTCAAGCTCCTTATCCAGGCCTTTGCACTCGTATTTTGTGTCCTGTAATGATAAGCCATGTGTCTCAACAAAGCATGGTCCTTGTTGGCTTTGTCTAGCGGCCTCTCCAAGTGCATGTTAATGCTCTCGAGATGGGCCTCCCGGTCCTCATTGATCTCTTGCTCCAATGATGTGAGCTCAATTCTTCTCCTTTGTTATATACCTAGGGGGGATAATATGGGGTACCAAGGGAGGTACCCAAGGTAATAATGTAATAATGAGAGGGGCCATAGTAATAAATAAGGTGGTTAAACCATATCATGTAAGGGACCACAAGTAGTTAATAATAATGTAATGGGCCCATGGTATTAGTTGATGGTATGAGGGAACCATGGTAATGACCCATGGTATTGTATGTATGAAGCCTATATAGAGGCTAGAGACTCCATGTCAAGGAATATAGTGAAGGATTATTGTATGAACATGCATATGGCTTGTGGAGTGTTCTCCTTCCTTAAGGAGTGAATGTATGGTGTTGCCCTAGCTTAAGGGTTTTGATAATAAAGAAGAATTTCTATCTATTTTGATCTTGTTATTCTTGGGTTTATTTCTATTATCATAGTATTTTTGGGTTAGATGTATAACAAGTGGTACCAGAGCCAGGTTCACGAATGTTTTGTAGCTCCATGATCGCCCTCTGATCCTCAAGCTGCTTGTTTCTCTACTCCAGGTATTTCATGTTCCACTTAGCCCTCTCCAAGTCAAGGGATAAGGCCTCAATCACCGATTGCTGCTCATGGATGATCTCTCTAAGCTCTGCATTTGTCGGTTCTGTATTTGTCTCATCATCATGGAGGAGAATGAATTTTGTATCTCGTTCACCTGATGGCTCACTTGAAGGCCCCTCATCATGCATTGGCTCCTTACCTCTGTCCTGTTCCTATGTCATCGATGTAGGAAGCGAGGCCCCTTCCACCCCGGGTGGAGATAACACTCGCTTTTCCACTGCAAACAAATGTCTACTGCCTCTCTAATAGGTGATGAATACTGGCATAGTAGTGGTCTCATGGTGCTCATACTGATGAGAAGGACCACCTATCTCATGCTATGCCTCTGATACTACCTGTGGAGCACTGAAGAAGTCACAGGAGATGAAGTCCTCCTAAGAAATGCCCTGTAATCCCAACTGATGATCCACCAAAATCCGAATAAGAGCAAAGTGATAAACACTGTTGAGCTGCTATTGAGGGGTCTTGTGCTGCATGAAATTTTTCGTCCTCTCTATGTTCCCACAAATGAAAAATGGGAGGTTCATCATCCGCACCCTGGTAAAGTGCATGAGCAACCTGATGTGATAGGCATATAGGTGAGAAAACCTCCCCTCACAACTGAAGTACTTCATGATCAATTTCATGAGCGGAGCATACTCATCTTTCAAAAATCTGAATGGGAAGACTCTTGTGAGATGCCTCAAACAACTGGCCTTAATGTAAGGCTCATAATGATGCCTATCCACCTTCTTTTTCTTATGCCACTGTTCTCCAACATTTGGTATGCATGTTGCCACTGAGATAGTTTCGGGTGTCAATGTGAAGGTGACCCCGGCCAAGATAGACTGACCTCCATGTAGGTGAAGCACAAATAGACGGGCCAACTCATGATGAACTCTGACATTTGCCACCCTTTGACAAAATTCAAAACATGCTAGGTGCTGGAAACATGACATAGCAAGAGGGCATGCCTGTAATTCGGTGAGGGTGTTTGGCTTATCCCTAACATGTTTTCCACTCCGGTGATGTCTCCTGGGGGTCTGTTCTCCTGAAGCTGTATCACTGTGAGTTTCCACCTCATACTCTAATGAACCCTCAGATGCCATGACAGCTGTTTATAAACTGTATTTAGGCTGCCCCTTTGATGATGGTGAAGCTGGGTGTTGTTTGTGATATCTTGCAATTTATGTGCTTCACAAAAAAAATTTGAGGGAGTTTGGCAATCTGGGCGCTATGTCTTTGTGCGCCGCACGCAAAACCCAGTGCGCCGCACTCTGGTTGTGCGTCGCGCCAGTTAAGAATTTGCACTGCAGGCGGGCTTTGTGTGCGCCGCGCCCTGTGTATGCGCCGCACCCTGTGTGTGCGCCGCACCCCTGCCTATATGCGCCACGTGCCTGTAATGGCCTTCAAACTTCTCCAGATTACACGCTTGCACACCCATGACTTTGCAATGATTTCCTTCTGCCTTTGATTTGCACAATGACTTCAATTGTGGTGGAAAATTGTTTATAAAGACTTGGAAGTGATGGGTTATATTTTTTCTTCTCCAAAAAACCCATTTTTGTAATGTTCTATTTTGACACTTTTTCACTGATTAATAGCAACGCTGATTTTCACTTTCTCTTTGAAATTTTAGCTCAAATGATGAAATTTTCAGCACTCTTTGTAGGGATTGCTTGATAGGACATTTGGCCACGAAAACCATGACTGCACTTGAAGAAATCAACTGAAGACGTTTTTGAAAATTTTGTCACCAATAACACTGTTTGACTTTTCTTCAAAACAGAGTTTTGAAGAACAGTCAAAGTTTATCAATATGACGATGAAACTCTCTGAACCATTACTTTGCAAGGGCATCACTCTGGCCTGCATGGCTTTACTAGACATATTTAAAGACCAAATTGATTTAATCCCTAGACATAATGACTAAAAATGACCTTTGTCCATTAAAGGACCAGACCTTGACTATCATGGACTTTGGTGATCATTGACAAAAGAACTATGCTATCAGGGGCCATACATGAGGGGAAATGACTAGCATGACCTTCTCCGTCAGATCATGGCATGCCCCTAGCGGAATGTAGCTGAGTGAATGGAGTGGGACACCTAAAAATGAAATGCATAAAGAGTTTTGATCTCTGACAGAGGACTGACCAGACCGACTCCAACATAGACAAGGTCATGGAGGAGTACACAGACATGTTTTCCTCACCTATGGGGGTACGTGTGCACTGTCAGGTGAATCACTCCATCGATTTGAACCCAAGCATGCTGCTACCCAATGGCTTGATCTTTCAATGCTATTTTCTGGAGAATGAAGATATCAAGAGGAAAATTCAGGAGTTGTTGCATAAAGGGCACATTAGACCAATCTCATCACCCTGCGGGAGCCCGATTGTATATACAGAAGAAAGACTGGACTTGGAGACTATGTATTAACTATTGGGTGTTGAACAAGATCATTGTTCATAATAGGTACTTAATCCCATGGATTAATGGCCTTCTGGACTAGCTCAAGGGGGTCAAATATTTCAACAATATTGACTTGAATTTTGGTTATCACTAGGTGAATACTAAACCCTCTCATGTGTGGAAGAATGCCTTCAAATTTAAGGAGGGCCCTTTCTAATGGTTTCCCATGCCTTTCGGGTTGACGAATGCCCCAAAAACCTTCATGAGATTTATGGATAACATCATGTGACACCAATGCATTCATGGTGGTGTATTTAGATGAAATCTTAATCTTCAACTAGAGTTTGGAAGAGAACCTCCACCATAATTGGCAAGTCATGCAAACCCCTACGATAACATGAATTGTGTGCCAATTTGGAGAAACAGACTTTTGGCATGACCCATATTCAATATCTGGGGTACATCATTAATGAGTACAGTGTGCATGTGGTGCCAACCAAGATACAAGTCATTTAGTATTGTCTAGCCCAGCCACTCTAACAGAGATCCACAGCTTTCTAGGTCTCACCAATTTCTACCATAGGTTCATGTTTGGGTTCTCTCATATCACTTGGCCTTTAAGTTCCTTTGGTCCAAAACCCAACAACATGAGTTTTCTAAGTTGAAGCAATGCCTCTACTTTTCACTAGTGCTCACATTACCAAACATGCAACAACAATTTGACATTGAGACAGATGCCTCTGATTAGGCTATTGGTGCAATTCTAACTCAACAAGGGCATCTAATGGCTTACCACAGTGAGACACTTTTAGACACAATCCGAAAGTATCACAAGTATGAAAAAGAAATGTATTCCCTTGTGCAGGTCTGTCATCAATGGAAGCATTACATTCTGGGGAAGAAAATAATCATCAACACACACCACCAACCCTTGCAGTCCATACAGACACAAGGGAAGTTATAGAACAATCACCATCATAAATGGTCCACATACTTGCAATAGTTCCAATTGAACATTAAGTACAAGAATAACAACACCAATAATGTTGGAGACTGCCTCAGCCGACCACCCGTCATGGCACTGATCACTGTGCATGACTCCTGTGGGCACGAGACTTCGGGGTGGCCACATATTTACAAGAGAAATCTAGAATTCGGTAGCACATACTAGACACTCCTAGAAGGTAAGAAAGTTCAAAATTTTCACCTCTAGGATGCACTATTATGTCACTTGGGACACATCTGTGAGCATTTAAGATGATTTGGGTGGCACACTACAGTCGGGTTGTTGGACATTTCAGACTGGAGAAAACAGTGGTAGTGCTTTAGAAGCATTTTTATTGGCCGAACCTTCGTTAGCATGTTGGGAAGTACATTAGATCCTGCACTACCTGCACAATTACCAAACCAAACATCAATAATCAAGGCCTATATACTCCTCTGTCTACTCCTAGTCGACCTTGGGAATCCATCTCCATCAATTACATGTCGGGCCTTCCTTGTACTAATCATGGCAATCACTGTGTTTTCATAGTCATTGAAAAATTCTCTAAGATGGCCATTATGGTGGCCTAAAGAAGAGTATCACAACAGAGTCCACTACTAAGCTCTTCTTTGAGTGAGTTTTGGTACACATTGGGATCCCACATTCCATTGTCTCAGATCAGGACAAAAGATTCCTAAGTGCATTTTGGTCAAGTCTCTAGTTGATGCTGGATATAAAACTTACTAAGTCCATGATTTTCCACCCCAAAATGGATGGCCAAACAACGGTCATCAACAGAATGATCATACACCTTATGTGCATGTGCAACTCGAAGCATACATGCACATGGGATGAAATCCTCCCCTATGTCCAACATAGCTACAACAAAGCTCTTCGTAGCTCAATAGGCCACAACCCCTCTCAGGTAGGGCTAGGATTTCAACCATTATGTCCATTAATGTGGCCATACCATTTGTAGCTACTCAAGCATATGTGTCTCATGTTTAGTCAAAAGCCAATAGGGCTAACAACTTCATTGAGCAAATTCAACACATCCTCTAGTAGGTCCATGATATATTGGATAGAGCCAATGCTAAGTACAAGCAGCACCATGATCAACATTAGGTGTCATACAAGTTCTTGGTGGGCGACAAATTTTGGCTACATTTGCATAAGGAGTACCTCACTGGACCCGACTACAAGCTTCACCCACTCTGATATGGGCCATAAACCATCACCAAGGCTGTATGGTACAATGGCTTTAAGCTCAATATTCCACCATTCCTTGGTCTGCACCCAATGTTCAATGTAGACCACCTTCATCCATACTTTCCACCATTACTGGATGCATCCGACATTGTAGAAAAACTCACACCAACAGAGCTAAAACAAGAATACATGGAACAGGACACAACTGATCATATCATGGACACGAAGTTCAAGAAAACTTGTCAATAGTTGTCAAAGCAGGCTGACTCCTTCACTAGGGCAAGTGGTTCACCAGGGACCAAGTTCAACATAAATTTCCTCATCTCATGGAGGCTTTGTATGGGGACCATTGGTTCCTAAGGAGTGTAGGAATTTGTAGGGTAAGTTCCTTAGATAGAAAACCAAAGGACACTGCTCACAAACAGATCACATATCAGTACACTAGTATTCTTGACGTGGTTAAAACCCTCAAAGAGGGAAACAGACCATGGCCTAAGCCAACGTGGCCACTTCAGTAAATTTATTAATGTAAAAGAAAGAAAATTTACATAAGCTTCTCTCATGAACGGTCACCTTACAAATGACCCTCCAAGCTCTTTAAGTGGAGATCATGGACCAATCGGGTGTTAAGCCACGAATCAAATGTCAGTAATACCGAGGAGAGAATGAACTGTTGGATCACTTCATGTCTAGAACATATCCTGACCGTCGAATTGTAAGTTAAAAAAAGTTCATACTAAAGAAACACACTTTACCTAACTATACACTAGACCAAGTTATACTTAACTATTTCCTATGTGTCAGAATATCCTAACATCCCCCTTAAGAACAACTTTGGATAGGATTGAAGGATGTACAAATATGACACAATAGGAGAAGCAAGGAGGCATTAGAGCCTATCTCCCCTTAGTGACACTGTCCTGAACTCTAACCATAAATCGAATTTTAGTAAACTTCGCCTCTGTGAGAGCCTTTGTAAAGATGTCTTCAACTTGAACATTGGTTGAACAATATTGCACTTCAAGAACATGGTCATGAATGAGATTTCTAATGAAGTTCATGTGTAGTTCAATGTGTTTTTTGCGCTAATGTTGGACTCGATATTTTCATAGTTGAATGGAACTTTGATTATCACACCAAAGTGTAGTCGAATCCTACTACTGAAAGCCAAAGACTGATAGGATCTGACGAAGCCACAAGGCTTCCTTACTAGCTTCTATGGTGCCATCATACTCTACTTCTGCTGAAGAAAGAGAAATGGAACTTTTTTTCTTGCAAGCCCATGTAATACGTCCAGAACCAAGAGTGAATACATAACCTACAGTAGATTTCCGATCATCAGGGTCACCAACCCAATTGGAATCAGTGAAACCAACCAATAGAGGAGATGATTTTGTACTGTAATGAATCCCAAACTGAATTGTACCTCAAACATAACAAAGTATTATTTTAGCTACTTTCTGATGACTTTCATGTGGGTTTTCATAAATCGAGCAATAAGGCCAACATCAAAGGAAATGTCAGGACGGGTATGGTTAGATACAAAAGTTTTCCTACAAGGTGATGGTATAAGGTAGAATGAACATCAGGAGAAGTACAAATGATTGAAATTCTGGCTCTAGGCTAAAAGGAAGAAGGGGCTGGCCTATAGTCTTCCATGTGAAATTGGCATAGAAGATCACAGGCATACTTGGATTGGGAAAGGGAAATCCCTTCCTTGGGTTGCAAGACTCAAATACCAATAAAATAATGCAAGTGTCGTAAGTCTGTCATTTCAAACTTCTTTTTAAAGTTGGACTTCACATGATTTATAAGGTTGGGATCACTACCAGTAAGGATAAGATCATCAACATAAAGAATAAGAATGATATGAGACTTACCCACTTTCTTGGTGTAGACAATATTGTTATAATGACACCTAGGAAAGGCAGTATCTAAAAGAAAGCTATCCATTTTGGCATACCAAGCCTGAGGGGATTGCATGAGACCATAAAGGGATTTATTAAGCTAACATATGAGGCTGGATTTTGTTTGTATAAATACACGAGGTTGTTCCATGTATATTTCTTCATGAAAATCCCCATGCAAGAAGGTAGATTTAACTTCCATCTGATGGACTTCCCATTTGAAAGAGGCAATAAGGCAAAGAACAATGTGGATAGAGTTCATTTTGGCAATAGGGGAGAAAGTTTGAGTATAGTCAATGCCTTCAACTTGTGAAAAACCCTTAGCAACAAGACAAGCTTTATGTTTATCAACTTTTCCATCTGGTCCAAACTTGGTTTTGTAAACCCATTTGCATCTAACAAGTTTTCATCCCTTTGGAAGCTTGAGCCAGTAAAGAATAGGCTCTATCGAACTAAGAAAATGTACGTCATTGATCTATAGGATCACCTGCTGCATCCCGAGTAGCATGGACCCATTTTTGAAGCTGAGGAGCTGAAGGAGGATCCCAGGAAATTGGGGGAGGATTGTCATTTTCACTGTCATCATCTGAAGAAGAAATATTTTCAGAAGTAGAAGGGATAGAGAGAGGTTGAACATCTGCCGAACTAGGCTCTTAGGCCAATATATTTTTAGCAAACTTTACATCTTTTCTAATGATAACATTTTTTGATTTAGGTGGAAGAAGTCTATATCCTTTGACATCTTCAGAATATCCAACAAAAATACATTTTTCACTCTTAGGTTCTAAGGATTTATGTTTCTCATTGGGAATATGCACCCATGCTTCACTTCCAAAAACAAAAAAGTGACTTACAACTGGTGTAATTGAGCTCCATGCTTCTTCTGGAGTGATATTCTTTAAAACCTTAGTAGGAGTGTGATTTACTATGTAATTTTCACATTTAATTGCTTTTACCAGAAAATTAAGACTAAGCCCTTTAGATTGAAGCATACAATTAGCCATTTCTTTGAAGGTGTGATTCTTCCTTTCAGCTACACCATTTTGTTGTGGAGTATATGGAACAATATGTTGCAATTGAATTCCATGCTCAGTGCAAAAAATTATTAATTTTTTGTTCACATATTCTCTGTCATTATCAGAACTTAGCTTAAGAATTTGATGTCGATATTGTTTCTCAACAAAAGCCTTAAAGGCCAAGAACATGTTAAAGACTTCACTCTTGAGTTTTAAGAAGTATACCCAAGTGTGTATGGAGAAATCATCAATAAAAGTTAAGAAATACTTGTAACCAGAGAATGCAACAACTGGAAGTGGACCACATAAATCATTGTGCACAAACTGTAAAGGGGCTAAGGCACGCCAAGAGGCACGTTTTTTAAAACTACATCGATGATGTTTTCCAAGTACACATCTAGAATAAACATCATCTCAGCAATATACCATAGGAAGACCTGTCACCATAATTTCCTTACATATATTTTGAGGGGAGCGATAGTTTAAGTGACCAAATCGCTCATGCCAAAGTTTTCTCACTTGATCATTCTGAGAAACAAATACCGAGGTAAGAGTTGATGACCCAAAGTTGTTAAACTTATGCAACCTTGTAGAATCATCAGCAATGCCAGTAGCTAAAATCTGTCTAGGATCTCTTAGGTCCAAATGACAACATCATGAGGTGAAAATTCAACAGTTTTACCTTCACCTGAATGAATTATCTGATATACAGATAGAAGGTTGTAGGAAAAGGCAAGAACACATAATACATCATTAAATTGACCATTGTCTAGATGAATAGTTCCAGTCCCTACAATAGAAAGATCTATCATCACCAACATATATATTTTTAGTGTTACAATCATTTAAAGAAGAAAACATGGCTTTGTTTTTGGCCATGTGATAAGAAGCTCCAGAATCAATGAGCCACTCATGAGAATGAGAAGATGAAGATACATTTAGTGCATAACTAGACCGAGATGCTTGACAACCACATGCAAAAAGTGTTATTCATGAAGATGAAGTTGAAGTTGAAGAGTGCTCCAAATGGATGTTATGTTTCTTTATTGCTGCGTCCAAGGCTTCCATCTTCTTAAAGCATTTGGATTCTAAGTGGCCATCTCAATTACAAAAGCTGCAATGTCTATTAATCTGAAAGGAAATATTGGAAGGGAGAAAGAAGAAAAGAAGAAGAAATAAGGTAAGGAAAAAGTACCCGTCTTCTTCCCTTTGGTTTTATTTGCCTTATCATTTTGTTGAATTGATTTTTCATTTTGAGATTGAAATTGCTTAGGACCATCGGTTGGTTTAGGACCATCTTTTTTAGGATGTTGCTTCTTAGGATTCTTTGAACTTGGTTGCTACTAGGTGGCTAAGGCTTTCTTAGAAGAGTTTCCAAGATTAAGAAGACCAAGATGTAAGAGTTTTTCTTGTTCTATTATTAAAGAATCACAAAAGGCATCAAAGAGTGGGACTTATAGTCTTGTCCTTGAGAAATAAAGGCTTCTCTAGTAGAATGGAAGGTGGAAACAAACACAGAGTAGGTTGGTCCCAAATTAGTAAGTATGGAATAAATAAGGCTACCATCTTCTTTCTTAACCTTAACACCTTCCAAGAGAAGACTGAGGGTCTTGAACCTGGACAAAAAATCTTCAATTGAAGAAAAATTATTGGGGTCCAACATAAGAAACTCATTTTCGAGTTGATGGGCTCTAATTTTATTTTTAATTCCAAAAACTTTATTGAGTTATTTGATTGCTTCATCAGGGGTATCAAGTTCTGCAATATAGAATCTAAGGTCTGCTGATATAGACATCCCTATCAACCCACGTGCTTGATCTTGCATATTTTCCCATTTGGCTTTCTTATTTTCATCTTTAGGTTTAGACTCTTGGCTTGAGACTATTCTATAAATACTTTTACTTGTAAGTAAATCCTCCACGTAGGACACCCATTTAAAGTAGTTGGTGTTGTCAAGAATAACTTGGCATGGACTTTCCATTTTAACAGAAATTGAAGTTGTAGATGCTGAAACTAAGTGTTCCAATGGAAAGATCTCAAAAACTCAGGTCGATTAAAGAAATATGGCTTTCAAAACGACTTCTGGATGAAGAAGTTATGGATTTTTGAAGAAAAATTGTTGAAGATGCCGTCGAAGTACGTGAATGTGCGGAAGTGAATGATAATGTTATATTTAAAAAAAAACCCCCCCCATTTCCAAACTTAATCTAATTAGATCACTTTGAAAAAAATTTATGTGACCTACTTTTATAAATGAGTGAAAACCACTTTTACAATGGTGCTTTATGCGCTACCCACTAAATTGTAACTTAAATAAAAGATAAAGAGACTTTAGAATTATAAGTGACTCACTTTTTATAATGGGTGAGAACATTCTTACATAAAGTAACTTTAAAACATAAGTTACATGTGCTTTTTGAAAAAGTAACTCAACAAAAAGAGATACTTGAACCCAAGACATCTATTCTCATAAAGTAACTTTGGACCAAGTGAGCTAGATTAAAAGGTTAGTAATTTTTGGAAAAGATGAAGCAATTTTTTTATTATTTTTTTTTACCTTTTTTCTTTTTAGTCACTGAATCTTTGGAGTTTGTTCTTACTTGAAAAATTCATTTTTTCCTACAAAACAAAAAACCACACAACCCAACACGAACATGCAAAAAAAATCAAACCTTATGGCTTAAAGTTAGCTTTCACCAGAAACTAAATATTTTCCTCAATGTTCCTGATTTTCCAAGATCACAATAAGGCGCGACAAAAAAGAGCATATGCATGAGAAGAATCCTTCCATTCTATTTTTGATTTGCCTAGATCACACAGCGTCATGGGGCAAAGAGCATATGTAGAAATGAAAGGTATAGATCCAGTAATAAAAAATAGAGAAATAAATAAACTGAAATAACCAAAGAGATAAATAACTAAATTGCAAATAAAGATTGTATACCTCCAGATCTTAAAAATGACATAGCTAGGGCTACTAGAAACATTTTCACGTGAAACGAAAGGGGTTACTTACTAGAATAGATGCTCCTAACACAATAAAGAAGTCCTCTCAGCCCGAAAGCGGTTAGAAATAGTATATCTAGGAAACAATAGTCGGATGCAGTTGTACCGAATTTGGATTTGGATCACCAATAGATTCCCTCAAATAGCTCTGATACCATGTAGGAATTTGCAGGGTAAGTTCCTTAGATAGAAAACCAAAGGAAACCACTCAAAAACAGATCATAGATCAGTACACAAATATTCTTGATGTGGTTAAAACCCTCAAAGAGGGAAATACTCCATGGCCTGAGCCAATGCAACCACTTTAGAAAATTTATTAATGTAAAAGAAAGAAAATTTACATAAGCTTCTCTCATGAATGGTCACCTTACAAATGAACCTCCATGCTCTTTAAATAGAGATCATGGACCAATCGGGTGTTAAGCCATGAATCAAGTGTTGATAATACCGAGGGGAGAATGAACCATCAGATCACTTCATGTCTAGAACATATCGTGGCTGTCAAATTGTAAGTTACAAAACGTACATACTAAAGAAACACACTTTACCTAAATATACACTAGACCAAGTTATACTTAACTATTTCCTATGTTGAATTGAGGCTTCTGTGATCCATATCGGTTTATGAGAGATTTTTCAGCATAAATCACAAGATCTATCATTTGTCGACGCGTTTCGAACCAACCAATGTGGTTCATCATCATATCTTAACAAGGAGGGAGGACTAATCTAGGTGGATATTGGTGGCCACCTACCTATTCCAACTAGACCTCCATTTGGTTTCATCTCTTTCCTTGTTTATTGTAGTATTTACTAATTTTAGCATTTTTTCGGGTTGTGAACTTCTGGAGAAATTTTTACCCCCTAAACAGTGTTTTTATGAGTTCTGTAGCAAGCCCATAGCTGTAGGAAAGGTCTTGTCACAAATACTATAGTATTGTAAGAGATCTTCCCAAAAATGTATCATATGCGCCAAACGGAGGTAATATGACCAAGTTACGACCCTGGGAAGTTGGCTGCCCAACTAACCCCAACGAGGCCTACAAAATCTTTCTGTTCCATCTCCTGGCGTTAGGGTTTTGGTTGTTTAGGGTTTTTCCCTTATTGTTCAATAATAAATAGGCCCTTGAGCCCATCTAGTTTATTTTCATTCTTTTTGTAAGCATATTTCAATATTTGATATTAATGAAATGAAGTGTTATTTCTGCTGCATCTCTTTATTTATGGTTATATCTATAATTTTTTGCATTCTTGTTTAAGTTTAGATCGCAAGCTCACCTGGAGGAAGCAGACATAGAGATTAGCAGTGAAAAATCCTTATGGGAGCTCATAAATAAGATAAATAAAATATAATGTTAAATCACTTTTAAAACTAATTGAGAGACCAAATGTGTTGATTAATTGGAAGAATTGTATTTGTTCGAGGTCTATTATTACAATGTTAAATCATTTGAATGAAGAGATGGTAGACCACGTGAAGACTACCATGTTGCACCTCAGGACAAAAGTATCAGAAGAAAATTTGAAATAAACTTACGATATAACGTTGTTTGAAGATGCCAAAGTACGAAATGACCAGAGGTGAAAGGAAATGTTGCAGAGGAAAATTAAATTGAAATTCAAATATTTAGAGGTTCTGAGATCTCGAGATAAAAGTAATTTTTGGAAGAGCTATCTTGTAAGTTCTTTAATTTATGAAAGTTACAATAAACTAAGACCCAAGACAACTGTCAGATAACTAGGCCATATCAAAATCTCGGGGAGGAAAACCTTGGGGGAAATAATTCTCATAGCATTTTGAATAATATGTTCCAATATTTCAATTCCAAGACTTAAAGCTGTTAAACCTAATTCAACTTAACAATAATGATTTGTTCCCTTAGTTCCCTTTTAGAACATTTTAAGGTTTTTTTTTTTTTGGATTTAACTTCCTTTTTGTCTTATTATTAAAATCTTAAGGTGATTTAGAAAAAACTAAGGGTCCCCATTATTATTATGACTTAAAAGAAAAATGGGGGGTTGTTGTTTTCCACAACACCAAGGTACTATTCAGCCTCATTGGCACCAAAGTAATGCTTATGGTCTCTTGAGGTGACTCTACCAGGATATTGACCAGGATTCCTGGCCGTGGAGCAACACTAGGGAATGATATTAAAATCTTGGTATATTTACTATTCTTTTCCCCTATCGAAATAATTAAGGTGTGACTAGTCTTATGTTAATGTGTTTGAAGCAAGTAAGGAAAATAACATGCTATATATTTATCTGGGATAAGTAGAAAAGTTGGGGTGATCTTCGTGGAAAATCAATGCTTCCTAAAAGGCTGAGACCTTGCACTTAAAGGTAAAACATAAATAGAGAAGTTGGATTTCTACCAATGTGTCTCCAAGTGTTGTCGCTACGACAAACACCCTCCAAAATTTTACTTACACTTGAATTTTGGAGCTCACTGACGATGTTCTGATCTGTCGTTCCATGGTTACTTCGTTTCATTGTTGAAATTGTAGCAAGAAAAAGCTTCATTTGACTACTGCCTTAATAAAATGGAGAAAATTTGATTTTCCACATCAGCAGGATGACTTGGATGGCAGTTAGCTAGAGTGACATGACCTTGTCTAGTAGTTAATTCAGTAAATTTGAGTTTGTAGGCTAGAAGTAGAGTTGTGCATGAGTTGATTACTAAGATATAGCAATCTAGTTGAGTTATTTTTATTTGAGTTGTAGTCATTAGTTGAGTAAGTTGAAGGTTAGTTGACTAGTTGTCATTGTTGTTAACTCACTAATCTCTCAATCAACTAGTTAGTCAACTAAAAATAGACACAATCATGACGTAATTCGAATTGCCTAGTTGAGTGGATGGAAAATTACCATTTTTATTTATAATTGTATATTTTTGAGTGTATAGTGCTTTTGCATTGATCAGGTTATCAATTCCCCTTGGATTTGCACAAGGAAATAGGGAATTTCCCTATTTATTAGGAGCATAATTCCTCCAGGATTGCGTAAGGAAATAAGAGGTTAGATGAGTCTTGAATTGGCTAAGTGTTAGCCAGAGCAAGTTAGGAGGTAGGAGAATAGTTTTATAGTACAGGGTGCGCTCTAGAGTTTAAGAAAGACATTATAATTGTTTCTCTTTCTCATCTGAATCAATGCAAAGCAGTGGAGGAGTTTTTCCTAGTTGGGTTCCCCTGTAAAATCATTATGTTCCTTGTGTTTTTATGCTTGCATGTCATTGTATGTGTTTCTATAATTTGTTTTCCTTTCTGCAAAATAATAGAAGAAATTTGTGTCACATGATTTCAGTTTGATTTCATTAGCAATATGAAATTTCTTGTAATTTCTACATGGTATTAGAGCCTTAGAAGACTACATAGAAGCCCTGTTCCATATTTTTTTCTCAGAGAAATTTTGATTTGCAGATTTTTTGGTGCAGATTCTCTTTAGTACAAGAAAAATGTCTTTGAATGGATTGAGGTTGGAGTATGCATTGGAGGGAACCCCAATTTTTTGTGCTTGGAAAGACATGATGAAAGTTGTCCTGGATGATAATGCAGTATGGGAATATAAACAAACTAATATTCCAAAACCAACAACATTATATGAAATTGAACTTGCTCGGTGGTATAAAGAAAAAGTGAGATCCAGGAGGATTATTCTGGTGGGTGTTAGAGATCATGTGGTTTCAAACATTCATGGAAAGGAAAATCCTTCTAAAATGTGGAAAGCTCTCATAGATCTATTCTAGAGAAGTAGTGATGCAAGGAAATTGGCATTGAGTGATAAACTAAGGAGAATTCGAATGTACAAAAGTGAAACCATTCCTCAACTTGTGAACTTATCACTCCTTGGCCTTCAGAAATCATGGCACAACTATCAAGATTCAATTAATGGAAGAGACAAGCTACAAGAATGGGAGAGACTTTGTTCTGATTTGGTGCAGGAGGATATCAGAAGAAACACTAGAGATGGTGTCACATTCGTTCCATATGAGGAAGAAGATTATTCTCTAGTTGACATAGGAAAGAATGCTAAAGGTATGAAGGCCCAAGGTGAGGCATAATCCAACCAGAAGAATGGAAATAGAAAGGATCTCAATAAAATAAAATGTTTTCATTGCCATGAATACAAACATTATGCCACCAAGTGTCTGTAGAAGAAATCCAGCAAGGAGACTGCAGCAAGAGCAGGAGGAGATTCTCTCGCATGTCAATTTGAGTTATATTTCACCCTCTTTGCTTGCATAGCAAGCACAGTAAGGGGGAGTGTGGTAAGTATATTTTCGTACCTCATATCATATGACAAGAAAAAAGGAATTATTTAGTAGCCTAGAGGAGAAGGATCTCAAATTACACATGAAAGTAGGAGATGATGGGAGGTATATAAGTACCAAAGGAATTGGTACTGTCACCTTTAAGAGGGGATTCAGGCTCTCATCTTCACTTGAAAAATGTAATTTATGTTCTTGGGATGAAGAAAAAATTAATTTTTGTCGCTGTATTGGAGGATAGAGGTTATGATGTGGTGTTCAGTAAGGGAAAATATTTTTTGAAGCATGTTGTTATTTTACAAGTGAAATAGATTGGAGTTAGAGTGAAAAATATCTACACGCTAGAGTTATATTTCACCATGCATGCATCTATACCTCCAAGAGTCAGGTGGGGCAATTTAGAGCCTTAGTCTCAGAGTTGCAAAGATTTGGGTAGAGTTGAGAGGAGAGCAGTAGAATTCATAGTATACTCTTCTCATGGATCATTACCCTTGATATAGGGGCCCACACTATTCAGTAGAAGACAGATCAATGTCAGTTGATGTAGTCAGATTTGAGCAACAGTTTCAGACTAGTTGCAATCAGATGTTCAAAAGAATAGAGCAATATTGATAGTAGTGCAGGAGACACAATGCATAATCAACAATAGTGCAGTTTTCCTAGTAGACAGTGCAAAGACTAGTTGTCGTTATAGACTCAGGAGGCAGTTGCAGCTCAGAGACAGAGTTGATTCAGTATTTTGTATGCTTCTCAGTTGCAGTTGTTGCAGTAGCAAAAAAAACAATGATAGGGAGTTGTGTTACACTACATTCCTACAAGAGAAGGAATGGGGATGTGTAGAACCCTTTTATTACGAAGAGGGAGTGTTGAAATTGTAGCAATAAAATGCTTCATTTGACTAGTTCCTTATACAAATGGAGAAAATTCGATTTTCTACATCAACATGATGACTTGGATTGTCGTTGACTAGAGTGCCATGGATTTATCTACTAGCTAAGTCAGTAAATTTGAGTTTGTAAGCTAGAAGTAGAGTTGTGCATCAGTTGATTGCTAAGATCTAGTAATATAGTTGAGTTATTTTTAGTTGAACTCAACTAATTGAGTTATAGTCATTAGTTCAGTCAGTTGAAGGTTAGTTGAGTAGTTATGATTGTTGTTAACTCACTAATATCTCAATTAAAAGCCAATTAGCTAAAAATAGACCCAATCATGCATGGAATTCGAATTTCCTAGTTGAGTGGATGGAAAAGATACATTTGTATTTATAATTTTATATTGTTGAGTGTACAATGCTTTTTCACTGAGTAGGTGATCGATTCCCCTTGGATTTGCACAAGGAAATAAGGAATTTACCTATTTTTTAGGAGCTTAATTTCTCTAGGATTTCACATGGAAATAGGAAGTTGGCTGAGTGCTCAATTGGTTAAGTGTTGGCCAAAACAAGTCAGGAAGCAGGAAAACTATTTTACATTGCAGGGTGTGCTTCAGAGTTGAAGAAAGACATTGTGATTTTTTCTCTTTCTCATATGAATTAATGCAAAGCAGCAGAGGGGTTTTACCTAGTTGGGTTCCCCTATAAAATCATTGTGTTCCTTATGTTTTGATGGTTGCATGTTATTGCATGTATTTCTATCATGTGTTTTCCTTTTAGAGAAATTTTGATTTGCAGAGTTTTTGGTGGAGATTCTCTTTAGTGCAAGAAAAATGTCTTTGAATGGATTGAGGTTGGAGTATGCATTGGAGGGAACCTCAATTTTTTGTGCTCAAAAATACAGGATGGAAGTTGTCCTAGATGATAATGGAGTATGGGAATATAAACAAACTAATATTCCAAAACCAACAACATTAGGTGCAAAAGCACTTGGTCGGTGGAAGAAAGACACAATGAGATCCAAGAGGATTATTCTGGGGGGTGTCATAGATCATGTGGTTTCAACATTTCATGGAAAGGAGAATCCTTCTACAATGTGGAAAACTCTCATAGATCTATTCTAGAGAAGTAGTGATGTGAGGAAATTGGCATTGAGAGATAAACTAAGGAGAATTCGAATGTACAAAAATGAAACCATTCCTCAACTTGTGAACTTATCACTCCTTGGCCTTCAGAATCATGGAACAACTATCAAGATTCAATTAATGGAAGAGACAAGCTACTAGAATGGGAGAGACATTGTTTTGATTTGGTGCATGAGGAGATCAAAAGAAACACTAGAGATGGTGTCACATCCATTCCATATGAGGAAGAAGATTATTCTCTAGTTGGAATAGGAAAGAAGGATAAAGGCATGGAGGCCCAAGGTGAGGCATAATCCAACCAGAAGAATGGAAACAGAAAGGACCTCAGCAAAATAAAATTTTTTCATTGCCATGAATACAAACATTATGCTACCAAGTCTCTACAGAAGGAATCTAGCAAGGAGACTACACCAAGAGCAAGAGGAGATTCTCTCGCATCTTAATTTGAGTTAGATTTCACCCTTTTTGCTTTCATAGCAATCATAGTAAGAGGGAGTGAGTGGTAACTAGATTTTGGTTCCTCATATCATATGAAAAGAAAAAAAGAATTATTTAGTAGCCTAGAGGAGAAGGATCTCAAATTACACATAGAAGTTGGAGATGATGGGAGGTATAGTACCAAAGGAATTGATATTGTCAACTTTAAGAGGGGAGTCAAGCTCTCAACTTCACTTGAATAATGTAATTTATGTGCCTGGGCTGAAGAAAAAATTAATTTTTGTAGCTATATTAGAGGACAGAGGTTATGATGTGCTGTTCAGTAAGGGAAAATATTTTTTGAAGCATGTTGTTATTTTACAAGTGAAACAGAATAGAGTTAGAGTGAAAAATTTCTACACACTAGAGGTATATTTCACCATGTGTGCATCTCTACCTCCAGGAGTGAGGTGCAGCAATGTAGAGCCTTAGTCCCAGAGTTGCAAAGACTTGGGAAGAGTCCATAAGAGAGCAATTGAATTCATAGTATACTCTTCTCATGGATCATTACCATTGCTATAGGGGCGCACATTATTCCATAGAAGAAAGATCAATGTGAGTTAATGCAGTCATATTTGAGAGACAATTGGAGAGTAGCTGCAATCATATGTACATGAGCATAAAGAAATATTGATAGTAATGCAGGAGGCACAATGCATAATCAACAATAGTGAAATTTTCCTAGTAGACGGTGCAAAGAATAGTCATCATTAGAGACTCAGGAGACAGTTGTAGCTCAGAGACACAGTTGATTCAATATTTTTTATGCTTCTCAGTTGCAGTTGTTGCAGTAGCAACAAAGACAATGATAGGGAGTTGTGTTATAGTACATTCCTACAGGAGAAGGATTGGGGTTGTGCATAACCCTTTTATTTCGAAGAGGGAGTGTTGAAATTGTAGAAAGAAAATGCTTCATTTGACTAGTGCCTTAGACAAATGGAGAAAATTCGATTTTCTACATCAGCATGATGACTTGGATTGTCATTAGCTAGAGTGCCATAGCCTTATCTACTAGTTAAGTCAATAAATTTGAGTTTGTAATCTAGAAGTAGAGTTGTGCATGAGTTGATTACTAAGATCTAGTAATCTAGTTGAGTTATTGTTATTTGAACTCAGTTAACTGAGCTCTAGTCATTAGTTGAGTCAGTTGAAGGTCAGTTGTGTAGTTATGACTGTTGTTAACTCAGTAATCTCTCAATTAAAAGCCAATTAGCTAAAAATAGACCCAATCATGCATGGAATTTGAATTTCCTAGTTGCTGTTAGGACCTCATATTGTCTCTTTTTGACCATACATTTTGCTAGGATGTCATCCTTTTTTCAACTTATATTTAAAGTCCTTGTTATTGCCTTAACCCAATTATTCCAAAGGTACACAATATTTCTTCTCATCACCATACGTTTAATTATTTTACATATAATTATGCTATCTTCATTTGATAATCATTGAATTGATAGTTTCTGAACGGTTAAAGAATAATGTGCAGTCCACGTTGTTGAAACTATCTGAAGATTGGAAGATTACTTCTACAGTTGTTGAAATAATAGGAACGACATGCAAATCTCGTGGCTGAACAGTTGTGATTTGTAGTCTAGATTTCACAGCAACAGAAGAAGATCATTGAAGGAGCTGCTACACTGGATGTAATGACCATGATTTAAAGATAGCATTACTGTAACAGCATTTTGTTGATGGGAAAACTGATTTCCCTATTTTTGTATAAAGGGTTAAAATAGGACTTACAATGTAATCTATTGTAATAGATGTCTCCTCTTTAAAAAGAGGAGACATCTACATTAGAGGGGGATGAACAGACTGCGGGAAAGGTCTAGTTGAAGGAACAAAACTAGAATCCTTTTTGTAACATGAAATATTGATGGATGAATAAAATCTTGTTCTGAACATTTCTTTCTAGTTCTTGTCTCCTGGGGGATCTTGTGAGAAGGACAGGGCTCGCATTCATCACAAGATTCACCCGGTATATTTCTGTAGTGCGTTGAGTGTGTATTTTGTCCATGCCTTGTTAACAGTACTATTTACTGAATATTGTTTTCACATTATTGTTGAAACTCTATTTTCTTTCCAATTGATTGCTGCATTATTTAGTTTAATCATAGTTCATTCATGAGTGTTTCATTGGCAATTGAGTTTACAGAGTGAGTTGGCAGTGTGGTAATCAGAAACAGGTGCTGAAGATTCCCGCTCTTGGAATAGGGTCCTATTCTCTGTTACAGCATAGCTAGTGCTTTCCTTTGCATATTAATTCTTTTTCATTAGATTACTCATTTAATGAAAATAAGCTTTCTTTGGTAGCTGTCTCCAATAGATTGTTTTTGTTGTAACTCAGAGTGGAGCTTTAGTGTGCTTAAGCAAGGTGTGACTAGTTTTTACTACATCTTTTATTGCTTTTAAGATTGAGTACATATAGTACATAGTTACCTTTGAAATAAATAGACTTCCCTGGGTTGACAATTTATGTAGCACTTGGTTGTTTGAATTAATTAAGCAATTAAAGTGACCAACATATTGAAATGTTTCCGAGGAAGGCAATCATAGATTTTAAAAGCAATTATGATTTTCTTTTAGATATGCAGGATGCATGAGAGGACGCAAGAAAACTAACCCTACAGGTGGTAAGGGCAAAGGAAGAGGAGGAAGAAAAACTTTTATTGATGAGATTATTTCAAAAGCTGAAACTTCTCGGAGGCTAAGCTCTCGGAGGCCATAGACTCAGCACTCTCTCCAAACGGACTATGAAACAGAGGAAGTAGTGGGACCTGAAAGGGTTGAAGAGGTAGTAGAACATACTAAGGAACTAGTAGAAGACATTGAAGAACCAATAGAAGATATTGAAGTTGAGGAACCAGTTTAGGACATTGAGAGTCCAACAGAAAGCCCTAAAGACCGGGCAAGTGCAACAGGGGAACAACCAATGGATGGAAACAATGAAGGACTCTTTGGTGGCGGACATGGAGGAGGAGAAGGAAGAGGTGAGAACTCTCTCTCCACCTTGGAATTCCCTATTGGGGAACTTCCCAGAGGAGCAACTCCTATGAAGAACATCCCACTCTCAACATTACCTAACTTCCATGGTTTATCCTCTGAAGAACCTAATGAGTTTCTTTTCGAGTTTGATATATTGTGTAGAAGTTATGATTATGTTACTAATGCCCAAAAATTGAATTTATTTCCAACAACATTGAAAGGAAATGCACTAAGATTGTTTATGAGCCTGGGAGGTCATGTGATCACAACATGGGAACAGATGAAGGAGAAATTTCTAGCCCAATATCAAGACTATTGCCAGACGAGAGAGAAAAGGGAGGAACTATTCAAGATGGTTCAGAAGGAGGACGAAAATCTGGAGGACCTTGTGGAAAGACTCCAGTATAATCTGCAGAGATTTGATCACCCCAATGTAAGTAAAGATATTCTTAAGACAATATTATTGAAAGGGGTAAGGGATGATTGTTTAGATATGCTAAATATGCTTGGTAAGGGGGATATATCTAAAGAATTGTATGATGAAATCATCAACCTCTGCAAGAGATGTTCAAGAGGAGCTGCAAATAGATCAAAAAGCAGGGATAATACTTATTCAAGAGTCCAAAAATCAGCCAGTGGGGGAATCAACAAGAACCAAAATAGGTAATTTACTTGAAGAATTTAAATCTGAAATGTTAAGCTCTTTTGCTTCACAAATTGATACCTTGTAGGTTAATAGGAAACAAGCAGAGGTAGAAGCTGCTTTGGCTGTCTTCTGTCCTAAATGCAGAGAAAAACATCCACTAAGGGAATGCCCATTGGACAAGGTACCAATTTGCACCATTTGTGAGAAGGACCATGAAACTCAACAAGGCCCTTCTTTACCAGGGATAAAAGCAGCGTTGCAACCAACTGAGGAGGAAGCTAAAACAGTTTATTTGCTGACACAGAGGAGGCAATGGAAACCACGAGGACAAGGTACGAACTCTAATATGGAATTTAATCATTGGAATAATTATCCTTCTTTTAATTAAGAAAACTACCTGCCCTTCAACCAAATACAATACCCACCCTTTAATCAAATGAATTTCCCACCCATGCAACCAACCCCTCCCTTTGTAGACCCTGCAATGTGGACTCCTTGGCCTCCGCAACAATCTTATTTTAATCAATGGAACCCAAACTGGAGGGCTCAACAAATTCCGTTCCCAAACCAATTTCCTCAGTTTCAGCAACAACTCTCTCTCTCGTCAAGTGCTCCACCGAACAATCAGACAATGAAACCCCAATTGCCTGTACAACCAAACCCTAACCCTAATAATAATAAAACTGTGCAAGTCATCGATATTCAGAACCTGCCTACATCTCCTGTGCAGTGTAGTGATATTCATTTACGATCCGGGAGAGTAGTTGAGCCAATTATTGATGATATTACCTCTTCGGACTCTGACAAAGAAGAGAGAGAAAAGAATAATTTACCTAATAAGGGTGTTGAAACAGTTGAGCCACCCTCTAATAAAATTTCTGAAACAGTAGAGCCACCATTTCCCGAGCAGCTAGCTCTCACTAATACACCTAAGTCGCCTGCTTTTAATCTTCTAGGGGAATTTCAGAATCTTTATGTTAAAATTCCACTTTTACAAGCACTCAGAGATGTACCAATTTATGCCAGAACCGTCAAAGACATTTGCATCAAGAAACCTGGTAGGAAAGCTAAAGATCCCCTTACAGTTCATGTGATGGGTGATCTAGTTGCTTTAAGGTCGGGAAAAACTCTTCCTGTAAAATATGGTGATCCAAGCCATCCTACGGTCACAGTACAGGTTGGAAAAACTATTGTTTCATGAGTTCTGGTAGACTTAGATGCTACTATAAATATTATGACCCTTGAAACTGCACAAATATTACAGTTGAAAAAAGTAATCAAAGCGACACCAACCATCGTGGAATTAGTTGACCGTTCCACAATCAAACCAGAAGGGGATATTGAAGACCTGATCATTTCAGTTGAATCCTAGAACTACCCAGCTGACTTTGTTGTATTACAGACTAAGACAAAGTTGGGGGGACATCCTCTGATTTTGGGGAGACCCTGGCTGGCTACAGCAGATGCCTTTACCAGCTGTAGATCAGGTTCAATGACAATTTCTAATGGATGTGAACCAAGCAGCTTACTCTTTACCCTCATGCTACACCTATGATTAACAATGATGAATCTGTATGGTTAGACTATCAGGATAATGACACTCAACCCATTTTGACCATTGGACAAACCTTAACTCTTAAAGACACCACGGAAGATGAAGTAATTAGTATTTTTATTTCTGAACCTTCCTCGGTCACTTATGAAACATATAATCAGTTAACTGCAATTTTGGAACCTGAAACCCAGGAAAATCTTAAACCTGAAAATTTACCTCAAACATCAACTGCCATTTTCTCTAAAAGCATAACAGTAGAAATCAAACCTGGCAAAACATTGAAAATAAACCCAATTTATCAGATGCTGAAACACAACAGCTAATGAAGTTTCTTCGTTAAAAAAAGGAAGCATTCGCATGGGACTACATAGACATGAAGGGGATCTCTCCTGAATTATGTACTCATCATATATATATTAAGGAGGGGTGTCGACCAGTCTATCAACCCCAGCGGCAAATGAATCCCAATTTGAGGGAAATTGTTAAGGAACAACTTTAAAAATTGCTTAATGCAGGGTTTATATACCCCATATCTGACAGTGAATGGGTTTCTCCATTGGTGATAGTACCTAACAAAAACAGGAAATGGAGAGTGTGTGTAGATTATAGAGCCTTAAATAAAGCCACTCAAAAAGATCATTTCCCCTTGCCATTCATTGATCAGGTGCTAGACAACTTGTCAGGAAAGAGATTATTTTCCTTTTTAGATGGTTTTAGTGGACATAACCAAATCAAAATTGCACCCCAATACCAAGACAAGACCACTTTTACTAATCCCTAGGGAAATTTTGCCTATAGAGTTCTCCCATTTGGACTATGTAATGCTCCAGCAACATTTCAAAGAGCAGTGATAGGAATCTTTTCTGATATGTTTAATGACTATATGGAGATATTTATGGATGACTTTACTCCTTATGGTGTGACTTTTGAAGATGCATTACAAAACCTTGATAAAGTACTTAAACGATGTATACAAGCTCATCTTTCCTTGAGTACTGAAAAATGTCATATGATGATGAACGAAGGAATTGTACTGGGACACTTCATTTCATTCCTAGGGATTCAAGTAGATCCATCCAAAGTATAGGTAATTCAGACTCTTCCTATCCCTAAAACACAAATTGATGTAAGAATTTTTTTAGGACATGCTGGATATTAAAGAAGATTTATCAAATGTTTTTCTAAAATAGCTTCTCCTCTGTTTGTGTTACTTATGAAAAATGTTGAATTTAAGTGGACTGATGCCTGTCAGAAAGCATTTGATGAACTTAAGCATCAGTTGTCTACAACTCCTATTCTAAGGGGACCTGATTGGGCACTTCCCTTTCATATATCCTCTGATGCTTCGGATACTGCAATTGGAGCTGTCTTGGGACAAGAAGAAAATAATCTTCCTTATGCTATCTATTTCATTAGTAAGAATATGACCCCTGCTGAGCTTAATTACACAGTTACCGAAAAGGAATTTTTAGCAGTCATTTATGCTATTAATAAATTTTGACATTACATTACTGGTTATCCTACTTTTGTTCATACTGACCACTCGACTATTAAGTATTTAATGAACAAATCTGTCACAAATGCTCGAGTTACCAGGTGGTTATTGTTATTACAAGAATTTGATATTACAATTGTAGATCGACCAGGTAAAGAAAATGTAGTTGCTGATTTCCTTTCTCGGATAAAAACTGATGATAATACTCTAGTAGATGATTCCTTTCCTAATGAATACTTGTTTGCAATATTTGCTCACTCACCTTGGTATGCAGACATTGCCAATCATTTGGTTGCAGGGAAGATACCATCACACCTATCACACCGGGAGAAAAGAAAGATCATTCAACAAAGTGCTACTATAGCTGGATAAGTGGGTGTATTTTTCATACAGGACTTGATCAGGAAATTCGAATATGTATTAGAGAAGATGAGGTTTATGATATACTGAAGGCTTGTCATGATGGCCCTTGTGGAGGGCATTTTGCTAATAAGAGAACAACACATAAAATTCTCATGATGGGTTATCATTGGCCCTCACTTTTCAAGGACACAAAGAAATATGTCAGGGCCTATGATAGCTGTTAGAGAATGGGTCAACCTAATCATAGAGATGAAATGCCACTAAACCCACAGGTAATACTTGAACCCTTTCAAAGATGGGCTCTGGACTTTATAAGACCCATCAATCCTCCATCTGATAGAGGGAAAAGTTCCCCTAGGGATTTTTGGGTTTAAACCCTAGCAGATTGAAATTTATATATTCAAAGAAACATGCATTCATACAACCATTATGCTATTGTAAGCAAAGTCTATGATAAGGGTACGTACCTTTGGTCCTACGTTTGAGAAGGCCTTTAGGGTCCAAACGCTTCTTGGAGTTCCCTTCTTCTCTTTTGTCCTGCAATGAAGCTTTATTTAGATTTCTGAAATCAATGCATAAGCAGATCTCACCTGTCTTGTTTCATACGGGCACCAAGTTAGATATCAGCAGGATGACTTGGATGGCAGTTAGCTAGAGTGACATGACCTTGTCTACTAGTTAATTCAGTAAATTTGAGTTTGTAGGCTAGAAGTAGAGTTGTGCATGAGTTGATTACTAAGATATAGCAATCTAGTTGAGTTATTTTTATTTGAGTTGTAGTCATTAGTTGAGTAAGTTGAAGGTTAGTTGACTAGTTGTCATTGTTGTTAACTCACTAATCTCTCAATCAACTAGTTAGTCAACTAAAAATAGACACAATCATGACGTAATTCGAATTGCCTAGTTGAGTGGATGGAAAATTACCATTTTTATTTATAATTGTATATTTTTGAGTGTATAGTGCTTTTGCATTGATCAGGTTATCAATTCCCCTTGGATTTGCACAAGGAAATAGGGAATTTCCCTATTTATTAGGAGCATAATTCCTCGAGGATTGCGTAAGGAAATAAGAGGTTAGATGAGTCTTGAATTGGCTAAGTGTTAGCCAGAGCAAGTTAGGAGGTAGGAGATTAGTTTTATAGTACAGGGTGCGCTCTAGAGTTTAAGAAAGACATTATAATTGTTTCTCTTTCCCATCTGAATCAATGCAAAGCAGTGGAGGAGTTTTTCCTAATTGGGTTCCCCTGTAAAATCATTATGTTCCTTGTGTTTTTATGCTTGCATGTCATTGTATGTGTTTCTATAATTTGTTTTCCTTTCTGCAAAATAATAGAAGAAATTTGTGTCACATGATTTCAGTTTGATTTCATTAGCAATATGAAATTTCTTGTAATTTCTACATGGTATTAGAGCCTTAGAAGACTACATAGAAGCCCTGTTCCATATTTTTTTCTCAGAGAAATTTTGATTTGCAGATTTTTTGGTGCAGATTCTCTTTAGTACAAGAAAAATGTCTTTGAATGGATTGAGGTTGGAGTATGCATTGGAGGGAACCGCAATTTTTTGTGCTTGGAAGACATGATGAAAGTTGTCCTGGATGATAATGCAGTATGGGAATATAAACAAACTAATATTCCAAAACCAACAACATTATATGAAATTGAACTTGCTCGGTGGTATAAAGAAAAAGTGAGATCCAGGAGGATTATTCTGGTGGGTGTTAGAGATCATTTGGTTTCAAATATTCATGGAAAGGAGAATCCTTCTAAAATGTGGAAAGCTCTCATAGATCTATTCTAGAGAAGTAGTGATGCGAGGAAATTGGCATTGAGTGATAAACTAAGGAGAATTCGAATGTACAAAAGTGAAACCATTCCTCAACTTGTGAACTTATCACTCCTTGGCCTTCAAAAATCATGGCACAACTATCAAGATTCAATTAATGGAAGAGACAAGCTACAAGAATGGGAGAGAATTTGTTCTGATTTGGTGCAGGAGGATATCAGAAGAAACACTAGAGATGGTGTCACATTCGTTCCATATGAGGAAGAAGATTATTCTCTAGTTGACATAGGAAAGAAGGCTAAAGGTATGAAGGCCCAAGGTGAGGCATAATCCAACCAGAAGAATGGAAATAGAAAGGATCTCAATAAAATAAAATGTTTTCATTGCCATGAATACAAACATTATGCTACCAAGTGTCTGCAGAAGAAATCCAGCAAGGAGACTGCAGCAAGAGCAGGAGGAGATTCTCTCGCATGTCAATTTGAGTTATATTTCACCCTCTTTGCTTGCATAGCAAGCACAGTAAGGGGGAGTGTGGTAAGTATATTTTCGTACCTCATATCATATGACAAGGAAATAGAGGAGAAGGATTTACACTTAGGTAGCTTTAAGAATTTTCATCTTCTATTTCACTCAGTAAGTTGTTGCTGGAGTTTGCTCATATTTTGGTAAGGTGCAATTTGAGCCTTAAAACAGAGTTCAGATGTTCAAAAGAATAGAGCAATATTGATAGTAGTGCAGGAGACACAATGCATAATTAGTGCTAAGTCCATTGTTGATACTCTTGGATTTGCACAAGGAAATAAGGAATTTACCTATTTTTTAGGAGCTTAATTTCTCTAGGATTTCACATGGAAAGAAGTTGGCTGAGTGCTCAATTGGTTAAGTGTTGGCCAAAACAAGTCAGGAGAAAACTATTTTACATTGCAGGGTGTGCTTCAGAGTTGAAGAAAGACATTGTGATTTTTTCTCTTTCTCATATGAATTAATGCAAAGCAGCAGAGGGGTTTTACCTAGTTGGGTTCCCCTATAAAATCATTGTGCTCCTTATGTTTTGATGGTTGCATGTTATTGCATATATTTCTATCATGTGTTTTCCTTTTAGAGAAATTTTGATTTGCAGAGTTTTTGGTGTAGATTCTCTTTAGTGCAAGAAAAATGTCTTTGAATGGATTGAGGTTGGAGTATGCATTGAGAGCACAAAAATACAGGATGGAAGTTGTCCTAGATGATAATGGAGTATGGGAATATAAACAAACTAATATTCCAAAACCAGCAACATTAGGTGCAAAAGCACTTGGTCGGTGGAAGAAAGACACAATGAGATCTAAGAGGATTATTCTGGGGGGTGTCATAGATCATGTGGTTTCAACATTTCATGGAAAGGAGAATCCTTCTACAATGTGGAAAACTCTCATAGATCTATTCTAGAGAAGTAGTGATGTGAGGAAATTTGCATTGAGAGATAAACTAAGGAGAATTCGAATGTACAAAAATGAAACCATTCCTCAACTTGTGAACTTATCACTCCTTGGCCTTCAGAATCATGGAACAACTATCAAGATTCAATTAATGGAAGAGACAAGCTACTAGAATGGGAGAGACATTGTTTTGATTTGGTGCATGAGGAGATCAAAAGAAACACTAGAGATGGTGTCACATCCATTCCATATGAGGAAGAAGATTATTCTCTAGTTGGAATAGGAAAGAAGGATAAAGGCATGGAGGCCCAAGGTGAGGCATAATCCAACCAGAAGAATGGAAACAGAAAGGACCTCAGCAAAATAAAATGTTTTCATTGCCATGAATACAAACATTATGCTACCAAGTCTCTACAGAAGGAATCTAGCAAGGAGACTACACCAAGAGCAGGAGGAGATTCTCTCGCATCTTAATTTGAGTTAGATTTCACCCTTTTTGCTTTCATAGCAATCATAGTAAGAGGGAGTGAGTGGTAACTAGATTTTGGTTCCTCATATCATATGAAAAGAAAAAAAGAATTATTTAGTAGCCTAGAGGAGAAGGATCTCAAATTACACATAGAAGTTGGAGATGATGGGAGGTATAGTACCAAAGGAATTGATATTGTCAGCTTTAAGAGGGGAGTCAAGCTCTCAACTTCACTTGAATAATGTAATTTATGTGCCTGGGCTGAAGAAAAAATTAATTTTTGTAGCTATATTAGAGGACAGAGGTTATGATGTGGTGTTCAGTAAGGGAAAATATTTTTTGAAGCATGTTGTTATTTTACAAGTGAAACAGAATAGAGTTAGAGTGAAAAATTTCTACACACTAGAGGTATATTTCACCATGCTTGCATCTCTACCTCCAGGAGTGAGGTGCGGCAATGTAGAGCCTTAGTCCCAGAGTTGCAAAGACTTGGGAAGAGTCCATAGGAGAGCAATTGAATTCATAGTATACTCTTCTCATGGATCATTACCATTGCTATAGGGGCGCACATTATTCCATAGAAGAAAGATCAATGTGAGTTAATGCAGTCAGATTTGAGAGACAATTGGAGAGTAGTTGCAATCATATGTACAGGAGCATAGAGAAATATTGATAGTAATGCAGGAGGCACAATGCATAATCAACAATAGTGAAATTTTCCTAGTAGACGGTGCAAAGAATAGTCATCATTAGAGACTCAGGAGACAGTTGTAGCTCAGAAACACAGTTGATTCAATATTTTTTATGCTTCTCAGTTGCAGTTGTTGCAGTAGCAACAAAGACAATGATAGGGAGTTGTGTTATAGTACATTCCTACAGGAGAAGGATTGGGGTTGTGCATAACCCTTTTATTTCGAAGAGGGAGTGTTGAAATTGTAGAAAGAAAATGCTTCATTTGACTAGTGCCTTAGATAAATGGAGAAAATTCGATTTTCTACATCAGCATGATGACTTGGATTGTCATTAGCTAGAGTGCCATAGCCTTATCTACTAGTTAAGTCAATAAATTTGAGTTTGTAATCTAGAAGTAGAGTTGTGCATGAGTTGATTACTAAGATCTAGTAATCTAGTTGAGTTATTGTTAGTTGAACTCAGTTAACTGAGCTCTAGTCATTAGTTGAGTCAGTTGAAGGTCAGTTGTGTAGTTATGATTGTTGTTAACTCAGTAATCTTTCAATTAAAAGCCAATTAGCTAAAAATAGACCCAATCATGCATGGAATTTGAATTTCCTAGTTGCTGTTAGGACCTCATATTGTCTCTTTTTGACCATACATTTTGCTAGGATGTCATCCTTTTTCAACTTATATTTAAAGTCCTTGTTATTGTTTTAACCCAATTATTCCAAAGGTACACAATATTTCTTCTCATCACCATACGTTTAATTATTTTACATATAATTATGCTATCTTCATTTGATAATCATTGAATTGATAGTTTATGAACGGTTAAAGAATGATGTGCAGTCCACGTTGTTGAAACTATCTGAATATTGCAATATTACTTCTACAGTTGCTGAAATAATAGGAACGACATGCAAATCTCGTGGCTGAACAGTTGTGATTTGTAGTCTAGATTTCACAGCAACAGAAGAAGATCACTGAAGGAGCTGCTACACTGGATGTAATGACCATGATTTAAAGATAGCATTACTGTAACAGCATTTTGTTGATGGGAAAACTGATTTCCCTATTTTTGTATAAAGGGTTAAAATAGGACTTACAATGTAATCTATTGTAATAGATGTTCTACATTAGAGGGGGATGAACATACTGCGGGAAAGGTCTAGTTGAAGGAACAAAACTGGAATCCTTTTTGTAACATGACATATTGATGGATGAATAAAATCTTGTTCTGAACATTTCTTTCTAGTTCTTGTCTCCTGGGGGATCTTGTGAGAAGGACAGGGCTCGCATTCATCACAAGATTCACCCGGTATATTTCTGTAGTGTGTATTTTATCCATGCGTTGTTAACAGTACTATTTACTGAATATTGTTTTCACATTATTGTTGAAACTCTATTTTCTTTCCAATTGATTGTTGCATTATTTAGTTTAATCATAGTTCATTCATGAGTGTTTCATTGGCAATTGAGTTTACAGAGTGAGTTGGCAGCGTGGTAATCAGAAACAGGTGCTGAAGATTCCCGCTCTTGGAATAGGGTCCTATTCTCTGTTACAGCATAGCTAGTGCTTTCCTTTGCATATTAATTCTTTTTCATTAGATTACTCATTTAATGAAAATAAGCTTTCTTTGGTAGCTGTCTCCAATAGATTGTTTTTGTTGTAACTCAGAGTGGAGCTTTAGTGTGCTTAAGCAAGGTGTGACTAGTTTTTACTACAACTTTTATTGCTTTTAAGATTGAGTACATATAGTACATAGTTACCTTTGAAATAAATAGACTTCCCTGGGTTGACAATTTATGTAGCACTTGGTTGTTTGAATTAATTAAGCAATTAAAGTGACCAACATATTGAAACGTTGCCGAGGAAGGCAATCATAGATTTTAAAAGCAATTATGATTTTCTTTTAGATATGCAGGATGCATGAGAGGACGCAAGAAAACTAACCCTACAGGTGGTAAGGGCAAAGGAAGAGGGGGAAGAAAAACTTTTATTGATGAGATTATTTCAAAAGCTGAAACTTCTCAGAGGCTAAGCTCTCGGAGGCCATAGACTCAACACTCTCTCCAAACGGACTATGAAACAGAGGAAGTAGTGGGACCTGAAAGGGTTGAAGAGGTTCAAGAACATACTAAGGAACTTCAAGACATTGAAGAACCAATAGAATATATTAAGTTGAGGAACCAGTTTAGGACATTGAGAGTCCAACAGAAAGCCCTAAAGACCGGGCAAGTGCAACAGGGGAACAACCAATGGATGGAAACAGTGAAGGACTCTTTGGTGGCGGACATGGAGGAGGAGAAGGAAGAGGTGAGAACTCTCTCTCCACCTTGGAATTCCCTATTGGGGAACTTCCCAGAGGAGCAACTCCTATGAAGAACATCCCACTCTCAACATTACCTAACTTCCATGGTTTATCCTCTGAAGAACCTAATGAGTTTCTTTTCGAGTTTGATATATTGTGTAGAAGTTATGATTATGTTACTAATGCCAAAAATTGAATTTATTTCCAACAACATTGAAAGGAAATGCACTAAGATTGTTTATGAGCCTGGGAGGTAATGTGATCACAACATGGGAACAGATGAAGGAGAAGTTTCTAGCCCAATATCAAGACTATTGCCGGACGAAAATCTGGGGGACCTTGTGGAAAGACTCCAGTATAATCTGCAGAGATTTGATCACCCCAATGTAAGTAAAGATATTCTTAAGACAATATTATTGAAAGGGGTAAGGGATGATTGTTTAGATATGCTAAATATGCTTGGTAAGGGGGATATATCTAAAGAATTGTATGATGAAATCGTCAACCTCTGCAAGAGATGTTCAAGAGGAGCTGCAAATAGATCAAAAAGCAGGGATAATACTTATTCAAGAGTCCAAAAATCAGCGAGTGGGGGATCAACAAGAACCAAAATAGGTAATTTACTTGAAGAATTTAAAACTGAAATGTTAAGCTCTTTTGCTTCACAAATTGATACCTTGTAGGTTAATAGGAAACAAGCAGAGGTAGAAGCTGCTTTGGCTGTCTTCTGTCCTAAATGCAAAGAAAAACATCCACTAAGGGAATGCCCATTGGACAAGGTACCAATTTTCACCATTTGTGAGAAGGACCATGAAACTCAACAAGGCCCTTCTTTACCAGGGATAAAAGCAGCGTTGCAACCAACTGAGGAGGAAGCTAAAATAGTTTATTTGCTGACACAGAGGAGGCAATGGAAACCACGAGGACAAGGTACGAACTCTAATATGGAATTTAATCATTGGAATAATTATCCTTCTTTTAATTAAGAAAACTACCCGCCCTTCAACCAAATACAATACCCACCCTTTAATCAAATGAATTTCCCACCCATGCAACCAACCCCTCCCTTTGTAGACCCTGCAATGTGGACTCCTTGGCCTCCGCAACAATCTTATTTTAATCAATGGAACCCAAACTAGAGAGCTCAACAAATTCCGTTCCCAAACCAATTTCCTCAGTTTCAGCAACAACTCTCTCTCTCATCAAGTGCTCCACCGAACAATCAGACAATGAAACCCCAATTGCCTGTACAACCAAACCCTAACCCTAATAATAATAAAACTGTGCAAGTCATCGATATTCAGAACCTGCCTACATCTCCTGTGCAGTGTAGTGATATTCATTTACGATCTGGGAGAGTAGTTGAGCCAATTATTGATGATATTACCTCTTCGGACACTGACAAAGAAGAGAGAGAAAAGAATAATTTACCTAATAAGGGTGTTGAAACAGTTGAGCCACCCTCTAATAAAATTGCTGAAACAGTAGAGCCACCATTTCCTGAGCAGCTAGCTCTCACTAATACACCTAAGCCGCCTGCTTTTAATCTTCTAGGGGAATTTCAGAATCTTTATGTTAAAATTCCACTTTTACAAGCACTCAGAGATGTACCAATTTATGCCAGAACCGTCAAAGACATTTGCATCAAGAAACCTGGTAGGAAAGCTAAAGATCCCCTTACAGTTCATGTGATGGGTGATCTAGCTGCTTTAATGTCGGGAAAAACTCCTCCTGTAAAATATGGTGATCCAAGCCATCCTACGGTCACAGTACAGGTTGGAAAAACTATTGTTTCATGAGTTCTGGTAGACTTAGATGCTACTATAAATATTATGACCCTTGAAACTGCACAAATATTACAGTTGAAAAAAGTAATCAAAGCGACACCAACCATCGTGGAATTAGTTGACCATTCCACAATCAAACCAGAAGTGGCTATTGAAGACCTGATCATTTCAGTTGAATCCTGGAACTACCTAGCTGACTTTGTTGTATTACAGACTAATACAAAGTTGGGGGGACATCCTCTGATTTTGGGGAGACCCTGGCTGGCTACAACAGATGCCTTTACCAGCTGTAGATCAGGTTCAATGACAATTTCTAATGGATGTGAACCAAGCAGCTTACTCTTTACCCTCATGCTACACCTATGATTAAAAATGATGAATCTTTATGGTTAGACTATCAGGATAATGACACTCAACCCATTTTGACCATTGGACAAACCTTAACTCTTAAAGACACCACGGAAGATGAAGTAATTAGTATTTTTATTTCTGAACCTTCCTCGGTCACTTCTGAAACATATAATCAGTTAACTTCAATTTTGGAATCTGAAACCCAGGAAAAGCTTAAACCTGAAAATTTACCTCAAACATCAACTGCCATTTTCTCTAAAAGCATAACAGTAGAAATCAAACCTGGCAAAACATTGAAAATAAACCCCAATTTATCAGATGCTGAAACACAACAGCTAATGAAGTTTCTTCGTGAAAAAAAGGAAGCATTCGCATGGGACTACATAGACATGAAGGGGATCTCTCCTGAATTATGTACTCATCATATATATATTAAGGAGGGGTGTCGACCAGTCTATCAACCCCAGCGGCAAATGAATCCCAATTTGAGGGAAATTGTTAAGGAACAACTTTAAAAATTGCTTAATGCAGGGTTTATATACCCCATATCTGACAGTGAATGGGTTTCTCCATTGGTGATAGTACCTAAGAAAAACAGGAAATGGAGAGTGTGTGTAGATTATAGAGCCTTAAATAAAGCCACTCAAAAAGATCATTTCCCCTTGCCATTCATTGATCAGGTGCTAGACATCTTGTCAGGAAAGAGATTATTTTCCTTTTTAGATGGTTTTAGTGGACATAACCAAATCAAAATTGCACCCCAATACCAAGACAAGACCACTTTTATTAATCCCTAGGGAAATTTTGCCTATAGATTTCTCCCATTTGGACTATGTAATGCTCCAGCAACATTTCAAAGAGAAGTGATAGGAATCTTTTCTGATATGTTTAATGACTATATGGAGATATTTATGGATGACTTTACTCCTTATGGTGTGACTTTTGAAGATGCATTACAAAACCTTGATAAAGTACTTAAACGATGTATACAAGCTCATCTTTCCTTTAGTACTGAAAAATGTCATATGATGATGAACGAAGGAATTGTACTGGGACACTTCATTTCATTCCTAGGGATTCAAGTAGATCCATCCAAAGTATAGGTAATTCAGACTCTTCCTATCCCTAAAACACAAATTGATGTAAGAATTTTTTTAGGACATGCTGGATATTAAAGAAGATTTATCAATTTTTTTTCTAAAATAGCTTCTCCTCTGTTTGTGTTACTTATGAAAAATGTTGAATTTAAGTGGACTGATGCCTGTCAGAAAGCATTTGATGAACTTAAGCATCAGTTGTCTACAACTCCTATTCTAAGGGGACCTGATTGGGCACTTCCCTTTCATATATCCTCTGATGCTTCGGATGCTGCAATTGGAGCTGTCTTGGGACAAGAAGAAAATAATATTCCTTATGCTATCTATTTCATTAGTAAGAATATGACCCCTGCTGAGCTTAATTACAAAGTTACCGAAAAGGAATTTTTAGCAGTCATTTATGCTATTAATAAATTTTGACATTACATTACTGGTTATCCTACTTTTGTTCATACTGACCACTCGACTATTAAGTATTTAATGAACAAATCTGTCACAAATGCTCGAGTTACCAGGTGGTTATTGTTATTACAAGAATTTGATATTACAATTGTAGATCGACCAGGTAAAGAAAATGTAGTTGCTGATTTTCTTTCTCGGATAAAAACTGATGATAATACTCTAGTAGATGACTCCTTTCCTAATGAATACTTGTTTGCAATATCTGCTCACTCACCTTGGTATGCAGACATTGCCAATCATTTGGTTGCAGGGAAGATACCATCACACCTATCACACCGGGAGAAAAGAAAGATCATTCAACAAAGTGCTACTATAGCTGGATAAGTGGGTGTATTTTTCATACAGGACTTGATCAGGAAATTCGAAGATGTATTAGAGAAGATGAGGTTTATGATATACTGAAGGCTTGTCATGATGGCCCTTGTGGAGGGAATTTTGCTAATAAGAGAACAACACATAAAATTCTCATGATGGGTTATCATTGGCCCTCACTTTTCAAGGACACAAAGAAATATGTCAGGGCCTATGATAGCTGTTAGAGAATGGGTCAACCTAATCATAGAGATGAAATGCCACTAAACCCCCAGGTAATACTTGAACCCTTTCAAAGATGGGCTCTGGACTTTATAAGACCCATCAATCCTCCATATGATAGAGGGAAAAGTTCCCCTAGGGCTTTTTGGGTTGAAACCCTAGCAGACTGAAATTTATATATTCAAAGAAACATGCATTCATACAACCATTATGCTATTGTAAGCAAAGTCTATGATAAGGGTACGTACCTTTGGTCCTACATTTGAGAAGGCCTTTAGGGTCCAAACCCTTCTTGGAGTTCCCTTCTTCTCTTTTGTCCTGCAAAACAACCAATTCAAAAAATACAGCAGTACATGGACAAAAACTTATAAAGAAACCATCTTCATGTTATAAGGAAAGGTAGTTAGTTATGAAATCCAAACAACCATTTACATATGAATTCTAAACATGAATATCATTAACATAAAGAAGATTCATTTCGGGAACCAAGACATGTGTTTCTTTTATTATAGACAAATAAAGTACATAAAAAGGAATATTTTCACCTGAGTCACCTTCAGCAGGCTCCAAGCAAAGCTTCCTTCTGGATCTGTTCCAGCCTCAAGCCTCTAACAAAACTCCTTCCATGACTCTCTCCATGATGTCATAAATGGTGGATGAACATCAACACACAAGGAAACAAAGATTTCCTGTACAAAATGGGGGAAGTGCAGAAGGCACAAGGGACTTCAGACCTAGTCAAGGGAAAAATCTCAGCATAATAACCTTTCTCTCTCTTCTCTCCCTCATTAGGCCTTCCCTTTGAGGTCTTTTTATACCATCTCCAAAGTAGTTTTTTAGTTAGGAGTTGGTTGGGAACAGGTGGGCCAGGGGCACTAACAGGTGATCAGCAGGTAAAACTCACGATCCCCGCCCGAAAATAAGGAGTTCTATATTTTATTAAGTTTTTTAATACATACACGCGGGTTGGCTATACACATACCCGCGTATACAAGAGTTTAGCTCAGGACAATGTCATGTATAAGGGATAAAACACTTTTTTTTTTTTATTTTAGGACCAGGTCTGGAAGGAGGGGTTGCCCTAGGCCATGAGTACAGCATCACAAACCATAAAAGTGAGATTTGGAGCTATAACAGATGCCCCCTAATATATGAGGTCAGAAGGGGTACATGATGGCCGAAATATATTATGCGAGTACATGGAAAGGAAGTCTGTCAAAAACTGAGGAGGACTTCACCAGAATTCAGCCTGCTAAGCCACCAAAGGAGATCAGAAAGAAACACTTTCTGAGGCGGGCATACCCATGCTCAAAAAAAGTAAAGCATGTCCACATATCAAGTACAAGCGGATCCACTAAGTATACAAGTATAAATGACTGAAAGATACATAATGGATCATCTGATCATAATGAACAAGTACATGTCTGAATATCACATATAAGACTGTCAATGATGCTGAAAGATGCAATAGATCACTGATATCAAAGATTGATCCCCAAAAGGTACCAACTGAACATGATGGAATAGGATGGTACTACACTGAAAACTTAGGTTCCAGCATATAGAATGTTGCCATGACTGACTGCAACATGTAAAGTGGAGTGGTATCAACTAGCATCAATAGGAGCAACTGTCAAGTGAACCAATGAATGCTGATACAACCTGAGGTCTTCACCGACCGCCGTGGTACATTTCTACACCATGGGAATAAATGATCTAAAGTCGACCATGTGAGAAATCGTTTGATTACCTGTCATTGATGTATACCGTTAACAAACATGAGACTACTCACCAATAATGATAATGAGCGTCAAGGTACCCAGTACAATCTAACAAGTGTGAATAGATGAGATGGAGTCGAACACCTGTAAGAATCTATCAATCAGGAGACAATTATGGTTTCCCACTGTCGATAGCGAAGGATCTACCACTAATGACTGCAAACCCCAAGGCACTGCCAAATGGACTCTAGATCTTTGCCCCAAAGCAATGAGTCGGAGTCGATAGGGAAAGATCTGCTAGAAGGAAGGCATTAAGGCATCCTTCATCAATCTAGCATGAGTGTAACCCGTAGGCAATAATGTGGAAGGAATCAGAAGAAAAAGATGTAGTAACCCAACCGAAGTACGTTTCCGGCGTACACAAGATGTGGCTAGCGCACGGCAGAAACCCTCTGAACCAACCAATAATGAAAGCTAACACAGAGGCGAGGTATCCACCAATAGGGTCAAATGGAAACCAAGGTACTACACGAATCCCAATGTGTGATAATGTAAGCTGATGTCGAACACAAGGGAAACCACTCAGTCAAAGACCCATGATATTGATCGATGTTGAGCACAAGGTGACCTATCAATAATGAAAATAGGGCCAGGGTGTAGCTCTAGGCCTGTCCTTAGAGCAATATGTCATCGTCGATAAGGACAAGACCCGCCAGCAAGAAGTCAATGGGGACCTTCTCAAACCGGCATGAGTAAAGGACCAATATAACTAATGTGTTGATAGACATGACACTGACAACCAGGGATGGCCGACTGAAAAATGAGTCAAGAGACACTGCAGAGAGGCCGACTCGGGTTAACTTCGCTTGAACAAAAGCACAACTCAATGTGACTATGTGGTAGCATATGATGACTCTGTATAAGTTCTCCATGCAGGAGGCATGAACGAACCCCCCATACGATTGGAAGAGATAACCAATCGGTGGAGAACTGACTCAATAACAAGGTTATGGCGTACCTAAGTCAAACTAAATCCCACCCATATGGAGGAGACTTTTTTTTGAGTGCTTTGTTCAAGGGTGACACAACTGACCCTAGCTGCCAACAATAAATGGAAATAATGTCCCGTTCCTACTCTTTTTGGAATATTTAATTTTTTTGTCCTTTTCTGTTAAGCCAGAAAAAGAATAAAAGAATGTTATGGTAAAGTGGAAAGAACGAGTGTCGGTGAAACAGATGATCTAGTTCCTGGGAAAGGAACGTTCCTATGCTCAATGCAGGGAGGTGAAAACTGGTCAGTGACACTCAAAGGTATGTTCCTTCCACGGGTCAAGGTGTGTCAAGCTGCAGAAGTCAAAGGTATGCAAGGTTGATTTTGCAGACGTCATGGTCAAAAGTTGGCTTAAACATGAGTCCAAGTGAAGCCGGCTCTAGGCCAAAAGGTGCAAGTGGTCAACATGCAATGCATTAGTACAACTCAACACAAAGGAGCCTCTAGGGTATAAGGCCAGAACAAAGCGGAGAAGCTAAGAGGAATGAGTCTTCAACGCATAAGTCATGGCGGGACTACAGAGGACTCCTGAGCCTACTCAAATCGGAGCAGCATGAGCAACAAATGTCAGTGAGGTGCTAACTAGGATGCCCATGTAAAGGATGGCTCTACCATCGTGTCATGATTTAAAGAATCGGTGAGTGAAGATGGCTTACGAACCATAACATGATGGGATCGACCCTATGGCAGATGTATTGGTCAAATGGAGGCTAGTATGCATAATGCAACGGAAAAATGGTGTCCCTAACCTATATGCCAGTAAGAACACGATACCTGCAGCGTCATGTGGTTGGCATGCCACGTGACTGGGTTCGCATTTTTTGGCGTGTGGCCAATGCTATAGTGACATACTTAGATGCCCATCCTGAGCCGAGGCATTAGATATGTCGGACATGATTATGGGCATTTGAGTCCCAATTTTGTATATTTTTTTGACACACATATGTACACTCGAGACGTTTTACGATATATATATATATATATATATATATATATATATATATATACAGTTTGACTTTTTGATGCTTGATTTTATTATGATGAATGATTGATGTGCCAGTCTAATGCCTGATTAGCGATAGAATCAGTTAACCAATTATGAGATCTTGGAATGTGCAAATAATTAATATAAATAAATGATCTTTGCAACAACCTCACCCTTAAATACTAGCGATATAAAGATGGATCCCGTACCTGATAAATGTTATTCAATTGAGACACTATCAATTGAGAATCAAGATATACTACCAACGAGTCGATCCCATGAGAGATTGCCTCGGATAATAAATTAATAACAGCAGTATACTCGGCCATATTGTTTGAAGTAGGACCGATGCACACGCATCTTGATGCCATCGATTGACCAGTTGGATAATAGAGTACCCAAGATGCGGAAGCAAGATTCCGAGTGTGCCGACTAGCACCATCGGTGAACCCAAAATAGACCAAATCATCCATCAACACCTGCCACAACAGACCAAAAAGTGCTGATATCAGAAAAATTCTCGATGAAATATGTACAAATATACATAAAGTACAAAGAAGCCATTGCCTGACCAAAACTAAGCAAAGTACTTCTTTAGGTAGAGCCCGTTTCGGGGCTCCGCCAGCTTGTTTCCCTCAAAGTCGATTAACTCATACGACCCTTTTTCTAAAACTCGTTTAATAATGAAAGGACCGTACCACATAGGCTTAAATTTGCCTGCCCCCAAGGCGTCTTTATCTTGGTCGTAGACCAAGACAAGGTCACCTTTAGAAAAGACTCGAGGACGAACAGACTTATCATACTGGGTTTTAACCCTTTTCTTATGGGCCTCATTCATCGTGGCGGCATCTCGACGCTGCTCATCGAGATGCTCCAAGTGAACTAGGCGCTCTTCGAGACTCGAAGTCTCAGGAAGAAGCTCAACAACCAACTTAAGAGATGGAATTTCACATTCAACCAAAAAGATAGATTCCATCCCATAAACCAACTGAAAAGGAGTAAAACCAGTAGCCATTTTGATGGAGGTTCGGTATGCCCAAAGAGCCGAATTCAACATAATGTGGCAATTGGACCGATTTTTATTGATTATCCGTTGGAGTATCGTCTTAAGAGTTTTATTGACTGCCTTGACCTATCCATTGGCCTGAGGATAATAAAGGGATGAATGCTCCTGGCGGAAACCTAATTTAAGAGCCAATTCGGACATCAGTTGATTCTGGAAATGACTGCCATGGTCAGTGGCAATCTCTCTTGTGATACCGAATCTTGAGATAACTTGATTGAAAAGAAACAAAGCTGTCGTGTCACTATCGTTCCTATAAGTAGGCATGGCCTCAGCCCACTTCGTAAAGTAGTCTACAGCCACGATAATGTACTTTTGATTCGCCGCGGAAGGCAGATTACAAGTCGTAAAATCAATACCCCACTTAATAAAGGGACCGACGGTGACAACGGGAAAGAGGGGAGCTGGATGCGTGCGCATCTTGCAAGTAAAAATTTGACATGGGTGACAGCGTTTGACCACTTCCACACAGTCGTTAAAGAGTGAAGGCCAAAAATAACCGGCACGTAAGATGCGTTGGGCTGTAGCAAGCCCTGATAAATGGCCACCACAAGCTCCACTGTGGCAGTCATTTAGCACAGACTCTCCTTCCTCTAAGGTTAAACAGCGTTGAAGGATGGAATCAACCCCTCGACGGTATAATGTGTCACCAATGATAACATAGTTTTTAGCCAGGTGACGTAATTTTCGATGTTCATCTTTGGAGAAAGTAGAGGGAAACTTCGAAGTCTGGAGATAGACAATGATATCTCCATACCAAGGGTCGAGTGAAGAGATGAGAAATAAATGTTCGTCGGGAAAACTTTCCTCATAAACAGTATCCTCTCCACAAGGAAGCTCAGAAATTAGCTCTGCAAAAACCATGGATTTCTTAGACTTGGCAGACAAGAACTCGAGATCGAATTCTTGCAAAATGACTATCCATCTATTACATTTGCCCCCAATCACTCGCCTACTGAGGACAAATTGAAATGGATTGACCGCCGCTAAGACAAAATTTTGCGTAGCAAGATATAATGACGGAGCCTCTAGACAGCGTGGACAGCCGCCAAGGCCAACTTCTCAACTGGAGAATAGTGGAGTTCAGGACCAATTAAGCCTCGACTCAAATAATAAATCACGTGCTCGACGAGAGCATCATCCTCCTGAACTAGAACCATACCAATGGTTGATTCTGCTGCGGCGAGATATAAAAGGAAGTCTCTACCATAATCCGGTGGACTCAAAAGCGGGGCAGAGACTAATGCCTTTTTCAAAGCATCAAATGACCACTGTGCAAAGTTGTCCCACACAAATGGAACTCCTTTTCGTAGCAAACGCATAAACCCTTTAGTGATCTCGCCATAGTTTGCTATAAACCGCCTTAAGAAATTAGCCTTCCCTTGAAGACTTTGAAGTTGTCGAATAGAGGACGGGGGAGGCAACTGAATTATGGCCTCAACCTTGAAGGGATCAACCCGAATCCCTTCATTGGACACGATGAACCCTAACAACTGACCGGACGTAACTGCGAAAACGCACTTGTTGGGATTCAACCGAATTTTATAAAAACGACATCGTTCAAAAACTAATCGAAGATGACTAGGATGATCAGTTCTCTTTCGAGAACGAGCAGCGAGATCATCCAAGTATGCCTCGATGACATGTTTGATGTCCTGGAAAGCATATGACATGGCCCGCTGAAAAGTGGCTCCAACATTTTTAAGACCAAAAGGCATCTTTCTATATGCAAAGGTAACCCAGGGACATATAGAAGCTGTCTTATGTTGATCTTCAGGACGGATAGAAATTTGATTATAACCCGAAAAACCATCCATGAAGGAAAAAAATTCATTACCCGCACACTCATCGATAAACTGATCAATGAATGGCGTGGGGTAATTATCTTTTGGACAAGCCTTGTTTAGGTCCCTAAAATCGATGCATACGCGGATTGTTCCTTGCTTTTTGTCCACAGGGACTGGATTAGAAACCCAATCAGTAAGAGGAACAGGGTATATAAAACCCGCCCTTAGCAGCTTCTCAACCTCAACTTTGATAGCTGCTGATTTCCTAGGGTTAACCGGTCAAAGCCTTTGACGAACTGGTTTCGCGTTTTCATACGTCTTGATCTCATGTTGAACTATAGAAGGATCAATGCCAGGCATTTCTTCATAAGACCAAGCAAATACATCACGATATTCCTTGAATAGGTCGGTGTAAATTTGAATTTCTTTAGGGGAAGACACAATTCCGATGAAGATATTCTCGATGACGTTATGGTCCCTAGATATGTTTATAGGTATCGTTTTTGAAATTACCGACATATTACCTTCGGCACGAATGTGTGCTGGAGCCAAAGGGTTTGACACTGTACAAACATCACTATTGAGGAGTTCGGAGAATCTAGATTCTACTTCCTTCAATGGAGGAAGAAAGTATGAACGATGGTGTAAGTCTTCCCAAGGTCGATCTATACCCATCATTACATTGAGGATTGCTTCTACAGAAGGTAAAACCGAATCTAAGTAGTCCAAGGCAGAGGTAGAATCAAGGCTCCAAGCCGGGGCCACATGACCATCTAACTCCTTTTAGGAAAAAGGAGTAGAATGGTTGTCTGCAGAGTCTACGATAGACTGATATCTAAGTTCAGCTGCAGATATAGGGAATGCCATTGCATTTGCTTGCCCTTCAACTAATGTGGTCGTAGGTGAAGGCAAGGTCCAAGGGTCTGAAAAATAACGAGTTCGAAAGAACTCTTCTCGAGGAGACTCCTTAGATGATGAAATAGCATTGATTTTAGTGAAAGGAGAGGGAAGATCAAATGTACCCATCAATGAGGAATACATCCCTACTCCTAAATTCTCAGTAGGCGAGCGAGGGTTATCCACTAAAGGGACAGTAGAGTTAGAGCTTGCTTGAGGATCGACTGGACAATAGTCCAATTGATCAACCTTAACGATTTTCCCCTCATGAGGAAAGCAAATGACACGAAACAGAGTCGAAACAACGGCATCCATCTCGTATACCCAGTTCCTTCCTAATAGGAGATTATAGTCTAGGTTAGCGTCTACGACCTCTACTTCAATATTGATGGCCTTTCCCCCAACACATATAGGAAAGGTCGGGATAATCCCATGCGGCTTATGAGAATGACCATCAAATGCAGTCAAGATGGTGGGTGAAGGAACAGCCGAAGGTGATCCAATAGCCTTCCAGCATGACATCGACATGATGCATGTGGAAGCTCCTTCATCTATCACGGTGCAAAAAATATTGATTTTTCGGTATGTAGACTTTATTTGGAAAGCCATATGATGAGGGAGTCGCTTTTTGACATTTAACATGTCAAAAGTGAGCACTAAAGAGTTAGCTGGATCGACTGCTCCAATTGCGGAGAGTAAAGCACTTCTCTGAGCCGGACACGACTGGAGAACCTCTAAAGCGGACATGGCGCACGGACTCTGAGCCAGATCCTCCACAATGGAGTAATTCTGGGCGGCCCTAGCATTAGGATTAATCGTCGCGCGTTTAGCGGAACCTTTTGGTATCCGTGGTATAGTCTCGACAGGGGTCACTCAATATGAAGGTCAGTACTTCCGGGAATAGTCTTGTCTTTGGAAGTTTCGGCTTCACCATAATCACGTGACCGAGTAGCCACATGGACGTTAGAACCCATCATGAACACATTTGACAATTTTTCCCCTTCCTGGTTGCCCTAGCGGAGGTTCCAGGGTTTGAACTCGCGCCAGCAAAAAGTTGTTGCCCTTGGGGAAACGGGCTGGTTAACACAGCTTGAGAACTAGAAGTCCCTTGCAATCCTAACAAGCGCTGAGCATCTTCAATCTTAGGGCAGAGATGAGTTAGATGATCTCCATTGCACAATTTGCATGGAAACTTGACTTTCTTTCTCGACTCATTTCTACCACCACCAGCGTTGTTGTCGGATTTATTTGCATCAGGCTTCCCATCCTGGTTCTTTTTCTTACCTCGTCCTTTCTTTTTCCCATTGGAATTTTGATTTCCTTTGGGGTTATCAGATTGGATGGCATTTATTGAAGAAGTTTGGGAAGCGGGAGGATTAGACGATGTGACTTGGTTGTTAGAAGCAGCTTGTAAGGACAACTGCTGCAATTGATTCAACAAGTTCACTGTAGTTGTGTCTACTGACCCAACGATACCATCTGTGTGCGGACCTGGCTTCGACTTAGCTACGTCAACCGTAGATCGAGGAGAATTTGGCAAGTATTTTTGTAGGATCCCAGACTGAGAGTAGATCAATTCTAATTGATGGGCCCTAAAAATGGCTTGCTCCTCAGAATAGACCCCAGACATGGAGACATCCTTGGAGATCTCGGGTTGTAACAACTTCAAAAACCACTCAAGATGGTACTTCGGAGGGATTTCGGCTTTAATGAGCCTCTTTCTCCGTCTCCATTCCTGAATATGGTCAGAAATGTGGGTTGCCTTATCCTGACGAAAGGTGGCTAGAAGTTCAGTTCCGACGTCATAGCGGATAGGCAACTGGAAATGATTTAAGAAAATGTTGGCTAAGTCAGCGAATGATGTAAAGCTGCCCCCTGGCAACTCTATATACCATTTGGCCGCATTACCAGTCAAGGTGCGCTGAAAGAGTCTCAACCTAATCGAATCATCGATAAGGGAGTTAGATGAGCACCACAAATGGAATGTGGTTACATGGCCACCTGGGTCCTGACCACTCTTCCCTTCGAATTTTGGAATGTCCGAAGGAAGTTTGGTTGGGACTAGAGGCCAGGCCGGATTGTACTTGATTGGGTCATTTGTTAACTTAGTGAGATCTGCCAAGTTCAACGTTGCCAGAAACGGAATCCTAGGAGGACCTTGGGGATTCCACCCAGATTGGGCAGAACTCCCAAAGCTCTGAAAAGATTCTCCTGGAATTTGGGAGGCACCAGGCTGCCCGAAGTAACCAGTAGAACCGACTGAACCAAAAGGCAAGCCTTGTGGTCCAGCGAAATTCGGAGTTTGACCAACTCTGGCCGTATAGCCTCCATAACCATCAAAGTTTCCTCCTGAAGGATTGTAAGGAGTTGATAACCCCTGATACGGATTCCAAGCCGAAGCTAGGGGAGGAATACTTTGGAACGAACTAACCGTGGAGTATGGCCTATTCCCTTGTTTGCCGATAAAGGGATTCTCAGTTCCCGCGTTACTAACCCTAGGGTTATTCCAACCTTGGAAAGGATTGTTGCTTTGTCCTACAGAAGAAAAAGGCATGGATCCTACCGTCGGGTTGGAATGTGGTATATGACCACTTCCGAAAGGAAAACCCTGGAATGAAGTTGATCTGCCCATCTTAGACGTAGTGGCACTAAATGGAACCGATGGAATACCTTGTGAGTGGGTGCCAAATGGGAAGAATCCAGTACCAAAAGCATTGGTTTGGGTATTTCCACTCATGGACGGAATGGAGGTAGACCCAACTAAACATGTGCTAGCAAAAGATCCAAACAAGGAAGCAGAGGAGATGGAAATGGTTCCCCCCCTTGCACCGATGTTGGGGTTTGCATAGTCGTAGCACTTGTAGAAGCCATGCTTCCAGTAGTGGTCATCGATGGTAAGCGTGTAGCGTAACCTGGACTTGACGGTCTATGCGTCAGAGTCCCAACGAATTGCAGTACGTCTAGATGACTAGATGGCAATGGAGAATTTGGAGCCGCTAACGACTTTGAAAGTTCTTCTACCTCTATGTTATTCTCCGCTTCAAAGAGAACTCGAGAAAGGACTGGAGTGTCCCTCTCTTGTTCAGAAGTGCCAGGCCTTGCTTGGCCGCTAATGCCCCCGAGAGGAGGATCAATCCCCAATGTGTCAACCGGCGTGGGACGGAACCCACCGGTAGTATTTCCTCTGCGCCTTCTAGGAGAAGGCTCTAAACTTGGTGGCGAAAGACTACGAAGTCTTCGAGACCGTCTAGGAGATCGGTCAACCACTTTGAATTTTTTGTTATGATCTAACTAAAGACTCAAAAAATTGAAAGCTAGGCAAACTAGGAGCACAGAGCACACACTATAAAGTCCCTAAAGATACAGCCAGTCAAACAACTTCCAAGTATTTCTGCTCCGGGTGATTAGGACCAGACACCAAAATACAAGAAAGTGAAATAAGGGGCCTTCCGAGGATAGTCTGGGATGATGAGGGCCCAGTCCTATCAGCGAAGGTATCAGAGGAAGTTACGCTGACCTCCTAACAACAACCTGTGCCGGTGCAAGCCCCCAAGCTTCGCAAGGGTGCCCTCCAGTAGTAATGTCGAGAGTGATGCAACGTCAACCTCATGTGCCACGGGATTCCCATCCGCAACCACCTATGTAGTTCCCTAGGAGCAGCAACTATGGATACCAACTCATCGTAGAAGCCAGGCGGAATAGTCGTGAGGTAAGTTCGGACAAGTAGGAGAGGGGTATCTCTCTTCCCTGTCTTCTCATACCCTCGTGCTTAACTCCCAGATCCGGAGCTTTCCTGGTCTTCCTAACGCTATTGGATTTTCTCTCGTTATTCAGACTCCTACGTTTGACGTTTATATGGCCTTGGAGAGTTAACTCTCCACTCACCTAATCCAAGGCCCTAAAATCCTAATCTTGTTGGTGTAACTAACTAAAACAAAAAGTTCTAGTGAATTTTAGTTAGCGCTTGATTTTATTATGCTGTTCTTTAAGTCACAAGTTAACGGAAGTGAAACTAGTGGTGTTTTTTGACGCAAAAGAAATTAATAAAAACTTAACTACATGCACATGCACTTTTTCGTTTTTCGATGAAGAGCAATTTCTATAGGGTTCAGAGGTACTTCTAATAAAACAATTTTTTCTTTTCTTTTCATTAATACACACTTCACACTCACAAAAGCTAACAAAGCTATGTATTCCTAAAAAGGGGATGCAAATCTATCCTAATGCAACAACTATATGTGGATGCAAGATCCAAAACTACTCTAAAAACAAAAAATGAAAGTTGCTTGCTTATCAATCTTTATCTTGCCACTTAAAATGCCTAGATGGAATATGAAATGTTACCATTCATTTCGTCTAAACACTAAAAGCAAGTTCTATGACAAACATAAAGCACTTTCACTTACTAAATGGAAACCAAATGAAAAGCAAGTTCAAAAAAGCAAAACTAAGATTTTCAAAAGATTTTCTTCAAAGCAACAAACAAAAAAGTCTTTTAAAAAATTGCTCTCAACAACACTGAAACTTGTGATTGAAGAATAGGCAATTAAACACTTTTGAATTGACACCACACAATGGATGAAGACTCCACAAAAATAAATGTGTTTAAAATCGCTCTTAACAATCAAAAGCAGCAATGGAAGCTTTGGCAATGAAAACCAAAAGATCAAAAAGACAAATTCCAAGAAAGTGTCAATCAACAACTTTCATGAAACAAAGAAGTGGATGGTCACAAAGTGGTTTTCTCAAGCAAACAAAAAGTCACCCAAAAGCAAGATTAACACAAAGATTGAATTCAATCTTCCTACCCTGATGAAATAGAGCAACCAAGATTCCTAGCAAGAAATCTTGCGTGTTTTAGCAAAAAACGATGACGCTTGCAATCAACAAAAAACAAGACCAATACCCCTTATAATCAGAGAGAATTCGAAACAAGATGCTCGCTGTAAAACAAATAAGTGATACTGGAAAATGACTATTTCAAACTGACTCAAACCACCAGACAAACCTCAGAGACTAAAAAGATTTATATATCTTGAAAATTGCAATATATACACGACTTTACTTATGTACAGATTGCGTGTATACGCGACTGTGTTTGAGGAAACCTGCGTATACGCGGGTTCACTCAAAGAAACAAGCGTATATACGCTTCTGTATCTAAGAAAAACAATGTATATGAAAAGCTTCAAGAAAAATAAAAAAAACAAACTAAAGAAACTGGCAAAGCTTAAAGTTCAAAAACAGACCAGACAATAACAGCAAGCAGACAAGGCAGCTGAGCCCTTATTGGCTTGAAAAATACCCAAACTAGGAACAACAAGAGTGTTGTCCCCAGTGGAGTCGCCAATTCTGATAGAGGGAAAAGTTCCCCTAGGGATTTTTGGGTTGAAACCCTAGCAGACTGGAATTTATCTATTCAAAGAAACATACATTCATACAACCATTATGCTATTATAAGCAAATTCTATGATAAGGGTACGTACCTTTGGTCCTACGTTTGAGAAGGCCTTTAGGGTCCAAACCCTTCTTGGAGTTCCCTTCTTCTCTTTTGTCCTGCAAAACAACCAATTCAAAAAATACAGCAGTACATGGACAAAAACTTATAAAGAAACCATCTTCATGTTATAAGGAAAGGTAGTTAGTTATGAAATCCAAACAACCATTTACATATGAATTCTAAACATGAATATCATTAACATAAAGAAGATTCATTTCGGGAACCAAGACATGTGTTTCTTTTATTATAGACAAATAAAGTACATAAAAAGGAATATTTTCACCTAAGTTACCTTCAGCAGGCTCTAAGCAAAACTTCCTTCCGGATCCGTTCCAGCCTCAAGCCTCTAACAAAACTCCTTCCATGACTCTCTCCATGATGTCATAAATGGTGGATGAACATCAACACACAAGGAAACAAAGGTTTCCTTTACAAAATGGGGGAAGTGCAGAAGGCACAAGGGACTTCAGACCTGGTCAAGGGAAAAATCTCAGCATAATAACCTTTCTCTCTCTTCTCTCCCTCATTAGGCCTTCCCTTTGAGGTCTTTTTATACCATCTCCAAAGTAGTTTTTTAGTTAGGAGTTGGTTGGGAACAGTTGGGCCACAGGCACTAACAGGTGATCAGCAGGTAAAACCCGTGATCCCCGCCTGAAAATAAGGAGTTTTATATTTTTTTAAGTGTTTTAATACATACACGCGGGTTGGCTATACACATACCTGCGTATACACGCGTTTAACTCAGGGCAATGTCGCGTATAAGGGATAAAACACTGTTTTCTTTAAATTTTAGATCCAGGTCTGGAAGGAGGGGTTGCCCTAGGCCATGAGTACAACATCACAAACCATAAAAGTGAGATTTGGAGCTATAACACCATCCAGTCAAAGAGTTTATATATTGGTTTGTACAAATTATATGACTAAATGGGTGGAAGCTAAGGCACTTACTAGAGCTAATGAGGAATCTGTTTTAACCTTTTTATTTGAAGAAATCTTTGTTAGGTTTGGAGTGCCTAGAGAACTAGTCATAGATGGAGGACCTCCTTTCAAATCTCATGGTTTTAAAGATATGCTTCAAAAATATCATATTAATCATAAAATGACTACACCTTACCACCCCCAAGCTAATGGTCAGGTGGAAAGTACAAATAAAGTCATAGAGGCCATTTTAACAAAAACAGTGAAGGAGAATAGGAAGGATTGGTCTCAAAGGTTGCCTGAGGCATTATGGGCTTACAGAACTACCTGGAGGAACACTACAGGTTTTCAACCTATGAATTGGTTTATGGTAAAAGTGTTGTTTTTCTTATGGAATTTGAAATTAAAACCTTAAGAACTGCTTTAGCTGTTAACCTTGATTTGACTGATGCACAAACAGCTAGGTTGCAGCAGCTTCAGGAATTGGATGAAAAAAGGTTGGATGCCATCCATCAAACAACTATGATTCAACAGCAAAGAACCAGGTGGCATGATAAAACTATTAAGCATAAGCAGTTCCAAAAAGGTAATTGGGCTCTATTGTATGATTCTCAGTTTGAAAATTTTCAAGGAAAATTACGAACAAGGTGGCTGGGACCTTACGAGATAGATACTGTTTTTCCCAATGGAATAGTAAGGCTCCTAACAATTGATGATTCTAGAACACCATTGTTAGTGAATGGGTATCGGCTCCATCTGTACCAGCAACCTATTTCTAAGGAGGATTTTAAGGCCACTTGCATGGTAGATTCACATTATATCTTTTTGGGGGAGCCTGCTGCCCCTCATTGCATTTAATCTCTGCATTATATATTTCTTTATTAGATTAGATTTCTTAACTAATAATCCCTATCAAGGGTTGCCATGTTACAATCTATTATTTTTCAGGTCTCATACTGGGAGGCTGGTTGAAGAGAACAATTGTATTGCAAGAAGGATTAAGTTTCATTTTTGGAAACATTCTCATCTCACCTCAGTTCGCAACTCATTCCCCCACATTACCTCTCAGCGACATTTTCCTATTTTTCTTTACAGCAACATCTCTCTCAATTTTTTCCGTTGTTGAAACACTAACTTTTCCCCATTTTCCCCGTTGCTGAAACACCAATTTCTCCATTGCTGAAATAGCAACTTTTCCCATTTTCCCTAAAACACCAATTTCTTTCCCATTTTTACGTAATTGAAACATCAATTCTTCTCAAAAGGATGAATGCATATTATTTTCCATTGTGGGAACCATCTATTGATCCTTATAACTTTGTTCTTTCACTACCTCCTCCTATGTTTATAAAAGCCTTTTATATAAATAACCTCATATTTCAAAACCCTTTTCCATAACTATTGGTGATCTATTAGCAATGACATTATATCTTCAGAATATCAATCAAAGGTAAACATGAGGTATGCGTTTCTTATGTGTAAATATTATTAAACTATAGTTAATGAGAAGATCGTGACATGATTACCACAACCTCTGTACGTTTAAACTCATCATTTTAGCTGTAGTTTGGGGGGGGGGGATGCCAAATTTATGTAATCATTTCACGATATGCCAATCTCCATCATTTTTTTAGCACGATCATATCTTGTCACCCCATCTCTGTCCTATTATGTCACAACTTGATTTGAAAAATTTACTCTGTTTCAGGTGCGGTAACTCGGCTTTGCACTTTGCATTTTACTGAAGCTAGTAACTACGGGAGGTTCTGCTATCCAAAATGAGCCCGGCTCAACAACTCTATTGGAATTACACCCAGAATTATATTAGATTTTTCAGCAGGCAGGCTGGGTAGATTATTTTCGAAGGCTCCAGGGATTTGATCCTCAGCAAGTCCTTGAATTTGCACGTAATTTACGGGAAGGCTACTCTACTGTTCAAGGAATCTGAATTACAGTTTCAGAAGATGATATAGCACAGATTTCATGCCTACCAGCTGCCAGAATTTGATGGTTCAGTCATAAACACATCATTTTGAATGTGCAACAGGAATTCCTTCTACCAGGAGAGCAGGTCGAGCCTAAAGGCAGAGGTGTGGCACTTCATTGATTACCACTTCCATGGTCGATGGTTGCCGAATTTGTCAAGCACTATCTCACCTGTGAAGGACGTTACCAGGTAGTTTATCAGCATGATTTTATCCTGTTGAATCATTTGAGACATGGTCGACTGTTAAATATCCCATATTATCTACTTGGGTGTCTAAAGAATATGTCACATTATTGTTTGAATGCAAAGTACCCACACCTTTCCCTTACCCATCATCGTCTTGTCCAGCTTTTAATTCAGAGGTGTTTTTCCCAAAAAAATCCCCCTTCCCTTAACAACCCACCCCCAGAACCCCATGAAGCTGCTGAAATTCCTCAAGCAGCAGCCGAAAATCCCCAAGAAACTACTAAAATTCCTCAAGCAACAGCCGAAAATCCTCCGGAAATTGCTAAAATTTCTCAAATAGCTGCCGAAACTCCCCAATTAAATGCTGAAAATTCTCAACAGACCCCTGGAATCCCTCAACAAATTGAAAATCCTTCTGCACAACAACTAGGGAGTAGCTTTGATTCCCCACCATCTATAGTATTTAATCCAATTGATCCCTCCACTGCATTGATCCCACCCCATAATTTAGTTGAATCGTCCATTCCCACTGTCCATATCCCTAGTGATGATTCTGATGACAACATTCCCATTGCTAAGCTAAAAAGAAAAAGGCAAGAAAAGGTTGCACCCCTACCAAAAACATGAACAAGAGCCTCAATCAAAGAAACTATCACTCCTGATGACCCTCCTACCCCAGAGAAAGCAACTCATAAAATAAAAACCACTATTCTTCCTACCTTTTTACCTTAACGTCTTCTGAAGAAGCAACTAAAACCACCACCCTAAATTCCCCACCTATTATCCTAAAACCCGATACCCCACCACAGTCCCAAGGCCTTGAATCTTTACCTACCTCACCCTCGGGTATTGAAATGCAAAATGCCCAGGATTTTGTGACATCATTCCTTTCAGAAAACGTAGCTATCACACAAGAACCAGTTATCGATGCAGCAGCTGCCACACAAGAACCAGCTGATGATCCATCAAATTTAGATACCCAAGATGATGAATTGCATGTAGCTACCCCACAAGAACTATCTACTGACTCAGCAGTTGCCACATAAGAACCACCTGTTGATGTCCATAAAACAGATGACCAGGATGCAGCTGCCCCACAACAACCAGCTACTGACTCAACAGTTGCCACACAAGAACCACTTGCTGATGTCCATAAAACAGATGACCACGATGTAGCTACCCCACAAGAACCAACTACTGACTCAGCAGTTGCCACACAAGAACCACCTGTTGATGTCCACAAAATAGATGACCAGGACATAGCTTCTCCATAAGAACCAGCTACTGACTCAGCAGTTGCGACACAAGAACCACCTGCTGATGTCCATAAAACAGATGATCAATATGTAGCTGTCCCACAAGAACCAACCATTGATTCAATAGTTGGTACACAAGAACCACCTGTTGATGAGAAAAATATAGATAATTAGGAACCAGCTACGTAGTCAATAGCTGCCACACAAGAACCATTTGCTGATATGCAAAATTTGGATGCTCGGGATGATATAGTTGTTACAGAACCAGTTGATGATTCAACAGATGTCACACAAAAACTACCTGTTGGGGCTGAAAATAATGAAATTTCTACCAAACAACAGCGCTTCCACCCACTGGAATCAGCTACTGAGACTGTGACTGCTACACAGAGCCCAGTCACCTTGGCTTCCCTTCTATAGGAAAACGAGTTTCTTAAATCAGAGCTCGAGGTTTATAAGAAGGAATTAATAATGGTGAGGGAAGCCTATGAGAGAGAGATTAATTTGTATACTTTAGCTCATGCAACATCTGCAGCTGAGAAAAGTGTAGACAAAGATCGATATAAATAATACATTTGTAGCCAATGTGGTAATATTTATCATCAAGCTGGCTATAAGATAGTTGAAGTTCCATTGCCTGGAGCCACTCCTGCACCTACTTCTGTTACAATTAAAAAGGAACGCTCCGCTGTTACATAAGAACCAGTAGGGCCTTCAAAGATTTTTAAAAAAGAAATTAAACCATAAATATCTCGGCCTACTCTGGTTGTTAAAACTGAAATTCCTGCATCAAGGCCTACAAAGACTGTGTTTACTCAGACTGAACCTCGACGTTCAAAGACTGTCTTCTCGCAAACCACAAGCACTCAGGCACAAATGGATATATGGAAGAAGTAATATGTTATCTCACAAGAAAGGATCTTGCAGGAACACAAATTATCATGGCAAAACCATATATATGAAAATTGGGAAGTTTTGGAACAGTCTCGTGCGCAGAACAAGGAAAATAAACAGCTAAAACCTAGATTGTCTCTCATGTTTGATCTGGTTCAAAGACTACTGGCCACTAGGAAACCATCCTTTAATTATTTTTTGTTTCTTGCAGAATGCTTAGCGTTCTTCCAAGTAAAGGAAATTAGAGATGGACGACCTCATGAGGTATCTACACCTCAACAGTTTGTCAAAACATTCATAGAGGCATCAGTCAGTGAACAAAATTTACACTATGAACTATACCTCCATAATGAAGCCATACCCGAGGATAGAAAGCTTAATCTGATCCCTCTGGTTGGGGAAATTTAGATTAGAGCCTTTGTCTCTTTCCTAGCCAATCAACTCACGTGGCAAAATGCCTTCCTTTCAACGAAACACAATGAAGATAATCGCGTTCTGTGGATTCGATGCGAACCACAGAATGCTGCTGTTTTCGTCGCTGAATATCATTGGTTTTTAAGGGAACCAGGAATGACCGAACATCTCAGAGAATTATAGGTAGCAATCTTAAAAGATTGCCAAAATTATGTCAAAGCCAAGGGAGCTCTTGCCTTATAGGCAAACAATCTATTTTGGGAACACTGCCCTAAGGAGAGGAAGGAATATCATCCTTTTAACTCTCTTAATCTTCAAACAACAATTTCACGGCTACCTAACTATGTCAAATGCATTCAACAGTGTGCCGAAAAATGGTTAGGATATCATTTTCACTTCTCGCTTCTATGGCTACCAGTACAGCAATATAAGGCTGATTTCAGGTTGTCCAAAAAGGAGGAGCTCGCAACCTGGCAGAGATACAGAATGTCCAAGGTTTCAGAGATTTGGTTGATAGCACCTTCTATACTTACTGTCTAAGAAATTTTCACTGTATAGCCCAATACTCGGACTCATACTCAGAGTAAAATTTGCATGAGGACATGCAACCCTTTCAGTTGGGGGGGATGTTAGGACCTCATATTGTCTCCTTTTGACCATACATTTTTCTAGGATGTCATCTTTTTTCAACTTATATTTAAATTCCTTGTTATTGTCTTAACCCAATTATTCCAAAGGTACACAATATTTCTTCTCATCACTATACGTTTAATTATTTTACATATAATTACGCTATCTTCATTTGATAATCATTGAATTGATAGTTACTGAACAGTTAAAGAACGATGTGCAGTCCACGTTGCTGAAACTATCTTAAGATTGCAAGATTACTTCTATAGTTGCTGAAATAGTAGGAACGACACGCAAATCTCGTGGTTGAATAGCTTTTATTTGCAGTCTAGATTTGACAGCAACAGAAGAAGATCACTGAAGGAGCTGCTACACTGGATGTAACGACCATGATCTAAAGACAACATTACTGTAATAACATTTTGTTTATGGGAAAACTGATTTCCCTATTTTTGTATAAAGGGTTAAAATAGGACTTACAATGTAATCTGTTGTAATAGATGTATCCTCTTTAAAAAGAGGAGACTTCTACATTAGAGGGGGATGAACAGACTACGAGAAAGGTCTAGTTGAAGGAACAGAACTGGAATCCTTTTTGTAACATGACATATTGATGGATGAATAAAATCTTGTTCTGAACATTTCTTTCTAGTTCTTGTCTCATGGGGGATCTTGTGAGAAGGATAGGGCCCACCTTCATCACAAGATTTGCCCATTATATTTCTGTAGTGTGTTGAGTGTACCTTTTATCTAAGCCTTGTTAACAGTATTGTTTACTGAATATTGTTTTCACATTATTGTTGAAACTTTGTTTTCTTTCCAATTGATTGCTGCATTATTTAGTTTAGCCACAGTTCATTCATGAGTGTTTCATTGGAATTTGAGTTTACAGAGTGAGTTGGTAGCGTGGTAATTAGAAACAGGGGTTGAAGATTCTTGCTCTAGGAATAGGGTCTTGTTCTCTGTTACAGCATAGCTAGTGCTTTCCTTTGCAGATTGATTCTTTTTCATTAGATTACTCCTTTAATGAAATTAAGCTTTCTTTGGTAGCTGTCTGCAATAGATTGTTTTTGTTGTAACTCAAAGTGGACCTTCAGTGTGCTTAAGCAAGGTGTGACTAGTTTTTACTACAACTTTTATTGCTTTTAAGATTGAGTACATATAGTACATAGTTGCTTTTGAAATAAACGGACTTCCCTAGGTTGAGAATTTATGTAGCACTTGGTTGTTTGAATTAATAAGTAGTTAAAGTGACCAACAATTGCATGGATGGAAAAGATACATTTGTATTTTTAATTTTATATTGTTGAGTGTACAATGCTTTTTCACTGAGCAGGTGATCAATTCCCCTTTGATTGGCGCAAGGAAACAAGGAATTTACCTATTTTTTAAGAGCTTAATTCCTCTAGGATTTCACATGGAAATAGGAATTTGGTTAATGCCTCAATTGGTTAAGTGTTGGCCAAAACAAGTCAGGAAGCAGGACAACTATTTTAAAAGACATAGTGATTTTTTCTCTTTCTCATTTAAATTAATGCAAACCAGTGGAGGGGTTTTACCTAGTTGGGTTCCCCTATAAAATCATTGTGTTCCTTGTGTTTTGATGGTTGCATGTTATTGCATGTATTTCTATCATGTGTTTTCCTTTCAGAGAAATTTTGATTTGCAATGTATTTGGTGCAGATTCTCTTTAGTGCAAGAAAAATATCTTTGAATGGATTGAGTTTGGAGTATGCATTGGAGGGAACGTCAGTTCTTTGTGCTTGGAAAGACAAGATGGAAGTTGTCCTAGATGATAATGAAGTATGGGAATATAAACAAACTAATATTCCAAAACCAACAACATTATATGCAAAAGCATTTGCTCGTTGAAGAAAGACACAGTGAGATCCAGGAGGATTATTCTAGAGGGTCTCATAGATCATGTGGTTTCAAACTTTCATGGAAAGGGGAATTCATCTACAATGTGGAAAACTCTCATAGATGTATTCTAAAGAAGTAGTGATGTCAGGAAATTGTCATTGAGAGATAAACTAAGGAGAATTTGAATGTACAAAAATGAAACCATTCCTCAACTTGTGAACTTATCACTCCTTGGCCTTCAGAAATCATGGCACAACTATCAAGATTCAATTAAAGGAAGAGACAAGCTACTAGAATGGGAGAGACTTTGTTCTGATTTGGTTCAGGAGGAGATTAGAGGAAACACTAGAGATGTTGTCAGATCCATTCCATATGAGGAAGAATATTATTCTCTAGTTGCCATAGGAAATAAGGCTAAAGGCATGAAGGCCTAAGGTGAGGCATAATCCAACCAGAAGAATGGAAACAAAAAGGACCTCAGCAAAATAATTTTTTTTTCATTTCCATGAATACAAACACTATGCTACCAAGTGTTTCCAGAAGAAATCCAATAAGGAGACTGTAGCAAGAGTAGGAGGAGATTCTCTTGCATCTCAAGTTGAGTTAGATTTCACCCTCTTTGCTTGTATAGCAAGCACAGTAAGAGGGAGTGAGTGGTAACTAGATTTCGGTGCCTCATATCATATGACAAAAAAAAAGGAATTCTTTAGTAGCTTAGAGGAGAAGGATCTCAAATTACACATAGAAGTTGGTGATGATGGGAGGTATAGTACCAAAGGAATTGGTTCTATCACCTTTAACAGGGGATTTAGGCTCTCATCTTCACTTGAAAATTGTAATTTATATTCCTGGTCTGAGGAAAAACTTAATCTATGTAGCTATATTGAAGGATAGAGGTTATGATGTTGTGTTTAGTAAGGGAAAATATTTTTTGAATCATGTTGATATTTTACAAGTGAAATAGATTGGAGTTAGAGTGAAAAGTCCCTACATGCTAGAGGTATATTTCACCGTGCGTGAATCTATACCTCCATGAGTGAGGTGGTGCAATGTAGAGCCTTAGTCCCAGAGTTGCAACGATCTGGGTAGAGTCCACAAGAGATCAGTAGAATTCATAGTATACTCTTCTCATGGATCGTTACCCTTGCTATAGGGTCCCACATTATTCAGTAGAAGAAAGATCAATTTCAGTTGATGCAGTCAGATTTGAGTGACAGTTGTAGATTAGTTGCAATCAGATGTTCAAGAGCATAGAGAAAATTGTTAGTAGTGCAGGAGGCACAATGCATAATCAACAATAGTGCAAAGACTAGTAGTAGTTAGAGACTCAGGACACAGTTGCATCTCAGAGACACATTTGATTCAGTATTTTCTATGCTTCTCAGTTGTGGTTGTTACAGTAGTAAAGAAAACAATGATAGGGAGTTGTGTTATAGTACATTCCTACACGAGAAGGATTAGGGTTTTGCAGAACCCTTTTATTGTGAAAAGGGAGTGTTGAAATTGTAGCAAGAAAATGCTTCATTTGACTAGTGCCTTAGACAAATGGAGAAAATTTGATTTTCTACATCAGCATGATGACTTGGATTGTCGTTAGCTAGAGTGCCATGGCCTTATCTACTAGTTAAGTCAGTAAATTTGAGTTTGTAAACTAGAAGTAGAGTTGTGCATAGTAGATTGCTAGAATCTAGTAATCTATTTGAGTTATTCTTAGTTGAACTCAGTTAACTGAGCTCTAGTCATTAGTTGAGTCAGTTGAGTAGTTATGATTGTTGTTAACTCACTAATCTCTCAATTAAAAGCCAATTAGCTAAAAATAGACCCAATCATGCATGGAATTCGAATTTCCTAGTTGAGTGGATGGAAAAGATATATTTGTATTTATAATTTTACATTGTTGAGTGTGCAATGCTTTTTCACTGAGCAGGTGATCAATTCCCCTTGGATTTGCGCAAGGAGTAAGGAATTTACCTATTTTTTAGGAGCTTAATTATTCTAGGATTGTACATGGAAATAGGAAGTTAGATGAGGCCTCAATTGGTTAAGTGTTGGCCAAAACAAGTCAGGAAGCAGGACAACTATTTTACAGTGTAGGGTGTGCTTTAGAGTTGAAGAAAGACATTGTGATTTTTTCTCTTTCTCATCTGAATTAATGCAAAGTAGCGGAGGGGTTTTACCCAGTTGGTTCCCCTATAAAATCATTGTGTTCCTTTTGTTTTTATGGTTTCATGTTGGTTCATGTATTTTTATCATGTGTTTTCCTTTCCATAGAAAAGCAGAATAAATTTCTATCTATTTATTTCAGTTCGATTTCATTAGCAGTAGAATTTTTCTTGCAATTTCTTTAGTCTTCTAATGTTTTGTAAAATGTTAAGTCTTCTTATAAGTTTCAAAGTCACTTTCCCACACATGTTCTGTCTTTGAGGAATTCGCAAATACACATCTTGTGTTGTTATATCTTCCGGATCCATCGCATTTTGTTAATTTATGCATCGACGTTTCGAACCATCCTCTGTGGTTCATCATCAGGATTTAGATTTGTGAAGAAGTCAGAGACAGATGAATGAATAAATAAAGGTTAAGTTGGGTAGTAAAAGGAGCCGAATACCCACCTTAACCTTTATTTATTCATTCATCTGTCTCTGACTTCTTCACAAATCTAAATCCTGATGATGAACCACAGAGGATGGTTCGAAACGTCGATGCATAAATTAACAAAATGCGATGGATCCGGAAGATATAACAACACATAATGCAGATCGCAGAAGTCTCAAATCCATTATTAAGTACACATCTTTCTATGAGAGCTTAGATAATCATTAGGCAACTCTTGAAGGTAAGGCTTGTGCAATCACTAGTGATAGTGACTACGTGTTGGATTTGTGGGCCCTGACCCAGGTTCAGTGTTAGTCAGTCAAACAAATCCCTATAGTATTGGCCCATTCGGCATCATCCCATAGAGCACAGACCGAAGTCTCACCCGAAGTAGTATAAGGGGGTGTTGGAATCAAGTTTCCGCACCCTGAGATGCTCGTGATGTCGGTTTATACCCTCTACCCCTACTTTCACACAGGTCGTTGAGCCTTAGGGCTCTATCAATCTATCCTTTATTCCTTCCTTCAGTACCTCTGCGAAGGTGTAGGATTGACCTTCGCGCAGCCATAACCCATGGTTTAGGTACTTTCGCACAACTGTTACAATGTATTCTATAGGTTCCCAAGTTATCTCAAGTGTTTTACTTATCTTACTAATCAATCACAGTTAGCATCGTGTAAACTGATATCTTTACTTACGTTCAATTAATAGATATAATCACATATATTCACACATCAAATAAACATTTTATATTAAATCGAAAACATAATATAATCAGATGCATTAACAGAGACTAAATACACAGTAACTGCAAAATACTTCTCTTTATTGATATCTTCCAATTTAATGGAGACTCTATCCGCCCTGCGCACACAGCTATGGAGGTTTGTACACTCAGCTACCGACTTCCACCCTATGCCTCTGCACACTCAGCTATAGAGCCTTTACCTACGCGAAGACCCGAAAACACTTAGACTTCTCTACCAAACTCCAATGCTTAATTCTTCTCTAACTTCCTAGAGCTTACTTACTTAGCTCTTTTTTATACAATCGATCTTTAAAGCTGACCTGACACTTTACAAAATAAGGGTAGACAACCCTTTATGACTATTGACACCTACCCGCTCTGCGACCACAAAATGTGGAGACTTTACAATTTTATTACAACAGTGTCCTAAAACATGGGCTTTTAGCCCCAAAATGGCTCTTAGGGGAACCCGTTCCCAACAGGCCCCAACACAAACATGGTTACTCGCCCTCGAGTCAATCTGTGGGCACAAAGACCTTCTAACTTGACCTATATGAAGGAAACCTCGGTGATTCACTGCGTGGCTACTTGCTTCACTTATTCAACCAAATGTTTGGTCACTGGTCCTGAACTGTCAGCCTGAAGCTTCTACTGAGTCACTTGCAGACTAGCAAACCTGCCTTCAATGGAGGCCATGACCAAATAAGCTTTTTCCAACCAGGGCTTCAAGTGTACCTTCAGCACTGCCTCTTTGTGTTGCGCGACATCTACATGTTCCTTCAATGTTTTGGTCTCTTGCAGCTTTGCCAATCTTTGTGTGAGAGCGACGATGCCTGTTGTTCCTTTTACTTAGTCAGAGTGTTGTTGTAGTTCTCGCGCCTCTGTCTACAGCTGTTGTACATTAGGATCCTCTTGCAGACTCATCATGACCTTGAATGACTATTCCAACAGCTGTGTGTAGTCTACTACTACACTGTCTACTGCCACTATTGCCTCTGTGATAGCGTTTGCGCGGTGCTCCTTGAGTTCCGGCGGAGTTGAAGGCAGGGCCTTCAACTGCAAATCTACAATTTGTAGGTTCAGCTCCAGCTAAACCTTATCCAACTTTGTGTGAGCGTCATGCACCCCTATAGCAAGCTTGCGAATGCGTACCTCGACTGGTTCTCCCTCAGGAATGGCCAACTCTGGGACCATTCGGCATGATTCCTCCACAACTGAAATATGCACTTGTTTCGGTCGATTACCTCAGTCACGGTGGTGATGGTAGAGTCTCGTTGTAGGGTGAGCTACACATTATTGATCTGTTGTTCACTAATGTTACATATCCATTTGGGCACATCACTCCCATCATCCAGATCAGTGTTTTAGGGCTCATCAAACCCTAATTTCAGTTGCTACATGCCCTAAACAAGTAACCCTTTTGAATGCCTCCTTCCCAAACAATTTCATGACATGAAGACATCCTGAATTGACCTCTAGAGGGACCAGTGCAGGTAGGTCCATGTAAGGGTCCGCTGCAGAGTAGTTAATTCCATGCCAAGGTGCTTTGCAGAGCACTTAGGCCTCCTTTCACCTGCGTTGGGCGAGTTTGTGCAAAATTCACATAGGATTTGGGGAATATTCTTATCTTTTGGAGTCGTCTAGAAGGTTCCCTCACTTATCAACTCCTATGAGTTCAAAAACGGATGAGGAATGAGTTAAGATGCATCTTATCCTCTCATCCCCTCCTCCATGGAACTAATTCTAAGTATGGAAGGCCATTCAATACAACCATTTATGGCAAAACCTCCTTCATCTCCCTATAAATTGACCACTCATCTGAGTGATCAGGGGCTAGACTATGTTGAATTCTAAGGAGATAATGTTGTTATGAGAATTGTATTTGAATCAAGTATTGTAATGCTACAAGTTTGTCATGCTTTTGATGTGATGTGGATGGGATCCAAGATGGAAGAATGACTTTGAATCAGACACAATGGTTGTAATTCCTTCTTCTATTCAATAAAGTATTTTAACCTTTCTCCCCTGTGAGCATCACCCGATGCAATGAGTGCTAAGTGAACTATTCAAAAATCATGAGAAATTAGTCAGTTACGACTACCTCTCATGGAAATGGTCATACATGAATGACTTACTTAACGCAGTTGAATCCCAAAATGATATCTAATATAATGCACTGCGTAAAACCCCCATACTTAAATTCAAAAAGAGTCAAGGGATCTCTACATGAATGGTTCATGAGGCACAATACTTGCTAAGGTTTTGCAAATGGGGTAGCAAGCTAAGTGGGCTTGATTGTGGAGAAAACTCCACAGTTAAGCGCGCTTGAGCCAGAGGAGTTCTGGGATGGGTGACCTCCTGGGAAGTCCTCGTTACTGGGTGCAAGCCCTGGAAGTGATGATTGATGCTATGTGATTCATTTCACTAGTTTCATTCCCACTTCTTCACCCCTGTGAGCATCACCCGATGCAATGAGTGCTAAGTGAACTATTCAAAAATCATGAGAAATTAGTCAGTTACGACTACCTCTCATGGAAATGGTCATACATGAATGACTTACTTAACGCAGTTGAATCCCAAAATGATATCTAATATAATGCACTGCGTAAAACCCCCATACTTAAATTCAAAAAGAGTCAAGGGATATCTACATGAATGGTTCATGAGGCACAATACTTGCTAAGGTTTTGCAAATGGGGTAGCAAGCTAAGTGGGCTTGATTGTGGAGAAAACTCCACAGTTAAGCGCGCTTGAGCCAGAGGAGTTCTGGGATGGGTGACCTCCTGGGAAGTCCTGGTTACCGGGTGCAAGCCCCGGAAGTGATGATTGATGCTATGTGATTCATTTCACTAGTTTCAATCCCACTTCTTCACCCCTGTGAGCATCACCCGATGCAATGAGTGCTAAGTGAACTATTCAAAAATCATGAGAAATTAGTCAGTTACGACTACCTCTCATGGAAATGGTCATACATGAATGACTTACTTAACGCAGTTGAATCCCAAAATGATATCTAATATAATGCACTGCGTAAAACCCCCATACTTTCTCCCATATGTTTGTATTGTCATATGAAGCTTATATGTGTGAAATTTATCTGATTCCATTCACTTGTATTCAATATATCTTTTGCTTTGATCAGTTCTTTGTCTTCTGTTTGCATTTACAGGTACTTCTAAAGCATGTTAAGTACGGGAAGGAGCGACAGGATCGACACAAAGGGGACAAGAGGAAAGTGGAACTACAAGTAGGTCTTCTCATCTTCTTTGTCTTATCTATTTCTTATACAAAAAGGCTAGAGTGCTTTAAACTATTGTTCTAGATATGGCTACTTATCTAGGTAATTAGTATTTATCCGTAGATACCAAATTTTCCAAAACAAATTGGAGACTCCACTGGCGAGGGACACAGTGCACTATAGAGCACCCTTGGCTTAGGGACAGTGCTTTGACATGCACTGTCTCCCATTCAGGGCTGTGTTGATCCTCGTAGGGTCAGTTTCCCACCTTTCGAATGAGTTTTTTTCCAACTTTTCTTTGTTTTTTTTTTGTTGATTGATTAATGAATGTCATGTCTCAAAGAACACGTTTCTATCTTCTTTTCTAGCCCTACTTTGACTTAATTGATTAATGTTTCTTAATTTTTTTCTTTTTCATTATTGATCCATAGTCAAAGTTAGAATATAGTTGATTAATCTTTGATTGAAAGAAATTGTCATAAAAGTCTTCTTTTCCTTCGAAACAGAACTGTCGTAAAGTCTTTGTTCTTGTTAAATATTGATTGATTGTATGTGCATAACTTTCCTTTTTGTTTACATTCACACTAAGGAAATCGAAAATAAATACATGCATGTTGCATTGAAAAATTTTGTGTGTGCGCATAGGAATAGTTTATGGAAATTGCATTAGATTGTGCTCTTTGCTCTTTGATCAAAAGAAATATGATTTCTCTATCCCTAGTAGCTTGGATTTTCATTGTTAAATTGAATTGAAATAATGCTTATCATAATAGTTACATTCCTAGGAATTTCAGAATACATCACGTGGTGAACTTGAAAGGAAAATTCCTAAGCAAGATCAACTTAAAATTAACATAAATTTACCTAATGGAGCATTGTCATTAATAAAAAACATTTAGTGGTTCTAGGCTATAGACGTATTCCGGCGTCGTAAAGCAAAGCAGTTGTCGCTAACTTGTCTGCTATAAATCTCGAGTGTGATACCTCATTCCACGTATGTGAGTATATCGTAGCTCATCCACGTACCTTCGGGTATATATGGTGGTGTTACAGTACGTAAAGTATATGGGAATGCTCTCATTGTGTAGTTTTGCATTAGACAACACTTATATGGATTGGGCCTCCATGTACCTCTGAGTATATATGGGAGGACAACACTAGGTTTCTATCCATCCTTAGGTAACTGATTCAGTCGCCTTGTACACTATGATACACCGAACACAACATTCAAGAAGATTGTATGTCTGTACTTCTTGGTTTGCTAGAAGGTATTCTGCAGTTCACAGTTGCTTTGTAAACCTTTTGCCTAAATTACCCCTTTTTGTTTATTTCTTTTTGATAATAAAATTAATCAGAAATCGTGGAGGAACATCAACCCTTACCCCGTCATTTGTGGAGAATAATGATTAAACCACCTTTGTTGCCCGAAGCTACAGCTATTCAGTCAAAGCAGTCTCGCTTAACTAAGTCAAGTACATGAAGAACTCCTAGTTCTTCATCTGAATTACCTGAATCATCCATTTCGGTAAGTACTAAGACTCTAGTTACTCCAACTATTTCTGGTACATTCATTTCTGAAGAAGAAGTTTCACAATTACCTGAGGACATTATCACTGATCCTAATGAAACAGTAACCAAATTTGTTCAACAACAAGTTGATCCTCAACTTGAAGTTTCTCAACAAGAAATTACTTCTGAACTTGAATCAGTTCAACCAGAAGTTAATCTAGAACCTATCATAGTTCAAACAGAAGTTACATATGAACCTGAAGTTGTTTAGGAACCTCTCTCTGAAACTGTTGTTCTTTTACCCGAACATTTGGACTTCGAATTTGAACATTCAGAAGTTGTTACTTTACCAAAAGATGATCAATCGGTTAACCCTTAGACATCAGTAATTATTGAAAATTCCACTTTATCAACACCAGAATTCTATTATGGACTAGATGGTGAAGTTCTTCCACCTGGTTTAATTGCTGTCGAGGAAGAATTGGAAGAAGATTCCACACCTGGAAACCCATTCCATTTTGGAACTGGGCTTTATATTTAACCTCATACTCATCGTTTCACTGTTCCTTTTGATCTTGTTTTCTTTCAAGTACCTGTCGATTCTTTAGGACAACTTTTGGGTCAGTTAACTATGGTTGAAAAACCATCAACTTCCCAGATTGTATAATTTGATGTAGCTGTAGCAAAATCTTCTGTCGTAACCTCTTTGATGTTTTCTAATACACCTGAGTTGCACCTATATGGTGAATCGTACATCCTAGTTGGTTACGAATCTTTATTTGGAACCCACTCAGGGGTTGCTTCTACACCATGGTTATCATCCATGTCCTTAATCAGAATTCTACCCGGTTCTTATTTAATGGGAACTCAACAGTTTGATCCTACATATCAATATCAAACTAGGCAATCTAGTCAACAAAGACCTATGTATCCATTACATACTAGATTTACGCCATATGGAGAGCAATATGCTTATTCACCTTATCCTCCATATCCTAGAGGACAATCATATGGTAGTATCCCACAGTATTCAGGTCAACCTGGAATTCGAGTTTGTCAATGGCAACCAACAATTCCAATTCAACCAAGGCTTATGTATCCAACACAACCAATGCAAACTATGTCAGCTATTCCTACTACACCTATTGTTACCACTGTACCACAGTCACAAGTTCAAATAGTTGTATCTCAACCTGTACAAACTAGTCCTTCTACCTTGCAACCACAAGTTTCGGGTCAAGAGGTTCAAGTTTCTCAAGTTGTTATACAACAACCACTTGTGTTTGGGGTCAAACAAATTCAGGTTAGTATACCTTTATCTAGAGTGACTCAGGATTACACTGGTATAGTTTATTCACAACTTGGCCAACCTTTCATTGTTGGGCAACAACAACCGTTAAATCAACAATAGTTGTACCAACAACAAGAATAGTTGATTCAACAACTATGGCAGCCTCAATATCAATAGCCTCAATTCCAACAATTCCAACCCCAATTTGGACATGCCCAATAGGCTCAACCTAGGTTTGGATAGTATCAAGCTTACCAAGGTCCTGGTCAACAAGGCCTTGCTGGCTATGGACAATCATGAATTCAACTTGGTTATCAACAACCACTTATGCCGGATTTTTTCAACAACCACCTTATCAAGGTTACCAAATGTAGATGCCCTATTTTGGTATGGAAAGACCTATTACTGAGGCAATTCCATCATATCCTAGGTATGCTCAACCTGAATTGAATCAACAATTTCTGTTTGTAGCAACTCTAGAATTACCATATTTAAATCGGCTCACTAATGATCCAATCTTATATCCACCTTGGTGGCCAGTAATTTTGCATAAGTTACCTTCTGACATTCCAAAATTTAATGGAAATCCCGGAGAAGACCCATAAAATCATGTCATGACCTTTCATTTGTGGTGTTCATCAAACTACTTAAATGATGACTCGGTTAGACTCTGTCTTTTCCAAAGAATGCTTACTGGTCTGGCTGCGAAGTGGTACAATGAGTTACCACAAGCTTCTTTTGAAAACTTTACAACTTTAGCCACCACATTTTTGACCCACTTCCAGTTACCTATTAGATAGAAGACTGGAACAACATTCCTAACCAACTTTAAATAGACTACTGCTACTCATAAATCATATCATATTCATGAGTGGCAGTGTCATTGTCAAATGGTTCAGACCTGTGTTCCTGGTCATCGTTTGGCTGAGTGGTTCATAAAATCTTTTTTGCCATCAATCATCGAGGATGTGGTGAAAGGTGGATTTGTCACAGAAGAGCAAACAATTACTGGTGCCCAATATTTGTATTTTATTTACACACAATCTGGCACACTCTATGACAAGATTCCCAATGCACCCCGACCAACTTTCACTGTTCCTCCTCCTCTACAATCAATTAAGGACTCTCATGCTGGTGATGGTTTGATCAGTTCTTCAAGAACGCAAATGGCGAGGAGACGATCTGATCAAACTCTTGCCATTTCCAATCAAACTACCAATGCATCAGAAAACACTCTTGCTTCCAAAGTCAATCTTGTGTCATCTGACAAAGGAAAAAATCAAAATCAACTAGGAGGCAAGAAGAAGGGGAAAAACAAGAAGAAACAAGATAATTCCCCTCAAGAGAAATCATCTGATTCCTCTACTTCGACAAGGAAACCTCGTTATCCATGTCTAATCTGTAATGATGAGAATTTTACAAGAGATTTTCCACACCGCTCAGAAGTCTCTAAGCTTCTAAAGACTTCTAACACATCTGCAGTGTTGACTGATCCATTTCCAAACCTGGAGACACATTTGGTTGCGACAGACCATGCTTCCACATCCCAAGTACTTATGTTGTCCATCACAAAGCCACAAAACGGTGTTTTGGTGTCAACGAGAAATAAATAATATGGAAATCCACCGTCATTGTCGAATAATCAGGCCAGTGATCAACCTAATCCTTCAACTTCAACTTCATCTGAAAATATTCCACTACCTATTGCGCCAGAATTGACGATAAAACCACCAAAGGGAGTTGTTCATAAATCGACATTTAACCCTCGCGTTCGAGCAGCTCAGAACTATAATATAGTAGAAGATCTTGCTCAATAAGCTTTTGCTATGTCGACACTCAAGGTGTTACAAAATTGTCCCTCCCAAAAGCAGGCTTTACTATCAACATTGGTGGAATAGACCCTACGGATTCCAATCTTGTGGTTTTTAACCATGTGGGATATACACCACAGTTACCAGCATAATTAGCTTTCCTAATTCAAGTAAATGTTCTCAATAAGAATGTTCACCAAACTATTATTGACGAGGGGGCATCTACTTACATTATGTCAATGAGTTGCTGGAAAACACTTGGTTCACCGACATTGTCACAATCACCAACAACATTAAAAGCCTTTGACGGATGAACATATACTCCTTGTGGGATTTTGAGTAACCTGCAAATCAAACTAGGGGGAAAAGCAGTTACTATTGAGGTTGAGGTAGTTAACAAATCCCTCGACTACAACGTTTTACTGGGAAGGCCATGGGTATATGTTATGGCTATTGTGGTTTCCATGTATTTTCGTTCTATTGCATTCCATCATAATGGTGGAATCACAGTTATCGATCAGCTTGCCTTCTTTGCATCTAGTTCTCAGGCTACTAGAAGCATTTGTAGGTACACAGACCCCTGCTGTCACTTCAAAGTATTGGTGTAGGTCTCTTTAAATATCCTTCCCTAATGAATACTTTGACGCTACCATCACCATCTGATATGGCGGAAGTAGCAAGAGTAGAGACTTGCAACATGATTTCCTCCAACTCATCTAATTTAAGGAGGATTACCAACAATTCTAAAGTTGATAGTAATACTGAGGTTATGTCACTAAGCCCCATTGAGCTTGCATAGCAATCAATTTTTCTGGCTTGTGCGGAAAACCCAAATCCACTTTCACCAATTGTATGGGTAGACTGTTTGTTAGAATATGGTACTTCTTCAGATCCTTTTTCACGTATACATTCTATGGATGAAGGAATCGTCCAATCAATGATGATAGGAGAAGAACCTTGGGAATATTATCATCATCGTTACCATCTTCCAGATGAAATCAAAGATTATTCAAATCAACTAAACCACCCTTCAGTTGTTGATTTCCTTTCAAATTCAATTTTCATAGACACAATAGATTCTGAGCAAAGCCTGTCAAATATTGAAGAAACGATTTCTATTAATATTTCGACCAAGCCTAATATTGTAGAAAACATTCATGTCAGCAAACCATGTTCTCCATCAAAACTTGATAATTACCATACTCAATTTCATGAATTTAGAGATATATTTGCATGGTCATACGAGGAGATGCCAGGAATTGACTCTAGTATTGTTGAACATGAAATCAAAATGTATCATGATATCAAACTAGTACGACAGTGGCTTCGACATATTCATCCAAAGAAAGCTACTGCTATTAAAGAAGAAGTTGAAAATCTTTTACGTGCTGGTTTCATTTACACTGTACCTCTTACTAACTTAGTTTCCAACATTGTTCCCGTCATGAAGATACAAGGGACAATTCGAGTGTGCGTCAATTATAAGGATGTAAATTAGGCATGTCCAAAGGACAATTATCCTACTCCTTTTATCAACCAGATTATTGATGAATGTGTCAGATGCGATATATTCTCATTTACGGATAGTTTTTCTAACTACAAGCAAATAAATATCCGCCCATAGGACCAATCTAAAACTTCTTTTATTTGTCCATGGGGCACATTCACATATAGGAAACTCCCATTCAATTTGAAGAATGTAGGGGCTACATTTTAGAGGGCAATGAATTATGCCTTCCATGAAATCAAGCATAATGTTCAACCTTACCTTGACGATTTACCTGCTCATTCACGAGAGCAAACTGTTCAGCCGCAACATTTGAGAGAAATATTTTTATGGTGTCGATACTACAAGATACAACTCAATTCACACAAATTGTGTTTTGTGTTGGTTATAATCGATTTCTTGGATTTGTAGTGTCTAAAGATGGAATTTGACTATATCCATTAAATGTTCAGGCGATTCTTGATTTGCCTCCACCTTCAAATCTTTTACAGTTACAGAGACTCCAAGGGAAGGCTAACTTTCTGAGGAGGTTCATTCCTAATTACACTGAGATGCCTGAAGCTTTTACACATCTTTTGAAAAAGGGGATATCTTTCCATTGGGATCATGTTTTGCAAGCTTCCTTTGATGCTCTTAAAGATACCTTGATTAGGGTGTCATTAATGTATTCTCTAAACTATCAAAACGACTATTACCTGTATCTCATCGTTGCAGATACAACCATTGGTATGATTTTAGTCCAAGAGGAAAATGGGATTGAACATCATCTTTATTATTTGAGTCACAATCTCAATGATACAAAATGCAAGTACTATTACATTGAGAAACTAACTTTGGCAGCTGTGCAAGTTGTTCAGATATTTCGCCATTACATCCTGCTTAGAAGACCACTGTCATTTTGGATTGCAACCCTATGACATACATTTTGTCATGTCAATTGCTAGGGGAAAATACTCAAAATGGATAGTCATTTTGCAAGAGTTTGATCTAGAATTCATCAAGTCCAAATCAAAGAAATCTCTCTTTTTCGCTGAGCTACTTTGTGACCTTCCCTCGACCTCCATTGATTCAACATTTGAACCATCGATTTTGGTTGAGTCTTTGATTCTCATATCATCATCTAACCCGTGGTATGGAGATATACTGATCTATCTCTAGACCCAAACTTTGTGGCCTACTACCTCTCACTCGCAACAGTGACATATTCGATACCAAGCCAAGGATTATCTAATCATTCGCAACACTCTTTACCGCCGTGGTATCAATATGATTTTACAAAGGTGCCTCACACATGAGGAAGCCGAGAAAGCATTGAATGATTACCATTCAGGTGCTTGTGCTGGACACTTATATGGATATGCTAACACACAGAGAATTCTCTATGCCAGTTACTTCTAGCCAACTATATTCAAAGATTGTATTATGACCATCAAAAGCTATGCATGCCATATTTATGACCGAAAAAACTAGATTACCACCTGCAACATTGCATCCAGTCGTTGTTGTTGGACCATTCACCAAATGGGGCATTGAATTCATGACATGTAACCCCACCTTGGCTGGGGGGCATGGGTATATTATAGTCACGTTGACTATTTTACCAAATGGGTCGAGGCGATGCCAACATTAAACAATAATGGTGAAACAGTTGCTCTTTTCTTTTTTAACCATGTGGTTGCCCAGTTTGGTGTACCACAAGCCATAGTTACAGATCATGGGTCACATTTTCGCAATCACATGATGGTTGAGTTGACTGCTAAGTTAGGACTAGCACATGATAGCTCTACCCCTTATTACCCACAAGCAAATGGACAAGTTGAGGCTATCAACAAAGTCATGAAGCGGATGTTGCAAAGAATGATAGGGTTTCATAAAAAAAAATGGCATTTAATCCTGTACTCTGCCTTTTGGACATATAGAACCTTAGTGAGAAATTCAACTGGATTCACACCCTTTCAGTTGGTGTATGGTTTAGAAATAGCCTTACCGATACAATGTGGAATTTCAACTCTCAAACTTGCGATTGACCTACTACTCAACACTTTGGAATAAGAAGCACATTTCTCGGAATTAATCCATCTAGATGAAACCCATCGTGATGTTGCATTGGCTAATGAAGCGCATAAGAAACAAATCAAGGTGAAATATGATAGAAATGTCAAGCCTCATATCTTCTCAGAAGGAGACCTAGTCTTGCTTTACGATCAGGAAGCTGACAAACTTGGAGCAGGGAAATTTGAACCAATGTGGATGGGTCCTTATATTGTCAAGCGTTTTTTGGCAAAAGGTGCCTACGAGTTAGTAGATTATGATGGGATTCCATTGTCGTAGCCCCAAAATGGGTTGTACCTAAAATTTTACTATGCTTGATTAAGTGTAGTAAAACTCATTGTAAATATGCTTTCATTGCATGTGTGTGCCAGTGTGTGTCTTTTAGATTTTTTTATCTAGTTAGTAATCCGATTTGCATTAGTTGTAGATGTTTGAGTCTTCAGAACCATTTGTTGGTTATGCCAATGGTGCTAGTCATAGTACGCAGAACCTATCTTCTACATCATGGGCCATTTTCACTGCAAGTGGAAAGTTAGTGAGTTTTAAAGGGATTTGTATCAGTCGATCGACGAACAACATCGCTAAGTGTAGCACATTGATTGAACTTCTCTCTGATGCCATTTCACTTAGCATTCGTCGAATCATCGTTAGGCTGGACTCACAACTTGTTGTACTACAACTAACAAACATTTATACTGTATGAAACCCAACAATTCTTTGCATGTTCCTTAGAGTTCATATTTTTGAAAGGTATTTTAAATACATTCAATATCAACATATTTCTAGAAACTTTAACACATTAACTGATTCTCTAGAAAATTGTGTTAAACAGACATTTGCAACACATGGAAAAGTAATATTTTCAATTCACATCATTAGTTGAATAGGATTGCACATAACCATAGAAAACTAAATAGATAGGCGTTTTAAACTTTTTTACAAAATTTGTGTCCAAGACAAATTTTAGCATCTGACCCAAAAAACTCAAAATGCATGCAAAACATCCTAAGTAGATCTAGTGGTGCTCATGATAATAGGTCACAACCTATGCTATCATGCACAAAAGCCTCATCTAGTGGCTAGGAACACCAATAGTGTGGTGCTACAACCTCATAGATAACTCCTTGATCTGGACATCTAGAATACCAAGGGTTAATTCCTCTATGTGATCCTACATCTCTACCAAGGTTTTGGCCAAATCTAAGTCATGAAGAACTGCTCTCCCAATGTTTCTCCGCGCTGGCCCACCTACACCCTATTGGTGCCCCACAGGTCAAACAGTACTGACATTTGCATGCATGAGAATGATTTTAGTTTAGTCTTAGAAACATTAAAAACACAAAAAACATGTAGAAACTTGAAAAATCAAAAAAAACTTTTGTCAAACAATTTACCTATAGCACCCCATTGTGCTCCAACTGGTAGAATCAAATCTGGATCTCCATGGAAATCCATCCCTGAGTATGGATGCTCCTCAATGATGAGATGTTTTTGATCAATCCAACTAAAGAATGCACTGGAAAAAATGATTGTTGATTGTCCCGCATGTTGAGCCATCAATTCGACCCACCTCTGCATACGTGGATCTCTAGGACCAGCTACACCTAGTGATACATGTTGTGATTGCATCAATGGGATTCTCTCTAAGGAAAAAGTGATTAAGATCGAACCATAGTAGAAATTATTCATCTTACCACTTTTTACCTTGGTCAATTGTTCTTTCAATGAAGAAAGCACGACCTCACACCAATTGAATACCTTTAGCTCTAGATGCTCAAGTGCATACTGCATATATGATTTGTTTGCCAAATGTAGTGTTACACTGCCAGCCAATTTTGTGATTGTGAAAAATATCGTTCTCAAAGGAAAATCACCTACATCCCTAATATTTATTTTCCCATCCTTGCTAGGTTGTGTACTTGGCTGACAAAACTGTCGAATGTAATCTCTCACCGATTCACCTCCACGGGAAAATCTAGAAAGTGAGATGGGGGCACCTCGCCTCGATAGTTTGGTAATAAAGTAAATATCATCAATGGTAATAGGGACCATCTTGTCCCTTATGTGAAATGTTTGATCTGTCGAATTCCATGCATGAAAAAGGAACTGCAGTAGTTCTATTTGTTGCCTCATTTTAGAGAACTTGAAGTATTTGACTAACCCACAATTTTTGAGGGCCTCAACTGTACCTGGATTGTTTAGGGAAACCATGTCTTGTTCTTCATGCTCTCTTTCTTGCCATGTAATCGACATTCTGATATGATGAAATCATGAAACATAATCCTAAGCTTAGTTAGGATCATTTCCATGCAAAAAACAGGTCAAATTTTGGAGCAAACAGCTAAAACAAATTGGGGAAACTCACCCAGCGTAGCCCAGGCACAGAGACAGTGCACTGCAACGTAGGAAACCTTCTATTTGGGTGCTCTTTAGCATAGTTTTCAATGTGAAAGCTTGTGCTGATCCCATGGTGAAAAAATGAAACCCTAGAGGCCCCAAAAATCCCTAAAACTTGCATGAAATGAAAAACAAATGACCTGAAAATAAAGAGGAAGGGTAGATCTCTTACCTAGTCTAGATAGCACAAGAAATGGTCCACAGAATATCTTGCAATTAGTTGATGAAGTTTGAGGTAAAAAACTAGCCCAAAGCACAAAACTGAATGGTAAGTTCCAAATGGTAAAAATGTCATGGTAAAAACTCGTTTTCTGTTTATTTCATGTTCATTAATCAAGTAAGCATTAGTATTTGCCTATTTTTTCTTACGAAACAACTATTTTTAATCCATTTGGTGGTGTTTTGAGGATGTTTTACATCTAGCTTATAGAATTCGACATGCTTAATTGTAAATTGTACCTTTGACCACAGAGCATACTTTTATCTCTTTTTCATGCTCTATTAAAAATGAAAAAGGAACCCCCTTGGAGTCCTCTTTAAGCTCTTTTCAAACTCTCTAAACATGAAAATATTTCCGAGCTCTTGTCCTTTTCAACTCAGTAACGGATTGGAAACAACATCTCTCTTATATTTTTTTATGCTTTTTTAGTCTTAAGAGATTAATTTACGAAATAGAACTTGTGGAGTTTTCTTTTTGTCCCTTTTCAAACTCTCTAAACATGAAAAGGACGAGTTATATTTGCTGTTAAACTCGTTAAAACATCAAATAGTGAGAAACTTGTCCATCTAGACAAGACTAAGTTTCAACTTCACTAGACTCATTAAAACATCAAATAGTGACGGATTCACCTGAAGGGTGGAATTATACAACAAGCATATGCTATCCTCCTCAATCTTGATAAAAAATAAAGAGTGTTATAGACATATTTGGGCACTACAACCCCAATCTTATATGTCGATAAACCAAGGGCTATTTAACCCCTAAAAGTGTTGTTTTATACCCTAAAGGATCATAGTCAACTGATTACATCATTCCCCAAAAGTTCCACCTGAAAAACCACTCAGAACTGGCCAAAACAGGACCATACTGACTGCTCCACTGTTAGGGTGCGATGCATACTGACTACTAAATTAGCCAGGTGCGATGCATACTGATGAGGCCTTCTATAGGGTGTGATGAGTGAGGATGGACAAATGTCCAAGACAGTTTGCTAAGTGGATGCTCATGGAATCTTCTAGAAACTTCCTCTATGACACTTGCCTCTCTGAATTCGCCCAGGGATGAGTAAGAGATCAAAGAAATCTCCAAGTGGAACCAAGAACAACAAGTGGAATGACACTAATAAAAAACCTAGAGATGACTCACACCCTTGCACACATCTATAAATGGATCCCTCATTTGAGAGATCTGGAGGCTGGAATTTTGTAATTTGTAAGGAAGTGCTAATAATTTGTCTTTGAGAAGAAGCATTATATTTTTGGGTGATCTTGCTTTTCATGAGGTGGAGAGGGCTTTGATGTTGGATCGGACAATTGGGTTGTAATTCTCCCTTCTATTTTAATAAAGTTCTGTGAGTTTTCCTCCATACAATCATGTACTTGTGAATCTTGTTATTTGTGAATGCCATTGTATGTTCAATGTATTTTTGATTCTGCATTGTTTATGATATAATAGATCGAGATGCTTTGATGATGTTTTGTTACTTTGTTTCTACAGGTATTCTCTAAGCGGGACAAGTAGGAGAGGAGTAGCAAGCTCTATCAAGGGGGAGAGAAATCAAGCAAGGAGTCAAGTGGAATATCCAGGTTGGTCCCTTTGCTTCTCTCTTATCTATCATACATAGAGGAAATTGCAAATTGCTTTCATTGTTTGTTTCTAGGATAGCTGCCAATCGTAGTGGGACTAGCAGATTGAAAAGACACTAGTTTTCCTGGAAACAAAGAGGTACTAGTCAGAAATGACTAGGGAAAATGGGAAAAAGGGGAAAACCACTTTATGGTAGCAGGTCGCTCTTGAACATGATACTTTCACTCCATCACTGTGACTATTTGGGTTGGGTTATCAGCTTGATGGTTATCATACCTTTGGTCTATCATACCATCCATCACTTTGTTTTAGGTCAATACTACCAACTCATTTTAGTGTCGCTGACATGTTCAAGAGAAGTCATCCAGTCAAAATTTATCATTTGCAATACCATAAACCTTCATTTTCATGACCGCCATTCCTGAACTTTGTGTCATTGGTCAAATTCCATATCCAAAATAATTACACTCATTTCGTGTAGTTGATGTGGGATACATCAAGGCCCTCTTGTGATGAGTTACTTCTTGTCGACATCAACACATTATTGAAGAAGTTGACTTAGAAACACCCTTCTAGTACCTTGAGGCTTACATACATCAATGGCAAGTTTCTCACTTCCGGCGATAGGTTGACATCAATGGCCTTTGATTGAAAGCCTTTTTATGGTGTTCGACATCAAAATATATATTCACAACATGTAGAATGTACTGCAGTACCTTGAGGATCATTATCATTATCGGTGATTTATCTCGCGTTTGTTAATGGCTTACATCATTGGCTGGTAATCAGACGATGTCTTCCCATGTTCGACTTCAGATCACATATTCACATGGTTAAACTCATACTTGAGTGAACGATTGAACAAGATAGAAGACCCTGGATCTAGTTTCATCCATCTGGGCTGCGATTTCAGGAGTACTAAATCATATGTACAATGGCTTTACATTGATGGTCATTCTGATAATAGGTCTATATCTATAGACGACTTTCTATCTACATGTAATGAAAGTTTATAATCTGAGCATGGGTATGCCTTCCCTCAACGATTCATGTAAAAATCAAAATATCATGATATATGTATTGTAATTGATGCAGGTCACCTTCCACTTTGAAACCTCCTCATCAAATCGTAAAGCATTTCATTCGACATTGTCATTTTTCCGACTTCATGCTTTACGGGGTAGTTTTTACAGATCCATTTGGGCATATCACTCCCATCATCTAGATCAGTGTTTTAGGGCTCATCAGACCCTAATTTCATTTGCTACATGCCCTAAACAAGTCACCCTTTTGAATGCCTCCTTCCTAGACAGTTTCATGACATGAAGACATCTTGAATTGACATCCAGAGGGACTAGCGCAGGTAGGCCCATGTAGGGGTGCATTGCAGAGTAGTTGAGTCCATGCCAGGGTCCTCTGTAGAGCACTTAGGCCTCCTTTCACCTGCATTGGGCGATTTTGAGCAAAATTCACATAGGGTTTAGGGAATATTCTTATATTTTGGAGTCATCTAGAAGATTCCCTCACTTATCAACTCCTATATGCTCGAAAATGGATGAGGAATGAGTTAAGATGCATCCTATCCTCTCGTCCCTTCCTTCATGGTACTAATTCTAAGTATGGAAGGCCATTCAATACCACCATTTATGAAAAAACCTCCTTCATCTCCCTATAAATTGACCACACATCTAAGTGATGAGGGGTTGGACTATGTTGAATTGTAAGGAGATAATGTTGCTATGAGAATTGGCTTTGAAACAAGTATTGTAATGCTACAAGTTTGTCATGCTTTTGATGTGATGTGGATGGAATCCAAGCTGGAGGAATGAATTTGAATCAGACACAATGGTTGTAATTCCTTCTTATATTCAATAAAGTATTTGAACCTTTCTCCCATATGTTTGTGTTTTCATATGATGCTTATATGTGTGAAATGTATCTGATTCCATTCACTTGTATTCAATAGATATTTTGATTTGATCAGTTCTTTGTCTTCTATTTGCATTTACAGGTACTTCTCAAGCGTGTTAAGTATGGGAAGGAGTGACAGGATCGATACAAAGGAGACAAGAGGAAAGCGAAACTACAAGTAGGTCTTCTCATCTTCTTTGTCTTATCTATTTCTTATAGGAAAAGGCTAAAGTTCTTTAAATTGTTGTTTTAGATATGGCTACTTATCTATGGAATTAGTATTTATCCACAGATACCAAATTCTCCAAAACAACTAATTACCTGCATAGCACATTTTTCGTGAGCCCTCAACTCCACGATCACCCCATCATATAGTAGGTGGAGTGCCTTGCTAGGAAACACTTCCAAATTCAACCCTACTCCCTTGAGGGCATTGATAGTGGGCCTATTAGCTTCATTTTCTATGGTCAGTGCTCCATTCGGCAGCGCTATCGCTCAGGAGTCCTTCGCATGTAGCATCTCGGTGGCTTATGAAGTACCGATGGTGAGGCTGGTGGATGCCTCGTTAGCCTGTGATGCATGGATCTACAACTCATGCAGACTCATCTAGATGGCCCCCAATAGTTGTTGTTGCTACTACTCGAACTGTTGCAGTACCTTCGAGGTGACATCCCGCACCGTGTCTCCAATGTCATTCAAATCTCCCTCTGTTAGGGTGATTGGGTCCGGAAACATTTATGGGCCTTGGATTTCTTTTGCAGCCCCACTTTTTCTTATTCTTTTGGACATTTGATGCAATACGATGCCGTCTATGGGTCCACTTGATGTTGCTCTATTTGCTCGTCCATTTCTTCCTATGTTTCGGGCGAAGGCGACCTCACACCTTTGTCAGAGCCGCGCTTTGTTCCACCTATCTACTTTTATGCATGTTGCGTGGCATCGCACTCTGCCTCGCCCTTGTCAGTGGCCTCCTTCCTCCTCTTCTCAGCCAGCTACACCATCTTGTGCTTGGCCTCCTCCTTTTTGCACGTCGCGACGGACTTTCTCGACCCCACCACCAAGTTTGAGGAAGTGCACCACTCTGTTGGCCAATGATTAAGAATTGCATCAATCACGTCATCTATTGCCAAGTAAGGTAAGTCATGCCACTTCTGCTCAGGGTCCTTCGATGCCCTGATCGCGACGCACTAAAAGTCTGCCTTGAATGCCATGTACTCCTGCAGTTTGGAAAACACAGTAGGTGATAATTGCGGTTTGTGATTGATAGCCATACGTATATTCATTTCCATCAAGATATAGAATATCTTTCTATCCTTGATGTGTTTAGCATCCTTCATCGCCCACAACAAAGTTTACTTTGCTACTTCTGGCAGGTCTGGCGGAATCGAGGGGAATTGACTGTCTTCTAGCAGCTCCCAGGCTACCAACACCATGGACATCAAGAGCCATAGTGGAAGGTATTTCTGAGCTCTTGTGCCTCATGGTAGTTCACAAGGAACTCACCGTAGACCTAGCACGCCTAATTAAATTAGACTCCTTCGGCACATTGGGCCACTAGAGCAACGACAGGTGCCGACACTTCATCTGCGCAAAACTTCCGCAAAACTTCTTCATGAGCTTGAATTTATCCTTCATGACCTCTGCGAGGGCCTGCTCACCATCTTTTCCACCAAACATCATGACCAAAATTTCCCTTGTATAGGACAGTCGTGTGATCCTATGGATCAACCTGTCAGTGATGGGTATCAACTCCTCTAGCCACAGACACCCATCATGCACCAAGCATAGAAGTTGCTTGATGACCAATATTGTAATGCGTGTGCGATTGTAGTGTGGCACCCATAGCAGGTTGAGTAGGCCTACCTTGTCTACACCCCTGAGCCACTTCCGCGGTTCCATTGCAGTCATCCCGGTGGTTGTGTGAACAACACAGTGCATTAGATGTTCTATCACCAAGTTCTGGAACTTATCAGTGTCAACTAAGTCCCAATCTTCCAGTTTCAACATCAAAACCCACCCCAAGCATGGTCCTCCAAAGACAATCTCATCTAGCAACAGAGGTATGTGCAGGGCCACCTTGCTTTCGTCAATGTCCTTCAGCACCTTGGTCTTGCCTTTGCATGGAGGGACATATTTAGACAACTTAGTGATAGGGTAACAACCCTCGACTTGAATGTCCTCCACTTCCACCCCCAAATCCTCATCATCCATCAGGATGTCCTCAATCTCTTCCTCCTCCGGCTCCAAGTTAATGGTTTTTCCCTTGTCTTATGTGGTGGGCTCTTCCTTCTATGGGCTTCTTCTAGGTGACGCATGCACCGATATCGTGGCCTGCTTGCCCTTCTTATCCTTCGCAATCTCCTTGGTCAGGGTAGGCTTCGGTCTAGGCATCCGTGGTGACTTGGGGACTTCAGCTAGTACCTCTACAACCTCTAGAGCAACTCCTACCTCCATAACAACCTTCGGCACAGTCCCCTCGGCTATCACTACTTCGGCATCCATAGCTTCGGATACTAGGATAAAATCACGGATGAAATTGCGGTTGGACTCAGGAAATCGATCAAACAATAGGTAGTCAAGCAATTCTTCAAAGAATGTGCAAATCATGCACGTCTGAGAGCTCACCAACCCAATGTTCAAATGCCAAGTGTTTTTCGTTGGACCTCCACCTATAATTTATAGGCCATTTTTAATTCAAATTCGACTGTTCCCCCCACATTCAGTTCATTAATGCCGGATCGGTGACAGATTTCCAAGGATATTACCCATAGATGTTGTCTTAAATGATGGCTTCTTGCTCCATTTGGCTACATTCTTATCGTCAAATCATGAACAGTGACTTTAATGGTCACTTTCCAGCTAACCTGTGCGATTTCCCCCTTGGTAGTGTAGCTCACTCCGCACTATCACAAACCCTGTGACATCTCCTCATTCTGCACAATCCTCCAATCGCGTTGTTCCCCAACCCGAGTAATGTAGTTTATAGTATCGCACCTCCTTTCAGTTGCCTAGAGCACTAAGACTATGCTAGATTGATATAGTCACCTAGTTGGATCACCGGTGTATGCCTTCAATCAACTGCCATTCACCTTTCCTAGGAATGGATCATTGTTCAATTTAAGCAACTGAACTGCTCCACCATCAGTAATCTCCTTAATGACATAGAGCCCTAGCGAGTGCATTCTGAATTTCCCTAGAAATTTATCAAACTTCTTGTCATATAACAGAACTAGATCATTTACCTTAAAGGTGCACAGTTTAATGTGTCGATCATGCCATGCCTTTTCACGCTGCTTTTGGACCTGTTGGTGAAATCCAGCCAGAAATCTTTCTTCCTCAAGCTCAGCAAGCTGCACGAGACTCTCTTATAAGGCTCTATGATCCGTCATACCCATGAGTGCCGCTATGTGCAGACTAGGCACAATGTATTCCATGGGCATCACTGCTTCAACACTATATACAAGCCTAAAGGGTGTCTATCCAGTCAATGTTTTTCATGTCGTTCGATATGCCCATAGTACTGCGAGTATGCATAGGTCTCAATCACTTTTCTGAGCATTACAAACCTTGGTCAACACATTCTCTAGTACCTTATTGAATGCTTCCACTGTCCCATTATCTTGTGGGTGATAAGACATGCTTTTCTGGTGATATACCTGAAATTCCTTCATCAGTGCGTTGATCGTTTTGTTCAGAAAGTGTGTACCGTGATCACTCATAAAAACCTTTGGACACCCAAATCACGTCAATACATACTCAAAGAGAAAATTTGTAGCAATCGTGCCTGTGCAGTCTTTCACAGGTTGTGCCTCCGCCATCGAGTCAAATACTCAGTCATGGTGATGATGTACTGTGCTCCTGTCTTCTTTCCTTGGGGCTGAATGGGTCCCACAAAATCTATCGCCCATTTCTCAAAAGGTTGTAATGTCATCTATGGGTTTAGGGTCAGCTCATCTCTTCATGATGGCATGCCAGTCCTTTGACACACCTTGCACATCTTGCAGTAAGCTCTTGAATCCTTATGGAGGGTTAGCCACCACAATCTTGCACGTAGAATCTTCTGTGCAGTTGCCCTTCCTGCATAATGCCCTCCCGCGGCACCCCCATGAGCATCTGTGAGGATACTGCTCCTTTCAAACTCTAGTACATATCTTCGTAATACTTCATCAGACCCCATTTTGTACAGATGTCCGGCAATGATAGAAAAGTCTGTTGCGCACAGCACTAACTCATTTTCCTGCTAGATGGTGTAGCCTTCCGGGGCAGTTCCTGTCATTAGGAAGTGTATGATGTCTTCAAAGTGACCATCTTCGATGCGTACTGCAAAGAGATATGTGTTAGGCAATCCCTCCTCCAAATTAGTGGGCTCTTCCCCCATTTTGATGCACAACAGATGGTCTGGTCGCATGTTCAGTCATCCAGGCTTTATAATAACTTCAAAATCATACTCCTGGAATAGTAACAACGACCTATAGATTCTCCCCCCCAACATAGGCTTATTTTCCAGGTATTTCAATGCAGAATGATCCATGCACATCTTAAAATGTCCACCCAACAAGTAGTGTCTAAACTTCTGGAGTGTGTATACCATGGCTAGTCCTTCGCGCCCAGTGGTGGAATAGTTCTTCTTAACCTTGGATAACCACCTACTCGCAAATGCTATAGGATGGTCCAATTCTCCTCTGACAGCCTGTGTCAGTACTGCTCCTAGTGCTATACATGCATGCTCGACCAACGCCCCCCCACCCAATAAGTAAATTGAACCTTTAGGGATGGAGTCACTCACTATTCCGATGGTGAGGACTATCGTAGTTGCCGTAACAAATTAGCACCCACTAAACGTGCTTCCAGAATTTGTTACGACACTCTACATGTACATGAAACTCCTTCTTCCAATCCGGGAAGACTAAAATCAGCATGGTGACCATTTTTCCCTTCAGCACATCCAAGATTTTCTGATAGTCCTCGTTCCAAGAGAACATGACATCCTTTTTCAACATCTTCTCCATAGGAATAGTGACCTGGGCATAGCCCTTGATAAACTTCTTGTAGTACCCAGAATGTCCCAATGTTGCACGCAGTTGTTTCATACTCCTCAACACCTCCAAGTTAAGTATCATTGCGATCTTCGGGGGATCTACCATCAGTCCCTGTCTACAAACCACATGACTTTGCAGAGTCCCAAAAGGAACACAAAATAGACATTTCTTCAGATTGAGAGCAATCTGGTACCTTCGACAGGTATCTAGAATTAAGCGTAAACTTGCCACATGGCATTTTACCAACCTAAACACAGTCCAATCATCAAAGTACACCTTGAGAAACTTATGAATGAAGTCTTTGAATGCAACAATGACTACGTGCTAAAAAGTTGCAGGTGCATTCTTTAATCCAAAAGGCATTATGGTGTACTAAAAACATCCCCATTCAGTTGTGAAGGTCGTCTTGCTTCTATCTTCAGGCGTGATTTTGATCTGATGGTACCCAGAAAACCCATCAGTGAAGGAGTACACTTCCTGGCCACCTACATTATCCAATACCTCATAAGTGAACAGATTCGGGAAAGGATCATGCATGCAAGCATCATTCAACTTCCTAAGATCTACGCATATCCTTATTTCATCCTTCTACTTCTTTTCCTGTTACCACCATTGGGCTCACCCAATCAAATTCTTCTACGGGCTCAATTATTCCTGCCGCGAGCATCTTATCTAACTCTAAGCGGGCCTTCTCCTTATACTTCAGATTGGGACGGTAAGGTATTTTCTTAACCAACTTCACGTCCGGTTTTAACATGATCTTCATAATGCCCAAGTCCCCTATTATCCCCTTTAACTTCGTAAACTTGGTAGGGAACAAATCCTGGTATTCGCGATGCAATTTGGTGACCTTATCCACCATCACACCATCCCAGTTGTTAGGGCCTGGATTTACCTCAGGCTGAAAAGGTAGGATCCAGGGCCAACATCAAACCACGCTCAGCCTCATAGCTAGCCCTACGAGGACAGGAGAGGGCTCTCTTCGGGTCAATCTTAGCAAAAGATAAACAATGCGGCTTGAGATGACTGAAATAAAAATAATTTTAGGCGAGGTATGAAGTACAAGGATTTGATTTGATTTTTTGGGGGTTTTGTTGGAATCAAGGGAAAAGCAAATTTTGGGGTGCGGGGATTGAGGCTCAGCTCTGCAGAGATCTCGATGGGGAAAGGTAGGTGATCGTTTTGGCACTTAAATTTTAATGAGATGGAGGGAAAATATAGGTGAGGTGATGAAGAGGGAAAGGGAAATCATGAATCCTCCTCAAACAGCTGAAAACATCAAACAACTAAAGCAAAACTCAAGTAGAGCATTGCACTTTCAATGAATTCTACTTACACTCTTGTTTGTTTAGTTCAGAAGAAATGAGATAGATGATGGCATACATAAACAAAATTCACAATTACAAAGAGAAGCATTGTACCAATACAAATTTCCACATGAATCCCAAAGAGTGTTGCAAATCCTGGTCTCAATTCCTTAGCCAAAATACTAAAAATGAATGTACAATGAAGCTCAAAGCTTTCTCAAGAGTCAAACCATGCTAATGACTGAAAAAACATAAGATAAAGGAAAAAATCAACTCATCCTAGCCTCTAGGGGTTGAGCTCATGATTTTAGGAGCTGTTCCAACTAATTCTAAACAAAGAACTAGAAATTAGGCAGTGGAACAGCTTGCCTCTATAAACTAGGGAACTGATTCATTCAGTTGCAAACTACCTTTTCATGGATGAATCTACCTATATAAGTGAAAATTTGACATATTTACCTCATGATCCATCAATGTACATTAAATTACATCACAAATTTTCCATTAGGAAAGTAAAAAAGTCAAACTAGGCAAAGCTGGGTGAAAAACAGAGCAAAACTTGGTCAAACTGGCAATTTTTCCTCTATGCGTCGCACCTGATTCTCTATGCGTCGCGCTTGTTTGGACCCACTTTTGGAGGCCTCCCGGTGTACAAATGAGCTCTAGGTGTGCTTGCTGGAACGTTCTGCCTATCTACTTTCCAACCCAAGTGGAATCTTTCAATTTGGCCTCCATTTACCCCTCCAGAAGTCCATTCCCCCAACATTGCTTCCTGTGTGTCAAAATAGGGGCAGTGAGTCATTTTTTGAGTGTTTTTGACCTCTTTGAGGGCTCAAAGCCTTCCCAAATTTCTTGGCCATAGGTAGGCAAGCATAAATTTTCATGAAAAATCTAGAAATGTAAAGTTTTTTGTGATTTGGAGCCCCCTAGCAAAAGCGAGCGCCACGTGGTGCGGTGCATAGGGAGGAAAACTCTGTTTTTTGCGCAAAAAAATTCCAAAATGCAAAAATTGCTCCAAATTTTTTGAAATTTGGGCTGGAACTTCTCTATCAAGAGCTATGTTGAGCCAAGGAAGCCTCAACCAATATCTGAAGTCGATCATGCTCCTTTTTCCTCTTTTGCCTCTTTGATGCCTTCCTTAATTTTGCCTTTAAACTCCTTATTCTTGCCTTGCAAACTTTATTCCTTGCCATGTAATGAAAAGCCATGTGTCTCAGCAATGCCTTGTCCTTGTCGGCCTTGTCCAGCAGTCTCTCTAAGTGGATGTTGGCTCTTTCAAGCCAAGACTCCCGATGCTTGCTAATGTGTGAGGTTTCTTGATGAGATTTATGGTGATTAGGTTTTTGCTGCCAAAGGTATGTTTGTATGAGGGGTTGTGGAGGGAATGTGGAAGAACTGTGTATGAGAGGTTGGGTAGATTGTTTGTAGGGATTTTGAGGGAATGAGGGGGTTTTAGGGAATGATATTTATATTTTGCGAAAACAATTAGGGTTTATGGAATTTTGTGGTTTGAAAAAATAGGATTGGGGATAGGGATATATGATTTTGTTTTGGGATTATGGGAATTAGGTAATAGGGGAAGAAACTAGGAAAATGAGTGAGGGAGTGGCAAGGTAAGGGAATGAATTGGTAGCCAAACAATAGTGCAAACCCTAGGTACTATTTCCTTTGAGAGATACAAGAGGTAGGGTTTGATTCATCTTTACACGATCAGCATAAACCTTAAAGGAAACTCCTCCACTGGCAATGAAGAGATGGTGACTTAGTTGCACATTCGAAGATTTAAGAAATTTTGGAAACTTAAGAGAGTTTAGGATAAAATTGGGCTTGGCAGCTCTATGTGCCGCACCACAAACCCAATGCACCGCGCCTTCTATGCACCGCGCTAGTGTAAATTTGCACTGGAAATTGTAGCCCAATGCGCCGCGCCAGTTATGTGTGTCGTGCCACTTGCCTAATGCATTGCAATTTTTCCAGGAGACTTTTCAAGACCTTCCTCGTGTTAAAATTGGGCATCGGATAGCTCCTTGGAAATTTCTTTAAGTCTAATTTCCAACCCAGCTCGAATTTTTTAATTTGGAGTTCATTTGCCCTATCAAAATCAAATCTCCCAGGACTGGTCAAAATGTGCCAAATGAGGCTACCTAAAGGCAGAGTGTTGTTGCAGTCAAATTGTTAAGTTCTTCCTCAACTCAAAATTGAGCTCATGATATCTCATTGGAAATATATTTGTGTCTAGTTATCATTTGACTCATCAAGAAAGTCATTTGGCCAACTAAGATAGGAGAAAACTTGATTTTCCCAAGGTCACTTCAGAGGTGCATCAATTCTCCTGAGGCAGCTGTATTTTTGACATTTCTCTAAAACCATGAAACCTGTGTAAAAAGTGAAGGAGGTTTTTCTTCCTTGGCCTATTTTGGACAAAAACCTCTCTCATGTTTCCAAAATTCATCTTTTCTTTCTCAGAAACATCATTTTAGTAAAACCTATCCCGATGTGTGGAAAGGGAATTTGTCGAAATGAAGCGAAATGAAGGGGATAAGGGGCTTCTAAATTATTGAGAAAATTTTTGGAAGTAGGGAGGGATGTTAGAAAGTAGGGGAAAGTGGAATTTCAAAGATTGAGTGAGGGGAAGGGATCCAAAAGGGAAAAACACAGGCCTAGCCTAGAAAATTGTCAAGTTGTAGCAAGAAACTAGGGTTTGTGGAAAAATGAGGAATTTGAGGGATCTCAGTGATGGGAAGTGTTTAATAAGGTACATTAAGGATAGGGGAAGGTGTATGAACATCAAGATACAAGTTTTTCTAATGATTTGACCATCCAAGAGAAATTACCCTCAAAACCCTAGGAGAGGGAAATGAACCTTACCTAGGCACAACTGAAGCGTGAACAAGGTATAAAATGACCCAGTGGAACTTGACATGATGATGAAAACCCTCTGAATGATGGTACACTCAGCTGAATGGTGACATGGATAGAAATTTGGAAAACTTTGAAAGGAGTAAAAGAAAACCCTAGACCTAATACCTAATGACCAAATTTTGTTTGAAGACTCACTGAAATGACAAAATTTGACCTTAACACCTTAAAATCATTTTGTAAGAGCATGTTTGATCATTGGAGGAAGGTTGCAAAGACTGACACTAACATTGGCTCCAATTAGGATGGTAGCTCCTTGGAGGTGCCAAGAACTATAGATATTTGGAAAGTAGATAGTGCCTTAATCCATTGGGAAATGGAGTCAAAAACTCAAGCTGAAATGCATGATTGAAAACTGATGACTTGAAAACACAAACTGACTCTCACTCAACTAAAAAATGACTCGATACTTAAACACAACCGACAAACTGGAAATGATGCTCAAAGTAGAGCTTATTCAATACAACCTACTCTAGTTGTTTCATTCATCACCTGATCAAGTGAAATGAAATAACCAATGCAACCAAGTAAGTATTCTGGCTGCTGTTTGAATTCTCCGCAAGTGCTCGCTTATCGACAACAAGAGTGAAATACTGAAATACTGAAATATGGATTCTCTATCCGCCTCCAAAAACACTGCATAAGGATCTTGAAATTCATGCACATTGGGACTTATCTCATCCAATGAATTACTTCTCTTCTCCTCATACCGTGAATGCAAACTTTGACCTAAACTTTGTGACGAGACTCCTGCTGAAAATGACAAAGAAACCGGCTTCCAGATCAAGTTTGTATCAATACTTTTGTCGACCTCACAGATAGGAGAAGGACTTTGACTGCAGACATCATCCAACACATCAGCTATTGGATCGTGAAAAACTTGAAAAGACTAATGCAACCCATTTTCTATTAGCTTCGATGAGATTACATGATTTTCTATAAGCTGCTCATTTGAAGATATACTATGCAATTTACCCTTCAAAAACTGAAATGATTCAACACAAAAAGGTACGGAATCATCTTGCATCATTTGATCATATGTTCCAGCTTCCAAGTCTTCATCTGAAACTTGAAAATCAATGGCATTCGGGGGTTGCAACTCTGGATATGAAAAGTCTTGAACAAGGTTTTCATTTCCCTCAAGATGGTCCAGATCAAGACTTGTCGACGATTGACTTCTGATTGCATGAATGTTGTATCTGATGAACTGAAACGAAGCAAAACAAAAAGGCAAAGATCCTTCACTTCAAAACTTTTTGTACTTTCCTCGTCATTTCCATAGCTGATATATGATGGTTGAACAATGTATTTGAGCTGCTGAAAATGAACTTCCTCCTCCCATAAACTAGTTGTTGATTTGTCTGAAAGATTAGCTTCTGTTTGGAGAACATAATCATCATCATACTAATCAAACTGAGGCAAATCATCAGTATAAAATACATATCAAGCATACATGTCATATCAACAGATCTCTTTTCTCCAAGATGAGCTATAAGACAATCATTATCAGATCTATGACAACTGGGATAAGAAAGAAGATGTTTTGGATCAGCAACTTGTTCTTCTTCAATCAGCAAGCCATGGGCTTGAACATCATAATCATTCCTTGCGGCGATATTTTGCATCATCTCTTCCACTGCACGTGCCAAAATGTCAAGATTTACCTCTAGAGATGTCGATTCCGTTGGATCTATGTTTTTCATCTCTTCTTCCTTCAACTTTGCCCTTTGGATCAGGAAATGAGCCTCTACATCTACTGCATTGTTCTGCATCTCTTCAAGTGTTGCAAGGTTCCTTTTTCTCAGCTAAAACTCCATTTTCGGATCAAAGGCACTCGAGTGGTGCAAGAGAGCAGATCAAGGAGGAGGTCTTATATTAACCAGCATCGAAAAATAAACTTGGTTAAATTTGGTAGAAAATTGTTGTACTGTCTCCCCTGGCAATCTTTTCAGCTGGTTATACTCTTCTATAATCAAGAAATGGTTCTGTCTGACCACCCACCTATCAAGGAAAACTTTGAGGAACTGTTGTAAATCTGAGATGATCGCATTAGGCAAGGTTTTGAACCAACCCTTGACTTTGCCTTGCAAAGAAAGAGCAAAAGCCTAATACTGACATCTTCTTCATCAACTTCAAAAAGATCAAGAAAATACTCAAAATTCAATACATGTCTCTCAACAGTGATGTTGTTATGTTCACTGTCAAATCTTGATAGATATAGATCATGAATTTTAGGGAAAGCATGGGATATAGGAGGTAAAATCAGAGGCGTGTATCGATCTGGAATTTTACAAGGTATATGGGTATGTACAGAAGGTATAGAATTAGTCATGGTCTCTTGGGGCTCATCAATTTGAATACAGTGATCACAAGATTCAAAAGAAGGGTCTTGATCAAGCTCAAAGGCATGCAAATCTTTGGTATTTACAATCTTCAAAGGGAAGGAATCAAACACAGGCTGAGGATCTCTTCTCAAACATAGTATACTTTGCAAAGCCTTCTTGACATTCTCGGGAAAAGAGAAGAAATAATTTAGAACAGAGAACAAAATGTCTTGGATGAAATTCCAACTTGAATACATGATCTGTCCATATTGTCCTTTCATGTTTTTTCTAGTCAGGTTCATCCTCCAGTGGAGTCTTTGGATCTTATCTCGAAAATGATTTGGAATCACCAGGTGAATGATTTCAGCCTTTCCGGTGTTTGATCATTTTCCACCATCAACAATCAGACTTGAACTTGATACATGTTACTAGGGAAATTTTCAAGTCAGATGTTCAGCTTATAAGACTAGACCGGAGATTAACTGAAGCAGCTTTTATCTACTTTCTCTAATGCAAAGAAAGAGCATTTTGAAGGCTACTTGGCTAACTTCAGGCTCCGTCTGTAGTTTATGAAACAAGAACACTAATAAAAAAATAAGCTTTTCTTCCCCAGTATGGTCGCCACTATGTTAGGGCCTAGATTTACCTCAGGCTGAAAAGGTAGGATCCAGAGCCAACATCAAACCACGCTCAACCTCGTAGCTAGCCCTATGAGGACAAGAGAGGGCTCTCTCCGGGTCAATATTAGAAAAAGATAATCAATGGGGCTTGAGATGACTGAAATAAAACTAATTTTAGACTAGGTATGAAGTACAAGGATTTTATTTTATTTTTTTGGGGTTTTGTTGGATCAAGGGAAAAACAAATTTTGGGGTGCGGGGATTGAGGCTCAGTTCTGTAGAGATCTCGATGGGGCAAGGTACGCGATTGTTTTGGCACTTAAATTTTAATGAGATGGAGGGAAAAGACAGGTGAGGTGTTGAAGAGGGCAAGGGAAATCATGAATCCTCCTCAAACAGCTGAAAACATCAAACAACTAAAGCAAACCTCAAGTACAGCATTGCACTTTCAATGAATTCTACTTACACTCTTGTTTGTTTAGTTTAGAAGAAATGAGATGGATGATGGCATAAATAAACAAAATTCACAATTACAAAGAGAAGCACTATACCAATACAAATTGCCACATGAATCCCAAAGAGTGCTGCAAATCCTGGTCTCAATTCCTTAGCCAAAATACTGAAAATGAATGTACAATGAAGCTCAAAGCTTTCTCAAGAGTCCAACCATGCTAATGACTGAAAAAACATAAGATATAGGCAAAAAAAAACTCATCCTAGCCTCTAGGGGTCGAGCTCATGAGTTTAGGAGCTGTTCCAACTAATTCTAAACTGAGAACTACAAATTAGGCAGTGGAACAACTTGCCTTTATAAACTTGCCTTTATAAACTAGGGAACTGATTCATTCAGTTGCAAACTACCTTTTCATGGATTGATCTACCTCCATAATTGAAAATTTGACATATTTACCTCATGATCCAAAAATTTACATTAAATTACATCACAAATTTTCCATTAGGAAAGTAAAAAAGTCAAACTAGGAAAATCTGGGTGAAAAACAGAGCAAAATTTGGTCAAAGTTGCAATTTTTCCTCTATGCGTCGCGCGTGATTCTCTATGTGTCTCGCCTGTTTGGACCCACTTTTGGAGGCCTTCCTAGTGTCCAAATAAGCTCTAGGTGTGCTTGTTGGAAAGGTCTACCTGTCTACCTTCCAACCCAAGTGGAATCTTTCAATTGGGCCTCCAATTTCCCCTCCAAAAGTCCATTCTCCCAACATTGCTTCCTGTGTGTCAAAATATGGCAATGAGGTCATTTTTTGAGTGTTTTTGACCTATTTGAGGGCTCAAAACTTGCCCAAATTTCCTGGCCATAGGTAGGCAAGAATAAATTTTCATGAAAAATCCATAAATGCAAATTTTTTGTGATTTGGAGCCCCCTGGAAAAAGCGAGCGCCACGTGGCGCAACGCATAGGGAGGAAAACTCTGTTTTTTGCACAAAAAATTTCAAAAATGCAAAATTGCTCCAATGTTTTTGAAATTTGGGCTAGACCTTCTCTATCAAGAGCTATGTTGAGCCAAGGAAGCCTCAACCAATATCTGAAGTCGATCATGCTCCTTTTGACTCTTTTGCCTCTTTGATGCCTTCTTTAATTGTACCTTTAAACTCCTTATCCTTGCCTTGCAAACTTTATTCCATGCCATGTAATGAAAATCCATGTGTCTCAGCAATGCCTTGTCCTTGTCTGCCTTGTCCAGCAGTCTCTCTAAGTGGATGTTGGCTCTTTCAAGCAAAGAGTCCTGATGCTTGCTAATGTGTGAGGTTTCTTGATGAGATTTATGGTGACTAGGTTTTTGCTGCCAAAGCTATGTTTGTATGAGGGGTTGTGGAGGGAATGTGGAAGAACTGTGTATGCGAGGTTGGGTAGATTTTTTGTAGGGATTTTGAGGGAATGAGGGGGTTTTAGGGAATGATATCTAGATTTTTGGAAAACAATTAGGGTTTAGGGAATTTTGTGGTTTGGGAAAAATAGGATTTGGGATAGGGATATATGATTTTGTTTTGGGATTATGGGAATTAGGTAATAGGGGAAGAAACTAGGAAAATGAGTGAGAGAGTGGCAAGGTAAAGGAATGAATTGGCAGCCAAAAAATAGTGCAAACCCTAGGTAATATTTCCTTTGAGATATACAAGAGGTAGGGTTTGATTCGTCTTTACATGATCAGCGTAAACCTTAAAGAAAAATCCTCCACTGGCAATGAAGAGATGGTGACTTACTTGCACATTCGAAGATTTAAGAAATTTTGGCAACTTGAGAGAGTTTAGGATAAAATTGCACTTGGAAACTCTATCCGCCATGCCACAAACCCAATGCGCCGCGCCTTCTCTATGTGCTGCGCCACCTGCCCAATGTGTCGTACTTTTTCCAGGAGACTTTTGGAGGCCTTCCTAGTGTCCAAATTGGGCACGTGATAGCTAGTTGGAAAGGTATTTAAGTCTAATTTTCAAAGAAACTTTAATTTTTTAATTTGGATTTCATTTTCCCTATAAAAAATCAAATCTCCCAAGACTGGTCAAAATGTGCCAAATGAAGCTCCCTAAAGGCAGAGTGCTGTAGCAGTCAAATTTTGAAGGTCTTTCTCAACTCCAAATTGAGCTCAGGATAGCTCATTGGAAATATCTTTGTGTCTAGTTATCATTTGAATCATCAAGGAAGTCATGTGGCCAACCAACATAGGAGAAAACTTGATTTTCCCAAGGTCACTTCAGAGGTGCATCAATTCTCCCGAGGCAACTGTATTTTTGACATTTCTCTAAAACCATGACACCTATGTAAAAAGTGAAGAAGGTTTTTCTTCCTTGACCTGTTTTCGAAAAAAATCTCTCTCATTTTTCCAAAATTAATCCTTTCTTGCTAAGAAACATCATTTGAGTAAAACCTATCCCGATGTGTGGAACAGGGAATTTGTCGAAATGAAGCGAAATGAAGGGGATAAGGGGCTTCTAAATTCTTGAGAAAATTTTTGGAAGTAGGGAGGGATGTTAGAAAGTAGTGGAAAGTGGAATTTCAAATATTTAGTGAGGAGAATGGGTCAAAAGGGAAAATCACAGGCCTAGCCTAGAAAATTGTCAAGTTGTAGCAAGAAACTAGGGTTTGTGGAAAAATGAGGAATTTGGGGGATCACAGTGATGGGAAGTGTTTAATAAGGTAAATTAAGGATAGGGGAAGGTGTATGAACATCAAGATACAAGTTTTGCTGATGATTTTACCATCCAAGAGAAATTACCCTCAAAACCCTAGGAGAGGGAAATGAACCTTACCTAGGCGCAACTGAAGCGTGAATAAGGTGTAAAATGACCCATTGGAACTTGACATGATGATGACAACCCTCTGAATGATGGTACACTCAGCTGAATGGTGACATGGACCGAAATTTGGAAAACTTTGAAAGGAGTAAAAGCAAACCCTAGACCTAATACCTAATGGCCAAATTTTGTTTGAAGACTCACTGAAATGACAAAATTTGACCTTAACACCTTAAGATCATTTTGTAAGAGCATGTTTTATCACTGGAGGAAGGCTGCAAAGACTGACACTAACATTGGCTCCAATGGGGATGGTAGCTCCTTGCAGGTGCCAAGAACTACAGATATTTGGAAAGCAGACAGTGCCTTCATCCATTGGGCAATGGAGTCAAAAACTCAAGCTGAAATGCATGATTGAAAATTGACAACTTGACGACACAAACTGACTCTCACTCAACTAAAAAATGACTCGATACTTAAACACAACCAACAAAATGGAAATGATGCTCAAAGTAGAGCTTATTCAATACAACCTACTCTAGTTGTTCCCTTCATCACCTGATCAAGTGAAATGAAACAACCAATGCAACCAAGTAAGTATTCTGGCTACTGTTTGAATTCTCCGCAAGTGCTCGCTTATGAACAACAAGAGAGAAATATTGAGAGGCAACTCCCATGAAAACTTGTGGACAGATCTGTTGAATACTATGGATTCCCTATCCGCCTCCAAAAGCACTGCATAAGGATCTTGAAATTCATGCACACTGGGACTCATCTCATCCAATGAATTACTTCTCTTCTCCTCATATCATGAATGCAAACTTTGATCTAAACTTTGTGACGAGACTCCTGCTGAAAATGACAAAGAAACCGGCTGCTGGATCAAGTTTGTATCAATACTTTTGTCAAGCTCACAGATAGGAGAAGGACTTTGACTGCAGACATCATCCAACACATCAACTATTGGATCGTGAAAAACTTGAAAAGGCTGATGCAATCCATTTTCTATTAGCTCCGATGAGATTACATGATTTTCTATAAGCTGCTCATTTGAAGATATACTATGCAATTTGTCAGGCCAGGTTAACTCCAGACTTGGCAGAAGAAAATTGATTGATTGATTTCATTAGGTAACTATTGTTTATATACAGGAATGTGACTGATCAGTTCATCTACTTGATGACTGTTCACATTCCGGGTACACCCAACCGCTGAGGATTAGGTGTCAACAATTCCCCCCCTTAATCTGAAGGGATGTTGGTGAGTCCAAGCATCGTTCTGAATCTTTCAAGCTTTTCTCTTCCAAGCGCTTTGGTGAAGATGTCTGCAATTTTCTCATTTGTGGAACAATGACGGAGATGGATTGTTTTGGCCTCAACATGATGTCGGATCAGATGATATTTAGTATTGATGTGCTTAGTACGATCATGGAACTTTGGGTTCTTGGCCAACTTTATTCTAGAGGTGTTGTCAATCATGAGTGGAGTTGATTGTACTTGTTTTACCTGCAAATCTTCAAGAATTTTCCTGAGCCACACAATTTCTTTCGTTGCTTCAGCTGCTGCCACGTATTCTGCTTCTGTTGTGGAATCTGCTGGAACTGATTGTTTGCGTGATCTCCAAGAGATAGCTCCTGATCCAAGACCATAGCATATCCTGAAGTAGATACTCCAGTTTCTTTGTCTCCATCGAAGTCTGAATCAGAGTATCCAATCAAGCTGAAGTCGTCCACCTGTGTATAGTTGATTCCAAGGTCTTGAGTTCCCTTCAAGTACCTTAGAACTCTTTTTGCAGCAAACCAATTTCCCTCACAAGGCTTTTGCATAAACCTGGAGAGGATTCCAACAACAAATGAAATGTCTGGTCTGGTAGTAGTGAGGTAGATGAGACTTTCTATAAGCTGTCTATACTTTGTTGCATCCTCAAATTCCTTTCCTTCAATAGATGTGAGCTTTAAGTTTTGTTCCATTGGAGTAGAAAGAGGATTGCACTCTATCATGCCAAATTTGTTTAACAAATCTCCAATGTATTTCTTTTGAGAAAGAAATATGGATTTTGGATGTTGGGTTACTTCAATGCCAAGATAATAATGAACATAGCCCAAATCAGTCATTTCAAAACTTTTTCCTAATTCTTTCTTTATGGATGCAATATAGCTTTCATTGTTCCCTGTCATTAAAAGATCATCTACATATACCACAAGATATACAACTGTTTTGCCAACTTTCTTGATAAATAAAGTTGCATCATCAAGATCAAAATGATTGAAGTTGAGTTTCAGAAGATGCTCTGTTAGTTTTTCATACCAGGCTCGTGGTGCTTGTTTGAGGTCGTACAAGGACTTCACAAGTTTTCATACTTTATGTTCATGTCCTTTCACAGCAAATCCTTCAGGCTGGGACATAAAAACATTCTCTTTTAGATATCCATTCAAGAATACAGTTTTTACATCCATTTGATGGACTTTCCAACCGTTCTGAGCAGCTAGTGCAAAGAGTGTCTGGATGGTGGCCCATTTTGCTGTGGGGGCAAAATTTTCCTCATAATCGACCCCTTCCTTCTGTGCAAAACCTTTTGCCACAAGCCTAGCTTTGTGCTTGTCAAGTGAGCCATCAGCTTTGTATTTGTTCTTGTAGACCCACTTGCAGCCAATTGGTTTGGTTCCAAATGGAGGATCAACCAGCTTCCAAGTGCCATTCGTTATGAGGGCATCATACTCCTTTTGCATCGCTTCTTTCCATTCATCATGAGAAGCAGCTTCTTTGAAGGAAGTTGGTTCAAAATCTGTAGACAAGTTCAATTCACAATCATAAGTAACATCCATGTCAACAAGTGAATTAGAGTCATCTACATCACCTCCATCTTGTCGGTTTGTATTTCTAGTTCCTGTTTTTCCAATTTCATCAGGATGAACACTTTCAAGTGTATTTGTCAGCCACTTTGGGGGACCTTTCTGAGATGGTCCAGGATGCTTTGTTGATTGAGTTGGGACTGAATCAAGATTGAGTCTCCCAATTCTATCAATTACATCACTTAAAGCATCATCCTTTGTTGGAGTTTCATGCAGAGGAGATTGTTCTTCAGAAGAAGATTCCACATGTTGTTCTAGTATAGGAATCCCCCCTTCAAGATGTGGAATCTGATTATCAAATTCTTGAAATGATTTTGTTTTTGCGAATCTATCCAAGCGATCAAGTTGCTGCTCAACAACATTGTCAGATTTGGATGATTCGAGAAAAATGACATCTCTAGATAAAACAAACTTTTTATTTACTTCATCATAGAGGCGGTATGCTTTAGATGTGTTTGAATACCCCAGGAAGATACACTTACGACTTCTAGCACCAATTTTGTTTCTATGTACCTTTGGTATTAAAGCATAACAGGTGGAACCAAAGATCCTGAGATGTTTTACCGAAGGAACATGTCCATACCACAATTCATAAGGAGTCTTGTTTCTTATAGCACTAGATGGACATCTATTCTTTATATATGCAACACATAGAACAGCATCAGCCCAAAACATTATCTTTACATTTTTGAAGAAAAGCATGGATCGTACCATATTCAAGATTGTTCTATTCATTCTTTCTGCTACACCATTCTGTTGGGGATTATAAGGTACAATTGTTTGATGTTTGATTCCATGTTGGCGAAGATAGTTGTCAAATTCATTTGATGTATATTCTTTACCATTATCAGTGCGAATAGACCCAATATGAGATTGTGCATCATTTTCAATCAATTTATGAAAGTTCTTGAATGTTTGAAAAGCATCAGATTTGTTCTTCAATAAATAAACCCAACACATTCTGGTGTAATCATCAATAAATGTCATGATATATTTATTTCCATTTGCAGAAAGAACAGGAATTGGACCACATAAATTTGAATGAATGAGTTCAAGCTTCCTATGTGCTCTTGAATGTGAATCATGAAAAGACTGTTTGCTATGCTTTCCTAGAATGCAAGCATCACATTGTTTATGTTTCCTAGGAATTGTAGGCAAACCAGCAACACCATTTTTCTTCAATAAGCGGAGACTGTCATAGTTTAAATGTCCAAATCTAGCATGCCATAATAAACTTGATGGAAGTGTACCTTCTTCATGATGAGAAATATATGAGAAATGTTGTGCATGAGCAGAGGTTCCTTGCAGTTTGAGAAGTCTTTCTTCTTCTATTCCCCTCATGACAAGTGAGTGGTCAGAAGCTTTTCTTACCTCAAGCTTTCCATGAAACATATGAATGGAGTGACCTTGCTGGCGAATGTGGACCAAGGACAACATGTTTCTCTTGAGCTATGGGAGATATAGAACATGATCCAGAAGAAAGTCTGGAAGACCAGGCAGTTTAATCCTGATTGTGCCAAGCCCTGATGGCTTGATTTTTGACTAATCTGCAAAGTATACTGCTCCATCAACATTGTCAGTGAAATCTTCAAAAAAATATTTCCTATGAGTCATATCACAGGTTGCTCCTGAATCAAGCAACCAATCATTTTTCGAAGAATCAAGTGAAGCATTAAACAAATCTTCATTTACTCCAATGTTACATTGTGCCTCAATATAGTGAGCGGATTTAGGTGCTTTAACTTTGTCTGTATCATCAGTTTTACCTTTCTGCTGGTTTCTTCTCTGCTCAATTTTGTCCCATGGTAGCTTGCATGTAGAAGCATCATGTGATCCATTTCGTTTGCAACGAATGCAATGCAGATCTGCCTTTTCTCCTTGAGAATGTCTGCCCCCCCTGCCTCTGAAATATCTTCCTCTTCCTCTTCGTCCACCTCTTCCTCTTGTAGAGTCTTGAGCAGGATGCTTTTCTTTATGAGAAAGGCACACAGTTTCTTCAGAAGATTCAGGGACTGTCTTCTTTCCAAAGGCTTTCTCTCTTTCAGCAAACTTTTTCACAAGGGAGTCAAAGGTTATATCTTTAAGATTTCCATTTGCTTGTAAAGACTCAAGATAATTGGAGTAAGTAGGATAGAGTGCCTTGAGAAAAGCAATAAGAGGGATATCCAGCTCAACCTTAGTGGATTTGATCTCATTCATTATGGATTTTACTTCAGATGCAAGAGCAAGAGGATCATTATTTTTCAGTTCAAGAGTGAAGAGTTTAATCATGAGCTGAACAACTTCAAGTGCAGAATGTGAGTCATAGAGTTCTTTGAGCTTTTGTAAAGCTTCAAAGGCAGTTGAATATGATGAAATATGGCGACTTACTTCTTCATTTACAGATGTTGCGATTAGTGCATATGCTTTGTTGTTCTTGTTATCCCAAATGACGAGCTCTTTGTCTGATGTAGGTTGTACTGGGTCATTGTCTCCTTCTCCGACACACACTCCCTTCCACAACTCATTGAAGATGAGGGTGTGTTTTATCATCCTGGACCATTCATGATAGTTCTCCTTTCCAGTGAGAACTATTCCTACCATAGAGATGATTGAATGCATTCTGTAAAAAATAACTTCTGCTTGATAAAAAAAAACTTCTGCTGATAAATAACTTCCTTACAGCCTTATGCACTATATTTTCTACAAATCCCTCTAATGTTTGACAGAAGCATCAGAATTTCATTGAAATATTATGTACATATCACTTCAATATATCACTTTATGCTTCAACGCAGCATTACCAAAAATAAAAAAAAACTGTGCAATATCACTATATCACCTCCACAAATGCTTCATAATTCCTAGAACTTGGCATAATCCGACCAGAACCAGATCGCTTGGGATCTGCAGAAGTTACTGGAGAGCTCCGCTGGCCTCCAGGGTTGTGCAATGGAATAGGACTCAAGTCAGCTGCACGTGGACGTGATGATGAATCAGCATCAGACAGAATTGCTTGCCTGCTACTCGAAATCACTCCTCGTCTTGATGTGCTGCCAGTTTGGCTAATCAGACCAGATAAATGGACACGATCTGGCCTCTCTGGACGAGCAATTACCACATCTTTTCCAGCTCCAGCATCATTTTGGACTGGGCTTTTATGCTTTGATAGACTACCAGCATTCACAATAGCACTAGAGTTTCTTCTTCGAGAACCATCAGCATGTCGAATCGTTATCTTGCGGAGTTTAAGACCAGGGATGAGGATACCCTGTCGCTAATCGAACTCACGACATGAGGATACCATGTTAACATCCATCAGACATTCCGGAAGGCTTCATCAATTTCTGCGTTCTCAGAGGCGAGCACCGGCTCCGCAACTACCACTCGGTGACCATTGAACGCATAATATCATACTTGAGCAACATCACCAATGGCGCACAGAGATATGATGGTATGGCATTATAGTATACCAACCAAGCAGAGATATGGTGGTATGGCTACTCAGAGATATGACCGAGCAGAGATATGGTGGTATGGCGTTATAGTATACCAACAGAGCCGTGGGTGGAGGCATAGCGAAGGGGATTCATACCACCAGATTTAGAAAATGGCATGCGTGCTGGCTACAATGTGCAGGATGGAATTGGTGAAGTGGAGGTATGCAGACTCAAAACATTGTAAAACCACAATGTATACCACAACAGATTCAAGATAATGTAAAACCACATCGTTTTCCAGCGGCCACACCATTCGACATAGCGAAAATTGCCTCAATGCAACGAATCGATTCTTAAACGGTAGAATAAAATGCACAGAAGATGATGGAAAAGATGCGCAGATGACTGACCATAGCAGTGAAGACTGTTACCCTAAATTGCAGGTATGAGAGAGGAGCGTTATTAGATTGCCAAAACCAGGAGAAGCAACGCTTTTATGAAAGGCAGCATATAGGCAGAATAAGGAGCACGCCAAAAAAAGGAACCTGGGACCTGCGCTCTGATACCATGTCAGGCCAGGTTAACTCCAGACTTGGCAGAAGAAAACTGATTGATTGATTTCATTAGGTAACTATTGTTTATATACAAGAATGTGACTGATCAGTTCATCTACTTGATGTCTGTTCACATTCCGGGTACACCCAACCGTTGAGGATTAGGTGTCAACACAATTTACCCTTCAAAAACTGAAAGGATTCAAAACATAAAGGTACGAAATCATCTTGCATCATTTGATCATACGTTCCAGCTTCCAAGTCTTCATCTGCAACTTGACAATCAATGGCATTTGGGGGCTGCAACTCTGGATATGAAAAGTCTTGAACAAGGTTTTCATTGCCCTCAAGATGGTCCAGATCAGGCAAAGATCCTTCACTTACTTCAAAATTTGTTGTACTTTACTTGTCATTTCCATCGCTGATATATGATGGTTGAACATTGTATTCGAGCTACTGAAAATGAACTTCCTCCTCCCACAAACTAGCTGTTGATTCGTATGAGAGATTAGCTTCTATTTGGAGAACATAATCATCATCATACTAATCAAACTGAGGCAAATCATCAGTATAAAATACATCATCAAGCATACATGTCATATCAACAGATCTCTTTTCTCCAAGATGATCTAAAAGACAATCATTATCAGATCTATGACAACTGGGATAAGGAAGAAGATGTTTTGGATCAGCAACTTGTTCTTCTTCAATCAGCAAGCCATGGGATTGAACATCATAATCATTCCTTGCGGCGATCTTTTGCATCATCTCTTCCACTGCACTTGCCAAAATGTCAAGCTTTACCTCTAGAGATGTCGATTCCGCTGGATCTATGTTTTTCATCTCTTCTTCCTTCAACTTTGCCCTCCGGATCAGCAAATGAGCCTCTACATCGACTGCATTGTTCTGCATCTTTTCAAGTGTTGTAAGGTTCCTTTCTCTCAGTTGAAACTCCATTTTCGGATCAAAGGCACCCGGGTAGTGCAAGAGAGCAGATCCAAGAGGAGGTCTTATATTAACTGGCATCAAAAAATAAACTTGGTTAAATCTGGCAGAAAATTGCTGTATTGTCTGCCCTGGCAATCGTTTCAGCTGGTTATACTCTTCTATAATCAAGAAAGGGTTCTGTCTAACCACCCACCTATCAAGGAAAACTTTGACGAACTGCTGTAAATCTGAGATGCTCGCATCAAGCAAGGTTTTGAACCAACTCTTGACTTTGCCTTGCAAAGAAAGAGCAAAAAGCCTAATACTGAAATCTTCTTCATCAACTTCAAAAAGATCAAGAAAAGACTCAAAATTCAATATATGTCTCTCGGCAGTGATGTTGTTGCTTCACTGTCAAATCTTGATAGATATAGATCACGATTTTTAGGGAAAGCATGGGATATAGGAGGTAAAATCAGAGGCTTGTATCGATCTGGAATTTTACAAGGTATAGTGGTATCTACAGAAGGTGTAGAACCAGTCATGGTCTCTTGGGGCTCATCAATTTGAATACGGTCATCACAAGATTCAAAAGAAGGGTCTTGATCAAGCTCAAAGGCACACAAATCTTTGGTATTTACAATCTTCAAAGGGAAGGAATCAAACACAGGCCGAGGATCTCTTCTCAAACATAGTATACTTTGCAAATACTTGTTGACATTCTCTGGAAAAGAGAAGAAATAATTTATAACAAAGAACAAAATGTCTTGGATGAAATTCCAACTTGAATACCTGATCTGTCCATATTTTCCTTTCATGTTTTTGCTAGTCAGGTTGATCCTCCAGTGGACTCTTTGGATCTTATCTCGAAAATTATTTGGAATCACCAAGTGAATGATTTCAGCCTTTCCAGTTTCTAATCGTTGTCCACCATCAACAATCAGACCTGAACTTGATACATGTTACTGGGGCAATTTGCAAGTCAGATTTTCAACTTATAAGACTAGACCGGAGATTTACTGAAGCAACTTTTATCTACTTTCGCTAATGCAAAGCAAGAGCGTTTCGAAGGCTACCTGGCTAACCTTAGGCTCCATCTGTAGTTTATGAAACAAGAACACTAACAAACAAATAAGCTTTTCTTCCCCAGTATGGCCACCACTATGTTAGGGCCTAGATTTACCTCAGGTTGAAAAGGTAGGATCCAGGGCCAACATCAAACCACGCTCAGCCTCGTAGCTAGCCCTACGAGGACAAGAGAGGGCTCTCTCCGGGTCAATATTAGCAAAGGATAATCAATGGGGCTTGAGATGATTGAAATAAAACTAATTTTAGACTAGGTATGAAGTACATGGATTTGATTTATTTTTTGGGGGTTTTGTTGGAATCAAGGGAAAAGCAAATTTTGGGGTGTGGGGATTAAGGCTTAGTTCTGCAGAGATCTCGATGGGGCAAGGTAGGCGATCGTTTTGGCACTTAAATTTTAATGATATGGAGGGAAACGACAAGTGAGGTGTTGAAGAGGGAAAGGGTAATCATGAATCCTCCTCAAACAGCTGAAAACATCAAACAACTAGAGCAAACCTCAAGTAGAGCATTGCACTTTCAATGAATTCTACTTACACTCTTGTTTGTTTAGTTCAGAAGAAATGAGATAGATGATGGCATACATAAACAAAATTCACAATTACAAAGAGAAGCACTGTATCAATACAAATTGCCACATGAATCCCAAAGAGTGTTGCAAATCCTGGTCTCAATTTCTTAGCCAAAATACTGAAAATGAATGTACAATGAAGCTCAAAGCTTTCTCAAGAGTCCAACCATGCTAATGACTGAAAAAACATAAGATATAGGAAAAAAACTCATCCTAGCCTCTAGGGGTCGATCTCATGAATTTAGGAGCTGTTTCAACTAATTCTAAACTGAGAACTACAAATTAGGCAGTGGAACAACTTGCCTCTATAAACTAGGGAACTGATTCATTCAATTGCAAACTACCTTTTCATGGATGAATCTACCTCCATAAGTGAAAATTTGACATATTTACCTCATGATCCATCAATGTACATTAAATTACATCAAAATTTGTCCAATAGGAAAGTGAAAAAGTCAAACTAGGCAAAGTTGGGTGAAAAACAAAGCAAAACTTGGTCAAAGTGGCAATTTTTCCTCTATGCGCCACGCCTGATTCTCTATGCATTGCGCCTATTTGGACCCACCTTTGGAGGCCTTCCCAGTGTCTAAATGAGCTCTAGGTGTGCGTGATGGAAAGGTTTGCCTGTCTACTTTCCAACCCAAGTGGAATTTTTCAATTTGGACCCCATTTTCCCCTCCAAAAGTCCATTCTCCCAGCACTGCTTCCTGTGTGTCAAAATAAGGGCAGTGAGGTAATTGTTTGAGTGTTTTTGACCTATTTGAGGGCTCAAAACCTACCCAAATTTCTTGGCAATAGGTAGGAAAGCATAAATTTTCATGAAAAATCGAGAAATGCAAAGTTTTTTTGATTTGGAGCCCCCTAGCAAAATCGAGCGCCACGTGGCAGAGCGCATAGGGAGGAAAACTCTGTTTTTTGCGCAAAAAAATCCAAAATGCAAAAATTGCTCCAAATTTTTTTAAATTTGGGTTGGAACTTCTCTATCAAGAGCTATGTTAAGCCAAGGAAGCCTCACCCAATATCTAAAGTCGATCATGCTCCTTTTGCCTCTTTTGCCTCTTTGATGCCTTCTTTAATTTTGCCTTTAAACTCCTTATTCTTGCCTTGCAAACTTTATTCCTTGCCATGTAATGAAAATCCATGTGTCTCAGCAATGCCTTGTCCTTGTCGGCCTTGTACAATAGTCTCTCTAAATGGATGTTGGCTCTTTCAAGCCAAGACTCCTAATGCTTGCTAATGTGTGAAGTTTCTTGATGAGATTTATGGTGATTAGGTTTTTGCTTCCAAAGGTATGTTTGTATGAGGGGCTGTGGAGGGAATGTGGAAGAACTGTGTATGAGAGGTTGGGTAGATTGTTTGTAGGGATTTTGAGGGAATGAGGGGGTTTTAGGGAATGATATTTAGATTTTGGGAAAACAATTAGGGTTTAGGGAATTTTGTGGTTTGGGAAAAATAGGATTGGGGATAGGGATATATGATTTTGTTTTGGGATTATGGGAATTAGGTAATAGGGGAAGAAACTAGGAAAATGAGAGAGGGAGTGGCAAGCTAAGGGAATGAATTAGCAACCAAAAAATAGTGCAAACCCTAGGTATTGTTTCCTTTGAGAGATACAAGAGGTAGGGTTTGATTCATCTTTACACGATCAGCATAAACCTTAAAGAAAACTCCTCGACTAGCAATGAAGAGATGGTGAATTACTTGCACATTCGAAGATTTAAGCAATTTTGGCAACTTGAGAGAGTTTAGGATAAAATTTGGCTTGGAAGCTCTATGCGCCATGCCTTCTCTATGCACCGCGCCAGTGTAAATTTGCACTGGAAATTGCAGCCGATGTGCGTCGCGCCACCTGCCCAATGCATTGCGCTTTTTACAGGAGACTTTTGGAGGCCTTCTAGATGTCCAAATTGGGTGCGATATAGCTCTTTGGAAAGGTATTTAAGTCTAATTTCCAAAAAAACTTTAATTTTTAAATTTGGAGTTCATTTTCCCTATAAAAAATCAAATCTCCCAAGATTGGTCAAAATGTGCCAAATGAAGCTGCCTAAAAGGAGAATGCTATTGCAGTCAAATTTTGAAGGTCTTCCTCAACTTCCAATTGAGATCACGATAGCGCATTGGAAAGATATTGTGTCTAGTTATCATTTGACTCATCAAGCAAGTCATTTGGCCAACCAAGCTAGGAGAAAACTTGATTTTCCCAAAGTCACTTCAGAGGTGCATCAATTCTCCCAAGGCAACTATATTTTTGACATTTCTCTAAAACCATGACACCTGTGTAAAAAGTTAAGGAGTTTTTTCTGAATTGGCCTATTTTGGACAAAAAACTCTCTCAGATATCCAAAATTCATATTTTATTGCTCAGAAACGTCATTTGAGTAAAACCTATCCCGATGTGTGGAACAGGCAATTTGTCGAAATGAAGCGAAATGAAGGGGATAAGGGGCTCCTAAATTCTTGAGAAATTTTTTGGAAGTAGGGAGGGATGTTAGAAAGTAGGGGAAAGTGGAATTTCAAATATTGAGTGAGAGGAAATGGTCAAAAAGGGAAAAACACAGGCCTAGCCTAGAAAATTGTCAAGTTGTAGCAAGAAACTAGGGTTTGTGGAAAAATGAGGAATTTGGGGGATCTCAGTGATGGGAAGTGTTTAATAAGGTACATTAAGGATAGGGGAAGGTGTATGAACATCAGGATACAAGTTTTTCTAATGATTTGACCATCCAAGAGAAATTACCCTCAAAACCCTAGGAGAGGGAAATGAACCTTACCTAGGCACAACTGAAACGTGAACAAGGTGTAAAATGACCCAGTGGAACTTGACATGATGATGAAAAACCTCTGAATAATGGTACACTCAACTGAATGATGACATGGACCGAAATTTGGACAACTTTGAAAGGAGTAAAAGCAAACCCTAGACCTAATACCTAATGACCAAATTTTGTTTGAAGACTCACTGAAATGACAAAATTTGACCTTAACACCTTAAAATCATTTTGTAAGAGAATGTTTGATCACTGGAGGAAGGCTGCAAAGACTGACACTAACACCAGTAATCTCCAATATTCATGAATTTGGGCTCCGCCTCCATACTAATATTTATCTGTTTCATTTTCAGTGGCATGGTTATATCAAGATTCTCAATTTGCGGTCCCTCGAGATCGTGGTGACCCTCATTTTTAGGGATATTAATATTTCATGGGTCCTCATATTATTCTTCAACAATCACATTATAGCATTCCAGCATGTGGCTCAGCTGAGTAGTCCAATCGAGTTGAATCAGATCCAAAGGATCCTACGGTATCCTAAAGATTGTTACTTTAACTTCTTGTAGTGCATCGTCAATACAATCAAACCCATCTTTGAAGCTAAACTTCATTATGAACCCTTCGCGCAGAATATCACATTCGCCTGTGCCATAGCAAAGATCTGTCTCCAAGTACCATTTCATTGGGATGACATCCAAGGTGTGACAAAACAAGTACACCCATTTAGGTTGGGGCTTCGCTCCATAGGCCTTAGCCCATTTGTCCAAGTGTGCATGTGGATTGTCCTTCCCGTCATACTTGTCTGTCACTCGTACCTTCAACTTCCCAAAGCATGTTCTGATCATCCTCCTACACTCGCGCCAATCATCAAAACTACCCTTGTGCGTGCCCCACCATCTCGCGGGCGTAGTGTGCAATGCCTAGTCCAAAGCCTAGAAGTGCTGCTTCTCTGGTACTTCCCTCTCAAATGCATATAAAAATACATCCGCATCATTCAAGCCATCATATGTGGGAATATTTCTTACCTCTGATTACACACAGTGCAACATCTGGGTCATCATGTTACAACTCAGCATGGTCACTTCATGTAGGCGATTCTTCCAACGCTCTAATTCTTCATCCAATTCTAAGTTGTAGGAACTCTTGTGATCCCATGTAATTCGTCCATATGCTGTCGAATTCACCCAATCTTGGTCTCACACTATTATTTTATAAATTCAATCCAACTCGTCATTTCTTTCATAATTGCAGACTAGCTCAATATAGCATGATCCTTCAACAGGATCTAGGGGTACTATTATGCGAAGAAATTTATTTTCAAATATCATCTTTTGCTTCTTTAGGTTGATTGCCCTGTTCATGTCAGTAGCCTAATCAATGCCAAGGAGCACAAGGTAGGGGTTGTTGTCATCCACAATTTTTATTACTTCAAAGTCACCTAAGCGCTCGCACTTTCAATATCTACAGTTACTCCTTGCATGCATCCCATGGGGACGATCTTCTGTTGATTTTCCATCCTTAAATGAATCAGAGACCACTACAGCAGGGGTCTCCCCATCCACTGCCAAGTCTTCTTCGGCAAAATGTTCACATCTGGCCCCAGGTCTAGAATAACTTGATCCATTTTATATTCTCCTATCTGTGCGGTTAGTCTTATCTCACGTCATGTCCTTGCTTTATTCTTACCAATATTTCGTACCACATGTGTTCACCCAGAGTGTTTCCAGTGCATCTATTTATAAGTTCCTGTAACCTCTTCATAGTCTTGCTATCATGCAACAGCTTCATGCAGGTCTCTAGAAAGGTCGTAAGCATCAAAGGTTCCATTTCATGAACAGGTTCATCCTGACTTCCCGAGGTAGAGGCCTCAGCGAAGCTCTTCTTTTCTTCCATGAACATTTCATGTGCATGCTCCAAATCAAATTCAGCCTCCTTCACTGGAGCTTTGCAAATCCATGCGTTGTCTTCAGATTGTTTCCCCTTATCGTTGCTTGTTGCAATTCCACTTCAGAGAATTATATTCACATTTGGATCCTCTTCGTGAGGCTTAGTACTCATCATCTACAGGTTTTGAGTCAGTTGTGGTGGTAGCACCCCTTTTTCATGTATCCTGGATATTAGTGTAGGACAGTCCTCTGTCTCATGATCAAACTGAGTAAAATATTTGTACGACATATGTGTTTGGTTAGTGCATTCACGGGCATAGTGTCCTGGTGCTCCACAATTGTAATAGATCAACTATCCCCAACCTCTGCCAAGTCCTTTGCCTTGGCCTCATCCGCACCCATGAAAGCCTATTTGTGGCATTCCAGCGCTCTGGTCAGGAGGCTGCATTTCTACCCGAACTCTATAGGTAGGTGTTGTTTCCATAACTAATTCATAACTTCAATAGTTGTGCTCATCATTCCCTACCAACCTGCAGAAGTTGCAGAACAGTTGTTGCAGCGTTTGTACAAACTTCTGTAGGAAATGACAGTTATCAGTCGTATGTTTCCCTATTACCTGACATATAGTTCACCACAACACAGGCCCCATGGTCATTCCTGCTTGGGTTTTCGGCCTCAAAGGCATTGGTCCTCCTCCTACAATATAGTTCGCAAAGACTAGGCAGTGGTCTTTGTCATGCCCATGACCTTTACATTTCAGGAACCTTATCTCTTTGCGCACCTCCGGTCGAACTGTGCTATCCTGCTTCAAACTTTTCATTTCAAGGAAAAGATTTTGCAACTGCGCATGGATCTGTTGAACCCCAAGATTCGCATCTTGCATCCGTGTTTCATGCAGTCTTATTGCAATCTTCAAGGCCTCTGCCCGAGTCGTAATATCTTGCTGTGGCAGTGCAACCCTTAGGTGAGGCAGGAGCGAAGCCATGAACCACTCACAGTGTTATCCATCTGTTAAGTTCATATTAGCTTCATGGATTTTACACTTCAATCTTTGATCCAATTCCCAAGGTGTCCATCCTGGTTTCATCGCGATTTCCTTGAATCCCATAATCAACTATGCCTTGGATTTAGGCCTACTGAACTCTTTATTCAGTACAGTCTAGATCTCTGCCAACCCAGCATTGGGTTATCATTAGAGTACTTGATGTACCATGTTAGCACGTGATCCTATAAAGCACTAATCAACGTTGCCTTCTTCATGTGATCATTTGTGACGCCCTGAGATTTCCATACAACTTTTACGACGAACCAGAACTGGTCCGTGTCCTCATTTCCAAATCTCTTAAACAAAGGCAACTTCACTGAATTCACCATGTTGAACTGGGGTGGAGGTAGTGGTGGTGTGGGCAAAGCCACAGGTGGCGATGGTGGTGAAGGTGGAGGTGGTGTGGGCAGAGGTGGTAGTCGCAAGAACCCTTCTTTTATCAACTGAACTGCACTTTGTGGAGAAGCCTACACTGCTCCCTCTTCGTCACTCAAAGGAGGTGAAATTAGTGGGTTATATCCAAGACCCTTTCTTCCTTCATTCCTGTAAGTATTTACACTTCACATAGCTCTGAACATCAAGGTAGCTGCATAACCCATTTTTCACACAATAACATATTAATCCAAGTGTTTAAAGACTTCAAGTACTTACCTCACAAACCTTTGAAAAAGTGTCACTCTGCCTCGCTATAACTGACTGAGGTATCGACCACGAATTCTATCACAAACCCCCCTATGATTTGATCGAGCCAATGATTGACAGTGCTGGTGATCTTATCCTCAAAGGCTTCTAGTATCTAAACTAACTATGGGCTCCAAACAATAGGACCATCAAACTTCAACCTTCCTTCGCTATCTACTAGCTTCGTGATCCACTCGTATAACTCAACTGGAAAGGAACAGAAAAAGATCTCGTGGATTTCTATATACAGGTACCTGTCTAGCCACTGTTCCTTTGTCAACCGTGGATTTCTGTTATCCTACGCCGTGAATTCGTGGATCTTCCTATCCAACGAGTCTTTGACCTCTTTCTTAGTTGAATTCTAGTGATACGACATCGCACATCTCTCATGCAGATTCCAGTCTCAACAACAGAACCATTTGTTGGCTTTGTGGGCCCTGACCCAGGTTCAACATTAGTTAGCCAAACAAATCCCTACACTACTGGCCCTTTCAGCATCAACCCGGAGCACAAACTAAAGTATCACCCAAAACAGTATGGGGGGATGTTGGAACCAGGTTTCTGCACCCTGAGATGGTTGTGATGTCGGTTTATACCCTCTACCCCTACTTTCACGTGGGTCGCTAAGACTTAGAAATCTATCAATCTATCCTTTATTCTGCCCTTCAGTACCTCCGCGAAGGTGTACAATTGACCTTCGTGTAGCCCTAACCCATGGTTTAGGTTCTTTCGTGCAATTGTGATAATGTATTGTATAGGTTCCCAAGTTATCTCAAGTGTTTTACTTATCTTACTAATAAATCACAATTAGCGTCGCGTAAACTGATGTCTTTACTTGCATTCAATTAATAGATATAATCACATACATTCGTGCATCAAATAAACATTCTAAATTAAACCCAAAATGCAATATAATCATATGCATTAATAGAGACTAAAGACATAGTAACTATAGAATACTTCTCTTTATTGATATCTTCCAGTTTAATACAGACTCTATCTGCCCTACGCACACAGTTGTGGACTTCCACCCTAGGCCTCTGCGCACTTAGCTGAAGAGCCTCTACCTACGCTAAGACCCAAAAACACTTAGACTTCTCTACCAAACTCAAATGCTTAATCCTTCTCTAACTTCTTAGAGCTTACTTACTTAGTTCTTTTTTATACAATCCAACTTGACACTTTACAAAATAATTGCGGACAACCCTTTATGACTTTTGACACCTTCGCGTTGTTAATCTAGGTTGTCATTGATGTCAATATGGCAATATTCTGGTAAGTAAACAATTATGTGAAGCCAAGTAGAACAAATCCATGAAGCAACAGGAGTATGTCAATATGGCAATACTCTAGGATACTAAATGAAGATATGAAGCTAAGGAGAAGCAGAGCAGATCCGTGAAGAAACAAGAGCAAGAAGCCAGGGAGAAAAGCCATGAGGAAAAGCTAGAGGAAAGATAAGCTAGCCAAGCCATGAATATTTCAGAGTATCAGAGGAGTTAACAGAGGAGACATATCAGACTAGAGAAGAGCGGAAAGTCAAGGGAGCTGAGATGATTAGGTTTTGAGTGAGAAGTGAGAGGTTGAGTGTTAGAGGGGGTTTGAGACAAAGGTCAATTTATTGTTGTAATTGAGCCGAGATGGCAAGACTCTGTAACATATGTTAAATTAATGAATTTGATTCAAGTGTGTATCATTATCGTGCCTGGTGTGGAATATTGTTACTCCATGTATCCGCGTTCAACAGTTAACCGGGTATTTCTTTGTATTCCCACTGAAAAACGTAAATCTCAATGCTTAACGCTTTTATTCACAAATCATGATTATCTTGTGTTAAGTGTTAATCTCGTGGTTAAACGATTAAGCGCTTTATTTAAGTGATTTATTAATGCATGTGGTTATATTCCAAAAAGCGGATTTGTAATAGTGGCAGTGGTTATCGGGTGGACGCTAGACAGTAAGTAGTATTTAGAGGAGCTCCCCCGATTCCATTAACCGAGTGACACATAGCACTCGGGTGGAGAGAGAAAACCACCTTTTTTGGGTGGTTATTTCCCTTACAAGTGGCTCACCCGCAATGCATGTAGGCCATTAGATCTAGCGCGGGTTGATTGACGACGAAGGATCAACATATATTTTTTGGGTTAATCAGGTTAAGTCAGGACCATTAGATCTAGAGCGAAGAGATCTACGACACAACAAGATTTCGATGGATTGTGTTGATCGGACCGAGTGTTGATCGTCGGATCTAATATAGAAGAAATCGATGGTGAGGAATGAGGCGACGATTAAAAGCAAAAGGTCAATGTGGGACCGAAGGGAGGAGTTGAAAAGAGGGATCCTCCGTATATAATGAAGTCTATTGTATGGATATTAAAAAGGGATGAATATTAAAAAGAGCCTCTTTGATATTTCTTAATTTGTAACTCTATTTTAATGCGGCCTCTCTTTTGAATTAATGTGTCCTGTGAGCATTGGCGAACATGAAGAGACAAAGGAAGCCAAAGTTCAAGTGATCAAAGGAGGAAGCCAAAAGGGCAAGCGAGCACAAAGGAAGCAGAAGTTCAAGTGAGCGAAAGAGAAGCCAAAGATTAGGCATATCAATATAAGAAAACAATGAATTTCCTTTATGAGTTGTTGTTGGCGAACTGGGAGAAAGGAGCAAGCCATAGGTCTAGCAGGACAGAAAAGGGACGAAGGTACAGTAGGACAGGAGGAAGCTGAAGGTCCAGCAAGACAGGAGGAAGCTGACAGACGAGAAACTTTGTTGATCATGCTAACCTGTGAACGACTTAGACCAACGATGAATTAATCAGGTACATAACAAAACCTGAAGAACAATTTTGTGAAAAGATAAATAAAGTTTCATTTGATATTGCTTGAAGGGAATCGTAGCTAGCACTAGTATTGAAGCATATGTGAATGTATTTTTGGGAAATAAGAGATTGCAATAGCAAGAATGGTACGTAGTAGTCACGCTGGAAGCATTCACCGTGACAGTGAGAATAGAGGCTTGAAACAGAGAGTTGGTTCTTGTGTAGAGCTTAGTGCAGCTAATAATAGACTCATTAAAGTTGTGTGGAGACATTATCAAGATCATGATGGCTATTTGATATCATCATGAGAAAACTTTTGCAGAATCTGTGCGGATAGTATGAAGAGTTGTAAAGACTTCTTCATATGAAGACTGGTTGCCATTGATGTTGTAGCATGGAGACTATAATGAAGCTGTAAACAGACAGAATTCAGTAAAGAAAATTTTTTGGAGCAGAAAATTATTATCAATCATGCCTTGACAAGATTTGGTTATAGCCCTTTGGGTTGGTGCCTCAAAAGTTGGCAGGTTTGGTGTCCTTGGAGTTGGTGCTCCTATATCCAAGTTTGGTGCCTTGATAGCAGAGGTTTGGAGCCCTTGAGGTTGGTGCCTCAGAACTGGAAGGATTGGTGTCCTAGGAGTTGGTGCTCCTAAGCCCAAGGTTGGTGCCTTGACAAAACAAAGTTGGTGCTCTGGAGGTTGAAGCCTCACAAAGGTCCAAGTTGGTGCTTGGAAACAGATTGGAACCATATATATTGTATCTATTTTATTGAAAACATTATATTAATAAAAGCATTTATTCTTGTTGTTCATCTTGTGTTCTGAATATAAATGTTTTAACTGGTAAAATAACAGTTGAAAAGAAGTACTGATTCACCCCGCCCCCTCAGTATTTCCAACAATTGGTATCAGATCCAATACCTTCACTCAAAGCCTAACAACTTTAGTTTTGATCTTTAGAACACAAATGTTGAATCCAAGGAAGAAAGTCTCCAATCCTCATAAAGGTGTGTCTCCCTCTACCACTGAAATAGAAGACAATCAATTTGAGAAGGCTCCATGGTTAAATGGAAAGTTTAATATATGGGAAGCAAGAATAAGGAATTTCTTAAAGACTCAAGGCACTGAAATTTGGAAATCAGTGATTATTGATAGCATGATGGATGGAGAATCCAAGGAGTACAATGCAACAACAATGAAGGCAATCTTGAATGGGCTACCTGATTCTATAAAGAAAAATTTAGGAAAATTTTCGTCAACAAAGGGTATATGGGACAAACTTCATGAACTTCACTCAAAAGAAGCATTGACCATGGCCATCAGTCAAGAAAATGATGGAAATCAAGAAGGAAATCCAGAACCCATCACAGAAGCTGAAAATGAGAATGATGATATCAAGGCTAAAGAAGATTTAGAAGATGAAGAGAACGAAAAAGATTTTTTAGAAGATATCCTCACTCAACTTATGGCTGCCATGGAAGAGATTATCAATTTGAAAAAGGAAAATTAGGAACTTAAGAAGAAAGCACTTGCTGGTGACCAAGACCAAACAATGAAGAAAGTTAACCCTGTCAAGCTTCAAGTACAAGAAATGGATGAAGAGCTTGCCAAGCTTAAGAGGGAATTTCATCAAAGAAAAAGAAAGCAGCATGAAGAAGTCATATCCATGACAAATCAATTGGATAAAGCAAAGAAATGGGAAGATACCTTGTCAAGTGAACTTGAACAAAGACGCAAGAGCTTGAACAAACTTGAAGAAGACATTGGTCAGTACAAGGTAGAGGCCTCCTCTCTCAAATCTCAACTACAAGAAGCAATAAAGTTAGCACAAGGACCTAAGAAGACAATGAAAGCATTAGCAATCATAGAAGAATAGGTCGATGAAGCAGAAAAGGAGATAAACACCATGATATGTCAAATAAAAGCAAAGGATGAAGAAATCTTCAAATTGAAATCTAACATCAAACTTCTCAAGGCCGAAACATGTAAAGCTACAAGGACCAATGAAGAAATGGAGAGCAGTATAGCAAAGGAAAATGAAGAAATCTTCAAATGAAGTTAGGTATCATCTCCCTTAAAATAGAAGCAAATTAAGCTACTCATATCAAGAAACTGAGAAACAACTTGCTAAGAAAAATAATGACTGTGAAATATTGGAAGAAGAGCTTGTCTCCCTCAAGAAAAATGTTGAAGGGATGGAAAAAACCTTGAAGATCTCTCAAGCCTTGGATGACATGCTCAGCCATCAAATATTTCTATTTGATAAATCAGTTCTTGGGTATGCAGGTGAATCCTCAAACAAGAATCATAATGCTTCAAACAAAAGTGATGTGAAGAAGCCAGAAAGAAATGGTGATGCTCCCAGTTCCAGCAAAGGCAAAAAATCAAGGCAACAGTGGAAGAAACCCTGCTCCAAGAATAAATGTAGATGATGTCAAAGATGCGAGAATCAATGGTTATCATCAAAGGATCTCAAGACATAAATACTTCAGAAGTACATCAAGGAAATCTCCATCTCCCAGGTACCAAAGTTTATTTCTTGGCTATTGTTATTCTTGTACAAACTTTGGACACATGGTAAAAGATTGTAGGGAATATCATAAAGATAGATATTATGGTCCCCAACTATCTCTGAGGAAGAATTTTTCTAGAAGAAATCATGAATTCTTATTCATGAACAATATAGAATGCTTCAAGTGTCATAACATTGGTCATATGGCATGTGATTATAACTTAACTTGGGCTCTTACACAAGCTAGAACCATGCAAAAGAAGAAAGTTTCACAAGTATGGAGAAGGAAGCAAATACAATCCGAACGTCCCTTGAACTCTCTAGCCAAAAACATGTGTTGTTGACCTGATATTCGACAATCTGAGTAGAGCATTTGATAGGAAGATTTTTCCAAAAGAGATGATGCATACAGTTAGGGGGAGCCTGTGATTCTTGATCATTATTGTAGAAGATATTAGTGAAATGTTCCTTATGAAATCCTTGTTGAGCTATATTAACTATCATTCATTGATAAAGATCATTTCTCAGGAGCACTCCATTGAAGAACTTGATCTCTTAACTATTCTTTGGACTGGTGTTGAAGATTTTTTCCACTTGATCACTAAGTAGAAATTGGAACAACAGAGAATGTCATCTAATACTAGAGAAATAGGGAAAATAACCATGTTGCTATTATTACAGAAGTTTATGTCTCGAGTCAGGGACTGAATGTGAGAACAGGTAAATTATGGACACAAATAAAGGCAACATTCAAGAAAACAGATACATCTGGGAATGAAGTATGAAGCAAGAGCAGTTGGCAACATCTAACAAAACTGAAGCATTGCAAAAAGATGCCAATCAGTGAAAAGAATTTAAAAGACAGTCACAGATTGGATATAAAAATCAGCTATTGGAGATAACTTGCAAAAACTTTTACAGGAACAAAAGGAAATGATGGATCATCAAAAGGACTATAGAAAATAGAATTTTGTGTAGTGGAATATAGCTTAGTAACTTAAGAAGAAGCATATATATACAAAGGAACTTGGATCTTAAGAAAGATAGAAATTTCAGTGGAAACTTGTCTCTTGATCGGACTATGAAGGCCCTTTAATTCTAATTGTGGAGACAACAAAATATGGATTGAACAATAAAAACTTGGACTTGAACATTTGGTGTGTGGCTATTTGCAATCTGTTTAGAAGAATTGAAGTGAAGAATCCGTAAGCATTGATGAAGCCATGATAAAGTAGTTCTGAGACATGAAGAGGGGATAATGTGCTAGTTGCAGCAATCCTTCTATCTTGAGTAAAAAGAAGAGCACTATGAAAGGGGGAGTAAAAAACCCATGAAGATCTACTATTCGTGAAGAAGAGTAGCAGTTCAATAGGGGGAGTCCTTGTGCACTCCTTTTCCATTGATGTCAAAGGGGGAGAGAGGAAGAATATTGCCATCAATAACAAAGGGGGAGATTGTTAATCTAGGTTGTCATTGATGTCAAAATGGAAATATTATGTACAGTAAAAAATGATGTGAATTCAAGTAGAGCAGATCCATGAAGCAACATGAGTATGTCAATATGGAAATATTCTAGGATACTAAATGATGATATGAAGCCAAGGAGAAGCAGAGCATATCCATGAAGAAACAGGAGCAAGAAGCCAAGGAGCAAAGCCATGAGGAGAAGCCAGAGGAAAGCCAAGCCAACCAAGCCATGAGTATTGCAAAGTATCAGAGGAGTTAACAGAGGAGCCATATCAGACCAGAGAAGAGTGGAAAGTCAAGGGAGCTGAGATGGTTAAGTTTTGAGTGAGAAGCAAGAGGTTGAGTGTTAGAGGGGGTTTGAGATAGAGGTCAACTTATTGTTGTAATTGAGTCGAGAGGGCAAGACTCTGTAATAGATGTTAAATTAATGAATTTTATTCAAGTGTTTATCATTATCGTGCTTGGTGTGGACTCTTGTTACTTTGTGTATACGCATTCAATAGTTAACTGGGTATTCCTTTGTATTCCCACTGAAAAACATAAATCACAGTGCTTAACACTTTTATTCACAAATCATGATTATCTTGTGTTAAGTGTTAATCTTGTGGTTAAAGTATTAAGCACTTTATTTAAGTGATTGATTAATGCACGTGGTTATATTCCAAAAAGCGGTTTTGTAATAGTGGCTGTGGTTATCCGATGGATTCTAGGTAGTAGGTGGTATTTAGAGGAGCTCCCTAGATTCCATTAACCAAGCAACACGTAGCACTCGGGTCGAGAGAAAAAACCACCTTCTTCAGGTGGTTATTTCCCTTGCAAGTGGCTCACCCAAAATGCATGTAGGCTGTTGGGTCTAGCAGGTTGATTGATGGCGAAGGATCAACGGATGATTTTTAGGTTGATCAGGTTAAGTCGGGACCATTAGATCTGGAGAGAAGAGCTCTACAGCGCAGCAAGCTTTCGATGGATTGTGTTGATCAGACTGAGTGTGGATTGTCGGATCTAATATAGAAGAAATTGATGGTGCAGAACAAAGCACTGATTAAAAAGCAAAAAGTCAATGTGGGAACGAAGGTAGGAGTTGAAAAGAGGGATCCTTCATAAATAATGAAGTCTATTGTATGAATATTAAAAAGGGATGAATATTAAAAAGGGCCTCTTTGATATTTTTTAATATGTAACTCTATTTTAATTCGGCCTCTCTTCTGAATTAACATGTCCTGTGAGCGTTGGTGAACACGAAGAGGCAGAGGAAGCCAGAGATCGGGAAGCCGAAGATCAAGCGATCAAAGGAGGAAGCCAAAAGGTCAAGTGAGCATAGAGGAAGCAGAATTTCAAGTGAGCGAAAGGGAAGCCAAAGGTTAGGCATATCAGTATAAGAAAATAGAGAATTGCCTTTATGAGTTGTTGTTGGCAAACTGGAAGAAAGGAGCAAGCCATAGGTCCAGCAGGACAGATAATGGTCGAAGGTCCAGCAAGACAGGAGGAAGCCGAAGGTCTAGCAGGACAAGAGGAAGCCGACGGACGAACAACTCTGTTGATCGGGCTAACCTGTGAAAGGCTCAGACTAGTGATGAATTAATCAGGTACATAACACAACCTGAAGAACAATTTTGTGAAAAGATAAAGAAAGTTTCAATTGATATCACTTGAAGGGAACAGTAGCTAGCATCAGTATCGAAGCATATGTGAATGTATTTCTGGGAAGTAAGAGATTGCAATAGCAAGAACAGTGCGCAATAGTCATGTTGGAAGCATTCACAGTGACAGTGAGAACAAAGGCTTGAAACAGAGAGTTGGTTCTTATGAAGAGCTTAGTGCAGCTAATAGTAGACTCACTAAAGCTGTGTGGAGACATTATCAGAGATCATGATGGCTATTTGATATCATCATGAGATAAATTTTGTAGAATTTGTGTGGACAATATGAAGAGTTGTAAAGACTTCTTAATATGAAGACTAGTTGCCATTGATGTTGTAGCATGGAGACTACAGTGAAGCTATAAACAGACAGAATTCAGTAAAGAAAAGTTTTGGGAGTAGAACATTACTATTAAACATTCCTTGATAAGATTGGGTCGGAGCCCTTGGGGTTGGTCCCTCAAAAATTGGAAGGATTGGTGTCCTTAGCGTTGGTGCCTTGACAGCAGAGGGTTGGAGCCCTTGAGGTTGGTGCCTCAGAACTGGAAGGATTGGTGTCCTAGGAGTTGGTGCTCCTAAGTCCAAGGTTGGTGCCTTGAAAAAATATAGTTGGTGCTCTGGAGGTTGGAGCCTCACAAAAGTCCAAGTTTGTGCTTGGCAACAGATTGGAACCATATAAATGGTATCTATTTTATTACAAAGATTATATTAATAAAAGCATTTATTCTTGTTGTTCATCTTGTGTTCTAAATATAAATGTTTTAAATAGTAAAATAACAGTTGAAAAGAAACAATGATTCACCCCCCCCCTCAATATTTCCAACATGCGTTCCACGACCATAAAATGCAGAGACTTTACAATTTTATTACAAAATTGTCCCAAAACATGGGCTTTTAGCCCCAAAACTGCTCTTGGGGGAACACGTTCCCAACACTACACAATCCATAAGCATAGTGTATTGTGGTGTAATGTGAAATACGTATCAATAGTTAATGTGCACTCTCATTTGCTATTCTTCCTCACTTCGATTGGAATTTCACTTTCATTTCAGCGAGTTTTCTCAACTATCACTCTAGTGCACCTTTGTTTTCCCAAGTGTCGATTTAACGTTTGCAACTATCATTTTCACTTGCATTCACTTTGATAAGTGTCAATTTCATGTTATCTTCACTCTGGGATGTGTTTCCTTCACTTTCTTTAAGCCTTTGCAAGTTCCATTTTCACTTTTCTCTTACATTCGCAAGTGTCGTCTTTTGGCTTGGGAAGTGTCGCACAATGGAAAAACCGGAGTTATGGTTCATTTCAAGGGGAAGTTGATCCAGATTTAAACAAGAACACAATAAAGTATAGAAATAACCATAAATAAAAAGATGCAATGGAATTAATACTTCATTTCATTAATGTAAAATACTGAAATAGGCTTACAAAACAGAATGGAAATAAGACTAGCTCGGGCAATGGTAGCTTATCTCTGAGAAGAGATGTACCGGCTACATGCCTCTCAAATGTGTTACAATAAGGCTCCAAGGCCTATTTATTATTGAGAAATAATGGAAAACCCTAAACATCCAAAATCTAACCCTAGGAGATGAAGCGCCAAACTATGGGCCCCATTTGGGTAAATTGGTACATCACCTTCCTGGGGTCATAACTTTGGCATATGATCTCCGTTTGACGCACAAAATACCTTGTTAGAAAGATATATCTAACGACTACAACTTTTGAGCGAGAAACATCAAACCATGGCCCATGTTTCTCTTGTTTTTCCAAAAAAATGTCGTTTAGGGCCTCAAAACGGCTCCAGAAGTTCAAGACCCAAAAAACTGCCAAAAATAGTAAATTGTGCTACAATTAAGGAAACTGAAAAACTGAAAGAGATAGTTGTGGGGGGCCAAGTGAGATAGGCCGGTGGCCACCAAAATTCACCTAGATCATTCCTCCCCCCTTAGGAAGTAATGGTCCCCATTGCGTTGAGTGCCTCCAAGAGATGCATAAACTTCTCTTGAACTTGGTCCTTGGTGAGTTGTTATGCAATCTCTGATGTGTCCAGTAATGGTGGGAAGCATGGTCGAGGGTGATACACATTGAACACTAGGTGCAAGCCAAGGAATGGGGGAATGTTGTGTTCCAAAGCATTGTTTCCCACAACCTTGGTAATGGTGTAAGGACCATATCAGAGTGGTCTGAGCTTCTGATGGGCTCTTGTAAGGCGTTCTTTCTACAGATGCAACAAGAATTTGTTGCCCACCTAAAACATATGTGGCACCCAATGTTGATCATGTCACTGCTTTTACTTGGCATTTTTCACAATGGAGCGGCGATATATCGACCCATTAGGTAGAAGTGCTCCGGGAGTCAAATCAAATGAATGCTTGACCTAACAGTGAAACGGTACCCCTGTGGGTGTGGAGAAGATGTCCCTATATTCTTTCATGACCGTATCCACCTACTTCTGCTGTGTGGAGGAACCCTTCCCGGGGGTCATGGATGTGGCGACAATCTTCCCCTTACTTTGGGAGCGAACCAAACATAAAATAAATTTCCTAGTCTGGGAGATGATCTTACTGCATTTCTTAGCAGAGATCAAAGAGGTGACAGTATGTGAGGCTACCTCCTGTATCCTGTATGTTAGTGTCAGTGTCTACACACTGCCATCAGTGATCAAAATTTACTCTTTTGCATTTCATACTAGGAGTCGCATTCTGATGATTTGCATTCCATTAGGTCATGGATCTACTAATGGTAGGGCTCATTTCAGTTTTTTCCCTCATGACATATATCTACTGACCTCGTTTTATACTTTTCAGTTAATGATTCATGCTTATTTTCAGTTCATTTCATCAATTATTTAGGGTTTCAGTCTCATTAGGTCTTAGGGTTTTACCATGGTCAAATTTCAGTGACTATTGTTAATAATGGTCAGCAGACACATGAGGATGTTAATAATGATCAGAAGGTTCTAATTTCTTAATTTGTAAGCTTAATAAAGTTCTCACCTCAAAACTAGTTTTGAGGTGAAAACAGAGCATTTGTATTTTATTGTTAAATTTCATGTAATTTTATTTATCTCATATGTAATAAATGGTTCCATGCTGCTCTTGGTCACCTGGTGATATTGCCAAGTACTTGCCACTGCAAAAGTCAAAGAAATTTGAGCATCAGTTCACCTATCCAAGCAAAAAGATCAAGCATCCAAAAAACAAAGTATTTGAAAAAGCAAATAGACATTACAAAGTGGGTTTTGTACATCAAAAATCAAAAAGTTGAAAAGCTATATAAAGATCATCCCTCTATTGATCATTTCATTGTTTGAGTTGAAGTTCAAGAGCTAAAAGGCGATTTTAAAGTGTCATTGAGTGAAAGAAGTGCAGTTGTTGTGTTTTTGGACAAGTTCTGACCGACACTGCATACCAGAGGCCGGTGCTGCGCACCTGGCAGACTTTCTCAGTGTAAAACTACACGAGCGCTGCACACCTAGCAACCAAGCCCCAAATCGCTCCAAATTGCCCAAATTGCCTCAAAACATCCAAGTTTACCTCATTCCAAGTAAGTACATCAATGCTTCTTGTTGAAAAGGGTTTATACATCAAGCTTTGGTAATTCTTTCACACACAAAGTCAAAACCCTAGTTTTCACACAAACTGTCTCATAAAATTGACAAGCTCGCTCTCTTATTTTTTTCCTATTTTATCCATTTTTCTATTGTTCCCTAAATCCCATTCTCACATACAAATTTCCCAAACCCTATACATTCTCCCCAAAACCCTATACACTTTATCCTACATACATCCCTAAACCCTACACTATCCCCAAACCCTACTCACTCCCTAAATCCTATTCACACTCCCATTCACTCTCACCTACTCATCCATAAAATCTCTTCATACTCATCTTTCATTCATCCACCCTATCTCCTCATTCACCACAAGTGATCACAGCTATAAAAACAATGGAAAGAGACAGTGAATATGAGCTTGAAGAAGACACCCTTAGTGACAGTTCCAGGGAGAGAAACATACAACACAGGAAGCCTCATAAAGGAGGAAGGATTATCAGAGAGGAGCCCACCAGTTTGAGGGAGTTGCAAGCCTGTCCACTTGCCATTTCTTTTTTAAACACCAGTCATGTTTTGGTTTTTGTGAAATGGTAGAAAGAGTTAAATTTCATCATGAGTTGGCAAGGTTGTTTGTGACACATTTGCACAATAATGAAGTATCCCTTATTGGAATTACATTCACCTTATCACTAGCTGTCATTCTAGAGGCTACAGGTATTCCAAATGTGGGTGAAAAATGGAACAAAGGTCAGGATATTGATAGGGAGTACTATGAGCCTTACATCAAGGCTAGATACAAAGACAAACTCAAGAGAGTATTCCCCTTCAAGTTTTTGGAAGATAGGTTTTCTCCTTTGATGAAGATCATTATCAAGTACTTCACTTGTGAAGGTAGGTTCTCCCATTTGTATGCCTACCACATTAGATTGCTGATGCATTTCACTAGAGTGAGAAAGAGGAATATCCCTTACTTCATGTTCAGAAATATTGAGAAGATGGCACTGATTATAAAGAAGAAACCATACCCCCAGCAGTTGAATAGCATTTTCCACTACTCTTTGATTAAAATCATTGTTCTACATCAGCTAAACCTTTTTAACATGCCATGGGAGGCTTTCATTTCTCATGAGATGTTCAAAGGCCCACAAATCTTTTCATCGATGCATCATGAAGAAGGTGGACCTTCAGAACATGAAAAGGTCAGAGAGACTGAAACTATTGGAATGCCAGTGTTTGTGACATATGAGAGGGGTAATACGAAAATTTTTGCAGCTGCTAGACAAGTATTATCTCCACAAGGTGTGGAAGGGGTCTTGCCTTCATCATCAGGCTACACGCAAATGCTATATCCATAAAGAGTGGAAGGGGCTTTGCCTTCTTCTTCAGCTAAACAGGTACAGGTTGAGCAACAAAGCAAGGGAAAAGGTAAAGGAAAGAAAAAGATGCATAAGAAGGATCTTAATGATGAGAAAGAAAGAGATTTTGACCTTGTTGATCATGAGGAGACACAAGGAGTTGATGTCATTGACTTGGAAACTCAGGATCCAAAGACTGCCAAAGACATGATCATAAAAGAACAAGAGGTTGAGATACAATTCTTATCAGATAACTTAGAGAGGGCTAAGTGGGTCATCAAATATTTAGAGCAAGAAAACAAACAATTGAGCGACAAGCAAGTCCTCATGGAGCTACAAATGATCAAGGAAAACAGGCAAAAGGCCAAGAAGGCTAAGGTCAAGTTGACTTCAATTGAACAAGAGATTGAGAATGACAGGGAAACTTGGCTTGAGAGGGTTAATATACACCTTGAGGGGCTGATTGAGAAGGCCAACAGAGACAAGAAGATGCTTCGCCACATGGCCTACCACTACATGACTCACAACAAGATCTGCAATATAAGAATGAGGAATCTTAAGGCTAGGTTAAGGAAGGCCTTATGGTGCAAAAAGGAGCAATTTGAAAACCTTAGCAAAAGCCTCACTAGCCCATCAAAGCAACTAATGGTGGTGCCTTGTGCCAAATCTGGGCAAGTTTCGATAAATTTTTATCATTTTCAAATTTTGAAATCTTGAACACAAAAAATTTCCCGGTGGCACTGCGCTTTTGCTTGGAGGACTTTTTGGAGGAATGGCTTATATATCTAGATTCATCATGATGATAACATCAAACCCAGAAAATATCAGCAATTTTGGAGCAAAACTAGGTCACCAAAAGGTCAAAAAACTACCAAACAATGACCTCTCTACCTCTTCTTGGACACACAGAAGTAGCCTTGGGAGATTTCCCTTTTGAGGGGGGAAATGACCTTAAAATTCAAAAATTCAAGATGTTCCAGAAGCTAGATAGGAATACCTTTCCAATGAGCTATCTTGGGCTCAATTTTGCTAAGGGGAAGGCCTCCAAAAGTGGTTGTGAAGTAGCACTGTGCACCTGGCCAGTGGCGCTGCGCATAGAGCCAGTTTGCCTAAAAATCTAGTTTTCGCCTTGTTTCACTGCAAGTTGAATTTTTCTCTCTTCATGGATGAATTTATGATTGTAATTAATGCCATGGTATGTAATTTTAATTTTGAAATGATCTTAGAGGGTAGATTCATCAGTTTGAGGTGGTTTAGGGGTTAATGACTCAGTTTCCATGCTTATAGAGGCAAGTTGTTTCACTGCCTATATTCATGTTCCTTTTTCGGAAATGGTTGTAACAATTACTTATCTCTTGGATTCAACCTCTGATGGCTAGCATAGGTGGTTTTATGTCTATATTATGTATTTTTTTAGTCATTAGCAAAGGTTGGGCTCTCTTGGATGCTCTGAGCTATATTGTACACCTTTATCAGCAGTTTGGCAAGGAAATAAACTAGGATTTGCAACTATTTTTATGGGATACTTGTGGTAAAGTGTTTTTGCATAGTTTCTTCTTCTGTTATTAGTTTTTCTCATGTGTTATGTGTGCCACAATCTAATTCATTTCTTCTAGCTAAATGATATCAAGATAGATAGGTAGAATACATTGGTTACAATGCTCTGCCTTGGGAAACCATTTAGTTTTTTATGTTTTATACTGTTTGAGAAGGGTACATGATTTTTGTATGTCCTCCTCAGCTCCTCACCAGTCTTATACCTACCATCTCACTCGAATTCAAGTGCCAAAACACCTACCTACCACGCCCCATAGAACACCCTGCATTCCTGATTTGATTTCCCGGACCCAAAGCTGCCTACTCCATTTGATCCAACAAAAACAAAATCAAAAAAACCCTAGAGCTACTATACATAGCCTAAAATCCAAATTTCATCTAGTAATATCAACTGATATTGACAAGGAGAGAGCCCTCTCCCGACCTGGTAGGGCTAGCTACCAAGTTAAGCGTGGTTTGTGGTTACCCTAGAATTGCCTTCCTTCAGCCTGAGTTCAATCTAGGCTCTAACACTGTACAATGAATTACCCAAAGAAATAATAACAGTACAAGGCCTTGAATCATACACAGCATGACGCTTCCACAAGTATGGTTGGCCTAATAACACATCACAAACATCAAGAGGTGCAACATCACACACTACCTCATATGTGAAGGGCTTGATGTTGTAGGGAAGGCGAAACTGCTGGCGGACTCGGAGATCTCATCCTTGGTGAAGCCACCTGATTCTGTATGACTGCGGGTGTGGTATTGTCTGTAGGCCCAGTCGCTTCACGACCTCTACTGAAATGAGGTTCTTTTGGCTGCCACTGTCGACAATGAATTGCAGCGACGAACCCTTCACCCAGATTTGTGAGTGGAAAAGATGCTCCCCCTCCTCTAGATCTTAGGGCGCATTCTTGTGGATCTTGGCAATGGCAACAGTGGCGTTAGGATCTGTATCAATGATCTGCTTCCCTTTTTCATTCCTCTTATCAGGTTCTGACTCAGGGTTAGAACATGCACCTCATTCTGAAGCCTTCAACTTGGCCACCAACGATTGCTTGGCCCAACACTCACTTGTGGCATGAGTGGGGCTCTTATGGAACTCACACCACTTTCCTGTGTCCTTTTTTGTCTTCGTGGTGTTGTTATTTTCTTGTGGCTTCGGCAGGTTGTCTTGGGTCACACCATCTTGGATTTGTCCTTGGTTCTGTGGTTTGAGGAAGAATTTCCCTTGCTTTGGATTCACGGATCCAAAGTCTCACTTCTTCTTTTTAAATTTTTGCTAGATCTTAACAGCATATCAGTACACCATGCCAAGCAAGGAGAACTCCATCTCATCCTAGATGTACCTATGTAGGCAGTTGTAGTATTTGAGTACCAATTGCCGCTTAGCATCCTTGATACCCAACTTTGTGTGAAGGGTATGAAAAATATTGGTGAACTCTAGCATGTCTTGGTCCCTTCCCTGCTATAGTGTGGTCCACTTTATGTATTTATCCTCATAACTCCCGACAGGGTAGTACTTCTCTTTGATGGCATCCCGGAACGAATTCCAAGTGGGTGTAGCTGAAAATAGTGAGGTTGTACTTTCATCCTTTTGCTCGTAGTAGGTTTCCCACTAGTCCTTGACGTGGGAGGCAACTTTGAGAAGAGAGAAAGTAATCTTTTCCCGGCTAGAAAAATCATGAATTGATGCAGCCCAGCCCACTCCCAAGCTGCTACTACTAGGATCTTTCTCCCATCATGCATATAATGCTTGATACTTGGCTTGTAATATCATGATAAAAAAACCCATGCTTGGTTAATACGGTGCGCTCCATGTTTGCTTAAAAGAATTCTTCTGATTGGCGGTTTACACAAGATATGTATATACTACCTTATATACAACATCATATATTTCCATAACCTCAAAATATATTAGCTAATCACAATTAAAGAGTGCGCCTTACACAATATTATAATTGTAATATGCACCGGAATTGAATATATCGCTGCAGCCGAAGTTATATAACTTATAACAGTCACGTTCTGTTCGTTTGCATATGTATAAAACATATACCACCATATGTTCGACCAAACCTTGGCACTTGTATGCCGTGGCGTGGACGGCTTATGACTTTGTTCAACACCCTTTATCAACACAATTGATCCGCCAGCTACACTCAGAACTTTCCTTGTAAATATATATAACTGAAATTATGTAACTTTACACATATTCAGTCAACCCTTTATCGCTCAATGTCCGAGCTCCAGAGTTCTTCGACGCCGACAGATACACGGTTATACTGTTCGCATCTAGCTGCTCTCGGTCTAGGTTCCGTTTGGAAGGGTTGAATAATATGCGTGGGTGTGGAAGCGTATATGCGTATATGGAACAACTCCAATATATGGGATGCACAAGGTCGCTCTCGGCTATATCTGCAGAGGCGCATAACAAATTCACACTGAAAACCATTCAATACATCAGCAGTCAATACATATACCCATTTCACATCAGAAAACACCACCAACAGATTAATATACAACAGTTGTATGATGAATAACTAGAACCACCCGCAGCTCACAATTTCAACACTATATAACACCCATATATGTGCGCCATATAAACCCAAGCCTGTTTATATATCAAACGAAAAAGAAACCGATTCATCATTATTACACATCAGAGAGCGCATGAGAAAACAAATAAGAACCATATACCACATCGATTTCTACCATCATGTACAGAACCATCTCAGAATTCATTAAACACAAACACATCCATATCAATTGAATTCAAATACTCATATTTACATAAAACAAGCATTTACAAAAGTTCTATTCATGGCCAGATATACAAATCCATGGCCCTTTTACAAACTGCCCGAAGGCTCCCAAGGAGAAACCTTGCTCACTCTTCACTCACTCCTCACACTCTTCTCTGCCTTCAATGCCTTTGAGGCTCCATAATTTATTAATCTTAGCATGATAAAAAATCCCAAAATCACTCAACTAAAAGCTCTAACTCTACATGCAATGCATACATATGGCAAAAGCATCTTTTTAGCTTTATTCTATCTTTTTCCTATTCTAAAATAGAAAAGCTATCCTTATCACTTAAAGTCCCCATCCATTCCTTTTTAAGCCTAAAAGCTCTCCTAGTTTTATTTGAGAATATCTAATTAACTAATGCATGATCCCTATTTCTATTATTTACAATAATTTCCTTTTGGCTGGATGCTCCCGCATCATACTCCCAAGGTAGAAAAATTCATGATCTCCTGATCATGTGTTCAACTCCATGTTTGCCTGGATTCCATATCTTGTGTTGTAACTTTGCACTTGCCGCTGCTTCTCTCTGTTCTTCTCCAGGTCTCCATATTTTATGTTGCTTTGCTCCACTAGCTATACTCTTGCAATCTTCTGCTGTCTTCCTCTTGCTGCTTCTACTACTTCTCTTCTTTGCTGATTCGACTGTACTCATTCAAGAAACAAACAATCTTCAACAAAGTATTCCTGCTCTGATACCACCTAAAGCAGCCCAGGCCACTCCCAAGCCGCTACTACCAGGATCTTTCTCCCATCATGCATATAATGCTTGATTCTTGGCTTGTAATATCATGATAAAAAAACCCATGCTTGGTTAATACGGTGCGCTCCATGTTTTCTTAAAAGAATTCTTCTGACTGGCGGTTTACACAAGATATGTATATACTACCTTATATACAACAGCATATATTTCCATAACCTCAAAATATATTAGCTGAGCACAATTAAAGAGTGCGCTTACACAATATTATAATTGTAATACGCACCGGAATTGAATATATCGCTGCAGCCGAAGTTATATAACTTATAACAGTCACGTTCTGTTCGTGCATATGTATAAAACATATACCACCATATGTTCGACCAAACCTTGGCACTTGTATGCCGTGGCATGGACGGCTTCCGACTTTTTTCAACACCCTTTATCAACACAATTGATCGCCAGCTACACTCAGAACTTTCCTTGTAAATATATACAACTGAAATTATGTAACTTTACACATATTTAGTCAACCCTTTATCGCTCAATGTCTGAGCTCCAGAGTTCTTCGACGCCGACAGATACATGGTTATACTGTTCGCATCCAGCTGCTCTCGGTCTAGGTTCCGCTTGGAAGGGTTGAATAATATGCGTGGGTGTGGAAGCGTATATGCGTATATGGAACAGCTCCAATATATGGGATGCACAAGGTCGCTCTCGGCTATATCTGCAGAGGCGCATAACAAATTCGCACTGAAAACCATTCAATACATCAGCAGTCAATACATATACCCATTTCACATCGGAAAACACCACCAACAGATTAATATACAACAGTTGTATGATGAATAACTAGAACCACCCGCAGCTCACAATTTCAACACTATATAACACCCATATATGTGCGCCATATAAACCCAAGCCTGTTTATATATCAAACGAAAAAGAAACCGATTCATCATTATTACACAGCAGAGAGCGCATGAGAAAACAAATAAGAACCATATACCACATCGATTTCTGCCATCATGTACAGAACCATCTCAGAATTCATTAAACACAAACGCATCCATATCAATTGAATTCAAATACTCATATTTACATAAAACAAGCATTTACAAAAGTTCTATTCATGGCCAGATATACAAATCCATGGCCCTTTTACAAACTGCCCGAAGGCTCCCAAGGAGAAACCTTGCTCACTCTTCACTCACTCCTCACACTCTTCGCTGCCTTCAATGCCTTTGAGGCTCCATAATTTATTAAACTTAGCATGATAAAAAATCCCAAAATCACTCAACTAAAAGCTCTAACTCTACATGCAATGCATACATATGGCAAAAGCATCTTTTTAGCTTTATTCTGTCTTTTTCCTATTCTAAAATAGAAAAGCTATCCTTATCACTTAAAGTCCCCATCCATTCCTTTTTATGCCTAAAAGCTCTCCTAGTTTTATTTGAGAATATCTAATTAACTAATGCATGATCCCTATTTCTATTATTTACAATAATTTCCTTTTGGCTGGATGCTCCCGCATCATACTCCCGAGGTAGAAAAATTCATGATCTCCTGATCATGTGTTCAGCTCCATGTTTGCCTGGATCCCATATCTTGTGTTGTAACTTTGCACTTGCCGCTGCTTCTCTCTGTTCTTCTCCAGGTCTCCATATTTTATGCTGCTTTGCTCCACTAGTTGTACTCTTGCAATCTTCTGCTGTCTTCCTCTTGCTGCTTCTGCTACTTCTCTTCTTTGCTAATGTCTTTTTCTGAGACACTTTCAGCATGATTCTTCTGATTAATTCAATTTCCTTGTCCAATAAATCTTCAAGTTGCTGATTTCTTGCCTCTATGCTGGTCTCTGTTCTGACTTCTATGCTGGTCTCTGTTCTGACTGCCACCCGATCATCCACCCTCTCTTGTCTTCTGGAACAGAGAATTTCTTTCCCCTTTAATTGACTGTTCAGCTGAGTCAAATGTTTCTCAGCACTGGCGACCATACCTGCATTCACAAAACACATGTTAAAACAAAAATCACAAGGCATCAATGCCTTACTTCCCTCTGCCAGTATCTCAGTATGTTGTTTCATCCCAATCAGCACATCAGTATGCTGATTTGCCTTCACCATGAGACTGTTAGCTAGTCCTTCCTTCTTACCATCTTCAGCTTTATGACTGTCATTCCCAAAGACTCTCTTCCCTTGTTTCTTCATCCAATGAGTCCTCTGTCTCTCCAACTCTCTTCTTTGGAGATCTAGTTTCCTATACAATTCAACAACTTCATTAGGAGTAGACCTTGGAAATTTCACATGATTTTCTATACCTCCACTAGTTTTTGACCAATCATCAGCTGGTCCTTCTCTTTCTGCCTCAACATCCTGATTAGACTCCTTCTTCTCCATCTGCTTCTGAGATCTTGCTAACTCATTATCGATCTGAACAGCTTTCAGGTTCAACTCTTCTTGCACAAACTCTAAAGTTTGTTTATCTTCCTGTTCTGTACCTGCAAACATGCACAACTCATTAGTTTTTAAATTATGAGACTTTTCAGTCTTGACTGCTTTCTTCAACATTTTTCTCTTAATATATCTGCACGCGGGAATTTCAAACTCCAACTCTGGCGCAAGAACTCTAAGTCCCTTTTTCAACAAGGCAATCATAATTTGCTTCAACCTTCTCTGCAACTGTCGCCAAATCACTCTCTTTCCCTTCAGTGGAAAGATCCATTTTCCATTTTGATCTTTATGCTCTTGTAGCCATTCTTCCAGTACCTGCAATTGTACCTTCATTACTGTAATCTCTCTTTCTCGAATTCCTGGAGTCATCCCAACAACTAATTTTCTTTCACCTGCAAACATTCACAAATTGTCAGATTTAAAAATATGTGACCCTTTGGTCTTACTTGAAGTTTCAGTCTTCAAGCCTTCATCATCACTATCTCCCATAAATTCTCCTTGTTCTGGTTCACAGATGTATTCTTCCATTTCAACTTTCTCTGGACTCATCTTCTTGCCATTTACCTTGGCATCCTCTTTCTTATGTCCTCTACCGTGGCTTTTTCCTGAACCTCTGCTATGACTATCAATAATCATCTTCTCCTTCGCCATGAGTTCCTCACCTATGAGTTGCATGAAGCCTCTACCACAGCAACCTCTCTTGCTGCCACTTACCTCACCAATCCTTCCCTCCGGATCTGGTCTTTTGGTAATCATTGGTCCTCTGCTGGAACCTTTCGAGCATCCTCCACTGCTCTTTCAGGCTTCTCTTATCTGCAACTTTCTTCAACCTCTGTTGATTCACCTTTGCAACAAGCCTCTGCAACAGCTAGTCCTCCTGGCTGCAATCTTACCTCACTAAGCTTCTCCTTACTTAGTCTTTTGGTAAGCACGGTCCTTAGTCTGGAACCTTCTCCTGAGCAACACCTTTGCTCCCTCTAGGCTTCTGCAATCTCCTTCTGAAAACACTTCAGTCGTCTTCTCTATCCAATTCCTTATTGGATTCTTCAGGTTCACTGCCACCTTCTCTGAAACCATAAACTTCAATTAAAAATTTCAAGTCAGAAAAATAATCTCACCTCTTAAGATCTTACATGATCTTGTCCTCCTTCCTCTTCTGCAATCCTGTTCACTTGTGTAGTTTGCATATCAGATTAAAAAATCATTCATCACACATTCAAAGAAACATACTTCAGTTTTCGACTGTACTCATTCAAGAAACAAATAATCTTCAACAAAGTATTCCTGCTCTGATACCACCTGATGCAGCCCAGGCCACTCCCAAGCCGCTACTACCAGGATCTTTCTCCCATCATGCATATAATGCTTGATTCTTGGCTTGTAATATCATGATAAAAAAACCCATGCTTGGTTAATACGGTGCGCTCCATGTTTTCTTAAAAGAATTCTTCTGACTTGCGGTTTACACAAGATATGTATATACTACCTTATATACAGCAGCATATATTTCCATAACCTCAAAATATATTAGCTGAGCACAATTAAAGAGTGCGCCTTACACAATATTATAATTGTAATACGCACCGGAATTGAATATATCGCTGCAGCCGAAGTTATATAACTTATAGCAGTCACGTTCTATTCGTTTGCATATGTATAAAACATATACCACCATATGTTCGACCAAACCTTGGCACTTGTATGCCGTGGCGTGGACGGCTTCCGACTTTGTTCAACACCCTTTATCAACGCAATTGATCCGCCAGCTACACTCAGAACTTTCCTTGTAAATATATATAACTGAAATTATGTAACTTTACACATATTCAGTCAACCCTTTATCGCTCAATGTCCGAGCTCCAGAGTTCTTCGACGCCGACAGATACACGGTTATACTGTTCGCATCCAGCTGCTCTCGGTCTAGGTTCCGCTTGGAAGGGTTGAATAATATGCGTGGGTGTGGAAGCGTATATACGTATATGGAACAGCTCCAATATATGGGATGCACAAGGTCGCTCTCGGCTATATCTGCAGAGGCGCATAACAAATTCGCACTGAAAACCATTCAATACATCAACAGTCAATACATATACCCATTTCACATCGGAAAACACCACCAACAGATTAATATATAGCAGTTGTATGATGAATAACTAGAACCACCCGCAGCTCACAATTTCAACACTATATAACACCCATATATGTGCACCATATAAACCCAAGCCTATTTATATATCAAACGAAAAAGAAACCGATTCATCATTATTACACAGCAGAGAGCGCATGAGAAAACAAATAAGAACCATATACCACATCGATTTCTGCCATCATGTACAGAACCATCTCAGAATTCATTAAACACAAACACATCCATATCAATTGAATTCAAATACTCATATTTACATAAAACAAGCATTTACAAAAGTTCTATTCATGGCCAGATATACAAATCCATGGCCCTTTTACAAACTACCCGAAGGCTCCCAAGGAGAAACCTTGCTCACTCTTCACTCACTCCTCACACTCTTCTCTGCCTTCAATGCCTTTGAGGCTCCATAATTTATTAAACTTAGCATGATAAAAAATCCCAAAATCACTCAACTAAAAGCTCTAACTCTACATGCAATGCATACATATGGCAAAAGCATATTTTTAGCTTTATTCTGTCTTTTTCCTATTCTAAAATAGAAAAGCTATCCTTATCACTTAAAGTCCCCATCCATTCCTTTTTATGCCTAAAATCTCTCCTAGTTTTATTTGAGAATATCTAATTAACTAATGCATGATCCCTATTTCTATTATTTACAATAATTTCCTTTTGGCTGGATGCTCCCGCATCATGAATAGAAAATACCCTTCTGGAAAATCTAACCATTTATCTATGACATCTACATCTATATAACCCTCGAATATGGGAATATCAAAGTTAACTTATACCTTAAAGGGTGTGGCGCTTCCAGAGTAGTTGTTGGAAGTAGATGTGTTGCCCCTAGGTAGCCTCTGAAGTATCTCGGCAAAGTTGTCCATCATTGCATTCCTTTGTCGCTTGAGGGCTTCTTTGAGCAAGATTTTGATAGGATCTCCTGCCCCCTTGTCCTTCTTTTCTTTTTCCATGGGAGGCCATCGGGATTTGCGAGGTTGGTCTTGCAAAGGTTTGACCAGTTCAAGCCCTAACTCCTTATATCTCGACCTCATTGGGAACATGTAAAGAAAAACAGAGAAAAAGCAAACCGCTCAGATACCACTGATTCAGACATAAACAAGAACACAATAAAGTACATAAATAACCATAAATACAGAGATGCAGCGGAAATAATACTTCATTTTATTAATATAAAATATTGAAATATGATTACAAAACATAATGGAAATAAGACTAGCGGGGGCGATGGTAACTTATCTCTGAGAAGAGATGTGGCAGCTACATGCCTCTCAACTGTTACAATGAGGCTCGCCTATTTATTATTGAGAAACAATGGAAAACCCTAAACATCCAAAAACCTAACCCTAGGAGATGAAGCACCAAACTATGGGCTCCATTTGGGTAAATTAGTACATCAACTTCCCAGGGTTGTAACTTTGGCATACGATCTCCATTTGATGTGTACACTACCTCATTAGTCCGAGGACTGCAAATTTTGAGTCAAAAACATCAATCTGCAATCCATGTTGTTATCGGTTTTCCCAAAAAAGGTCGTTTAGGGCTTCAAAACGGCTCCGAAAGTTCACAACCCGAAAAACTGCCAAAAATAGTAAATTGTGCTACAATTAAGGAAACTGAAAAACTAAAAGAGACAGTTGTGGAGGTCCAAGTGAGATAGGTGGTGGCCACCAACATCCACTTGGATCATAATATTTGGTGTTGATGGGTCCTACTTATCATATAGATATGTGTTAGATTCATTGCCAAATTTTCATGCACTATTGCACAAGTTTCATCACTATCGTCGCAAAGCGTATCATAAGTGTCGTACTTGAAGGATTATGTTGTTTTGTCATTGCATGAAGGGGACGATTTTGTTTCTAAGTGTTGAGTGTTCAATGTTGGGTCATCATATGTTCTGAGTATGTGATCATGTTCAAGTCCAACCTTGGCTTCATCTCTATTTTGTTAATCCCACACTTAGTCAAATACTGGAAGATCCTCTACTTGATCAACTTGACCGCACTCAGCCTCCTTGAACTGCACATTATGCAGTAACAAGCCTCAAGTTGATCCCTTTCCTCTTGAAAATGTGCAATGCATAATTTCTTCCTCCAAGGACTGCACATTGCACAGTCACAGTGCTTAAGGATTGCCTCTTAACCTCCATAACTGTGCAATTTTTCCCTCTAGCCAGTCTCATTTTGGGAATTGCGTAGTGGTAAGCAAAAAGTTTTCTCCCTACCTTCCTCAGTTGTGCAATCCCCTGTCCTCTCTCTCTCTTTGAATCTTCATTGTAGAGTCTTATTGGGAAAGCCTACCTCACTAATCTCCTCAACTGTGCAATCTTCCTTCCTAGGCTTCCAACATTAAGCCTTTCACAATCACAAGCTTTAATCTCGTACTCCTACCCTCTATAATTGTGCACTGTATAATCCCTGAGCCTTCCTCCTGGTCTAGTACCCAGTTCCAGATCAACTAATGGTTTTCATATAGCAAGTTATACTAGGAGATTTCCAAACTGATGGAATCTTGTCATGAGTGGATTTCACTTGCAGGTACTACATCTTGACATGATAGGGTGACACTTGGAGAGGAGGAGAAGGATACTATCCTAAAAGACATTTGTGAAGTTGGAACCATGAAGAGGTCATCATGCGAGAAGATGAAGGGATACCAGTTTACAACTTAAGAATAAAGATCGGGGCTACATGAAGACTCCATACCATTCATCCCCTTGGAGGGTGAAGATGAAGAATAAAGAATATCTTTCATGAAGATGAAGCATCAAATAAACCTCTCATGAATATTGAGGGCAAAGCAACAAGAGAAACAACTTGGCATTTCCATTTCATCATGGAGTCCATGTCATCATTGTCAAGTTGTGACTTGTACTAGTGCCATCATAATGTCATATGTGTCTGTGTGCCTTGCCACATCATTTGTGGATGTAATGATGTAATTATGAAAAAGAAATGAGAAAATGTAATTTGTGGAAGTCTAAGAGTCATATGTGGAATATGAAAAGTCAGATAGTCATATACGGACAAAAGAGTATTTAGGAAAAGTCCAAAAGTCGTATAGAAGTCCAAAGGTCACAATAGAAGTCTAAGAGTCATGAGGGAAACTCAAGGGTAATGGGGCTATGAAAGGTAATCCTTCTTGTTATAAATACACCCTCATAACTCAAGCAAATGGCTTTTGGAGACTCATCATTTGGAGAGCTAGCCTTGACTTCTCTAGCTTGGCATAGGAGAAAAGATCATTCTTTGAAGAAGCAAGAAGTGACTTAATGTTCCACTATTGGAGCTAGTGGCTTTCCGTTGTAACTATGTACTTGTTTCTTTCACTTAATAATCAGAAGTTTGTTGAGCCAACACACTTTTATGTGTACTTTGTCAATGTTGTAAGTATATTCTTTGAATGTTTGTAATATATGTTGTTCTCATTTGTATTAAAGAAATTGAACTATTTCAGTGGATTTGGTGCTTATCTTGCTGAATGTGTGTTGTAGTTGCTTTCATGTTTGTTGTATCTATGAGAATTATTTCACTACATAACTAATGAACCTTTCCTTGCTTTCATGTGTCTCTCTTGGATAATACTATTATTTTCCTTCTAGATTCTAACTTTTATTTCCCTCTCGTTAAAGTCTTCGTTTACACATTGCAATTGGTGTTTCACGGTGTCAACTTTCTTTTTGATTTCAAAGGTTATGATACTCTCTTATATGATTAATTGTAGCTAATGAAAACCTTAGAGCTATGGTGGTTAGGCCGATACTCTGGAGGGGGCTCCTACTCCAAACAATGTGAGGTCTAATTGAAACTTCATATTGGGGAGACCCCCTTGGTTGACGGATTTCAAACACCATCAACACCATTGAAAAGTAAACCGAATTAATGTCCATGAATGTACTAAACTTATTCATTCCCCCTCTCAGTTTATCAAACACAACTTAGATGATAAGGGGCTTTCCAAAAATACTTCTTCCTTCAAACAAAACCACAACCAACTCAAGAGAGGATGGCATAAAGATGTTGAGTTTTGATTAAATGATTGGGGAATAAAGCAAGAATTCATTCTACATAATACAGATAATATTAAAAATATAATTGCATCTAAGTTTAAGGAGAATCTGTGGTGCCATAAGAAATTAGAGGATGAAAGGAAATTAAGATACTATAAGGAGGTGGCCGACTTTAATCTAAAATATCAAAAGTATCTTTGTTTTGACTAGTGTAAAGAAGAAATCAACACTGTGAAAATAAGAACGAACTCTCATGAGATACATAGTAAAACTAAACATTGGACAATTTCAAAACAACCTGTGACAAAAGAATCTATTATCTTTGTGACACTAAAATGATTGAAAATCGAATAACAATTTCAAAACATTTACCAAAATACCAACCATCCTAACTTTTGTAAATCTTCACAACCATAATAACCATGAAACACTTCCAAATATATTTGAACATAAAAATTGGAAAAAAATATAATTTAAATTAATATTATAATTTCAAAAAAATTATATATGCAAGAAAGAACAAAAATAAAGAAAGATATCAACTCCAGACAACTCATGTTATTTTACAGAATAAATATCAAGAAAGATGTGGACTCCAAACAAGGCATGCGGCCATTTCCTTAGAAAGCGGGGGTGTCAAACTGAAAATGAATCTCAAAAGTTACAGACCTGAGACTGCTTGCAATGTATCTCCTCCATTTCCTCAACTTTTATGCAAAGTTAGTGATTCCTTTTTATAAGATGTGCAGATGTCAACTTTGCAAAGAGAATGGAACAAGTTCCTGGTTATTCTATCTAATATAAAAATTCTATCGTCAAAGCAATATTCTTGATGTCTGCCACGCCAAAGATTTTTAAGGTTTTATTGAAAGGTAGTTTGGTATGTTTAATTATTATGCAAGGAACATACCATTTTAAATTTGTTTTCTTTAAATAGATTTTATACTAAAGTGGTATGACAAAGTTTTCCATGTATAAATTGTCCTGCAGGGGACCATGACAATTTTAAGGTTTTGAGAGGAATATTTGTTACTTTTATGCAGAAATTTTACGTCAAAAACATTCTAACGTTTTATTGATAAAATATATATATATATATCATATGATATGATATGATCTGGTATGACAAAGTTTTCCAGGTATAAATTGTCCTGCAGGGACCATGACAATTTTAAGGTTTTGAAAGGAATATTGGTTACTTTTATGCAAAAATTTTAAATCAAAAACATTCTTTATATATATATATATATATATATATATATATAAAATATAATATAATATAATCATGTAATTTACAAAAATATATATAGATAGATATATGTATATAGATCATGATCATGTAATTTACAAAATATTATTAGATGATTGATAGTATGTGTTACAGGCATTCACTTTAAAAATAAATAAATCTTGCAGATCTCATAAGTGATCCCAAAAGCTAATTATGGAATATGTTTAAATAAAACTAAAATTATTTTGGTATAGTTTAGCATATTTTTTTTGTTTCTTGGGTTATTTTTTGTTTTTTAAATTGGTTGGACTATTTTTAGATGATAATACTATTTAAATAGAATTGTTTTAGTATGACTTTTTTGACCATCAGAAAAATTTGAGGTGAAATTTTGATTGTGTTATTTTTTAATAGTATTAGGTACATTGAAAAATCCCATGGGCAGGTTTACTATCAATTTTGTGATTTCAATAAATTTATGGAGATTTTAGAGAAATTAGACCAGAAAAACCCACCTAAAAAACTTCCAAAAAATCTCACTAAAAACAGCTCTCATTTAAATTGCATTTTTTTGAATGAGATAGTAAATTGAGTGAACATTAGAATTATGTAAATTTAATGATTTATAATTACTTTTTTATCTAGATTTTATACAAATTTTATTAAAAAAAATCAAAATAAATTATTATTTGTGTTTTCCATAATTGATAATGATAATGATTAATTTCCACTAAAACCAATATTCTTTAAAAAAAAAAAAATTCATTAATTTAAATGTTAAGTCTGATCAGCTGTTAGCTATATCTTTTTAAGACATGTCCGAAATCTTTGTCTTACTTAATCTGACCTTTAGTCACAAAAGAATTTCTCTTACTTCAAGTTTTTCTTGACAGTATTTTTAATATGATCCCAATTTAAATTGTATTTTTAAATGCAAATATAAATTTCATCACTGTAAAAACTCTAAAAACACTATCATATTATATTATATTTATTCCTGAAGCTGTATCTGAAATGTCTGTCCAACTTGACCTGACCTTTAGCCACAGGAATTTCTCTGAACTCATCCAAGTTTTTGAACACAGCTGACTTTTAACCATTTATTCTCGAGAAGGGCCATGAAAGAGGTCCCACTGTTGCTTTTTCAAAAAGGGCACACTGTTGTCAACTTAAAACTCAGAATATTGGAGGGAGGCATCGAGTTTATCCAAATCTGTTCTGCAGCAGAGTCCGGTCTCCTGGAGAATATAATCAATGACATCTGGTCCTGGAAAGAAGAAACAAAATGAAAAGCAGGACAGACAGAGGATATATTGGTCTATAGTGATATTTAATTTGAAGTATAGTGATATTTAATTTGGAGTAGTCTAATTATTAGATGTTTTTGTTTTTTTCTAATATTTAGTTTCTGAGAAAAGAAATAAAATGGTGAGTAAGACAAGTAGGACAGATAGAGGACACTGATAAACAGTCTGTTTATATTTATGTCGGAGCAATGTAATTATTAGATGTTTAATTTGGAGTAGTCTAATTATTAGATGTTTTTGTTTTTTTCTATCATTTGGTTTCTGAAAAAAAACAAAATAGTAAGTCAAGTAGAAAAAACAAAATAGTAAGTCAAGTAGAATAGATAAGACAAGTAAGATAGATAAAAGACACAATGAACAGCCTGTCTATATTTATATCCGATCAATTTAATTATTAGATGTTTTGTTTTATTATAAACTTAATAATCTAAATTTTAATAAAATTATAATTCAAATGATTTAAAATATGTTTTTAAATATATAAATAAATTTAACCCATTTAAAAATTCCAAAACCACTTCTGCCTAAATTTCAATCCAAATTAATTAAGGTAATTTGGGAAAAAAAAAAAAAAAACCTGACCATTACAATGAAAATGTACCGGCCAAAACAAGCATCTGTCGATAAAAGGTTTACTAGTCGTATGGTGTTTAATGGGTGATAATTGAAAGAATCGTAACTGCTCATATTACTAGGTTTGTCAAAATATATCATTCTACAAAATAAGTCTATCCATACGTGGGCTGATAACTAAATCGCGAGCACCAAAAAAATCACGTAAACCATCCAATACGAAATCAAAGTAAAGAAAATATGGAAATATAGGAGAAGAATTCATTAAAATAGTATAAGGAAATATGGAAATATATGAGAAGAATTCATTAAAATAGTATAAGGAAATATGGAAATATATGAGAAGAATTCATTAAAATTTATTATAAAAATGTAGTTGTTAAATTAATAAGAATTAATTAAAATTTAATAAAGTAGTGGTTAAATCAATAATATAAATATGATATTGGGAAGTTTGATGGGTAATTACTTTGTTATATTGTATTATGTAAATTAGGAGATTTAAAGTTCAATTTTTTTATCAATTAAGTTAATAAAAAACAATAAAATTATAGAAGTTATTCAAACAATTTATTATTGTTATAATGTATTGATGATTTATAAGAAAGTTACTTTCATTTTTGCAAAATATATTTGGCTTTTGCCAATTAACATTTTTTCTATATTCTAGAAAAATTAAATTTAAGAAAAAAATATTGAAACAATATTTTTTAATATTATTTAAATTAAAGAGATAATTGGAAGAAGAGATTTTTTCAAAACCTACTTAATGTTATATTTTTGCTAATTTTTCAAAAAAATTATGAAATTAAATAATATAAAACAAAAAAATTATATTATAATTTAATATTTCATTATTAATATCATAAAATAATATTAGTCATATAATAAACTTTTTGAGAGAAATATTGAGAGTTTAAGAAGAATAAGTTTTTAATCTAATCTTATAAAACAATGTTGGTCGTATATATACCTTTTGGGAAAAATATTGAGAGTTGAAGAAGAATAAGTTTTTAATCTAATTTTATAAAAAGAAAATATGACATTATAAAATGCTACAATAAATGAGATTTAATAGTATTTTCATTAAGGATTTTGAGGGTGATTATTTAACATTAAATAAATAAATAAATAAGAAAAAAAAACTAATATAGAAAATGCAAAATGAATTTGAAAAAATTGTCATTGTGGGGAAAAGTTATTCAAAATAAAAGATGTAAAAGGAATTTGACAAAGTTGTCATTATAAGGAGAAAAAAAGTCAATACAGAAAATGAAAAAAGAATTTAACAAAGTTCTCACAATAAAGAAGGCATAGATATTTTTTGTCTTAAAAATCATAGTCAAAGCTTATTGAACAATTTAAGAAGTTTAAAATCACAACAAAAAATACTAAAACAACTTACTAGCAAGGAAACTATTGATAGATAAAGATGCAATGACCAATCTCATTGGAATATAGAAGTCATCAAATATATAGTATAGAAATTGGAGAAAGGAACTAATATAAATACAACTAATATCAAAAATAAAAACATTAAGCTTATATTGAAATTGTATCAATCAATCATTAGATATTAATAGAACAATATTCTAAAACCAAGACAAAGATACAGACATGCCTTATGGACATCATAAAAGATATCATATCCCTAGTGTGAAATCTTATATTTTTTAGACATAAAAGTTGTTGTTGTATAGTTTTGCTAAAAAATAAATTAGGGTGGTTTGACTTTGGTAACTCATATCATATCATATTGTGTTGTGAATCATCACAACTTTTAGAACGAATCATAAGAAACACTACAAGTTAAAACATAGTTTTTTTTTTTATAAATACTTTGCTAAAAAAATCTTTAAATATATAAGCAATCTAATAAAATGTAATAAATGTAATTACATAAATAAATAAATAAAACAACACCAACAACAATATAATAATGTATAACAACAATATTAAATAAAGTAACACATCATGACGAAAGAAAGTGACCCATCAATCATCATGATACTCAATGCATATAAGTACATTGTCACATGACAATGTATTAAGTATTATTTACCGCATATCTACTCATTATTTTATATTTTTTTGTCCTATATGAATGCCATTTTTTTGTCCTTCTTATGTTGAATATTCTTTGAGAAATATTCCTTGCAAAATGAACTTGTTCATTTTAGATTTAGTTAGCTTATGGGGTATCATACACTATGTAGGGAATAAGTCTTATATACCAGATATCTAATAAGATTTTAACTATCCCATAGCAACTAGATTACAGACAACATTGAAAAACAATTGTTAAAATTCAAAAATTGAAACTGAAATGTTCAATTAAACTATTAAAATTAAAGCAATTTATACAATTAAAAAGAAATAAATTGAAATGTATATATTCTACTCCTACTTTAATGGGTTATAGATTTGTCCCTTTATGTAGGCAAGTGGGCACTACCTTGTTTCAGATGAAAGAGATCTACATGACCTCTTTAACTCATAAATTAAATTAAGATAAAAGAAAAATTAAAACAAAATACATTAAACTAAATCTTAGAAATGTTCATTAATCTAAAAGCTAAGAATACTTAAAATAGAAGGGAGAGGAAAAAATTATTACCATAGGGAATGCCTCAATACATTATATTTCTATATGGTATTCAATCTCTCATTTGAGTTATTTTTTTTTTCCCAATTTCTCTTTAATGCAATAAGTTTCATTTTTTTTTAAAATATTATATAACAAACTCCATAACCTCTAATAAAATTTAAATATATTATTTAAAAATATCCAATTACATAGAAATAGTTAACCACAATAATCAACCTATAAGGTAACAATGAAATGTAATCATATTAATTGAAAATAACTCAATTAAATTGGACTATAAAAAAATAAGTTTAAAAAAGGCATACATTACTAAACAAAAATACTCAGCAACTTCTATAATTTGTTTGTTATTTATTTTTATTAATTGGAAAATATTATCTTCTATCCTATTAGTATTAGTTGAAAAATAATTTTACTTATTTTGTCTTATGGGTTATTTATTTAAAATGAAAAGTATTTTATTAAACTTTCAAATTAGACAATAATAATCATATAATTATAATCTTTTATATAAAATTAAATAAAATAAATAAATAAACAAACAAACAAACAAACAAACATATTTTTACACTTTAAAGTATTGTCATAGTGTATTTTATTTTGGACTCATCACCTCTACCAAGACAAACAAACAAACATGATGTTGGTTTCATAGCAAAAAAATATCTTGCTTACTTATTGTAATATTTCTAATTCATTTATTGCTAGAAGTTAATGCTTTGGTTATTAAGTTATAAATGCCTCCATTGTGTATAGATATTTAACTTGGTTGTTTGATAATTTTTATTTTTTTTCAATTTAATGTTGTTTTTTTTGTTTTTTGAAATGCATAAAAATGTGTGTGTGTGTGTGTTGAAATCTACCAAAACCATAGCTAAAAAATATTTCCATCACCAATATATAATATCCCATAAGATTGGAGCTTTGAATAATGGAAAAACCTCCTATCGTGAGGGCAAAACCAAAAAAAAAAAAAAAAACAAGACCATATTTGAAGTCTTCAACAATTTTCTTGTTTATAACCAGCAATGTCAATAGATATGAAAAATTTAATAATACAAAAGTGTACTCCCCCAACCAAGTTGTCATAAGTCCCTTAATGGCATAATAAAGAAAATAATGGAATAGGCAAACCTTTGTTTTCCTATTTTGTTTATTTGCCATATTCTTTTTTCTAGATATGTAATAAGACTATTTTTTTTTCTATTTTTTCTTTCCATTTTTCAATCATCTACTTTTAAGAAAAGAAAATAGCTAGAATAATGTAATAAAAAATGGTGCTTCATCCCTATGCAAGGTTCTGTTATGGTTATGTATGGTTGGTAACCCCCTAAAAGGTTTCTTTAGCAAGATGGTGTCATTTTATAGCAAAAAAATAGAAGGTTTGTAACAAGACTATAGCATTCTATAGTGTTTAAAAAAAATTGGGAAGTTCCCCATAAATGTTGTAGAATTTCACAACAACCTATAATGCTCGATAACAACCTATATTAGAGTAAAAAAGTTTTTACAATGCTAGTGTATTTATGAAAGCATTTTATAACTTTCTCACAATCCTCCACAACAATATTTAGCTTATGTAGCATGGAAAAGTGAGATTTATGTGGAGAACTAGATCAAAATAAATATTTTGTAAGTTTTTCATGGTTGTCTGGTTGGTTGTAGAATTTTGAAAATAAACATGAGCAAAAATAAAATTTATGTTTAATAATGTTTTTGCTAAATATTTAGGGCTCAAATGAATTACCACCCAATTGTGTCGCAAGGTCTTTCACCTTTTACCATTGAAGACATTTTTTTTAAAGGAAATCCAACCAAAAAAAACTAGTTTTCTAACATCCCAATGTCTAATAGTACCCATAAAGAGGTTTTTTGTCATTATAATTGTTTATTTTTATTTTTATTTATTTTAATCTGAAATAAGAGTCAACCCATATGTTGAGAATTTAGGTCCAAATCGTAGTTTCCATAATCATCCCAAGCCCCCAAAACCATACATTGAGTAAAGCTGAAGAAGATAAAAAATTATTGAACATTCCATATGTCTTCAATCTTTCATAGTAGCCAAGTCATTAGAAAATTTTCCTAACCTTTATATTTGATAAAAGAGCAGTTTTATATTATGATAATATGCAGCGTGACAACACACCATATGTTTTTAGTCTTTCAAAGTAGTCAATTCAACCTGCCTACTAGAATATTTATGATCAAATCTCTTCCTTCATGTTTAGTTAGTGATACTCACATTCTAATATATTTTAAGCAATGTCATGGTTTGAGGTGCACAAACATGTCAATGTTCCTTCTCATTGTCATCGAAACAACATTCATGAAATGAATGCAACTACATAAAATAGATTGTCATAAGATTATTGTGTTTGTTGAGTTGAAAAATACTTGCATATATACATATTTTCCCATAGTTTCAATATCCCACTAATCCTTCTAACATTATTCGATACGTATATACCATGCAACATAATCCTTAGCAACGAAAGGTGTGAGATATGGTTTTTCAGTAAGGATGTGCAAACAAGTGGTAAGATATCACAGTTTTCAATGTACACTGGTATTATTTAACTCTATTTGAAGAATCATCACTAAGTTGTTAGGACCATCTCTACAGTGTATTTTTGTTAATCGTTAATCGCGATGTGTTTTTATAATAATACTTCACAACAAATTATAAAACTTTTTGTAAGTAACTCATTTAAAAAAAAATAACAAGAAATGAATGTTGAAGTGGTCTTTCTCTTTCTTTTCTAATCTATTCATTTTGTTGCCATTCATTCTAAAAGAAAATTGATAATATAGTCACATGCAACAATTAATATGCCATTCTTTTTTACTGCTATTACTAAAATCTATTAAAAACATGTTACATAGTAGACTTTATGGTCAAACAACTTCATGTCATGCATAAATTCACCATACAAAATTAGTGTCATGTGCTTAAAAGGGGGAATAGAAGAGGACTTGGAGGAATATAAGTGGCATTAATATAAAACTGGAAATTAAGCATTAGCCTCCTCAATCCAAAAATAAATTACCTTGTTGAATTTAAAAATTTTCAATCAACAATTTAAGGTGAAAAAGATTGTTTTTCTTATAATTCCTTTATCTAAAACTAGAAAGAGATTAATTAAAGTTTTTATTGACCTAGATTCACAAAGTTGTTGTTTTTTCCATCGTACTAGAATCTAGGTTAGGGTCTTAGAACCAATGACACTACCAATCCAAATAACACAACCAACTACTTTGCACAGTGGACAAAATAAAATAGTAAATTAACATGTGAACAAATATATACAACCTTTTACAATTTTTAACTTCTCAAATTTGTTATATCAAAAAATTGTAATACAATAGTCTAGGGCTCCCCTACCATGGATAATGGCCCTCATACATCTACTGATACACGACTACATCTTGGACTTGGTTTTGACAACTACGACAACCAAGCTGCCCGAATACTATACAATGACCATCTCTCAGCTCCTCTTGGTTGTATCCTGAACACACCTATCTGGTCCTTTGGCTCCCAATCTACAACAACACCAACCTTCCTCTATCAATGAACCAACTCCATTTGTGAACAACTCTCAAATGCCCATTTTTTCTTCTCAACTCCTTTGGGACTTCTTGCCTGCTAGCTACTCCTTAGCCCTTCAAGCGGAAAACTAACTTAGAGACTTCTTCCAACTATTTCATTCTTATGTTTCCAAATGAAGAAACACTTAGGGCACAGAGGGTTTCCCACTTTGTGTCCTTCTCTAACATATAATATAGGGTTGTTGTGATGGTGTTGAAAATACGTCAACCAAGGGGGTCTCCGTGATGTGAAGTCTCAATCTCTATGAGTGTCACCTTGCATGGTATCCTTGTCATATTTCTTGAACACCATATTGTCATGTCAAGGTACAATACCTACAAGTGAAATTCACTCATGAAAAGACAATATTAGTCTAGAAAACCCCTAGTATAACCAACTTTATGAAATCCACTAATTGAAATGGAAATGAGTAATGGACAGGAAGGAAGGCTTAGGGATTGAGCAGTGCCTAATTCTAGAGGCCAGGAGTGAGATACTGATGTTTGTGATTGTGCAATGCATATCACTAGAGGCTTAGGAGACAAGGCTGTGGAATTGAGGGTCATAGTGAGGTAGGTTTGCCCATTGTAAATGCGCAATATCTAGTTCAAGAGAGAGAGAGAGGGCCAAAGGATTGCGTAGTTTCATAGTTCAGGAAGATAGGGAGACAAATTGTTGCTTACAATTGCAGAATGCACAAAAAAGGACAGGATGGGAGGAAAGATTTTGCAATCCTAGAGGTTAGAAGGCAGTTATTGAGCATTGTGACTACACAATGCGCAATCCTTTGAGGAAAATATTGTACATTACATAGTTCCAAGAGGCAAGGGTGCATGCTTGAGGCTTGCAACTATGTAAGGTACAGTTTAAGAGAGCAAAGTGAGCTCAAGTTGGTCGGGCATGAGATCTTCTTGAATTTGACTAAGTATGGGATCAGTGAGGCATAAATGAAACCAAGGTTGGGATTGAAAATGATCACACACTTAGAACAATCAACAACACAAAAAAGAACATTTAAAACTCAAAATCAACATGATTCCCTTGATGTGACAAAAAAAATGATGCTCTCCTCCAAGTGCGACACTTAGGATACACTTTGGGATGATAGTGACGACAATAGTGAAACATTGCTCAAGACTTGGGGAATGTTTCTAATACATATTTTTACGATAGATAGAACACAAAAGTATAGAATAATGCATCAAAACTTCCCTTTGAGAATGTACAAATGACTCCCTTTGACTGGATGCAACACTTCCCTAACCATAAGACAACATTTTTTAAAGTAAGAAAAAAGTGCAAATGACACTTGCAAAGGCTTAAAGAAAGTGAAAGTGGTGAATGCCAGAGAAAAGATAATATGAAAAAGACACTTGTTAAAGTGAAACCAAGCCAAGGAAAAATTCACAAATATGAAAGCAACACTTATGAAAACAAAGGTGCACCAAAGAGACAGTCGAGAAAACTCACCAAAATAGAAGTATAATTTGCAATCAAAGTGATGAAGATTGTCTGTGGAGAGTACGCACCAGTTGTTGACACGTGTTGTGCAATAAAATGTTCTTATAGATTGCGTAGTCACTATCACTCATGATTGTACAAGCCTTACCTTCAGGAGCTGCGCAATGTCTATCTAAGCTTGCAGAGAAAGATGTGTGTTTGTGAATTAATTGAAGTTATAACATATGTGAGAAAGTGGATTTAACACTTAAATAAGACTTAATACTTTCCAAAAAATTATATGACCATGAAGTGACCATGGAATGACAAACTGCAAGATCCTCAATAGGATCCAAAATTCAAGTGTAAGCAAAATTTTAGAGTGTGTTTGTCACAACGACAACACTTGGTGACACATTGGTAGAAGTCCAACTTATCTGATCAGGTTTTATATTTAAGTGCAAGGAATCAATATTTTAGGAATTATTGTTTTCCATGTGGATTTCCTCGACTTTTCCACTTACCTTAGATAAAGATATGGTCTCTTATTATTCCTTGCTCAACTTGAAACACATCAACATAAGACTAGTCATACCTCAATTGTTTCGATGGGGTGAAGGATAATAAGTATACCGAGCATTTGATATTCAAATTTAAGCACATTCTCTGGTGTTTCTCTACTGCCAGAAAGCCTATTTGGTACCTCGATGAAGTCACCCAAAGGAAAAACAAGCATCACTTTGCTTCCAGTGGGCCTATCAAGTATCTCGGAAAAGTTGCTTGCTTCACCTCTCTACGCAAGAAGAATTTCTCTTCTTCTCCTCTTTATTTAGTTACTAATAGAATGTGCAAAGGAACTTATTTAATTTGAAGGTGGAAGAGGGATATTGTCTTATTTATTTGCAAGATAGGTTGTTCCTTGTTTAAGGGATTTGAAAGATAATTGAAATTGATATACGCATTTAGAGTTTTCTCCTTTCCCTTCTCTACTTAGTCGAGTTGATAGGTTAAAACACCATTTAATACAAGGATGAGTTAGGAATAAAAATGTTTTAATGATATAATATTTTTAGTTCAACCAAAGACTTTATGTCCAAAACAAATTCTATTTTACATTGAGACCTCAATGAGTTTAAAGATATATAACCAAGACAAAGAAGAGGAAGAAAAATTAGCCAAACATTGTTCGTCGTCACAATTGACCTTTTTAAATTTTGAAACATTTTATTTTGAGAAAAACAAAAGTATCCTTCATGCAAAGTCTTATTGAATAAAACACGAAAGAAAAGACATGAAAAAACCAGAGATCAAAAGAAAAAAGCAAATGGGAAAATGAACTAAAAATAACATGCGAGATAAAAGTATGAAAATAAAACAAATGTAGCGACTAGATGGAGAGCAAGTGCATGATGAGTATGTGAGGGTAACTAGAATGAAACTATACCTACTCCAAACCTATCCATCTAGAAGGCCAGGGATAAGTATAATGAAATTTCCAGTGCAACCATCATAACCTCTCTTGACCTGCATACACAAATATATAAGTGATAAAAATAGGTATAAAATAATGTGCAAAAGAAAAGATATAAACTTGAATAATTGCACATCAAATTGAAGGTCTTTGCTAAAGGAAGAAAAAATTGTCCTAAAAACTAACCTTAACCAACCGACAACCTTACCATTTTGATGAGAACAATAGCCATACAAATGTGGAAGGCTTCCTGTGAATGTACCTTCATATGTATTGTCCTTCTTAGCAAGCATCAAGAAAGGTTGAAGCTTATTATTAGAAAAGGGACTTGCTAAGTACAATTCTTCCAACCAATCATAGATTTGGTCCTAAAATCTAAAACAATCCTTTTGGAAACCCTGAAATTCTAGGAAATATGAACTTTCAATTAGTGTACTTGAATTATAATGAGAATCGGCAAGATCAAATGATGCAGTAAAACTATCATTGAATGTGCTAATGGGAAAATTTGAATTCATCAAGTGATAGTTGTTAGGACCAATGTTAAGACCAAGTTGATGAATTAGCATATAATTCTCTTGATTCTCCATTGGTATCCTTTGTATTTGATTATAAACCAGACTAGTAATATGAAAGATTGTGAAATTAGAAGCAATTGTTTGCCTCATAAATCTAGGAAACTAATTTAAATAACATGCTAACAAAATCTTAGAAGGGTATGTCACATCAAGTCTAGAATCGATATCAGCATGAGGGTTTTTCTCAACTAAATGATTGAGGAATTAAATGTTGCTCAAAAGGATTGGTTGATCCAGAATCTTCTATTTGATTAAAAAGCAAATATTGAAAGTTAGAAAAACTATATCTGAAATACTGAAAATATTTCAAGAAAGAGTTTACATCTAGTGAAACAACACAAAGGAAAGAATTTTGCAAGGAAATTCAGATCTGAAATGGTTTGAGGATATCATCAAGATTGTGAGAACTTGACATAACCATCAATGAAAGTTGAAGTGCCTTGACTTCCTAACAAGTTCCAAAACTTTCAAAAGTTGGATAACTACATTTTAGGGATCGATCCAGACCAAAATTTGCATATGGACAACTGCAATTAGTTAAGTTAAATAGATCATTATTGTCTAGATTACAACCATGATTACAACCATCTGTATCACTAGTTTGATCAATTTTTTCAACTTCAACCTGAGAAATATTACTCAAGTCATAAGATTCTTTTAATCGCAAATATTCTGATGTATAAATTGGAGAAATTGCATGAGCAACCTGATTTGAAGGGTTATGCTTATGCAAGTCTTGAAATGATAAGGAATGGAATGGATACATGATTTTAATTTTTCCTTCTTTTTCATGGATAACCTCACTAGCTTGGGTCAATTCAAAGTTCAACTAATTAGATGATAAACTTGTAGAGAATGGAGTATCTTCTTCATAAGTTATTACATTACAAATAGTAGAGCACACATGATAGTGAGGTGAAGAGGAATAAAAAAAACCTTCTTCGACCAAATCATATTCTAGATCAAGATCTTTGAAATTAAAATCCTCTTGAGAAACTGAAATAAAAATTGGTGCACTTGAGCATTCATCGTCATTTACTTCAATAGATTCATCATCATTAGTATGATGATTGCCCAAGCCTATAGATTGATTAGAAAAATTAACTTCATTTGATTTACTATCGATGTTAGTAGATTCTAAATCAACCAAGAATGAAGGAACATTATCTTGACATAGAGGATTTTGAAAAAGAGTAGAAATATCGAAAGAATCTTCACATTTTTACTCCTCTATCTACGAAATGTGACTATCATGCACTTGATCATTGTTTATATTAACAAACTAAGAATCAAAAGAGTTCAGAAGAGATCGATCAAGCAAATTAAGGGGCAAGGGTTATGAAGATGATATGATAGAGGAGGAAAAACATCCAAATCAAATTCAAGAGTGAAATTATGAGTTTTAATATCATCTTGAGGAATGGAAGGATTAGTCTTCACCCTAAGCTCCATGAACCATCCCAAGGTTTCCTCCATGGGATCTAGATCATGGGAAGTGGATGAAAGGTCAAGAAACAGACCAACCATTTGATTTGCCAATTTCCCAACTTCAATTCCATCACAAGGAGGCGCTCACATTAGAATTAAAAAAGGAGGAGGAAAAGGAAAAAAAGGAGTAGTAGGTTCCTCCTCTAAAATTAGGGGTATATCATGGTTCACAAAAATTGGGAGAGGAGAAACGTTAGTGGGGTTTAGATTCACAATGTAAAGAGGTTTACCAGTTGTATGGTGTTTAATGGTTGACAATTGAAAGAATCGTCACTGCTCATATTACTACAGTTGTCAAAATATATCATTCTACAGTGAAAATAAGTATGTATATCCATACATGGGTGGATAACTAAATCATGAGCACCAAAAAATATCATGTAAACCATCCAATATGAAATCAAAGTATAAGAAAATATGGAAATATATGAGAAGTATTCATTAAAATTTATTATAATAATGTAGTTGTTAAATCAACAATGGGAGATTTTGATTGGTAATAACCTTGTTATACAGTATTATGCAAATTATGAGATTAAAAATTCAAATTTTTTATTGAACAAATTAAGCAAAAATAAAAATAAAACTTCTTGTTATTCAAATGATTTATTACTATTATAATGTGCTAATGATTTATAAGAAAGTTAATTTCACTTTTTACAAAATATATTTGGTTTTTCCCTATGAACATTTTTTTATATAGTAAAAAAACTAAATTAAAAATAATATTAAAACAATATTATTTAATGTTATTTAAACTAAAGAGATAATGGAAAGAAGAGATTTTTTCAAAACCTACTTAATGTTGTATTTGCTAATTTTCCAAATATTTTGAGAAAGTAAATAATATAAAACAAATAATTTAATAAATTTAATGGTATATTATTAATATCATAAAATAATGTTATACATATAATAAACCTTTTGAGAGAAATATTGAGAGTTTAAGAAGAATAAGTTTTTAATCGAATCTTATAAAAAAATTATGATATTATAAGATGTTATAATGAAATGAGATTCAATAGTATTTTTATTAAAGATTTTGAAGATGTTTTTAAGATGATCGTTTAACATTAAATAAAAAGTAAAAGTCAATATAGAATATGCAAAAAGAATTTGAAAAAATTTCATTGTAATGGGAAAACTTAGTCAATATAAAATATGTAAAAAGAAATTGACAAAGTTGTCACTATAAGGGGAAAAAAGAAAGTCAATCTAGAAAATGAAAAAGGAATTTAACAAATTCATCACCGTAGAAAAATATTTGTCTTAAAATCATAATCAAATCTTGATTGAACAATTTAAGAAGTTAAAAAACACAACAAGAAATACTAAAACAACTTACTAGCAAGGAAACTATTGATAGATAAAGATGCAATGACCACTCTCATTGGAATATAGAAGTCATCAAATATAAGGTATAGAAATTGGTGAAAGGAACCAATATATATACAACTAATATCAAAAATAAAAACGTTAAGCTTATATTGAAATTGTGTCAACCAATCATTAGAAGTATTAATCGACCAATATTCCAAAAACAAGACATAAGATGCAAACATGCCTTATCGTCATCATAAAAGTTATCATATCCCTAGTGTGAAATTTTATATTTTTTAGAACATAAAAATTGTTGCTACATAGTTTTGCTAAAAATTAAATTAGGGTGGTTTGACTCTGGTAACTCGACATATCATATTCTATTGTCAACCATCACATTTTTTAGAACAAAGAATCACGAGAGACACTACAATTTAAAACATAGTTTTTTTTTAAATACTTTGCTAAAAAAATCTTTAAAGATATAAACAATCTAATAAATGTAAATACACAGAATAATCAACAACACCAACAACAATATAATAAAATATAACAGTAATATTAAATAAAGTAACACATCATGACAAAAGAAAGTGACCTAACAAAAAATATGATCCATCAACCATCATGACTACTCAAGGCATATAAGTACATTGTCATGACAGTGTATTAAGTATCATTTACCTCATATGCACTCATTATTTTACATTTTTTTGTCCTATATGAATGCCATTTGTTTGTCCTTCTTATGTTGAATATTCCTTGAGAAATGAACTTTGTTCATTTTAGATTTAGTGAGCTTATGAGTTATCATACACTATGTAGGGAATAAGTTTTATATACAAAATATCTAATAAGATTTTAACTATCCAATAGCAACTAGATTACATACAACAATGAAAAACAATTTTTAAAATTCAAAAGTTGAAATCGAAATGTTCAATTTAAACTATTAAAATTAAAACAATTTATACAATTAAAATGAAATAAATTGAAATGCATCTATTCTACTCCTACTTTAATGGGTAATAGATTTGTCCCTTTATGTAGGTAAGTGGGCACCATTGTGTTTCATATGAAAAAGATCTACATGACCTCTTTAACTCATAAATTAAATTAAGATAAAAGAAAAAGTAATTGAAACAAAATACATTAAACTAAACTTTATAAAAGTTTATTAATCTAAAAACAAAGAATACTTAAAATACAAGGGAGAGAATAAATTATTACCATCGAGAATGTCTCAATACATTATATTTCTATATGATATTCAATCTCTGATTTGATTTGTTTTTTTTCCAATTTCTTTTTAATGCAATAAGTTTTCACTTTTCAAAAGATATTATATAACAAACTTCATAAAATCTAATAAAATTTAAATATATTATTTTAAAATATCCAACTAAAGATGAATAATTAACCACAATAATCATATAAAGTAACAATAATATGTAATCATATTAATTGAAAATAACTCAACTAAATTGGACTATAAAAAAATAACCTTAAAAAATGACCTACATTACTAAACCAAAATAGTTGGTAACTTCTATCATTTGTTTGTTATTTATTTTGATTAATTGGAAAATATTATCTTCTATTAATTGAAAAATAGTTCTACTTATTGTGTCTTATGGTTTATTTATTTAAAATAAAAAAATATTTTATTACGTTTTCAAATTAGATAATAATTATGATATAATTTTGTGTAGAAAAAGAAACACATTTTAACAAAGTATTGCCAAAGTGTATTTTATTTTGGGACTCGTCATTGCCACCCAAACAAACATGATGTTAGTCTCATAGAAAAAAATATCTTGCTCACTTATTCCAATACTCCTAATTTATTTATTGCTAGAAGTTAATGCTTTGATTATTAAGTTGTAAATGTCTCGATCATTTATAGGTTTTTAACTTAGTTGTTTGTTAAATTTTTTGTTTTTTCTTATCAATTTAATGTTGTTGTTTTTGTTTTTCGAAATGCATAAAAAATGTTGTCAACACACACACATCATTTATAAGTGTTGAAATTTACCAAAATTATAGCTAAAAAATGTTTCCATCACCAATATATAATATACCTTAAGCTTGGAGCTTTGAATAATGGAAAAACTTCCTACCTTGAGGGGAAAACAAAAAAAAAAAAAAAAAAGTTTTCCAAAAATTAACCTTGAATCTATATTTGAAGTTTTCAACAATTTTCTTGTTTATAATTGGAAATGTAAAAAGATAAGAAAAAATTGATAATACAAAAGTTTACTCCCCCAACCAAGTCATTATGAGCCCCCTAATGACATAAATAAGAAAATAATGGAATAGGAAAATCTTTGTTTTCCTATTTCGTTTATTTGCCCTTTTTTTTTTCTAAATATGTAACAAGACTATATTTTTTTTACTTTTTCATTCCATTTTTTGTTCATCTAGTTTTAAGAAAAGAAAATAGCTAGAATAATGTAAGAAAAAATGGTGCTTCATCCCTATTCAGGGTTCTATTGTGGTTGTGTATAGTTCGTAACATCCTAAAAGGTTTTTTAGCAAGATAGTGTCATTTTATGGTAAAAAATAGAAGGTTTGTAACAAGACTATAACATTCTACAACAAATTATAAGATTTTGTAGCATTTTATAGTGTTTAAAAACAAATTCGAAGGTTCCACATAAATGTTGTAGCCTTTCACAACAACCTATAATGCTCGATAACAACCTATATTGGAGTAAAGAAGTTTCTACAATGCTAGTGTATTTATGAAACCATTTTATAACTTTCTCACAATCCTCCACAACAATCTTTAGCTTATGTAGCATGGAAAAGTGAGATTTATGTGGAGAACTAGATCAAAATAAATATTTTGCAGGTTTTTCAGCATTGTCTTGTTGGTTGTAGAATTTTGAAAAGAAACATGAGAAAAAAGAAAATTTATGTTTAATCATTTTTTTTGCTAAATATTTAGGTTTTAAATGAATTACCACCTGATCCAAGGGATCGGTTTAGTGCTCAAAATTCAAAGTGTGTGATAGAGATCGAAATTTGTACTAGAGCATAGATCTCGGTGACCTAAATCCAACACAACCTGAATCGTTCAAAATCTATATCATATGGTCCTAAAATCACCTGATAATCGATTCCCAAATAGGTAAAAAAATTGTAGGTCACAGGATGATTTTCACTTATGGGCCAATGGCATGCTGCCACTTGGCCAGTCCAGATTGGTCAAAAAATATTTGAATCTTATTGGCTTGAATTTTTTATTATTATTTTGGAGTTTGACTGTAATTTTAGTGCTCCAATGGTTGGAGGCCATGTGGGCCAATGGATGGCCCCCACATGGCATACTCATGGCATAATAAAATTTATTTAAGGGCGAATAGGCCTTTGGGAGAGTCGAATGTCATGGGCCCCTAAATTAGACATAAATTAAGGCTCATGCCTATAAATTAAACATAAATTAAGGTCCATATAACCATCTTCCAGCATATTAAACCTCTCTTCTTGCAATAGATAATTTACTTTTAACTTTAATATATTCATTAGAAAGGTTTATGAATAATTGGATATTTGTGCCTAATATTACTTATTTTTGTGGAATATTATGAGAATATTGGGCAGATTGTGAAGATTTGGAGGAGATAATTTAGGGACTTGTTCCCTACTGCATGAGGATCAATAATAAATAATAAATCAACAAGATATTATGGAATTATGGCACAGATTGTGGAACTCCAATGATTGACAAAATCTAGGAATGTGTTCCACTAATTAAGGGACCAGATCCACTAATCAAGGTATCTTGGTGGGGAAATCTTCCTGCATTCATGGGGAATGGTTCCTAATTATTTTGTATAAGTACCAAGTCGAATTTGCCTCTAGGGAATAATTGAGAAAATCTAGGAATGTGTTCCCTGCCATTTAATGCAGATTCCTATTATTGGGGACCAGATCCACTAATCAAGGGATTTTGGTGGGGAAATCTTACTCCATTCATGGGGAATGATTCCTAATCATTTTGTATAAGTACCAAGTCGAATTTTCCTCTAGGGATAGATTTTCATTAGTGTTATTGTGGAGAGAACTTGTATTTTTGTAGCTCCATTATATTTTCTTACAGGGATGTAATTGTGTTGACGAAAATAATGAAGATTGGTGTCATATTCAGCTTCTAAATCTTGTTCTCTTCCATAGGTCTCTGAGTTTCCTTGGGCTTGGCCATCCCATGAGCCTTAGATCCCTTTCGTACCATTTTCTTTCCTTCTTTACACTGCTTATTCACATGCATCTCTTTTTTTTTTATTTCTTTCTATTTCTGCATTCAGTATTAATGATTTCTTGTTGTAGGATTGAGTTAAATGGTTGATGTAAGTTCTTTTGCAGGATCACAAGAATTATTTCATCCTTGGAAAAGCTTTGGAGGTTCATAGTAATCATTGAGCTGCTTGGATTAGTCTTCTTATTCCCAAATCTAGATTGTTGGACCACCTTTTTAGCAAAGAAAAATAAATTTCTGCTATTATTTACAGCATGTTAAAAAGATTCAATCGAGTTGGTTCCACTTGCATTATATCACAAAAACATTCTAGTTCATAAAAAAAACTACCCCACTGCATTTTCACTTGATTAGGTTAGGCATTTTTTAGATTTACTAGGTCACTAGTTCTCGAATTTCTATATTTTCGACTAGTAATGTTTTTCTATTTATTTTGCATGGGTTAACAGAGGTATTTTTCAGTGATTCCACTTGGAATGGGGACATAAGACATCCTAGTTAATAAAAAAAAAAATCCCATCCAATTTGGATTTGATTTTCTTGGTCATTTGATGAATTATAGTAAAACTGTACATCCTGTAGTAAATAACTATAGCATCCTGTAGGAACGCCTGTTTTGAGCCCGAATTGAAAAAATTCATCATTGTAGATGGGATTAGGCCTCTACTTGACCTCGATGCCATCAAGACCAAATTTACCCTCTTGCTCCACACTTAGGTCAACATTTTGCTAGTTTTCAAGTGTAGGATTTAATTTCCATTTCTTCCTTCTTCAGCCTTATAGTAGATCTCATTAATGGCTTCATCTTATTCTGCAAATTTTCCTCATGCATGAAGTAGACAACTAGCTCATTAAAACTTTGTTTTTCTAGCTTATTGAAATTCTTCTTGTTTACATGATTTGGGGAAAATATCAGTGTTTGATGCAATGCATGTGTTTCAAAAGAAAAGAGAGACCTCATAGACAACAACCTCCTCCCAACTTCATCCTTCCATGATCATTCCATGTTTTCACTAAGACCCTCAACAATTTCATCATTTTCCAAGGAAACTTCTCCAAGCATGTTGATAAAATCCAACCATCTCCCAACCTTGGTTTTGAGTTCTGAGTGATCTTATGCATTTTCTCACTCCATTCCACCCACCAACCACCTTCCCTAAGCCTTCCATCACCTTGAGCACCCATCGTTTTTCTCTCGGTTATATCTTGTAAGTTTTAAGGGGATCCTGTAGGTTTTTAGGACATCTTGTAGGTTTTCCTATAGTGGCCTATTTTGAGGCCAAATTGAGGGAAAATCCTCTAGGAAGCTAGACAAGGTCACCTAAGGGTCTCCCAAAACTTCCAACCATCCACCATCATTCCTAAGCCACTTGCCACATCACCAAAAGAGATTAGCTTTCACACTTTTCCATTAAAAAAAAAACAAAAGAAAAACTGATTTATTTTATTCATTTACATGCACAATAGTAGAAGGTTTGATGGTTTGAATATTCATGCTTAGGAAAATAGGATTGCATACATGTTAACTTAGCATTCTTTCCAAGCAAAGCCTCTTAGCAGTTAGTTAGAAAATGGTGTGTTTTATCATTCATTTTTGTCTCTTTCCTTGTACTTTCTTTCTTGCAATAGGTTAAGGTTCCATTTCGAACATTTATTTTTTGCAATTAGTTTAGGATTTGACTTCAGTACGTGCACTCCATTACATCATGACAGCAAAGGAAGGACACATTGTATGCTGCACATATAGTGTCGATACCTCTTAAATTTGTATGAATCCCAGGTTAATAAGTAAAGTCAGTAGCCTTGGGAGTTGCAACATTATTGTTGCAATACCGAGGGTCATCAGAACGCCAGTCCTCCCACCAAGCAAAAAGACTCATTACCACTACACCATAGTGCTATGACTTGATCATATGGCAGCCCATGTTCTATTTAAGTTTGAGCGAAAATTTTGTTTGGTGTTGGGTTGGGGCTAAGCCCCAGCCTTGGGTACCACGCCCATAAGAAACAAGGGGCGGGATCAAGGGCCAGGGCTTAGCCCTAGCCTCGAGTCACATGGTTGATCAACAAGACCATTGGCAAAGCTTTGGAGAAGGGTCAGCCCTTAAGCGCACGCAGAGGGGGCCCAACCCCAGGCCACATGGGTTGTTAATGTGACCACAATCCTCAAGTCTTGGCGCGAGCGTGGAATTTTAGTGCTCAAGCCTGGGTTTTATGTGCATTATGTGACTAGTGGCCACTCAAGACTGGGTTTATGTGCATTATGTGACTAGTGGCCAATTCATTGGGGGTTGGTCGATGGGGGTGGAAGGTTAGCCCCAGCCCCTAGGCATTTGCCCCCATACAACTGAAATTTTCGGAAAATGGGGGTTATTGGGCATTTAACGCTTCCAAAAAAATGCAATGTCCGACATGATTGTAAGCAAAATTTCTATGTCAGTTCTGGGTTTGGGGTGCTCAAGCTAGGTTTGGGGTGAATTGTAGGACGAGTTAGCTGTAGAAATTGAAAATAAACTTGGGAGAAGCATAAATTTCTCAGTTTTTCACCAAATGAGGTGCAGAAAGAACCCAGATGGGGGGTTTTTACAGTTATAAAGCCATTGGAGACATAATATTTATATTCTAAGCATTGTAAATCAATGTGAACACAAATTTGATAACTTAATGAAAGAGGCCCACTATTGAAAGTTGGACCAAGAGATGTAGCCTAGGAAAGGGGTGAACTCCTTTATCATTTTTTATGTTATGTGTTTATGATATGGTCTATTGTCTCTATTTTATGTTGTTAACTAAGTTTAAAAACCATAATTTTATGTGTTTTTAAAAGCGATCCAGTGTCTACAATACATAAAAAAATTTACTTGCAATTTTACCATCACCTTCAAGTTTGCATTACAGATCATTTTGGTATCAGAGCTCAAGGTTATTATGGAGGTTTGATTTTGTTTGCAAGTGTTTTTCTAATTCTTACAAGGTTGAAGCTTAAAAGAGGATAAGGATAACTTGTGGAGCCAACATCTCAAATTGTTTCAAGAAGAACAAACACACCTCAAGCTTCAATATGCACGGCACATGAAGAAGGTCCTGAATGGATATCTGAATATGAAAGAAATCTTAGAAAAGTTTTCTTTGAGATGTCTAAAATGGTAAGGTATCTTTATGAAGAGAGGAATTCAAGGTTGTATGCAGAGATATCAAAACCTCCAAAAGGATATGGAGGAAAGGAAGACAAGCCTCCAAAAGGGAATGGAAGTAATGGTGACAAACCACCACCTTCACCTCCATCCTCATCCTCATATTCTTCTACTTCTTCAACCCTTTCACAAACACCTCCAAATTCTCCAAAAGGACATGGTAAAACTCATTTTTTAAACTTTACATTAAGTTTTAATTGCCTATGTATGATGGAGAGGTAAATGATGAGAAATTAGATAATTGGATTCATCAGATTCAAGTGTATTGCAGGATAAAAAGAATCAAGGATGATGAGACCAAAATTCAGCTTGTTCCTCTTAGGTTGTAAGGTGCAACACTTATTTGGTTGGAGGCCAAAACTCAAGAGGACATGAAGAAACATGGTAAGGTTTCATCATCTTGGAATCATTTTTCGTTGCAATAAGAAGGAATTTTTATCCATTAGCATACATGCAAAAAGCTTGTATGGATTGCAAAACTTTAGGCAAGCTAAGGGTCAAAATGTGCAAATCTATACCCAAGAATTTAGGAAAAGGTCTTTGATTTTGGGTATAGATTTGTCCTCCCAAGATACTCTACTCAAATACATTGGAGGATTACATAGTTATTTAAGACACAATTCTCATGTTTAACCTTACAAAACTAGATGAAGTTTGCATATAGGAAAATCATTTAGAAGCAAGAGGGGAAACGTTTCTAAAGAAACTAGTGAGAAGTCATTCAAGTCTGGAGAAAAAGGAAAAGGGAAGTTCAAAGGCAAGGATAAAAAGGATGCTTAAGTCAAGAAAGAGAGCAAAAAACTCACATGTAAACAATGTTCTAAAGAAGGCCATCATGAAGACCAATGTTGGAAACTTCATCCTAAGATGAGACCCAAAAAGTTCAATAACAAGGAGAAAGAAAATATTGTTGCAACTACACAACAATATTTAGGATCTGATTCCAAAGATGAAAAAAAAATCATAGCCATGGGATTGAAAGGTAAATATTCAATTGCAAGTACTAGTTCTTCTAGCAAAACCATTGAAACTCAAAATGAAAGAGAAAGAATAGAGTTGTTCCATATTAGAGTCATCACAAAACATAACAAGGTAGATACTTTGTTTGATAGTGGTTCACAAGAAAACCTCGTTTCAGAAGACATTGTCAAGAAACTAAATTTGGAAACCATTCCTCATTCTAAACCTTATCCTTTGAGTTGGGTTTTGTAAGTGATAATAAAATGCATACTTAGATTTTCCATCACTGCTAATTTTATTGATGATGTATAACTTGAAGTGGTACCACTTGACATTTGTGGGATTGTTTTGGGAATGTTGAAACATGGCAACAAGAATATTCCAATTTAATTTGTCCTTGAATTAAATTGTGAATTAAAATCAAATTTAGTCTTAGCAGCTACTTGGAAATAATAAATTAATTTATTTTAAATTAATTAGTTGGATATTTTCAAGTTAGAAGTCTTTCTGATGCCATGCAAGAGTTATCCCTTAAATTAAGGAGATAAGATTGAGTTATATTTGAGTTGTAATTATTTAACTCAATTTACTGAGTTAAGTCCAGTTAAATTAGTTCCAAACTATTTGACGAACTAATAGTGAGTTAACAGTCAGTTGATGCATTAATGCACTCAACTAGTACTACTCCAGTTAACTAAAGATTCCCTCATCAAAAACTCATGCATGTCTATTATGAGAAATACCTAGTTGAGATTAATGTTCAAGGATAGTGTACTATTAGCTGCATGTGTTTTCTCATGGAGAAAACTCATGCATGCAGTCAAGGATTCATCCTTGAGGATTGCACAGTTTTGAAGGCTTGTTTTTCCACTTGGTAATAGGCTAATCATCCACAAGGAACAGCGCAAGGAAATAGGAGCTTGGAGGGCAGCGAGGAAGGCTAGAGAGAAGCCAAGATTTCTTGTGAGCATCTATGAGGATTGTACTGAGAGCTGGTTAGCTGTGAGAGCTAAGGCTTTGTATAGTTCCTATGTATTTCCACCATGTATGATAATACGATAGTGTGGGGTTTTTATCTAAGACTTTCCCCAAAGTATTTTCTTGTGTATTGTTCCATTGATTCTTCTTCTTCTCATTATATTGTTCAGCTCAATCTTTAAGCTTCTGCAAATTGATAGTAGAAGTAGGTTATAGTATTCTTCTTTGATTTATATTGCATTATCAGGTTAACCTATCACAGATTTTCTACATGGTATTAGAGCTATGAACAGTATACTGAGAAGAGAATCCAAAGTTTGAAGTTCGGGGTTGCAGGTGAAAATCAAATTCATATCATACTTCAAGGTTGGCCAATGGCATTCTATGGCTTGAGACTCGAGTATGCCTTGGAAGGTAGTTTGAATTACATAGCATGGAAAGATAGAATGGAGGTTGTATTAGAAGACAATGGTTTGAAGGAATTCATTAATCAAGAAATCCCAAAGCTAGCTTCAACTAATGCACAAGAGTTGGCTGAGTGGAAGAAGTGTGTGGTGAAGGTGAGATGGATCATCCTTGAGGGAGTTCGAGACCATATTGTCTCAAGTCTCCATGGGAAGGATACTCCATTTTCAATGTGGAAGACATTGAAGGACCTCTACCAGAACAGTAGCGACTAGAGGAAACTGGCGCTCCAGGCTAAACTTCAAAGAATCAAGATGGAGAAGGGCGATACTATTTCCACATATCTGAACAAGCTCACCACCTACAGAGGTGAGCTTTGTAGTGTGGGAATAACTACTATCGATGATGATATGGTGAGCCTCACTCTCCTTGGCCTTCCAAAGAGTTGGAATAGCTACCAGGACTCTATGAATGGAAGGGAGAAACTGCCAGATTGGGAATGACTATGGTCAGATCTTATGCAGGAGGAGATCATGAGGAGCACATGAGATGGCTCTTCATCCAAGAATGATGATGAAGAAAATCTGGCCTTAGCAAGTAAGGCAAGGAAAGGGAAGGAGAAGGCTTCCCATTTCAAATCGAATTCTTCTCATGGAGGGATGAAGGGTAACATGTCTATTTGAAAAGTTATTTCATGAGGAGATGCATATGGATGATGGTAACATGCCCAAGCAATTTCACCAACTTCTAGTGCTCAGTTTTCGAGAAATTGACCTCCATCACCTACAACAATTTTTTATTTTTCGCGAGATTCGTGCATCCATTGGCCAAGATTTTTTATGGGGAGGTGCATAAGGATGATGGAAACATGCTCAGAAAATTTCAGATCAATAAATTCTACCGTTTGGGAGATATGGACAAAACAAGTCTACTACAGGAGGTTGTCATGAATTACTACAGGAAGATACTGTAGTACTACAGGATGGCTAGGTAGAAGCTATAGGAGGCAATATGATTGGAGAAAGGGGTCAAAAGGTCATGTATTCTTTAGGGAAGGTTGATATAGGTCCCCCAACACCACTTTCATCACTCATCCACTCCATTTAACCAAAATCCATCTTCGAATTCCACACTGCCTTACATGAAAAAAAAAAAAAAAAAACTGTCATCAACTTTTCCACCACCTACACCACCTATTGATGATTTTAACCCTATGTTTATACCTATGACTTTCCATCAATCCCACATGAATCAATGAGGTCTCCAAGAGGAATTAAATGATTGTTATAAACAAAGTTGTATTCACAATAACTATAATAAAAACTTGCCTTGATGGCTTCGGTGGGCCCTTGCCGAGCTACCAAGGAAAGCTGAAATAACTTAAAAAACTTTCTTTGAAGGAAAAAAATTGCATAATGTGTTTTTCCATTTAATGGTTGTATTTGTGACAAGATGTCATAGGATTTTAGAAGGTCCATTCTTGAGCAATATTTTCATGCTTAGCCTTCATTCTCAAATCATGACATGAGTAGCATGTTAAACCAGAGGATGATAGAGGCAAGAAGCGAAAGTGGATGAGATGCCAAAAAATTACAGCCATTGTAGACCGTTGTATGTGTTGACGCCAAGATTCTCGGTGGGAAGGCTATTAGGTTGTATCAGTTTTCCAAGCACTGAGGGATCAATGTGGTACAACAAAGGTATTTTGCAACCAAAAAGTTTCCAGCAAGTGTTGGATTGGGTCAGCAGCACAAGGAGAATAGTGGTTGAGGGACATAGCCATTTGTAATGCAAGGCATGTTAGTGTACCCACGTGGTTGTCAAGGAGACTTTTCAAGTAGAATTAGTTGATAGAAATTGGGAAAGAGAACATTATTCCACTCTCATTAAATAACCATCTTTTTTGGGTCCAAAATCCCATCAATGGGAAGGAGTGATCGGAATATGGATTAGGGGCAAAAATTAGCTCAAAATCCAAAGTTTCTGGAATAACTCAAAACCTAAATGACCGCGTCCGTCTCGATAATACGATCCAAATGTAACTCATTTCATTCAAAACGGAGTTTATATGAGGAAGTTAGAGCCCGCTGACCTTTTCACCAAATAGGCAAAATTTTGGGAAAGGTTAATGGGGATGTTGACTGGGCATCCATACAACCCAGTCAAAAGGGATAATATTGTAGAAATTCCCACTGTAGATCAATAGATTATGCAATATACTAAAACACAATACAAGATCTACTTCTACAACACTTTGCGGAAGCTTAATCAAATTGAGCAAGATCAAGAGAACACATATAACTGAGAATTAGAAATCAATCACACATAACACAGAAGAAATAACTTGGGGAAAGCCTCAGCCTAAAACCCCAATCTCTGTATTATCATACAAGTGGAAATCTTGTTCAATTTACAAAAAGAATCAGCTCTCAAGCTATCATGCTCTCTCTGCAATCAAAAAATGCTGCTCATAGACAATCAAAGGTTCTCACAACCTTCTCCTCTGCCCTCCAAGCCTCCTATTTCCTAGCACAATTTTCCTTGGGGTCCAGTACTACCACCTGTGTGAATTGGCCTCTTCACACACTCACTAACCTCTAATCTAACTGCGCAATCCTAAAGGAGATAAATCCTTCTGCATATTGAGTTTCCTTTATTGGAAAAATCCATCCAACTGATAGTACATTTTCCCTCCTCTAATCTCAACTGGGTCTTTGTCTGAACTGACATGCATGAGTTATTTATGAGAGAATATTGAGTTATCTAAAGTGCATTAGTTACATGCATGCAAGCATTAACTAACTGAACTTACATTAACTCAACAAACTGTTTGAATTAATCTAACTGGACTTGACTCAGTTAACTGAGCCAACTAATTACAACTCATCCTTATCTCTTTAACTAATGGATAAATTCCTCAATTAATGGAGAAACTGTTGCATGTTCCCACATAGACTTCATGTTTGATTTTCCTTAACTAATTAACTTAAGATGAATTAATTAATTATTTTACTAACAACTGCTCAGATCAAATTCGAATTTTACTTCACTATTTTATTTCAGGGACTAACTAAAATAGGAATCTATCCCGAACTGCTAAAAATAGAAATGCTATTTTTAGCACTTCCAATTTTCATTCCCTGTTGCTCAATCCAACACTGGTACCTAAACTACTATTTATAACAGTGCTATTTTTAGCTCTTCTATTTTTATCATTTCTTGTTACCATTTTCAACACTCCATCTCAATAAGAAAGGCTTCAACTCGAACCCGATCCTGAACCTTAGGAATGTTCTGCATGCAACACTTCTTCCAAGTGTGGACGCTCCAGCAACTCTAGAAACAAAAAAACTCCCAACTAACCTCTTTGTTGGGCTAGAAACATACTCTGATGTTGAAGCTCCCTCTACCGCTAACAAGGGCTCCCTCTGAGACCTCTGAGCTACTGCAACACTCCATGCATCTTGCACCATTGCACACCTCTTTGTGCCATCCTGCACTGGTGCAACACTCATGTGCCTCTCGTATTTTTGCAGCCTACTAGCTCTGCACTGTCTTGGGATTCCTGCACTGTAGCTCTCTCTGCCACTCCATCTGCATCTGCCTCTACCCACTCAGCCAGTCTTGCTACTCCTCGTCGAGGCTCCCGTAGCAAGGTCTAATCAAAGAGGTTGGGTACCTTAATGATCCTACCCCTATTCCAACCTTCTTAGGGCTATCACTCCACATCGCCCCACCTCCTACCTAGAGGTATGGATGCATGTGATCCCTTTGCCCACTTGGCTCGAAATTTCCCCCTACTGGAGGTCTTTGCATGAGTGGATGCCTCCACTCTGTCTTCTCTCGGCTTCCCTAGTTGTGGCTGCTCCATAACCTCCTGAAGCTTCTTCACCAATCGTGGCTCCTCCACAATCATCTGAGACTTATCCTGTGGCTGCATGTTGAGAGGCAATGTACTCTCCCTCTCAACCACCAAGTCTCCATCAGTTGCCTTGCTCCTCAAGGCTTTGCATGCATCTTGAACCTCAAGAGCATACAGGTTCTTGACTCGTGAACCGATCTACTTCACCTATCTAGTGGTGATGTGTCGAAGGAAAACCTTTCCCTTACTGAAGACTACATCATAGCCATTGTCTTCCAGCATGGTGATCAACACCAAATTTTTCTTTAATCCTGGTACATACTTGACATCATTCAAGGTAATGCAAGCATCATGCTCCCTCTGAAAAACAATTGTGCCTACACCTGAGACACTATACTTTTCATCATTACCCATCGCGATCTGCATTTGGAGATCCTTCTCCTCCAAGGTACTGAAAAAACTCTTGTCACCGATCATGTGGAAAGAAGCTCCATTGTCAAGAAACCAACCACCTCCCACCATGGATGAAACCACGCATACGAAAAGTGTGAAATCCAACTCAAACTATGAGGCAAGTGCCTCACCTTCTAATCCTTCCACGGATCTATTCTTGGATTTTCTCAGTTGACAATTTGTAACAAAATGGCCCACTTCATGACAACAAAAGCATCGCACTTTCAATTTGTCAAACTTCTTCCCACCATAGGAAGAACTTGATTTGGGATGAGAATCCTTCTCATTCCCTTTCTTTGCCTTACTCGCTAAGGCACAATTTTCTTCATCCTCCTTGGATGATGAAGATCCATCTCTTGTACTTCTTCTAATCTCCTCTTGCATCAGATCTGACCAAAGTCATTCCCAATCTGGAAGTTTCTCTCTTCCATTAACCAAGTCTTGGTAGCTACGCCAGCTCTTAGGAAGATCGAGGAGTGTAAGACTCACCATGTCATCATCAACAGTCGTGATCCCTACACTTCCAAGCTCATCCCTGCAGGTGGTGAGCTTGTTCAGATATGTAGAGATCACATCGTCCTTTTCGCACTTGATCTTATGAATCTTGTCTTTTAGCACCAACTTCCTCTGATCGTTGTTGTTCTAATATAGATCTTTCAATGTTTTCCACATCAAAAATGGTGTCTCCTTCCCATGGAGGCTCGAGACAATGTGATCTCAAACTCCCTCTAGGATGGTTCTTCTTGCTCTATCCACACATTTCTTCCATTCCACCAGTTGAGTAGCATCAGTCAGTTTGGGGACTTCTTGATCATTGAAGTCCTTTAGACTATTATCCTCTAATACTACCTCCATGCGATCCTTCTAGGATATATAATTCGAGCTACCATCAAGGGCATACTCGAGTCTTAAACCACTAAATGCCATTGGTGAAATTGAGATGTGATAAGAACTCGATTTCTATATTCAGGAACCACAAACTTCAAACTCCTCCTTCTTGTATATTGTTCTTCACCTTGATCACCTTTGATCCAATACCATGTAGAAATTCCCACTGTAGATCAATAGATTATGCAATATACTAAAACACAATACAAGATCTACTTCTACAACACTTTGCGGAAGCTTAATCGAATTGAGCAAGATCAAGAGAACACATATAACTAAGAATGAGAAATCAATCACACATAACACAGAAGAAATAACTCGGGGAAAGCCTCAGCCTAAAACCCCAATCTCTGTATTATCATACAAGTGGAAATCTTGTTGAAGTTACAAAAAGAATCAACTCTCAAGCTATCATGCTCTTTCTGCAATCAAACAATGCTGCTCATAGACAGTCAAAGGTTCTCACAACCTTCTCCTCTACCCTCCAAGCCTCCTATTTCCTTGAGCAGTTTTCCTTGGGGTCTAGTGCTACCACCTGTGTGAATTGGCCTCTTCACACACTCACTAACCTCTGATCTAACTGCGCAATCTTGAAGGAGATAAATCCTTCTGCATAGATGATTTTCCTTTGTAGGAAAAATCTATCCAATTGATAGTACAATGTCCCTCCTCTGATCTCAACTGGGTCTCTGTTTGAACTGACATGCATGAGTTATTTATGAGAGAATATTCAGTTATCTGAAGTGCAGCAGTTACATGCATGCAAAAATTAACTAACTAAATTTACATTAATTCAACAAACAATTTGAATTAATCTAACTGGACTTGACTCAGTTAACTAAGCCAACTAATTACAACTCAATATTACAACTCATCCTTATCTCTTTAACTGATGGATAAATTCCTCAATTAATGGAGAAACTGTTGCATGTCCCCACATAGACTTCATGTTTGATTTTCCTTAACTAATTAACTCAAGATGAATTAATTAAATATTTTACAAACAACTGCTCAGATCAAATTCGAATTTTACTTTACTATTTTAGTTCAGGGACTAACTAAAATAGGAATCTATCCCGAACTGCTAAAAATAGCAATGTTATTTTTAACACTTCCATTTTTCATTCCTTGTTGCTCAATCCAACAATGGTACCTGAACTGCTATTTATAGTAGTGCTATTTTTAGCACTTCTATTTTTAGCATTTCTTGTTGCCATTTTCAACAAATATTCCATGGAATATTCCTATATAGGTGGGAGAATTATAGGTTGACAAGTGGCGACGCATTATTGGGTCTGTGTAGTTAAGTTGGACCAATTTGAAGGTGACACGTGACAAGCCCAGAGGTTGCCACGTACCCCTACAATGGTGTGATAAAATTTTATGGAGACACAAGGGTTCGACCCTGTGACCTCCCCTCCATGACCAAAGCTCTCCACCAACTCCACTACCATTTAGTTCTTAACCTTATGGTGGACCACATAAATTTAAGGTTTAAAGGTTTGAGGATTGGTAGTTACAGAGGGCCAGCCCTCCCCATGTGAACGCGCCAACTATTAAGTCAAATGGTTAAAAAGCAGTGGCTCCAATGTAAAAGAAGACGGTTAAAGGTCCCCATGTGAATGTGCCAACCATTATGTCAAACGATTAACAAGCGGCGGCTCCAACGTAAACATTGACGGTTAAAGATCCCCATGTGAACCCGCCCACAGTCATCAAACAGTTAACGTTACCGACAGCTCCAACATGGACAACAACACCAATGGTTAGAAAACCATGTGAACACACACACATTCATCAAACAGTTAACGTTACTAGCAGCTCCAACATGGACCATGACCCCAACGGTTAGAAAACCATGTGAACACACCCACAGTCATCAAACTGTTAACGTTACTGGTGGCTCCGACATGGACCACAACACAAACAGTTAGCAAACCATGTGAATGCATTACTATGACGGTTACGGTGGAGGTCAGTTGAGGCGGCGGACAATGCTAATCGACCATGACTGCGATGGTTAATGTAGCATGTGACCTCCACCTAAAACACCAGCAGTTACGGAACAATCAGCCACAAAACTGGGCTTAGTGCGCTAATATTCTAGTTACGGGTTTAACTCTAATTAACCCAAAATTTAAATCGACGATGCTTTTAGCAATACCACTAAATCCAACCTTTTATCCAAGTTTAGTGACCTTAACTAGAGTTCTTCCATATTTGGAGGAGCCTTTCTAGGAAGAAACTCTTTGAGTCATAACTAGAAAAAATTTCGACCAACTTAAGCTCAGGAAAAGGTGTTCCTAGATTATTTCAACATTCTAAACATAATGGAATAGGTTTCAGAGGCAATGGGGCACTTTTTTACCTGATTTTTCCACGTTGAAGCTTAGGGAAGCTTAGGGCCCCAAGGGAGGAGGTCAAGCCCAGAACATCTGTAGTCCATTTGCAGAGTTTGAAGAGTCATATTAGGGTTTTTGGATGCTCTGAATCCATATAAGTGGGTTTTAGGATCTATAGAGCATTGTAAACTATACTTTTTTTCCATTTTGAGAAAATACAGAGGCCCAAGCCATGGAAGTAGGACCAAGAAGATGTAGCCCGGGAGGGGTGAACTCCTTTATCAAAACACTTTGTTAAGTGTTTTTCTTGATGGTTTGTTGTTCATTTGCTTACTGTTGTTCAAAAATTTAATTTCATGCTATTATGCTCATGATTTCACATAAAATTTACCTATTTCCAATCACAAACAATATAAGAGAACCCTGCAGATGAAGCAATTGACAAGAATATTTTTATAAATCTGTAATTGAAATTAGCACAACAAAACTAACATTCAGCGATAGATCATGCACAATATTTTATAACTAAACTAACTATTGTATGCAGCATTTATTTATTTATTTATTAGCCTACTCTTCTTGAGAAAAAGAAATTCCTCTCCTCAAGTATAGGAGTATTTCCAATGTAACCATGTGTGTAATAGGTGTAAAAATGCATTCATACTCAAGTTTAAAATATAATATTCAATGCATACCTGAGTATGAAGAACCATTTGTCTTAATGATGATGTCAAGAATTAAGGAAGAATGAAGGATTGGTATGGCCTTATAGTTGCTTGAAACCAATTTTCAATAAAATAAAAATTCTCTTGGTTTACCTCGTTATTTGGGTCATTTGGCATATCCTCCTTTACCATGCCATGCATATCTTCTATTATGAGATGACTATCCTCTTGTGTGCTTAGAGGATCTGTAGATACGCATGTCGAAAATTCTTCAATCTCGGGTTCTAATGGTTGCTTTCCATTGAATGAGGTCCATGATTCTTTCATTTCTTAGACAATATTGCAAGGGTGGATATCCTCTTGTGATTCATGGATTTGTTGTTCTTTTATCACTACTAGAGAGATAAGTTCTTGACTGCTGTTAATATTTGTTCTTCCAGAGAAGTAGATGTCCTAGTTGCTGCTGGAATTTGAGAGAATTATTCCAAAATCTTGATCATCCTTGAATAATGTTTTGTTGGCTTCTAATCCCTATCATGCACATGGATTAGTGTATGGAGTTCTTATTAAAAATCCTAAATAAATAAAAAGAAAACACACTTAAAACAAATGCAAGCAAACCAATTGTGTACTCAAAGTGCCACCGTGCTACTAAGATCCTGTTGTCACCAAGTTATCTATTCACACATTTTAGGCTTCTCTTCTTTTCATGAATTGATCTAAAGGAAAACATACTTGCAAAGAAAAATAAATAAAAATGAGGCTTTAGATCCTACCTTTAATTCTATGCATATGCAAAAGAAACTAAAGAATCAATTAGAGACAACCATACTTTGGAGCAGCCCCGCCATAGTGGACATGTGGCTCTTCACTCACATATTACAGTTTTCTCTCCACCCTTAGGTCATCCCCAATATCACTCAAAAACCATCAAAAAAACAAACCATTACCTATTACCATTTACAGCTCCCCGGCAATGGCGCCAAAAATTTTGGTTTAATTATATGAGTGATATATCGCCACAAATTAAATTATCAACCAGGGAATCGTAATCAGTAGATTTGATGCACTATATGTGTCAATAACAGGTAAGTTCCTATGTCTGATGAGTATATTATAGATAAGAAGCATTCAAAACCAATGCTCCATTCTTACAATTTTCAATCTATCCTCCTCACATAACTTAAAGATCAGAAAGAAAAACTCATAAATAAAATATCAACAAGCATGTGATCTAAAGGTTCTTACTCAGGTAATCTTTTGTCCATTTACAAGCTCATGAAAGAAAAATATGGATTCAACTTTGTTTTCCTGTAGCAACTAACTAAAATTAACTTACTACACTCAAATATCGAGCAAAGCAATCATTCCTAATTTAACTAGTTATGAAGGAAGTTAAACATTATTATACAAGAAATGTTAGGTGTAACAAGAGTCTCCACTTAACAACACAAGTAGGTGACTGGTGATATCTCTTATCTTAACTTTTCCTATTCTTCAAAATAGAAATCAACAATCAAACATACAACCTAAGAAATAAGTTTGCATTCACAAAACTAGTGAATCCTTACTCAGAAACTAACATCTCCATATTTATATCAGACACTCTTAAACAAATTACTTGCATAGAATCAAAACTGGAACCATATCAAACACTTTGAAATTGAATTATAACACTAAATCTCTCTTCACACATAAACAAAGTTGTATTCACAATAACTATAATAAAAACTTTCCTTGATGGCTTCAGTGGGCCCTTGCTGAGCTATCAAGGAAAGCTTAAATAACTTACAGAACTAAAGAAACTATTAACACATCGAACTTATCAATCATTTCTCATATTATTGATTTCAAAAGATGGGATTACGAAACTTAATTGTTCAATCAAATCTCTAGCATAACAGTATTGTTTAAATCTATGTATCTCTATCTCTTTTACTAACTTTTGTCTAACTAACTCCTATCATCTATGAGCTTTCTCTTATAGAGGAATGGTCGTTACATCCAAATCTTAAAAGATATTATCAAATCATTATAAAATATTACAATTATCTTTCCTTCACATATTTGTCTTCATCCTCATGACACGCAATGCATGAGGATGAAGCGTATCTCAATTTGCCATAAAATGTTAAGGCTTTGACCATCATTTCCCTTGGTCTCATCAGAAGCATTTCACTCAAACCATCAAATCTGAAAAGTCGGTTTTGGTACTAGATGAATAGGGTCAATACAGGAAGAACGCAGGTACTGGACGAGCACAGGTACCAGATGAACGCAAGTACTGAATGAGCACAGGTACCGGATGAACGCAGGGTTGGTACTGGGTGAGTTGGAACATGGGTACTGAATGAGCAATGTTGGTACCGGATGGATAATACTAGTCTCGGATGAGCAGGAACAACATCTTAAGATCTATTATTGTTTCTAGATTTCTATGGGGTGGATTATGTGAATGAGTTTCCGGAAATTGCTCCAAACAATTAGAGAGTATAAAGAATCAATCATTTTATTTCTACTATCAAGAAATCATAAAAATCAAGCTTTGAATATAAATTACCTCATAGATACATAAGGATGCTAAAAGTTACATTCTTGAATAAAATAGGCAAGTGGTGAATAGATTTGAGGTAAAGTTGGTCAAAAATAGAGGACAATATAGGGTATTATAGGAATCAAAAAGAAGACCCAACATCGAGCATTCTAAATTGGTTGTGGATTGGATGATGAGGATTTCATCAATCAACATCTACTTCTTAAGGATGTTAATAACATAGTTAACAATGGCCTTTCCTCGAGATCATCCTTCAATAATATCTACAAGGAAAATAACTCCACAATTGTTGAGCTAACTAAAAGCACTATAGTATCACAAGAAGGCATCTTGGTTTTTATGGAACATCAAGGAGGGAAGGTCACTCCTCTTCTTGGTGTATAGTGTTGCAAGGAAAAATGCAACATAAGCATCAAGAAAAGGTATTGCAATCAATAAGAAAGCTAACAACAATGTGTTAGTCTATCATAGAACTACCAAAGGCCATCCATACAACATGCATCCCACATCACATGAACCACCCCTAAGCATGGTGTAAACACTTATAGAGTAACCTTGAAGCATAACATGGGATGTTGTGAAGGATCTACTAGGAAGGAAAGGGAATCACTCTGAGAATGTTTCAAGAAAGCCTTGGAAAAGTGGGTAGATGATAAAAGAGAATCTTGATTGTCCAAATTTTCCAGCAATTGTACTTTGGACAATTTTGATCACTAAGAATAAAGCAATATTTCAATGCTCTCTCCCTCACACAAGTTTTTCATATAATCAATTATACATGATGATATTCTGAGGGCCAATACTAAGAAGAAGAAATAGACACAAATCATAAATGCATCCATAAATAACAACTATCCCTGGTTACTTTTTATGGGGCCTTCAAGAGTGACCTAGGTTCATGTGGAGCAATGGCTGTTTATATCATTTTGATACGCATTTGATTTCCTTTCTATGTGGATTAAGTAGTAGTGCTAAGCATAACTTAGAGTAACATCCTTATTATCGGCACTAGGAAAGGAAAGGATCGTGAAAGAGATATATGTCTTTAGGCATTCTAAACTAGCCATGGATTGAATGACGAGGGTTTCATCAATCAAAATCTACTTCTTAAAGATGTTAACCACGGGGTTCACAATGGCCTTTTCCTCCAAATCATCCTTCAATGATATCTACAAGGAAAATAACTCCATGGTGGTTGACCTAACTAAAAGCACTATAGTATCATAAGAAGGCATATTGGTTTTCATGGAACATTAAGGACGAAAGGTCACTCCTCTTCCCCATAGGTAGATTAATATCACTATAGTCTAAATATTCTATGAATTTGATTTTTTCTATCCATTTTAAATAATAAGAGAAAATTGAGCATTTTTCTATGAAATTTGGGAAGATCATTTTTGGATTGTTAAAATGAAAAATATCAATAATTTAACATTGCAAAATTAAATTACAGTGGAAATATTCAAAGGCATTAAATCCATTTGCATTAAAAACAATAAGAAATTGCAATTTCAACAAAGATTTTAGGATGGAATCTATGGATGAAAAAAAAGATAATTTCAAAATCATAAAATATCTAACCTTATTCAATTCATATCTAATAGAAAAGTTTTTGTAACTCCCAATATAAAAATTAATTTATACAAATCTTTAAATAATATTTCGTAGTAATTTATATAAATCTTTAAATAATATTGTGTAGTGAAAGATGAAAAAAGGTTAAGGAAATTAAAGTAGAAATTTTTTGAGTTGAGTAATAGTTAACTTATGACCATTACAAAATGCATTATCACTTATTTCTATTTAAAATATAAAAAATAAAAAATAATTCGTCGAAGTCGTTCTTATTTCGACGCTGGTGGATGGACCCACGTTGACTTTTGAACGCATGGCCACCCTTAATTCTCTATCTGTGATTGCCATCTGAGGAGTGTGAAGGGTTACGTGACGTGCTATATAAGGGTGTCGTTCCGTTTGCCGGTCATTCCCTGACCGCCTTGTCATGCCCTCGTTTCTCTTACGACATGGCAACAACTTGCGGCCATGTTTCCAAACACCTCCATTTACCGAATGGGTTGTGATTAGAAAGGAAGTTTCCTCACCTTCCGTTGGTTGTTTTATTCATACTCTATTGATTTAAATCACAGGTAACTTTTTTATGTTTAGTACAAATTTTCTCTGAAAGGATGATTATAGCACTTTATAAATTTCACCATTTTATGATTTTCATAAATTTGAGGTGGTAACTTTTTAAAGTTTAGTACAAATTTTCGTTGAATGGATGATTATAGCAATTTATAAATTTCACCATTTTATGATATTCACTTTATTTTCATAAATTTGAGGTAGGTAGCAATTATTTTAATATTTAAAATGTACAAAGAAAAGAAAACAATTAGTTGTTGTTATGATTTAAAAGTATAAGTATTTTTATTAATTTAAAATTAAAATCGTTTTAGTGATTTTTATTAAAAAAAATATATGATAATGATGATGATGGTAGTTAATGTCCATTGAGACCAAACAATGATCTATCGGACCTAAATAAACAAATTATTTATTTTGATTTAAGATTTTATTCCTATTCTCAAAAAGTTTGGAGAGAAGCCTCCCAAGCTCACTATAATTTTGACATTGTAAAAGGCTAGGAAGGTCAGTATTGTAACAAAGATTGTGAAACTGAGATCTAATGTGGTTGTACGCAGGGCACTCTAAGAGGAAGTGGCACTATAAGTTATACCAACATTTAACTTATAATTATATTTTTATTTGAAATTTATAAATAAAAATGATAAAAATGATAAAATTAATTAATTCATTATTAATAATTAATTAATTAATTAATAATAATAATAATAATTAACAAATTATTGTTATTTTTATTAATAATAATTAGTATTAATTAATTATTATTAAGCCAAGGGATTAATTCTAAAACCTGAAGGTTTTATAAACCCAAGGGAATAATAAACCCAAGAGATTATAAACCCAAGGGATAAAACCAAGGGATTAATATTATAAACCCTAGGTATATAAACCATAAGATAAATACTATAAACACTAAAATAAACATGGTTGACCATGTTTTACCATGGTTGATTTTCATATTGAAACAATTTTTGTCACAATGCAACATTTGACCATGGTTGACCATGGAATAATAAACCAAGGGATTAAAATTAAAAACCCAAGGGATTATAAACCCAAGGAATGAAAATCAACCATGGTCAGTCATGGTTAACCATGGGCACATTGTGGCAAAGTTGTCTCTCAATCCAATGTCACATTGTGACAACATGGACATCCATGGTCAACCCTTGTCCAACATCGCATTGTGAAAATGATTGTCTCAATATGAAAGTCAACCAGGGTCAACCATGCTCGATCATGATCAACCATGGTCCATAACAATGGTCACATTGTGACAAAGGTTGTCTCTTGGTCCAATGGCACATTGTCACAACATGGTCATCCATGGTCAACCATGGTCCAACGTCGCATTGTGACAAAGATTTTCTCAATATGAAAATCAACCATTGTACAACATTGCATTGTGAGAAACATTGTCTCAGTATGAAAATCAATCATGGTCAACCATAATCCAACATCGCATTTTGACAAAGATTTGTCAATATGAAAATCAGTCATGTTCAACCATGTTTATTTTAGGGTTTATAATATTTATCTTAGGGTTTATATGCCTAGGGTTTATAATATTTATCCCTTGGGGTTTTAGTATTAATTCATTGGGTTTATTATTCCCTTGAGTTTATAATACTTATCCTAGGGTTTATATACATTGGGTTTATAATGTACCATTTACCTTGGTTTGGTATATAAACCCTAAGATAAATATTATAAACCCTAAAATAAATATGGTTGACCATGCTTGATTTTCATATTGACACAATATTTATCACAATGCAATGTTGGATTGTGGTTGACCATGATTTATTTTCATATTGAGACAACCTTTGGCACAATGTGACATTGGACAATTGTTATGTTGGAAACTAGATCAATACTAAGTTGGGGCATGAATCAGTAGTGAGAGCACTTATAATTTTTCTCCAGATTATTGATATTTAACCATGCATAAACTAAAGCAAAAAACCATAGGTCAGAGCATCAAATATAGACATGAAATCATAAAATAAATCAAGATAATTTACACAAGTATGTCTGGTGGAAAACCCTCTCCAGGGAAAAAAAAACCACCCATTGCAGCTGCACTGCTCAAATTCTATTATGTCATACAATTATTTACATAGAGATACAAATATGGCTACTATCAAATGGAGATTGTTTCTCAAGTGGATCTATGGACTACCATCCATTGAAGGCCATCACGATCAACGATCGTCGCCCGGTTACTCCTGAACTAGCAATCGACTCTACAGACTCTGATCCGTTGGAAGTCACCACAACCAACTAGCCTTGCCAAGTTTATGTCGAACTATCGAAACACCAATGGATTGAGAAAATTGCTCACTTATATTGATTTCGACTAATGTTTTTGGGAAAACTAGTGTCCATTCAGAGCTGCTAGTCCCACTAAGATGGGTAGCTATCTTAGAAACAAACAATTCAAAGTAACTTGTGTTTTCCTTTACAAGAGATAGATGAGAGAGAAGCAGGGAGTACCAACCTCAATCTTTCACTTGGCTCCTTACTTGTTTCCTCTCTCCTTTGATAGAGCTTCGCCACTCCTTTCTCACTTATCCCGCTTCAAAGAACACCTATACAGTCAAAGCAGTAAAATACCATCAAAGCATATAGATCTATAACCATAAATAATGTAGAATCAGATGTACATTAACCATATAAATGCATATAAAAATACAAGATTCATAAATATACAAGTATATGGAGGAAAACTCAAATAACTTTATTGATAGAAGTAGTAGAAGAGAGGATTGCAACCCAACTGTCTGATCCAACATTATCCTCCCAGCATGAAAGCTCTCTTCACCTCATAAAAAGCTAGATCACCCAACAATACAATGTCTCAAAGAGAAACCAATAGCACTTCCTTACAAATTACAAAATTCCAGCCTCCTGGATCTCTAGGATGAGGGATCCATATATAGATATCTGCAGGGGAGTGAGTCAACTTCTAGGATTTTGATTAGTGCCATTTCACTAATAGTTCTTGGTTCCACTTGGAGATTTCATGATCTCTTACTCATCCCTAGGCGAATTCAGAGAGGCAAGTGTCATATGAGCAGTTTCTAGAAGATTCTCTTAGTTTCCACCTAGCAAACTGCCTCTGCCATTTGTATGCTCTTGCTCATTGCACCCTACAGAAGGGATTTTAAATATGCATCGCACCCTACAGAAGAGATTTCAATCTGCATTGCACCCTTTGTGTGTTACAAGTGAGATGCATCGCACCCTCAGCATGGAGCAGTCTATATGGTCTAGTTTTGACTAGTTCTAAGCAATTTTTCAGGGAGAACTTTTAGGAAACGATGTAATCAGTTGACCTTGATCCTTTAGGCTATGAAACAACACTTTTAGGGGATTCAGAGCCCTTGGTTTATTGACATATGTGATTGGGGTTGCAGTGCCTAAATATGTCTATAACAATTGCCCCCTAAAGCATGAGGTCGTAAATCTTCTGATGTCAAGTGAAATGCTTTATCATGAGGATCCGAGGTTTTTTGAACTAGAAGGTGACCTATAATAAGATACAATACAATACATTATCTTCATAATATTTTCATGATCTAGTTGAGGCGAGCATTCCCATGCTTAGCTTTATAAATTCATTTTCATGTACATAGGATAGACAACCGTCTGTGTGGCAGACTGATGATTCTAGTAGAGCCATCATCCCTTAGTTTGGATGATTATCTGTGCAGCTATGAACTACATTTGATGTTTTTATTTTCCTGAATATATCGTAGCCCGGATGGATGAAACTAGATCCGGGGTCTTCAAACTCGTTCAATCTTCGCCCAATGTACAAGTCGATCCATGTGAAAAGATATTCTGGTGTCGAACATGGAAAGACATCGCCTGATTACCAGCCAATGATGTAAACTATTAACAGGCGCGAGAGGAATCACCAATAATGATAATGACCCTCAAGGTACTGCAGTACAATTCACGTGGTGTGAATATATGAGTCGATGTCGAACACCACGTAAAATATTTCGATCTAAGGCCATTGATGTAAACTGTGGCCGGAAGTGAGAAACTTGCCATTGAGGCATGCAAACTTCAAAGTACTAAAAGGGTTGTTCCTAAGTCGACTTCTTGGATAATGAGATGGTGTTGACAAGAAGTGACCCGTCATAGGAGGGCCTTAATGAATCCCACATCTACGACACAGAATGGAGCAAATGATTTTGTGGAGGTGAAAACGATCTGATGATACAAGGTTCAGGGTGGTGGTCATGAAAAATGGAGCGTGAAGGTATTGCAGTGGATGAGGCGTTAGCTGGGTTGGTGAATTCTTTGAGCGACTTCTCTTGAACATATCGGCGACACTGGAATGGATTGGTAGCATTAACCCCAAAGTGGATGGTATGGAGGACCAACGGTGATATGACTGGTGAACGAAATAACCCAAGCCGACTCAATCATGGTGATGGAGTGAAAGTGTCATGTTCAAGAGCGACCTGCTACCAATGAAATTCTTCAAGTTTTCTTCCCTTTTTCCCTAGTCATTACTAACCAGTACCTCTTTATTTTTATCAAGCTTGAGGAAGATAACATATGCTTCTTCTATAATTTTCCCTTCGGGCAAACCTGTCGCTATGTTTTAGCGAGCCTAGCAACAGTGAAACTCGCTCTTATCTGTATGGACAAGTTTGTCGCTATTGTTTTAACAAGTTTAATGACAAAGATAACTTGGACCTTTTCAGTTTTAGAGAGTTTGAAAAGAGACAGAAAGGAAACTCCAGTAGTGCTTTTTCATAGTATAATCCCTTAAGTCCGAAAAAGTATAAAATAATACGAAAGGGATGACTTTTCCGATCACTTTGGCGAGCCAAAAAACACAAGCGCTCGATCTTTTTGTGTAATGATCCCTCGGGTCCAAAAAGATTAAAATATAGAGGAGGGATGGCACTTCCAATCACTTTAACAAGCTGGAGAGGCCAATTGCTCGACATTATTTTCATATTTTACGAGTCTAAAAAGAGCTTAAAGGAGACTTGTTTCTGAGGAACGAGTGATGTTTTCGGATAGCAATTGGTTCCAGGTAAGTTTGGAACTTTTCAATCATGACAGTGTAAAGAAGGTGGCTAATAGAATCACTCATCGCAGCTGTTCCTCAAAAGGGTAAACAATCAAGTGGAGGCGTATGATTGGCTAAAAATAAGTGGAGGTGATGGTAAGAACACGACCAAGGCTCAAAAGCTAATAGCAATGTGATCACAAAGGTTATTTATCGAAGGTGGGTTCATTTTTTAATGAGCTTGAACTCTAGGAGAACATATGCTCATTGCTAGGTTTATTTTTTAACGAGCTTGAACTTCGCGGAAACATGCTCGTTGCTGGGTTTATTTTTTAATGATCTTGAACTTTGCGGAAACATTGCTCGTTGCTAGGTTTATTTTTTAACGAGCTTGAACTTTGCGTAAACCTGCTCGTTGCTAGGTTTATTTTTTAACGAGCTTGAACTTTGCGTAAACCTGCTCGTTGCTAGGTTTATTTTTTAACGAGCTTGAACTTCGTGTAAACCTACTCGTGCCAGTCATATAATAAGGATGTCTCTCATTAGTAGGTTCATTTTTAGGGAGCTTGCCCCATGCGAAACTTTGCTCCAAGCCTTTTATATGCAAGTTAGGAACAACCAACTATTGTCCTAAAGGTTAAATAACTACTGAGGTTAGGTAGGATAGTTTCGTAGAAACATCTCCTTTACTTTGTCGGTGCCATTAGCCCTTGCAAAGGTGAATGGTTGACCAGACCAATCACCTAACTTAAGCAGTTGAAGTTAGTAAAAACTATGGGGTTAGAGTTATGTTGGTCGCTTTTAACTTGCATAATAAAGGTTTGCATGCCCCCAGGTATAAGATAAGTAAAGTTTCCAGGTTACCATATGGAAGTTCTTGCATTAGCAAGATTGTTTCGTCTACGGAGCAGACAAAACACTTCCTTGGCTATGTCCATTGAAATAGACAAAGGTGAATGGTGTGAGCTTCCAATCACATAACCTTTGACCAGGAAATCCTATTCCAAACTAATCCCATTTTCCTAAATGTACGGGTGTGTCAGATTGGTCATATATCCTACGTGGAAACCTATCTTATATCTAGGGTTTTCCTACCGAAGCAGGCCAGGGCGCATGCCCCCTAGGTTCGTCACATTCACTGAATCACTCGTGCTCATCAAGTGGATGGACTAGAGGTTGATGAGACATTCCTTGTGCAAAAAGACCATTTAGGGATGGCATTTGACTAGTAGTTATGTTTGAACCGGGGAATGAAAGCTGGTCAACGAGCTGGACCATTCTGCCTTCATACGGGAAACACATCACCCGAAAGAGTGAGGAAACAATAGCTCCCATGTTGTAAATGTATTCATGCCCAAGGAGTAGATTGTAATCTAGAGGCCCTTGGACTACCATCACGTTTAGATGAACGGTTTTCCTTCTCAAAGTTATAGGCAAATTTGGAAGGATCCCTAATGGTCAACTGGTTCCTTTATTGAAGCCTGACAGATTTTGAATCTCAGGCAGAAGCAATGGCAAACCAAGCACTTTCCAAGCAGTTGAGGAAAGGATACTCACATAAGCCCCTTCATCTATGATAGTACCAGCCATGATCATTCTGTAAGCTTGTACTATGATTTGGAATGGTACATCAGATGGTAGGTAGGGTCTCGCTAGTAGATTCCAATCAAAGGAAATGACTAGATTGCTTGGAGGAGGGACTGAATAAATGACCGGATGAATCTCTTGAACTGAGTAAATTCCCTCCTGTGGTAAAGGAACGGGCAGATTTCCCCCATGTTCATCGTATTTTGTGTTAACAAAAATAATTTGAATGGTGTCGTTCTCATTCTCTTTGGATACTGTATCATCTGAAGGTGGACCTTCTAAAGACAAAACTGGGTCGACTGTCGTCTCGACCTGTTGAATTTGGTCCGGTGTGGACTCAGAGGGTTTATCTTCAATGATAGGCATTTCGACCGACAACAGAGGTGTGTCAATCTGGTTTTCAACTAGCGATGGGCTTGGCAAGAGTTTCTTATATCCAGGAGGAAGTTGTTGTGGTGAAGCAGGATGGTTATCCAAGACTCTTTTAGCTTCGTCCAAGAAAGGGCAATGGTGGAGGGCATGATCGCCTTCACACAACCTACAAGGAAACTTAGATATTCCTTTTTTCCCATTGACTTCATTTTCACTAGTTGACGTTATACTCTCAACATGATCGACAGAGGTTGAAGACACCGGATTGTGCAAGCGGGGAGACTAGTCTCTCAAGATCCACGGGATGCAGGGACAATCTCAATGATAGTGGTCTCCTTTGCAAATGACACATGGAGATTTGGGTTTTGATGGTGCAGTGTGTGGATTCTCGCCAGATGATGCATGGTTGACCCCTTTCACCGTTGGCTTCTTCTTCTTCTTCTCCTTCCCTTTCTTCTTCTTCTCAGTTACTTGGTTTTTAGTGTTACTAGTTTCACCAAGCGAAGAAGAAGAAGGAGAGGGAGAAACAATGAATTGGAAGGTGGGGGAGCAACTTCAGTATCATCTGGTTGCTGATTTGATTGGTGAGGAATTATGGTGTTTTGAACGACAGAGATTGAGAATAGCCATACTAGTAGGCCAATTGTGAGTCCTGGAAGGGACAATGTAGCCATGTGTGGAGCACCAACATCTCCCCAAGAGGAGAAAGGACTAGGATTTCCCCCAAGGGGAAATCCTTGATTTTTAGACTCCGTTTTCTCAATCTAAGACCAACGAGGGAACAGGGATGTTATTCTGAATTAAATGAATTTTATGACGCTTTGACACAACTTGCTTTTTCAATTTTTAAGAGTCAAGAAAAAGCTAAAGATGACTCTAGTCGCCTTCGATTTTTAATGAGCCTGAAGTGACAAGTGCTCAAATGGACCTTTTCTTTTGAGGAGTCTGAAAAGGAACAAAAGTGACTACTCTAGAAATCTAGATAGAGGGATTACCAAACCAATCGCAAAACTACAATATACACCTCAGTGGTAAATTATAGAGAAATTACCAAGGACTTTATGTACGGCAGTCAATCTTCCCGAATGTTGTGTTCAGTGCATTGCGATCGATAGGGCAGCAGACATGGTTTCCTAAGGATAAAGGATATTAGCCTATTTTGGTATCCCAATATATACTCGACGGTACGTGGGAGCACAAGTCCATACTGGCACTTGTCGTATCAAAGAGGAGGAATTACCTAACCTATGATGAAAACGATAGTTACCAGGATTTACGACGTCGGAATACATCTCTAGCCTAGACTTCTAGATGTTGTGCATTAGATTCCAAAGTGTTTTTGTATTCATTGAGGTGTATTTTATAGTTTATATTTTTTAAGAAGTTTTCCTTTCAAGGTTCACCGCATGATGTAGATGTACAACTCATAAATATGCAATCTAAAATGATAAATAGTCGTTTACTTTCTTTTAGCAATGAAAATCCTAACTACTAAGGAAAGGAAAATATGATTCTTTCAACATAGAGCAGAGAGCACACACTAAATGCACTTTTCTTAAATCAATTTTTGCATGCAGTCTAAATGCAAATGCACATGCATGTATTTGCTTTTCAGTTCCCTTAATGTGAGAATGACAAAAAGAAAACTATGTACAAATTTGAACTACTTTTCCTCAAAGTGACACTTTAACAATTTCTTTTCAAAAAATTAAAGGAAGACTAAGACAACACTTTCTCTTTCGAATGGAAAATTGTTTTTGACACTTCAAAGAATTGATAATTCAAATAAAATACAATGGAAAAATTTTAATCAACTATCTAAAAGAGGAAACTTTACGACACTCTTTTCTTAACTGAAAATGACAGTTGCGACACTTTCAAATTAAAAGACGACGGTTCGATTAAGCTACTGTTTGCAAAGGGGGACTGTAAATGATGAAAAATACATAAAAAAAAAATCGCAATTCCTTATCAATGGAGGCTGAGTAATGTGAAGGAAGAAGGTTTCAATAGTGATATACTGATCATAGACATCAAAACTACTTAATAGAGCTGAAAACAATGAAGAAAAGAACCAAAATATGGAAGTAGAAACAGTCTCATTCAATCATTGCACCTGTCCTTAAGGAAAACATGGATGCATCTCACTTGTAGCACACGGGAGGTGTATTTCATCCAGACTGCCAATGAGAGATAGTGCGATATTCCAAGGACGAGATTGAGCTTGGTTTTCACCCATAATTTGGAGCTAAGGTCAGGGATTTAAGCTAATCTTATGATAAACAGTAAACACAAAGTACAAGGGCTGATATAATGAGGTTATTGAGCTACCACCAGGGCACTTAGGATGTTTGCAAGTCAAATGTTTAGCTCATAAACCAACCCAGAGATTGACTGAAGCAACGTTGATCTACTTTAGTTGCATAGCAAAAGAAGTTCGAAGGCTAGCTAGCTTAACTTCAGGCTTCGTCTGTGGTTTATAAAGCAAACAATAGTAACAAATAAACAAACTATTCACTCCCCAGTGGAGTCGCCATTTTGTTTCTGGGAAAACTAGTGTCCATTCAGAGCTGTTTGTCCCACTAAGATGGGTAGCTATCTTAGAAACAAACAATTCAAAGTAACTTGTGTTTTCCTTTATGAGAGATAGATGAGAGAGAAGCAGAGAGTACCAACCTTAGTCTTTCGCTTGGCTCCTTGCTTGTTTCCTCTCTCCTTTGATAGAGCTTCACCACTCCTTTCTCACTTGTCCCGCTTCAAAGAACACTTGTAGAGTCAAAGAAGCAAAATACCATCAAAGCATAGAGATATATAACCATAAACAATGTAGAATCAAATGTACATTAACCATATAAATGCATACACCAAATACAAGATTCAGAAATATACAAGTATATGGAGGAAAACTCAAATAGCTTTATTGATAGAAGTAGTAGAAGAGAGGATTACAACCCCGCTATCTAATCCAGCATAATCCTCCCAGCATGAAAGCCCTCTTCACCTCATGAAAAGCTAGATCAACCAACAATATAATGTCTCAAAGAGAAACCAACAGCACTTCCCTACAAATTACAAAATTCCAGCCTCCTGGATCTCTAGGATGAGGGATCCATATATAGATATTTGTAAGGGAGTAAGTTAGCTTCTGGGATTTTGATTAGTGTCATTTCACTGATATTTCTTGGTTCCACTTGGAGATTTCATGATCTCTTACTCATCCTTGGGTTAATTTAGAGAGGAAAGTGTCATATGAGCAGTTTCTAGAAGATTTTCTGAGTTTCCACCTAGCAAACTACCTCTGCCATTTGTCTACTCTCACTCATCGCACCCTACAGATGATTTTTAGTATGCATCACACCCTTTTTGTGTTGTATGTGAGATGAATCGCACCCTCAGCATGGAGCAGTCTGTATGGTCCAGTTTTGACCAGTTCTGAGCATTTTTTCAGGGATAACTTCTGGGAAATGATGTAATTAGTTGACATTGATCCTTTAGGGTATGAAACAACACTTTTATGGTTTTTAGAGCCCTTGTTTTATTGACATATGTGGTTGGGGTTGCAGTTCCCAAATATGTCTATAACAACTAAGTCACCCAACTCCACTTTTCTATGTGGTTCTCGTTTCATACATTTTCATACTGGAACTGAGAACTGCTCAACATGAGCACTGAAGCAACATAGCATCAAAGCACACAATGAAAAAGAAAAACTCCAATCTCCAATACACCAAAAAGTGCAAAAAAATCACACCAAACACTTCTCCAATCCACACTTCAACTTCTCACTCACTTCATAAAAATGATGGCTAAAACATACTTCAACTATCTACTACTGCAACTACAAAGTGCTTTAGAAAATTATGCACTAAACAATTCATGCAGCTTGCACACAATCCTCCACAAACACACACACTCAACACACAAAAGTATCAACCATACTAGCATTAAGCTTCCTCCAATATATAGATGAATTGAGAGTGGCTCAATTCAATAATTACCAAGAACTATTGGGTTTCACAACTCTATTCATATGCTTGAGTTGATCTGGATTTAGCTCATTGAATGGTTCATGAGGCACAATACTTTCTAAGGTTTTGCAAATGGGGTAGCAAGCTAAGTGGGCTTGATTGTGGGGAAAAATCCACAGTTAAGCGCGCTTGAGCTAAAGGTGATCTGGGATGGGTGACCTCCCAGGAAGTCCTGGTTACTGGGTGCAAGCCCTAGAAGTGATGATTGATGCTATGTGATTCATTTCACTAGTTTCAATCCCACTTCTTCACCCCTGTGAGCATCACCCAATGCAATGAGTGTTAAGTGGACTATTCAAAAATCATGAGAAATTAGTTAGTTACGACTACCTCTCATGAAAATGGTCATAGATGAATGACTTACTTAACGCAGTTGAATCGCAAAATGATATCTAAAACTCATTGACTCTATCAAACTACTAACTCAACTTGCCTTTTTATATCTTCAACTTTAATTAACTTTAGGAGGTCCCACAAAATTTTGTGAGCATAAACTAAAAAGTTTGGGTTGATAGACATTGTATTTTCCACTCATATACAATAAATACATTAGCTTCAAAAATAATGAGTGAAAAGAGATAAACATAAATAATCAAGCCTTGAAAAACATAGCTCCCCCTAAGCTTGATATACCTCATATGAAGTGATCTGGTTGATATGAAAGTGCATGAAGGAACTGAATCCAACTGCCAACACTCCCCCTGAGACCATGCTAGTCTCATGTATACTATTGTAGTCAAGTAGATCTAACATGCAAGAATGGGCTGCATTAGGGATTGATCTCATCTACTCTTAATCTTATGAGGAAGAGTATTCTCTTCGTCTATTCTTACTTTTTACTCTTCCCTTCAACATATACACATTATTTGGGGTCTTGATTCCTCTTGAAATCACTCTCTTTGATCCTTCTTTCTGGATGATGCAGCCTTTGGAGTTGAAAATCACTTCAAGATATTATGCTTTAGGCCTTCGATGAGCCAAACATATTTTGCATTTTTTCTCTTCTCACTAAGATTGGCTTTGTCACTTCCCAACACTCTAGTTATTTCACTACCTTCAAACACAACATGATCATTCTTTTCTTTTGTAAAGCTTGGTAGGAACTTCTTTTTTCTATCTATAAAAGACAAGTTTGCACCACATATGTGAGATAGGTGGCCTCAACTTGCCCAGTGGGAAACCAAGTTTGTTGGCCACCTATCCTCGTTATAATCCATCCAAAAATAATATAGTTTTAGGTGATATACCAAAGCCATATATGTATCTATATTATGATAAGATTCTGAGTGTCTATCTATCATAAGCATGCATCAGTAAAAGTAAATACTAACCGTAATAAAACATAAAAAATATACTGGAACTTGACTAGTCATGTTGATCTTTTAAGGCTGACTCCACCGAAGCTGGGTCTTCGGTAGAGTCTCCGGGTATGTACGCCAGCTTGATAATACAGGGGATGTGCCTTTGAATACGATCTAGGCAGATGTCCTACTTGCACAACTAGAATTGAATGGTATGCAAGTCTTTCTTGTTGTTGGGTATGTCCCGGAGGGTCATGGCCATCCCCATAAGGCTCTTCATGAGCCAATACAAGTATAGTATTTGCTTAAATTGTGTGAGTCTTCCCCTAGTATTCCCAGGATCTGAGATTACCTCCCGCCAATTCTCCATTTCCTCTTCAGATTCCTCCTCCTGCTTTATCTTTTCCTCCCAATCTTCTAAAATCTTGTGGATGCCTGCATCCATTCCTACCCTGTACGTTGTGATCGCTTTGTTGATGAGTCGTTCTACTGGCTTCTTCCATGCCTAGGTTCTGAGGTGCTTGAGTCTGATGCTCTGAGCAACTCCCTTCCCCTTCTGTCTCGTCCTCTTCCATGTGTTGGTTTGGCCATCGCTTATTTTTTCTGAGCATGTGCACACACAGTATGCGTTAGTTCACGGGGCGTAGATTCATGCTTTTCCAGGTTGGTACTGATTCCCCTCCCCTCACATTTTAAGAGACAATTACCTCTTCCCATGTATCCCTCTACCCAAACCTATGGTGCCTCTCCCCTGCCTGAAGTGACAACGCCCCTCACCTGCCTTGCGGTAGCCTCTCCACCTTTTAGATTTTGGCATGTCTCTCCACTACTCCCTGGGATAATGTCCCGATGCCCGACTAAAATTATGCATACGGTGCTCACAACCCACCCATTGAGCTAGGTTACCATCTCCTCCACTCGCATAGCCTTCCCTCATCCCTCTATCTTGTGCTGCTTTTTCTCCTCTCTGCCTAGTCAAATTGCCCTCCCTCGCTTAAGCTTATCTACCGTCTCCCCTCCCTCACTGGTAACCCAACTATCTTGCTTAATTGTAGGAGGTTTCTCAAGGTCCCAACTTTTCACTCCTTGTGTCAATATCTGGCTCAAACCTGGTCCCCGTCTCTCCCATCATACAATGGTATCCCTAGCCTTTTCCCCAAGTTCCCCTCCCCGGTCTGCTCCCTCGCCCCCCAGCCATGGAATACCATAGTAAACATAGAAATGGGCGTGTAAGGCCAGTGAACATACCTCGTGATACTTCGTCAAGGTCTTTGTTTGTCGCTTCCCTATCTTGCAGCATTGCTCCTCCTTCCTCCCGTATCATATATACTCTTTATTCCATCCCACATGCCTTCATAATCTCATCCACCATCCTTTGTCTCATCACCCATTCTGGCTTATCCTTCCCACCTCCTTCACTACCATGGCACTGACTGCCACTTCTCCCCTGCCTTCTGTCAGTTGTCATGTGGGAGGCCACTGCACCCATCACCATGAGCGTGTGGGGGGTAGTTGGTAGTACCCTTCCCTTGTGTGGCCTGACTACCATAACTGGCAGGCGTACTTGGGCACACACCCCAATCGGGGGTATTGTTGTTAGGATTCTCTATTTCCTGGTCATTTTTGGTATCTTGTTGTAGGATCTCTTCCAGGGGTTTAAGTCTATCATACCTGAGCTGCATTGGCCATATTCTTTCCATTGGTCCATGTTGTTGGTTGCAACCCCAGTTGGCCAAGAAATCTGCTGCTTTTTTCCCTTCCCTTCTTACATGTCTAATTACTAGATAATTGAACTTATGAATGAGTTACCCTATCTCCTGGATAAGGTGAGTTGTCCTCCAAATTTGACTCAGTTTATCCCATGGTGTGCCCTTGTTAAGTTTCCTCATAGTGTTGATGACCAAGCTAGAGTTACCTTACACTTCCACGTGTTTGTATCCCAATCTTACAGCTATTCTGAGTCCCTGTCTAGCTGTTACAAATTCGGCTTCATTGTTACCTGCAATTCCACATGGTTCTGCATATATAAGCCACATGTTTGCTTGGTTATCTCTGAATATGCCACCTAATCCTACTATTCACGGGTTCCCTTTTGAGGCCCCGTCGAAATTTAGCTTGATGAATCCTTCTCCTGGTAGAGTGAAATGCTTCATGGAATCAATATTGATCTTTCTCGCTTTCCATGCATTTGGGGTGATCATTTCACTTTATAAATTAAGACAACGAAGTATTTTTGCTTCATGGGGAGGGACTTGCCAGTCTTCTGGTCTCCATTTTTCTGCAAGAATCATTTCCCTGATGTTATTTACTAATCCTTCCCATACCTAATCTTGTGTTGAAGTTTTTTTTTTGAAGATTCTGCTATTCTGTTCTTTCCATATGGTCCAGAAGTTGAATCCCAAGGCTAGTCCCCATGCACGATTCAAGACAGGGCTTGAGAAGATGTTGTTCCTCCATAATAGGATTGTTTCTTTTATGCTTTGGCAGTTCCTATCCATTCTTCCAAAGACTCCTTGTATTTGACCCCATTGTTGATTCGTAGACAGACATGAGTTCATTATGTGCTCGATGTCCTCTTTGTCTTGCCAGCACATCCAACAGAAGGACGGACCTTACATCCCTTTTTTCTGTAACTAATCCCAAGTCTGTGTTCTCCCTTTACAAACAAGCCATAGGAAATGAGCTACCTTAGGCCACCATCCTCCGCTCCAATTTTTTTCCATAACAGTGCTTGTCCATCTTGTTCTTGTTCTTATTTTAGCTCATAAGCTTCTTTTATGGTGAATGTTCCTTTTGTTGAATGCCCCCATCTCAGGATACCCATGCCCATTCTGATGGTTATTTTTCTTGTACTCATTTCTTTGTCAAACTCTGCCCCTTGCTCCGTCGCTATACCCTAACCCCAATCTGCTATCTTTTTCCAATTTCTCCAATTTCTGGTCCCTTGCCCTTCGTTCCAGAATTGTTCTACATAGTGCATATTCCTGTCATTGGTGTATCTATAGATGTCTTGGAGATCCTACTTGTCTATCAGTTTTTCTCTTTGCTGCCATGAATCCTGCCAGAATCTCATTGTTCTTCCATTTCGAATTTCCTAGAAAGCATGTTGGGCAATGATCTCTCGGTTTTGTCTTGCTAAGTTCCATATGGCTGAGCCCTTGGGGGGATCTCTATACCTAAGGATTTCCTCTATTCTCTCCAACATATTGTACTTTCTTGTCCAGATTTGTTTCCATAGATCTCCTCCCCCTATCCATCTCCACCAGAGTTTTGCCCCCATAATTTGATTTAAGGTGTAGGGGTCTTGTAAGTCGAGCCCTCCTTCCAACTTTTTCTTTGTCAATCCCTGCCAGGACATAAGAGCCCACTTTTTCTTCTGTTGTGCCCCTCCCCATAGGAATTTTTTGAAAATTTCCACCATTTTGGTGCAAGCCCCTTGGGGGCGACCATGCCTGACAGCTGGTAGATTGGAATTGACTACAACACTTTTTTTAGGATTACTGTTATGCCTACAAGATTTAGGGATCGAAAGGCCTAGTTCTCCATCCTTCCCTGAATCTTTTGGATAGTTTGTTTCCATCCTGCCAGTTTTAGGGGTTTTCCACCAAGAGCATTCCCAGGTACTTCGTGGGGAGGTTACTTGTGCTGAATCCCATAATCCTGGCCAAGTAGGATTTTACATTCCCTTGGGTATTGAAGAAGAAGGTATAGGATTTTTCCTTGTTGATTTGGGTGCTAGAGGCTTGCATAAAGGTATTCAGGATTTCTTTCATTCTTCAGGCTTCTCTGAGAGAGACTTGGCAGAAGAGCATGATATCATCCACGAATTTCTGATGTGTAATTGCAAGCTCATTCCCCATACCCTTAGGCCTTTGATTCTGGATGCCTAGGCTTCCTCCTTGATGTATCTACCCAAACCTTCAGTTGCAATAATAAACAGGAAAGGAGACAAGGGGTCCCCTTGCCTCAAACCCCCAGTGGGGTTGAAAGTGCTGGTAGGGGTTCCATTTAAAAGGATAGAAAAAAAAGGGGTGGATATCATAGCGCTTATCCAGTTTATCCATCTATGGTTAAAACCATACACCCTAAGTATATTCCTTAGATATTCCCAGCTTAATCAATCATAGGCCTTGGATAGATCCAACTTCACCAACATGGCTGGAGTTTTCTTGGTCTTGAGGGAGTGCACGACCTCTTGGGAAGTGACTAGTCTGTCTAGGATTTGTCTCTCCCTTCAACAAATCATGTTTTTTTTGGGGATATAATGATTGGGAGAATCGTATTTAATCTTTTGGTGATCAGATTGGTTGTAATTTTATAGATGACATTGCACAGGCCAATGGGTCTAAAACCCTGTGGGTCCTCCGATTTTGATGTTTTAGGAATGAGAGTGATGAAAGTGGAGTTAAGACCAGGGCATACCTTTCAATTTCATCTTGATTCCTCCACAACCTCTAGGATATCTGTTCCCATGAACGACCACGTGGCTTGGAAGAATTCCACTATGAATCCATCCAAGCCTGGGGCCTTATTATTTTTCATTCCTTTGATGATTTCTTCCACTTCCTCCGGCGTTTCTGCTCTCATCAAGGCTAGGTTCTATTCTTGTGTGACCTTCTGGAGAATGTGCGTGGAGATTCATTGTGTTGCTTCTTTTCTATCCTCTTGAGGTTCTCTTAGGAGATACCGGAAGTGATTTACTAGGATTCTCTCCATCTCTCCATGTTGCATGCCATGATTCCCCTTGTCGTCTTTAAGTGAGAATATTCTGTTGTTTTTTCGATATTGGATCATGGCCTTATGGAAGAACCTGGTGTTCCTCTCTCCTTATCTTAACCAATTCACTCTCGACTTCTGTTTCCAGAGAATCTCCTCTTGCTTTTTCCTTTCCTCGAGTTGACTTATGATCCTTCCCCCTTTTGCTGTTATCTCCTCTGATCTCCCTTCCCATATTAGTTTTTGTTTCACTTCTATCATCTTTTGGTTTAACTGTTGTTGATCCTTCATAATGTGTCTGAATACTTCTTTATTCCATATCTTTATTTTTATTTTTTTTCTTTGAGTTTTAATTGGAACATTTACATGAAGTTACTCCCCTATTGTTCGCTCTTCATCCACCATAGCTCGATTTTTTTTATGAGGCTAGGATCTCTGAGCCAAAAATATTTTAACCTGAAGGGGCAGTTTTTTGGGCTGGCTTTCATGTCCACTTCCAGCCTAATTGGCCAGTGGTTTGAGCCCATCCCAAGGAGAATCGAAGATTCAATGAATATGTCTTTTCTCATTACTTGTTATGATATCAGAAATCTATCTAATCTATATGCAATCTATTAGTTCCGCCCTCTTCTATTGTTCCAAGTGTGCAGCCCATTTATAGTTTGGATGTCAACTAGTCTTTGCTTCGCTATAGTGTCCCTGAAGAGTTCCATATCTATGTTTGTTCTCCTCATGCCCCCTCTTTTTTCTGCTAGAGAGGTGATCGTAATGAAATCCCCTCCCACCACCCATAGGTCCTCAGGGTATAGGCTTCTCATTTTTACGAGATTCTGGAGAAATGTCCTCCTTTCCCCCAGTATATGGGGGTCGTATACACCTGTGAGTTGTACCCAGTCATTGGAACCAATGACCCTGAATCTCCCAAAGAGGATTCGTGGCATACTAACCCAGTCATCAAACCATATTTCTCCTAGGTTCCAGATTATGGCCAATCCTCCCGCGCTGCCATTTTCATCTTGTCCTATGACTTGGTACTGGGATTTATGGTTTTCCAAAATCTCTCTTAGCTTTTTTTCACTGATTTTCATTTCCTGTAGGATCATAATACTTGGTCTATCCTTTTTCAATCTCTCTTTGAGGTATCTCTGTTTTCCTCTACTATTGAGGCCTCTTATATTCCAGGTTGTGATGATCATTTTAACAATTTTGGGGGTTGTTGGAATACCTTTGATAATGGCACCACTCTCCTCGAGTTTACTAGAAGTTCCCCTACCATCTGTATGGACTCATTCATGGGTCTTCTTCCCCTTTTATTTCCACCTTTTCCTTGTCCTCCTGGGTCTTTCCCTTGTCCTCCTTGGGAGCCTAGGTGTTCTAGTTGGACTATTAAAGTCATTCCCTGTTTTAGCTTGTATTGCTGAAAGGTTTCTTTATAGAGTTGCTTTTGATCCTCTGGTATGAAGCGTTCATCTAGGTGTCTCCATTCCTGTAATAGTCATTTCATCACTTGCTCCTCCACACTGAAATCTTCTTTCTGGGGATCGATCTCCATTTGATTTTGTTCCACCATTTGCATGTTATTCCCCTCTCCTTCTTTTTCATTTACTTCTTGTCCCTTTTCTTTTCTCCCCTCGTTTTCCTTCTATTGAGTATCTGTTGTCTCCTTGATGACTTCCTCATTCATCTCTCCCACCTCCTCCGATTGAAGGGTAGCAAATCTATTGAGGTTTCATCGCTCTACCTCATTTTGGTAAGCCTTTTGTGACCCTGCTAGTTTCTGATTTCTTCTTCTTCTGTGAACTTACTAGAAGCCATCTCCTTCCCCTTTTCCAGTCTCCTCTCCTATATTCTTTCCTTTCACTTGGTTTTCTGGGTTGTTTAGTGGGCAAGCTCGGTACAGGTGTCCATATTCATGGCATCTCCAACATCTGAATGGGATATGCTCGTAATCCAAGGTTTTCCGCCAGACCTCATTGTGGTATTCGACTTCTATGCAATCTGGTAACGGCTCCATGATATTCATGTAAACACATATTCTTGCATATGAATTATACCTACCTTTTCTCATCGTGTCTACCACTTTGACGAAGGTGCCAATTGAGTTGCCTATTCCTTCTAGAATTTCTGGGTCCCAAAAGTCCATTAGGAGGATGAAGAGTCAAACCCAGATGGGTGCTGGCAACATCTTCTCCTAATCCGAGTTATGGTACTCCTCCTAGTGTCTCATAAACAGGCCTGCATTGTTGAATAAATAGGGTCCATCTTCAAATATCCTTCCCTTATCTTCTAGGTTAGATAAAATAACCGAGAAGAACCCTTTCACCCCTAGTTCTTTCTCAGTTGACCATGCCCCTATGAACTTACAGATCAAGTCATGATCCTTCATATATCCTTTGTACTCCTCCGGTTTGTTATTTGGTATTATGAATCTAGGTTTTTTGGAAGCTCTGGGCAGGCATTTTCCTCCTAGTCTGGCTTGTGATTTCGCTCCCATTATAGGTAAACCCTTTCCTGATTTCCCATTTCCACCGATTGATCCCTGGTTGCTTGTCTCACCAGAAGTGACATTTTAGTAGGAGGGGATCTCTCCCCCATGCCATTCCACTCATTCCTTTATTAGTATTTTCCTTTTTCATTTCCTTCTTCCCTTTTGTTGTACATGAAGGTGCAAGACCATTAGCCCCTACCCATGAGCCTGATCCCCCACCATTCCAACCTCCAAGGTTTTCAAGACTATCAGGTGCAACCCATGAATGCAAACCGCCATTTTCCATCATCAATCTATCTGTCCGCTCCAACTTATCACCCCGAGTCTTTTCTTACAACATGACCATTATTGGTTTTATTGAGAAAATGAATTTTTCTCCTATATCTTGACATATGGAGTGAGCATACGCTATCTATATACCACATTTCATCCTCATCACAAGAACAAAGTGCAATGCCACATATTCCTAACTGTTGCTCCTTCTTTCATGTGTTCCTTGGTTGCACATTCTCCTTTGACTAATTCTTTTAAACAAATGGCCTCAAATATCTAGGCATCTTACAATCCTTGGCCATGTGTCCAAAATTATGGCACACATAACACTCTATATGAAAAATATATGTAGCCAAAGGATTTGATATTTTACTGCTCATACTTGACCTCCACCTTCTCATTCTAGATCTGCAATCAATGGATTTATGCCTAAACAAGTTACATACAAAACAATATCCAATAAATCAACTTGTATACCTAACAGTGGATCCTCCTCTTGGTTGATTATGTTTTTGCATATAAGTGTGCATTTTCCTCTTACAAGTAGCTCCCACATGTCCAAAATCATGACAATTGAAGAACTCACTCTCGTCCATCAAGGGGACAAAGGAGTTTCGACTTCTCCTCTTCAAACTACAACCATCAACCATGGGAGTGAATGGTATTCTAGATGTGAAATCTCCTTTTCGTTTATACTTTGCTGTTGTTGGTGGATATTTTTTCTTTCTCATTTCTCACTATTATTGTTGATAACATTCTTTATTACTAGCTTCTTTGGTTCTACTTCTTTCCTACATGCAAACTTGTCTCACCCTTTTAAAATTGTTTCCATATTTTGTCACTTCTATGGTGGTCTTCACTTTCTCCAACTTTTGGTTCTTTTCCTCAAGCTCCCTTCTCAATTTGTCAATCACACCTTCAAGCTTCAACATAATCCTTCCTATATTTTTGCTTGCTCCAATTGACTTCTTCTAATCTTTTCGATTCTACTTGTTGTATTCTCAAGGTAGAGAACTCTTCCTTGAGATGTTTCTCCTTTTGATCACAATCCAACAATTTCTTCTCATGCTCCTTGCATACATTTGTTAGTCTATCGATTTCACTAGAAAATTATTTAATAACAATCATGGCAGATTCATATTCAACCTTAAGGAGAAAATAATTGTGATCATCATCTCTTCACTAACTAAACCTGAATCATTTTCATTACTGCTATCAAGAATATAACTAAAAGTATATCATTACAACTTATACCTTCAAATTTGTTGTCCTTTTTCACAGTTGGTTCAAGTGGAGGTTCCTTCTTCCTTTTTCTTCTTTTCTTAATCTCTTCATCATTGTTACCTTTGATGTCTCCATATAGCATATGCAATCTATCCCAAATTTCCTTGGCAAATTTTAAATCTCCAATTTTCCCTAAATCTGCATTATGGAGATTTTGAAAATAATTTCCCTTGCTTGAGCATTTGGCTTCTGTACTTTAGATGCACGAAAATCCCCATCATGTCCTGTTGGCTCAAGGGGCTTGGACCCAAGTTCAAAGTGTATTGTGCACCAACAAAACCCTCAACCATTGGCCCTTTTGGCAATGATCTGCAAGCAGATTGCAGTCTCACTCGAAGCGGTTATGGGAGGTTGCAGAACCAGGTTTCTGTAGCCAAAGGGATATGCGCTCTGTGGCACCTGTGTGTTCACTTATGTCTTATACCTATCTACAAATTTTCATGCAAAAATAACTCTGCGTTGATGATTTACTTCACATATTTTCACTTATCACATAAACAGATCAGAAAATAGTATAACATGTATTCTTTTGCATAATTCAGTTAAAAGCATGTATAACAATATGTATAAACATAGATTATAAACACAAATACATAATCTTTTTCTGAAACTTATTCTTTTATTAAGATAGATCTTCAATAAATATAACTTCTTTGACCTACGCACCAAGCTGCAGGTGGTCTGTGCACTCAGCTACAAACTCTTCAAGGAATCTGCGCACTTAGTTGTGGGGCCTTCTCCTAAAGCCTAAAATATAGACTAAAGACAGAAGATATCAATGATTCATCTATGACTTCTCTACCATATTAAAATCCTCGATGAAGTGTTGCATCTCCTTATATAGATTTCATTACTACAAGACCATGGTCCACATACCATGGATCTAACAAAAAAATGAACTAATGCCCAATACTTGTTACAAAATGAGGGGCTTTGACCCGCCCCAATGCCCCTAAACATCACGCAGTAAATGTAACTTTGAGGAATTCATGCGCTCCACTCCTCAAAATGTGGAGCCTTTGACCAAAACTCAACCAAGTTCGGTTGTGCCCAATAGGGCCCCCAACACTCACATGTGACCTGTATCGAGTCACTTAGCTACAATGCCCTTGATCTCTGTTGCAATACCATTGTAGATTTTGTTGTATTGTTGGAATATTTCTTCTACTTGTTTCTCCTCTTGGTACACCTCCTCCAGCAATGCCTCTATATTTGGACCAATAGTCTTCTGCAGTATTTCTTTCTCCCTTTCCTTTAACTGCTTGAGCCTTCCATCCACTGCTTGTGAAAGTTGGAGGGCCTCTACTTGCCATGGACGAGTCCTCGCTTGCAATATCTTCTCCTTGCTTTAAAGATCTTCTATCTGTTTTTGGTGGTTCTTTCCTTCAATAATGTTGGCAAGCCTCAGCGAGACTAGTAGGGTCTTCACAGTTTCCAGGATCTCTTCTTGCTACTTCTACTTCACCTGTAACTCCTCCTTGATCTTCTGAATGTTTGGATCCTCCTACAATGAGGTCCAAATTTTCATAGTGTCATCTAGTAATTTTATGCAGTCTGTCGTTTGGTCGAAGATTCCTTTCAAAGTTGATTTTAAGTCCTTCCCCCTCTGCTCCCGTACTTTTGGTTGCATGGCTAGCTGCAATCTTATTTGCAACTCTGAAATCTACACTTCATAGTCAAATTTTATTTTCGCGATAGTATTCTTCGATTCTTTTATTGCAAAGGTGAGTTTCACAACCTTCTCTGCTGGTGGCTCCTCTTCATGTACCTTCACATTTGGAACTATGTTATAAGTGTCTGCAATGGCTTTTTCCAATTGTCATTGTTGCTGCCATACCTCATCTCTTTTCTTAGCCAACTACTCCAACTCCTTTTTCATCGAAGCCTTCTCCTTTTCCACCTGACTAGTCCATAGTGAAGTTCGTTGTTCCGGCTCCTGCAACTCAGTTGCTATACTTTGGTGGAATTCATGTAGTACCTGAATCGACAGTGCGGAAATTTTCATGTTGATGCTTCTCTAGGCTTTAGCTCATTCCTTACCCTTCGGTGCTTCAAACTATAGTGATCCAGCTAGCACCCTCAAAATCCTAACACCGAATGTTGTCTCTATTCCTCGCTCTACCTCCAGTGGTTGAATTTTCTGGTCTAGTTGTCTTGTTTTCTATGCTATTGCATTCAACTCTACAATGCCCTGCTGAACTTCACCAAGATTGTTCTATAATGATCATCAATTCCCTCCCAAGTTTCTATTCTTACCTCCTGGACCTTTTCCTCGATCTCGTTGATGTCCCCATCAGCGAGGACAAGTGGTATAGCACCCCTAGATTTGTCCACCTTCTGGTTTTCCTTCATGCCCAAATATTATGGGCAAATTTAGTGTCTTTTCGAATGACTAACCTGTTATAGATCTAACCCAGGAATATTGTAGATCTGATATGAAAATATAAGATAATGCAAATAAACCCAGAAATAATATGAAATGATTTTTTATTGATCAAACCCTTAAGGTAGGGCAACACCATACATTCACTCCTTAAGGAAGGAGAGCACTCCACAAGCCATATGCATGTTCATACAATAATCCTTGACAATTCCTTGACGTGGAGTCTCTAGCCTCTATATAGGCTTCATACATACAATACCATGGGTCATTACCATGGTTCCCTCATACCATCAAACTAATACCATGGGCCCATTACATTATTACTAACTACTTGTGATACCTTACATGATATGGGTTAACCACCTTATTCATTACTATGGCACATCCCATTATTACATTATTACCTTGGGTAACTCCCTTGGTACCCCATATTATCCCCCCTAGGTATATAACATTCCACCCCCTTAGCATGTTTCGTCCCTAAAACATGGGAAGAACACAAATAATAAGGTCTACTAAAAAGAGTAGTCCACTGGTACCATGCACGTGCATCTGGCCATCCAAGAGAAAGGTGAACCCTCGGTCTCGCTGGTGCCTCGCTCGCTTGAGATGGAAGTTGACTGTGGTAGCTCTTATGTGTTGATGTGTAGTAGGTGGATCTTCGCTCCTTTCTATCTGTCCTGTGGGGGTTGTTGTCCGTGTGGCTAATTGGTTGCCATCTTGATGGTTGTATTGCGGGGTGATTTGGGTGATGATATGTTGAAGTTTTAACCCACGATGGCTTTTTCTTTAATTCACCCTGCTGTGGTGCTTGTTGTGGTGTCTTATTTTCCAATATGACTTCAACCACTGAGCCCTCATCTAATATACCTGTAACCTTTTCTGCTTTAGCCTTTGTTTGTGTTTGATTGTCGATCATCACTGGCTCATCATCTAATATGTCAAACCCTGGAACATCTTCTCCTTCAGCCTCCTTGGACTCTACTTGTTTATTAATGGAATATCTTGTAATGTAATTTTCTTCTTTTTATACCAGAGCTTCAAGAATTTCTTCTGTACATTAATATTGATAGTACCCACTGATTCCATCCAAGGGTATCCCAAAACAACATCCATGTGATCCATCTCTGAAGTATAAAAATCACCATGCAACACATACTTATCCATAGAAAGCTTCAAATCCTTATAAATTTGAACATCCTCATCATCAACCTGTGTATTTTCAATTTGTTTTGCTGGAACTTGCAATTTTTTTGCCAAATAACATTGATGAAATTATGCTTGCAACTAGGATTTATAGAAACAATGATCTTCTCTTTCTGAATCAATCCATGAACCTGCAATAAGGAGATACCAGAAGAAAATAACCCTTTAGGTTCCTTGGTTTCCTTCTTTTCTATAAAATCTTTGCTAGGCTGTGTTTCTGTCTGTGTGAGATTATCCACAAGATTAGCTTTACAGTCAAATTGGTCCATAAGATCTTTTGTTAATTTGTCCCAAGTCAAGGGCCTTCGATAGCAACGTTGATGCCATTGCCACCATTGTCGTCTTTCATTGTCCAAGTACATTATTCCCACACTCAAATGAGTCGCATCATCCATGATGTAATTCAATCTAAAATATTTCTCCATTTGTACTAGCCATTTGGCTGGATGAGAGCCATCAAATTTATACAAGTCCCTGAAATTCTAACCTAGGGCCGCCATCACAAAAAAAAATTGGCAAAAATTTGAAATGGTCATAATTCCGTCAATATTGGTCAGAATTCGTATTATGACCTATTTTCAGAAATGGAACAACCATTCTGCATCTGCCCATGTGATAGAAATCCTGATCCAGACACTGGAATTTCAGATCTACGCTGCTACTCCCCCGCCGTCACCACAATTTCTGCAAAAAAGAGCTGATTTTAAATCAGCGATATCTCCTTCATCCGGACTCCGATTCGACTGATTTTTTTTTGAAATTGGGTATTTTTTAACAAAGAATCCATATCTGCAATTATATTTTGTATATCTTGTGCCAGGACGTCCAGATCTGCGCCACAAATTTGCTGCCCCGAAAAATTGTCTACAACACCACTGATTTTTAGATCAGTGATATCTCCATCCAGACTTCGATTCAGCCGATTTTTTTTTTTTGAAATCATGTATTTTTTCACATAGAATATAGATTTGTAATTAGATTTTGAAGATATTGTACCAAAACGTACAGATCTGATCTGTAAGCCCACGAAATCCTGCAAAAATAATAATAAAAATTCTCCACCTTTTTGCCCAAGAAAGTGCTCCGATACCACTTGTTATAGCTTTGATACCACTTGTTATAGATCTAACCCAAAAATATGTGATAATAGAAATAAACCCAAGAACAATAAGATTGAAATAGATAGAAATGATTCTCTTTATTGATCAAACCCTTAAGGTAGGGCAACACCATACATTCACCCCTTAAAGAAGGAGAACACTCCACAAGCCATATGACTGTTCATACAATAATCCTTGACAATACTCCTTGACGTGGAGTCTCTAGCCTCTATATAGGCCTCATACATACAATACCATGGGTCATTCCCATGGTTCCCTCATACCATCAAACTAATACCATGGGCCCATTACATTATTACTAACTACTTGTGGTTCCTTACATGATATGGGTTAACCACCTTATTTATTACTATGGCCCATCCCATTATTACATTATTACCTTGGGTACCTCCCTTGGTACCCCATATTATCCCCCCTAGGTATATAACATAACCCCTATACCTAGTAGCAAGTCTAGAACAACAATTAAAGTAATTCTATTGTCTTTCATATAGTTAACAGATAAAAGAAAGAGGAGCAAAAGTACCAACCTGGATCTCTCGCTCGATCCCTCTTCCCTTTGACCTCTTTTGCCACTCTCTTTTGTACTTAACTCGCTTGAAAGGTACCTGCACACAAGTTGAGATAGAAAACCATCAAAGCATACATATCGATTTGTTAACTAAACACATTATGGAATCGAAAATACAATGTACATTTCATAACACATGAATGGAAAAATCAAAGAACTCTTTATTGATAGAAAGGAAGATTACAACCCATGTAGATGCATGTCTGATTCAGCATCATCCTCCCAGCTTCAAACCCTTTTCTCCTCATGGAAACAACAATTTGACATGATAACATTACTCTCTCTACTAATCTCATCCAAGCAGCGTTTCCTTAGCTCAAGAAGTTCCAACCTAGACTAGCCATTGAGAGCTTGGTCCATATAGTTGAAAAGAAGAGGTTTGGCCATTAATGGCCCTCATGAATGCTTTGCCATATTTAGGAAGTGGTTCCATGGAGGAAGGGATAATGGATTAAGGTTCATTCATCTCCTTCCTCATCCAAAAGTGAGCCCAATCCCTCTAGAAACATATAGAAGCATCCATTGGATGAGGAATCTAATGGATTCATTTGAAAAATTCGATGGATCTCGCCCATCGCAGGTGATACAAAGGCCTGGTGCTATGCATAGCACCCTGCAGTGTAGTGCCTGCCATTCATTGTAGCTAGATAGAAGGCCACCTGGGATGATCTCCTTAGGGACATTTTTTGGATGAATGGTGTCATGAAACTCTTGGGAAGCAAGCATGATGTAGGTTAACTTCATTAGGGAATTAAAATAACTGAATTAGGGGTTGATAGAACCTAATAATATAGATCTAGAAGTTGAGGTTGATGTGCCCAAATTTTCCTATAACAAATCCCCCTAAAGCATGAAGTAAAAAATAACCATGTCAAGTGAGATGCTTTACCTCTTGGAGAGAAGGTTTCGAAGCGGAAGGTGACCTGCATCAAGTACAATAAAAATATCATGATACTTTGATTTTTTTCTCACAATTAGCTGAGGGAAGGCATACCCATGCTCAGCTTTTATAAACTTCCATTACATGTACAAATATAGTCGTCTACAGATGTAGACCCATGAATGTAAGGCCATTGTATATTTGATATAGTACTCCAAAATGTATCGCAGCCCGAATGGATGAAACTAGATCCAGGGTCTTCCATCTCGTCCAATATTTCACTCAAGTACAAGTCTAACCATGTGAATAGATGTTCTGAAGTCGAACATGGAGAGACATCGTCTGATTACCAGCCAATGATGTAAGCCGTTAACAGACGCGAGAGGAATCACCGATAATGATAATGACCCTCAAGGTACTACAGTACATTTCACAAGGTGTGAATAAATGATTTCATGTCAAACACCAAACGAAGTCTTTCATTCGAAGGCCAGTGATGTCAACCTATCTCCAGAATCGAGAAACCTACCATTGATGTATGCAAGCTTCAAGGTACTGAACGGGTGTTTCTAAGTCAACTTCTTGGATGATGTGCTGATGTCGACAAGAAGCAACTCATCGCAGGTGGGCCTTGATGTATCCCACATCAACGACATGAAACGAGGTAAATGACTTTTGAGATGAAACATCGACTGATGACACAAGGTTCAGGAATGGTGGGCATGAAAATGAAGGTTTACTGTATTGCAAAGAATGAGGTTTTGAACTGAATGACTTCTCTTGAACATATCGGCGACACTGAAGTGAATTGGTAGCATTGACCCAAAAAAAAGTGATGGATGGTATGATAGACCAATGGTGTGATAACCATCAAGCTGAATGACCCAACCCACTTAATCACAATGATGAGCTGAAAGTGTCTTGTTCAAGAGTGACCTGCTACCATAAATTGTTCCCAGCTTTTTCATTTTTCCCCAGTCATTTCTGGCTAGTACCTCTTTATTTTTATCAAGCTTGAGGAGGATAACATATGCTTGTTATATAATTCCACCCTTCAGGTGAATCCATCGTTATTTGATGTTTTAACGAGTCTAGCGAAGGTGAAACTTGGTCTTGTCTAGATGGACAAGTTTATCACTATTTAATGTTTTTAATGAGTTCAACGATAAAGATAACTCGGTCCTTTTCACATTTAGAGAGTCTGAAAAGGGACTAAAAGGAAACTCCAACAGTTCTTTTTCGTACATTTGTCTCTCAAGCCCGAAAAAGCATAAAACAATACAAGAGAGAACCTATTGATCATGTTTGAGCAACGAGTACCTTTTTCGTTGTTAATCTACTTAGCCTTAAAAAGGGGTAAGACTATACTGAGTAGATATCGATTCTAATCCATTAATGAGATAGAAACAACAAGGGCTTGACAATATTTTCTGATCCGAATGGAAAATGGCATCAACCCATGGTACTCATCCACCCATATTATTCACCGACCCATGGATTTTACCCATGGTATTGTAAATGCCATCCGCCCGTAGTATTGTAAAACCCACCCATGGTACTCATCCACCCATATTATTCATCGACCCATGGAATTTACCCATGGTATTGTAAATGGCATCCGCCCGTGGTATTGTAAAATCCAGCCATGGTATTCATTCACCCATGGAATTGGCCCGTGGTATTGTAACCGAAAAATACTATAAGTAACAAGTCACATTTTGTAAAAGGATAGATTGTCCACCGCAATGTAGCCTTTACAGTTCAGAGGCATGTAGCCACCACATCTCTTCTTAGAGATAAGCTACCATCTCCCTAGCTGGTTTATTTCCATTACTATTTTAAATAAAAGTTTCTTTGTGGTTTTGTTTATTGGGCATTCTCCTTATTTTTCTTCTGGCAATTCAAGTTTTCAGATCTTGTGGTCCTTTCCCCCAAGATCCATTGCAAGTTTTCAGATCCTGGGGGTCTCTCCTCCCAAGATCCAGATCAGTGGTATCAGAGCAGGTTATGATTCCATGGGAATGAGGGTTTGATGCATGTTTCAGTTTCGAATTTTGCAGCAATATTCAAAAAACTTAAGGCATGTGCTACAACCTCCACAGAGCACTTTCTTGGGTCAAGCAGGAAGAATTTTTCTTTTTTAATTTTTTGTAAGAATTTTTTTTGGGCGGCGACTTTGCAGATCAAATCTGAAACATTTGGTACAAAATTTACAAAAACAAATACCAGATCCGGATTCCTCTCGAAAAATCACCCAATTAAAAAAAAAAATGGGTCGAATCGGAGTTCGGATGTGGGAGATATCGCTGATTTAAAATCAGCTATTTTATCAGAATTTTTGTGACGGCGGATCTGTTGCAGCGCGAATCTAAGATCTCAGAATGTCCAGATAAGGATTTCCAACTCATGGGAAGATGCAAAAGGATTCTTCTGCTTCTAAAAAAAGGTTATAATAAATATTCTGAGTTATATTGGCCGAGTTATGTCCATTTTAACTTTGGAGCAGCGTTCGGAGTGGGTTTCCATTGGAGACGTGCCCTCCCACCCCACTTTAGTAGGCACCTGCTTCACATTCATCAGTTTCAACATAGCAGCATTCGGCTTGGGTTATTTGGAGACGTGCCCTCCCACCCCAAGCTATGTAGGCACCTGCTACTTCATCAACAACCAACATCATGGTTATGGGTCATCCACAAACCCACACTTCATCGAAGTCCATTTGCTAGGCCGCACACTGTCATCATCACAGTTGGTCACAAGCATTACAGGGTATCTCTATCCTCGGATCTCCGTTTATCACGGTTATGGGTTAACCACATAAAACCCTTATCTTCAGTGGTTCTTCATATTCAACAAAGGCTTCATAGGAGGGAACTTTACGCAATGGGGACCATTGCTTCTTAAGGAGGGAGGAATGATCCGAATGGAAAATGGCATCAACCCATGGTACTCATCCACCCATATTATTCACCGACCCATGGAATTTACCCATGGTATTGTAAATGCCATCCGCCCGTGGTATTGTAAAACCCACCCATGGTACTCATCCACCCATATTATTCATCGACCCATGGAATTTACCCATGGTATTGTAAATGGCATCTGCCCATGGTATTGTAAAATCCAGCCATGGTATTCATTCACCCATGGAATTGGCCCGTGGTATTGTAACTGAAAAATATTATAAGTAACAAGTCACATTTTGTAAAAGGACAGATTGTCCGCCGCAATGTAGCCTTTACAGTTCAGAGGCATGTAGCCACCACATCTCTTCTTAGAGATAAGCTACCATCGCCCTAGCTGGTTTATTTCCATTACTATTTTAAATAAAAGTTTCTTTGTGGTTTTGTTTATTGGGAATTCTCCTTATTTTTCTTCTGGCAATTCAAGTTTTCAGATCTTGGGGTCCTTTCCCCCAAGATCCATTGCAAGTTTTCAGATCTTGGGGGTCTCTCCTCCCAAGATCCAGATCATTTTCATATTTAGAGAGCCTGAAAAGAGCTTAAAGAGGACTCCAAGGGGGTTCCTTTTTCATTTTTAACAAAGCTTGAAAAAGCAATAAAAGTTTGCTTTGTGGTCAAAGATGTTAAATTTACACGTAAGCAAATCATAACTGCTTTCCAGTTGTTAATCCTGCTCAAGATACCATCAAAATATTAAACAATACATGTTCATGGATTAAATAAATAAAAAACCAATGTTTACTCGATTAAAGTGCAAGAAATAAACATAAATACCGGTTCTTACCATTCATTTTCACCATCTTGTTTTACCTTCTGATCTCTGGAGCAGTTTTTTCCTGAAGCTCACCAGTTGCTTGCGAAGGATTGAAGGGATCATTCCTTGTGCAGTTTGGACCAGGTAGGATCTAATTCTGTTCTCTTTTATTTCATTTATCTCCTGTTTTAGTCAATAACATTCTAGGGTTTTGAGGCCCCTAGGGTTTCTCCTTCCAAATTAGGAATTTAAAATGGTACTCATATGGAGAGAATGAGAGCATCAAGAGTAAAACATCATAGCCTTGAGTAATCCAGGAATAGTCGAGGCCCTAAGAAACTGTGGTTTACTCAAGTATTTTAAGCTGTCCAACCTGCGATGGCAGATGGATCTTCTATGATTTCTTGTTCAGTCATGGTATCCGACCGAACATACTTTTCACATTTGGGACAAAGAAATCTCTTTTACTATCAATGATGTATACTTCCTAACTGGACCATCGAGGCGAGGTGCCCCCATTTCACTAACAGGTCTTGCCCATGGAGGTATACCGATGAAAGATTATGTGCGACAGTTCTATAGGCAAGATACCCAGCCTAGCAAAGATGGAAAGATAATTATCAAGGATGTTAGTGATTTACCACTTAGGATGATCCTTTTTACCATTGCCAAATTGGCTAGCAGTTCTTCGGTTCATTTGGCCACCAAGTCATACATGCAGTATGCTTTAGAATGTTTAGAGCCAAAAATATTCAACTAGTGTTGGGATGTCCTTTCATCTGTGACATATCAACTAACCAAGGTGAAAAAAGGAAAGCTCATAAATTTCGGCTATGGTTCAATTGTGATCTCCTTCGTCTTGGAGCAAATACCTCTCTTGCAACCACAACTCATTTCACTGGGTGTATCTGGACCAAGAGACCCACGGTTGCAGATGATCCAAGTGGATGTTGGTGGCCACCCACCTATTCCATTTGGACCCCCACAACTGTCTCTTTCAGTCTTTTCAGTTTCCTAAATTGTAGCACAATTTACTATTTTTAGCAGTTTTTCGCGTCCTGAACTTCCGGAGCAGTTTTGAGGCCCTAAACGACGTTTTTTTGGGAATCTGGAGCAACATGGGTCCATGGACCGATGTTGCCTCCCAAAGTGGTAGTACTCGGATAGATCTTTCTAACGAGCTATCGTACACGTCAAACGGAGATCGTATGCCAAAGTTACGACCCCGGGAAATTGATGTACCAATTTACCCAAACGGGGCCCACAATTTGGCGTTTCATCTTCTGGGGTTAGGTTTCGGGATGTGCAGGGTTTTCCATTGTTTCTCAACAATAAATAGGCCTTCGAGCCTCATTGTAACACAGTTGGGAATAGTTCAGAGGCATGTAGCCACCACATCTCTTCTCAGAGATAAGCTACCATCGCCCTAGCTGGTTTATTTCCATTTCTGGTTGTAAGCATATTTCAGTATTTTCCATTAATGAAATGAAGTATTATTTCCGCTGCATCTTTGTGTATATGGTAATCTCTGTAATTTGTTTTGTTCCTATTTAAATTCAGATCAGTGGTATCAGAGCGGTCTGCTTTTTCTCTGTTTTTCTTTGCATGTCCCCAACGAGGTCGAGATATAAGGAGTTAGGGCTTGAACTGGTCGAACCTTTGCAAGAACAGCCTCGAAAATCCCGACGGCCTCCCATGGCGGATGAGAAGAAAGACGAGGGGGCAGGAGATCCTATCAAAATCTTGCTCGAAGAAGCGCTCGAGGGGCAAAGGAAGGCGATGATGGATAGCTTTGCGTAGATCCTTCAGTGGCTACCCAGAGGCGACGCATCGACTTCCAACAGCGACTCTGGAAACGCCACACCGTTTAAGGTACAAGTTAATTTTGAAATCCCCATCTTCGAGGGTAAAATAGACGCAGATGTCGTAGATAAATGGTTAAATCTACTAGATGGGTATTTTTCTGTTCATGAATTTTCAAGTCGGGAAAAGATTGTTTTCGCTCTTCTCAAAGCAGCCCCCCATGTCAAGGGTTGGTGGGAAACCTACTACGAGCAGAAGGATGAAAGTACAGGCTCACTATTTTCAGCTGCACCCACTTGGAATGACTTCCGGGATGCCATCAAGGAGCAGTACTACCCTGTCAGAAGCTATGAGGACAAATACATCAAATGGACCACACTGCGGCAGGGACGAGACCAAGATGTGCTAGAGTTCACAAACATTTTTCATACCCTTCGCACACAGTTGGGTATCAAAGATTCTGAGTTGCATCTGGTACTCAAATATCGTGGCTGCCTACACAAATACATCCAGGAAGAGATGGGATTCTTGAACATCTCCTCACTCAGCACAGCATACTGATATGCTGTCAAAATCGAGCAAAAGTTCAAACAGAAGAAGCGAGACTTTGGATCTGTAAATCCGAAGCCCAAAGGACAAAGCCAAGGCGGGGTGACCCAAGCCAACCCGTCGAAGCTGCAAGAAAAGAACAACACCACGAAGCCAAAGAAGGACACAGGGAAGTGGTGTGAGTTCCACAAGAGTCCCACTCATAACACAAGTGAGTGTCGGACCAAGCGGTCGCTGGTGGCTGAGTTGAAGCCTTCCGAATCAGATGCATGTTCCGACCCTAAGCCAGAACCCGACAAGGGGAATGGCAAAGGGAAGCAGATCATTGATGCGGATCCTAGCGCCACTGTTGCCACTGCCAAGATCCAGAAAGATGAGCCTGAAAATCCAGAGGAAGGGGAGCGTCTTTTCCACTCACAGATGTGGGTGAAGGGTTCGCCGCTACAATTCATTGTCGATAGTGGAAGCCAAAAGAACCTCGTTTCTGCAGAGGTCGTGAAGCGGTTGGGCCTACCGACTACACCACACCCACAACCGTACAGTATCGGGTGGCTTCATGAAGGACGAGATCTCAAAGTTCGCCAGCAGTGCCGCCTTCCCTACAGCATCAAGCCCTTCACAGACGAGGTATTGTGTGATGTTACACCTATGGATGCTTGTGATGTATTATTCGGCTAGCCATACTTGTGGAGGCGACATGCTGTGTATGAGTCCAGGCCTCGTGCTGTCATTATTTCTTTGAATAATTCATTATACAGGATACCGGATGTAGCCCCACCTACCGCCACATCTTTGATGACTACCAAAAAAGGTAGCAAGCTCATATCACAGACCAGGAAATTCATCTGTCTGGTTCACTCCTAAAGTAAGGGGAAGATCGTTGCTACATCCATGACCCCTGCAAAGGGTTCCTCCATGCAGCAGCAGCAGCAAAGGGATACGGTCATGCCAGAACACAGGAACAACTTCTCCTCACCCACAGATATACAACACAAGTTTCAGGTGGGCAACAAATTCTGGTTGCATCTACAGAGAGAACACCTTACCAGAGAACACCTTACCAGAACCCATTAGAAGCTCAGACCACTCCGACATGGTCCTTACAGCAGTACCAAGGCTGTGGGGAACAATGCTTTAGAGCACATCATTCCTCCATTCCTTTTCCTGCACCAAGTGTTTAATATGGACCATCGTCGACCATGCTTCCCACCATTACTGGACACATCAGAGATTGCAGGACAAGTTCAGTAGATGGAGGAACTCAACGCAATGGGGACCATTGCTTCCTAAGGGGGGAGGAATGATCCAGGTGGATGTTGGTGGCCACCCACCTATTCCATTTGGACCCCCACAACTGTCTCTTTCAGTCTTTTCAGTTTCCTAAATTGTAGCACAGTTTACTTTTTTTAGCAGTTTTTCGGGTCCTGAATTTCCGGAGCCGTTTTGAGGCCCTAAACGACGTTTTTTTGGGAATCTGGGGAAACATGGGTCCATGGACCGATGTTGCCTCCCAAAGTGGTAGTACTCGGATAGATCTTTCTAACGAGCTATCGTACGCGTCAAACGGAGATCGTATGCCAAAGTTACGACCCCGGGAAATTGATGTACCAATTTACCCAAACGGGGCCCACAATTTGGCGTTTCATCTTCTGGGGTTAGGTTTCGGGATGTGAAGGGTTTTCCATTGTTTCTCAACAATAAATAGGCCTTCGAGCCTCATTGTAACACAATTGGGAATAGTTCAGAGGCATGTAGCCACCACATCTCTTCTTAGAGATAAGCTACCATCGCCCTAGCTGGTTTATTTCCATTTCTGGTTGTAAGCATATTTCAGTATTTTCCATTAATGAAATGAAGTATTATTTCCGCTGCATCTTTGTGTATATGGTTATCTCTGTAATTTGTTGCGTTCCTGTTTAAATATGGATCAGCAGAGGTGGACAGATCTAATGGCTAGGCATGGTGCCCACTCTAAGATCGTATTTACCTCTACATTCTTTGAATGGTTCGATCAACAGGAGATGACCTTCACAGAATATCCATATTCAAGAATGGATTTCCGTGGCGATCTAGATTTACCACTACCAGCTGGAGCAATCTGGAGTGCTATTGGTAAATTGTTTGACCAAGTGTTTTTTAATTTTTAAAGTTTTTGCATTTTTGTGTTTATGATTAACTCCAAGACTAAGAAAAATCTTTTTTTTTTTTAATTTATACAAATATTGGACCTGTTCAAGCTATGGGAGACCCACGAGATGTAGCTAGACTAGCACAGAGACCTATAAGGAGAGCGATTCTCTAAGACTTGGACCTGGCGAGACTCTGGCTGAATTTCAAAAACACATAGAGGGTTTAACCTTAGGTATTCTGGATATCCAAATCGAGGAACTACCTATGAAATTGCAACGCCACACCATTGGTGTGTCGGGTCATTGGATGAGACTCTTGCACATGATAGCATAGGCAGTGACTTGCTATCATGAGCGCCACTAGCTTACTAGGATCATTTCTGCATACATTTAGTTTTTTGGGTCAAATGACCAATTTTTTGTTCTAGACACAAAACGTTTGTAAAAAAATTTTACAATTATCTTTCAGGGTTTCATTATGGTTGAGTGATGCAATCCTATTTCAATTGATGATGTAAATTGAAAATATTTACTTTACATATGTTGCAAATGTCTATTTAACACATAATTTGCTAAAGAGTCAGTTAATGTGTTTAGACTTCTGGAAATATGTTGATATTCAATAAATTCAAAATACCTTTCCAAAATATGACTCTAAGGAACATACGATGAATTGTTGGGTTTCGGATAGTATAAATGCTAGTAACTTGTAGCACAATGAGCTATGAGTCCAGCCTAATGATAATTCAGCGAATGCTAAGTGAAATGGCATCAGAGAGAAGTGCAATCAATGCACTATATTCAACGATATTTTTTGTTGACTGACCAATACAAATCCCTCTAAAACTCATTAGCTCGCCGCTCGGAGCGAAAATGGCCCATGCTGCAGAAGATAGGTTCTGTGTACTACGACTAGCACCATCAGTGTAACCAACCCATGGTTCCGAAAAGTTCGACATCTGCAATAAATGTGAAGTGGATTATTTAACCAAATAAAAGCCATTAAAGAAACACACTCACACATGAAATCCAAGCATATATACATGAGTTTTACCATACTCAATTAAGCATAGTAATGTTTTAAATACAACCCATTTCTGGGCTTAGACAATGGAATTTTGTCATAATCAACTAACCCATAGGCACCTTTCACCAAAACGCGTTTAACAATATAAGGGCCCATCCAAATTGGTTCAAATTTTCCTACACCAATCTTATCCAACTCCTAATCGTACAACAGGACCAGGTCACCTTCTGAGAAGACTCGAGGCTTGACATTTTGATCATATTGCACCTTTACCCGTTTCTTGTGTGCTTCGTTAGCCAACGCAGCATCACAACGGATTTCATCCAAATGGATTAATTCCAAGAAATGTGCTTCTTCCTCAAAAGTGTCAGATAGTAGGTCAATTGCGAGTTTGAGCGACAAAATTTCACATTGAATTGGCAAGACTGCTTCCAAAACATACACCAACTGAAAGGGTGTGAATTCGGTAGCATTTCTCATCGAGGTTCGATATGCCCACAAAGCTGAGTATAGGATTAAATGCCAATTTCTTTTGTGAACTCCAATAATTCGTCGTAACATACGCTTAAGGACCTTGTTGATAGCCTCAACTTGTCCATTAGCTTGCAGATAATATGGAATAGAACTATCATGTGAAAGTCCTAATCTGGCAACTAACTCAACCATCATGTGATTGCGAAAATGCAACCCATGGTCTGTAACTATGGCCTGTGGTACACCAAACCTAGCAAGCACATGGTTGAAGAAAAATAATGCAGCTGTTTCACCGTTGTTGTTTAATGTAGGCGTCGCCTCGGCCCATTTGGTAAAATATTCAATGGCGACTATAATATACCCATGCCCCCTTGTCGAGGTGGGGTTACATGTCATGAAATCTATGCCCCATTTTGTGAAGGGTCCAACAACAACTACTAGATGCAAAGGTGTAGGTGGTAATCGAGTTTTCCGATCGAATATTTGACATGCATGACAACTTATGGCAGCAAGTATGCAATCTTTGAATATTGTTGGCCAAAAGTATCCAACATGGAGAATTCTCTCTATTGTTGCATATCCAGATAGATGTCCACCACAAGCACCGGAATGATAATCATTCAAAGCTTTCTTGGCCTCCTCATGAGTGAGGCACCTAAGTAAAACCATATCAATACCATGATGATAAAGTAGATCACCAACAATCAGATAATTTTTGGCTTGGTATTTGACACGTCATTGTTTAGACTGAGAGGTATTGGGTTGGAAAGCTTGGATCTGGAGATAGACCAATATATCTCCATACCATGAATCACTTGACGAAATGAGAAATAGATACTCATCCACGATTGATGTTTCTGAAGTTAAATCCTTGGAGGATGAGGGAAGGTTGCAAAGTAGTTCTGAAAATACGAGAGATTTCTTTGATTTAGACTTAACAAATTCCAAATCAAATTCTTGCAATATAACTATCCACTTCGAATATTTGCCCCCCGGCAATTGACGTGACAAGATGTATGTCATAGGGTTGCAATCAGAGATTATTGTAGTTTTACGCAGGAGAATATAGTGACAAAACCTCTGCAAGGTTTGAACGGCTACCAAAGCTAACTTTTTGACATATGAATATTTTCTTTCTATATAGTTGAGATTACGACTCAAATAATATACAAGATGTTCTATTCCATCTACTTCTGGGACTAAAACCATTCCGATGGTTGTATCTGTAGCGGCGAGATATAGGTAATAGTCTTGTTGATAGTTTGGGTCATCCCTTAATGATGCTCTAATCAGGGAATCTTTAAGAGCACTAAATCAAGCTTGTGCAACCTGATCCTAATGGAAGGGTACCTCTTTCTTCAAAAAATGTGTGAAACCTTCAGCCAACTCAACATATTTTGGAATGAACCTCCTCAGAAAGTTTGCCTTCCCTTGAAGTTTATGTAACTCTAATAAATTCAAAGGTGGAGGCAAGTCAAGTATTGCCTAAACCTTAGATGGATTGAGTCGAATTCCATCTTTTGAGACCACAAATCCAAGAAATCGACCAAAGCCAACATAAAAAACACACTTGTGTGGATTGAGTCTTATTTTGTAGTGTCGGCACCGTAAAAATATTGCTCTAATATGCTGCGGATGATCAATCCGCTTTCATGAATGAGCAGGAAAATCATCAAGATATGGTTGTACAATGTTCTTAGTGTCATGGAAGGCATAATTCATTGCCATCTGAAATGTAGCCCCTACATTCTTCAAACCAAAGGGTAATTTCCTATACGCGAATGTGCCCCAAGGACATATAAATGTAGTTTTTACCTGATCCTCTGGGCGGATATTGATTTGATTGTAACTAGAAAATCCATCCATGAATGAAAAGATTTCACATCCGACACATTTGTCAATAATCTGGTTGATGAAGGATGTAGGATAATTGTCTTTTGGACTTGCTTTATTTACATCCCGGTAATCAACACACACTCAGAGTGTTCCTTGTTTTTTCATCATGGGAACAATATTTGATACCCAATCGATAAGAGGTACAAGGTAAATGAAGCCAGCATGCAAAAAAAATTCAACCTCTGTCTTAATGGTAGTAGCTTTCTTTGGATGTACAAGTCGAAGCCGCTGTTGTATTGGTTTGACATCAGGGTACATTTTGATTTGATGTTCAACAATGCTTGAATCAATGCCTGGCATCTCCTCGTAAGACCATGCAAATACATCTCTAAATAAACGAAACAGAGCATGGTAAATATCGAGTTCCAAAGGAGAACAAGATTTTCCGACATGAATGTTTTCTACAACGTTAGGCTTGGTCGAAATGTTTATAGAAATGGTTTTTCTATGTTAGAAAAATTACGCTCAGAATCTACTGAACCTATTCTAATAGAATTCGAAAAGAAATCTACAATTGAAGGGTGTACTAGTCCATTTCAATAATCCTTATTAGAATCAGGAGGAAGGGAACGATGATGATAATCTTCCCAAGGTTCTTCTCCTATCATCATGGATTGGATGATTTCCTCATATGTAGAATATATATAAGCAAAAGGATTGGAAGAAGTCCCATATTCAAGTGAATGATCTGCGCATACAATCGGCGATTGTGTATTTGAAAATGCCGCACAAGCAAGAAAAATTGATTGCTATGTGAGGTCAATAGGACTTAGTGGCATAACTTCAGTAAAACTTTAGTCTTCAACACTATTGGTGATCCTCTTTAAATCAGATAAAGTAGAGGATAACATATAACATGTCTTGACTCTCACAACTTCCGATGTGCCAGATGATGGAGGAAGTGTGAAAGTACCCATTAATGAGGGATCTTTGAAAAGACCTACACCAAAAGATTCAAGTGAAAGAAAGGGCCCATTAACAAACAGAATGCTTCCCGTAACTTGAGAAATAGATGCAAAAAATGAGGTTTGGTTAATAACGATATTCCACCTTTATGAGTAAATGCAATTGTACAAAAGTATGTGGAAAAAACAGTAGCCATTGCATAAACCCATGGTGTTATGAAACCAGCTCAAGAAAACATAGAAAAGATAGATCAATGCCTTAGAATTTAGCCTCTTCGAGGGGGCAACCTCCTTTACATTACATAAATGAACAATTCTTGGATGATTCAAATGAAAAAACCTCCTTTCTATATATATGAGTCTAAGGAGTCACAATATAACCCAGCCAACCTAACAATAATAATATAAAGCCACAAAAATAACAATAGAGGGATTCTATGGGGCACAGTAATAACAATATGGGGATAATAGGGGCACAGCAATATTAATAAGGGATGCGACTACAATAGTAATGGGGTAATTACTAGTATTTTAGGGACCCAACATGCCCCTCTCCTTCAAAAAAAGTGTTGTCCTCAACACTTGAGTAGTTTTGGATGCTTCTGTATAAAATTCTCATCCTTCCACGTGGAATCTTCAGCGGACAAGTTCTTCCACTTGATAAGATACTCCGAAATTGATTGATTTCGTAGCTGTCGAGTTCTTGTTTCTGTGACTGCTTCTGGTTCAAATATAATTTTTCCTTCCGCGTCAAGTTCTGGAAATATTGTTTGAACTGGGAGCTTGTTGCCTATAACCTTCTTTAAACATGAAACATGGAAAACTGGGTGCAATCGAGAAGCTGCAGGAAGATCCAATTAGTACGCCATAGTACCAATCTTTTGCAACACATTGTACGAACCATAATACTTTGGTGATAATTTATTATCCTTCTTAGCTTGCTTGAGGGACATTTTCTTATATGGTTGTAGCCGTAGGAATACCCAATCACCTACATCAAAACTTCTTTCACTGCGATGTTGATCTGCCTGTTGTTTCATTCTATTCTGTGCCAACACGAGGTTATCCTTTAAGAGTTGGAGGACTTGTTGTTGATGTTCGATGTGATGTTCCACTGCTTGAACCTTAGAATTTCTCTTAAATATGATGTGATGGATGGTGGCTGATATCCATAAAGTGCCATAAATGGGGTCATTTTTGTTGCTGTATGGAAGGAAGTGTTACACCACCATTCAGCCAGAGGCAACCATTTGACCCATTATGTCTGTTTATCAGATACAAAGCAACGAAGATATCCTTCCAAACATTTGTTTACTATCTCAGTTTTCCCATCAGATTGAGGATGATAAGATGAGCTATGAGCTAACTGAGTACCAAGACAAGAAAATAATTTTGTCCACAAATTTCCAGTGAAAATGGTATCTCTTTCACTTACAATAATCTTTGGGTTTCCATGTAGCTTTTGAATTGTTTCCATAAATGCAGTAGAAATTGTACTGGCTTTAAATGGATGTGATAATGCACAAAAGTGTGCATACTTGGTAAGTTTGTCAACTACCACCATGATGACACTCTTTCCCTCAGACTTGGGTAAACCTGTGATAAAATCCATTGAAACCTCCTCCCAACATTGGCTTGGAATGGATAAAGGTTGTAATAGACCCAGTGTCTTAATTGTTTCAACTTTATTTTGTTGGCAAACCAAACATTCCGCCACAACTTTTGAATACCCGATTTAAGGCCATCCCAAAAAAATTCCTTCTTAACCCTGTGGTAAGTTTTTAAAAATCTTAAGCGCCCTCCTAAGGGAGAAGTGTGCAATTCCATAAGAATCTGTTGTTTTAGTTGGGAATTCTTACAGAGGTATATGCGATCTTTGTACCATAAAGAATCATTTTGCCAGCTAAATGTATCAGACGTACTGGAATCTTGTTGTAACTTTCGAATAAGTGCCCATCATTCTTCGTCATTCTTCCATTCCTCCCTTGCTTTGTTTATCCAATCTGGTTGGATAATAGAAATGGCGCACAACAATGCTTCCACATCCTCATCCTTTCTTGAGAGTGCATATGCTACCAAATTTTGCTTCCCTTTTTTGTAGATGATTTCAAAGTCATAACCCAACATCTTTGTGACCCACTTTTGTTGCTCTTCAGAGGATAATATTTTTTCTAAAAAGTATTTAAGGCTATCATGATCCGTTTTTACCTTGAAGTGTTTTCCCATTAGGTAGGGTCGTCATTTCTTAAGTGCATGGAGTATTGCCAACATTTCTTTCTCATAAATAGCTTTGTGTAAAAACTTTCCCTTGATTGGACGACTTTCAAAATCAATGGGTCTTTCATCTTGCATTAAAACAGCACCAATTCCATTTCCTGAAGCATTGCATTCCACAATAAAGTTTTTTGTGAAGTCCGGTGTAGCTAAGACCGGTACTTGGCACATTGCCTCTTTAAGATGTTCGAAGGCCTTTGTTGCTTCTGGAGTCCATGAAAATGCATCTTTCTTCAATAATTTTGTTAGAGGTGCTGCTATTCTCCCATAATTCTTAACAAACTTTCGATAATACCCTGTCAACCCAAGAAATCCTCGCAGATGCTTTATGGATGTGGGGATTTTCCATTCCTTAATGGCTTTAATTTTGCTAGGGTTTACCTTAACTCCTTCATGAGATACAATATGATCTAGATATTCCACCTCTTGTACTCCAAAGAAACATTTGGATCTTTTTGCATATAATTGTTTCTCCTCCAATAGTTGTAGCACCCTGTCAACATGTTCAACATGATCCTTCCAAGACTTGAGGTAGATTAGTATATCATCAAAAAATACTAACACAAATTTTCTAAGGAATGGTTTGAAAATGGAATTCATCAAACCTTGAAATGTTGAAGGTGCATTGGTAAGGCCAAAAGGCATGACCAAAAATTCATAATGACCCTCATGAGTTCTAAATGTTGTTTTCGAAATGTCTTTAGTCTTCATTCTGATTTGATGATATCCTGAACGAAGATCCAACTTGGTGAAGTAAATTGATCCATGCAATTCATCCAGTAATTCATCAATGACGGGAATGGGAAACTTATCTTTAATAGTGAGCTTGTTGAGCTCCTTATAATCCGGACACATGCGCCATGATCCATCCTTCTTGTGCACTAATACTACTGGAGCAGAGAAATAACTTTGACTCGGTTGAATTATACCAGCCTCTAGCATTTCTACAACCATACGTTCAATTTCACTCTTTTGAGCATAGGGATATCTATACGGCCTGATGTTTGGAGGAACACTTCCTGGAATCAAATGAATAGCATGATCATGATCACAAATAGGTGGGAGACCTATGGGAGTCTCAAATACCTTGGAATGATTGTCCAAGACTTTTTGGAGATCTGGAGAAATAGATGATACAATGTGGAAACATCTAGCGAACATAATTGTGCAATTACACCCCTTTGTTCCTTTTTTAGAAGCTTTGTCATACCATTAGAGCTAATTATCTTTCCCGGTTTCCCTGCAATACCCCTTAATTCAACATCCTTTCCTTCCACGGAAAATTTCATGAAAAGTTCTTGAAAATTGAAAGCTATTGTACCCAAGGACTGTATCCATTATACTCCTAGTACAACATCAGCACCTCCCATTGGAATCGAAAGCATTGGGCTAGTCAATACATATTCTCCCATCGATAGCTTGATATTATGGCACTTTCCAGAGCAATTTATTGTTCCTCCATTTGCAACCATCACTTGACACTCTGGTGCTGGGTATAGGAAGCAATTCAATTCTTTTGCTACCTTACAATGAATAAAATTGTGGGTACTTCCTGAATCAATCAACACTAATACCTTTTTCTTCTTGATTTGTCCTTCTATCTTGATGGTTTGAGGAGTGGTAATTCCCGCCAATGCATTACAAGATATGGTCGGATTCATTTATTCTTTATCTAGGCTTCGTTCCTAGAGTATATCCTCTTCTTTTGACCTTTCTTGCTCCTTTTCTTCTTCCTCTTCACAATCTATGTAGAATAATTTCTTCTCAGCACACTTATGACCTTTAGTGTATTTGCTATCACAACTGTAACAAAGCCCTTTTGCTCTTTTTTCTTCCAATTGTTGTGGTGTCAGCCTTATAGGTTGTGGAAGACTAGGAGCAACCACACTTCCATCTTTATAGTTGTGAGTGGTATGCTTCCTGGTTGCCATAATTTTGCTTTCCATTTTTCTTGCTAACCTGAATGCCTTCTCTAATGAATCAGGTTCCCAAAGGTGAACATCATGTTGGATATTATCCTTTAAAGTCCCTATGAACACATCAATCCTATGCTCCTCTGGAATATCTTTTACCTTTATGTTCAATTTTTGGAACTCCTCAATGTGCTCCATTATTGAACCCTTTTGTTTGAGACTTATCAATTGGCTAAAAAAAGTGTTGCTTTTTGTATCCTCATAATGTGCTATCAATTCTTTTGTAAAAATTGCCCAAGTGACAATTTGTTTGCGAGAGAAAAGCCATTGATACCATACAAACTGATTTGGTTCCAAATATAAAGTTGCAATACGTACCTTTTGTGTGTTTTGCACATTATTGAGATCGAAAAATTGATCCATTTGTAATATCTGATGAGCCCCAAATTTGGTAACATTTTGGGCTCATTTGGCCTACTTACCCTTGCTCAACCCTTCATTTTTCATCACCTATGCATCATTTTTTAGTATATTCATGTTATTTGTAGGAAGGAGGGCAGTCACTATTCCTAGGTGGCTAATACATGTTTATTTCAGGTTTTTTGACATTAAATGGAGCAAAACCAGGCAGATGAAGGCAAGGAGACAGCCAAGGTGGCATTGCGGTTTTGTAGGAAGGTTGTCCACAGCCTTGAATGACCTTCCTCGTGATCTCCACCTCAACTCCGAGCTCCAACAGCTATCACCACCGAGCTAGAAGGCAGCCAACAGATTCTAAGGGAACAGCAGTTTACTTTTAGTTGGTCAGCCAAGCCCCACTAATTTAGGAGGCGAGCTTGTCCCTCATAATGTATAAATATTGAGGTTGTAGCCTTCGATGGGAACTTTTGAACCTTTGTTGCAGATTCTGAATTACGAGGTATAGCTCTGTTTTGCTTTTTGTAAGCCATTTTTGGCATGTTGTTAGACTTATGACTATGATCTTTTAATAAAAGGCAGGCAGATTCGAGTTCAGTTTTGAGTTCTTAGAGGAGCTATAGCTCTCAGGGTTGGGCCCAACCTGAGAGCAATAGGCCTCCTTTCTTTGTATTGTTACTTTTCTTTCTTTCAGCATTATATTTTTTTTCCTTTACATGCACTTGGAAACACAGTTTGCTAATTCGGGTTTCTTGGTGTGGTTACATAGGTTAGTGTTATGAACAAAGTTTCTTTCAGTAGTTTAGATTAGAGTAAGAGGATTGGAGTTAATCAGAGTTCCAAAAAAAGGTTGAATACACACTCACTTTCACCTCTGTTTGGGGACCGGAAGTGCAAACCGTGCCAACTCCCAAAAACATTGTTTTACATATTCATGCAAGTCTTGAGGTGATGTTTTCGATTGTAGAAGTTTCCATGCATTTAGATCTTGTGGAATAACTCCTTGTTTCAGCACCATGCACGATTTCCCTTTCAACTACATTGTTGTTCTTTTGTTTCTAATAAAACAGTTAGAGTAGGTTGATGACATTTCGGTTATACGCAAGACAGGGGTGATTTGTTTCATTTACACTGCACATCACCACTCTATCATTTCCTTATCCTTCTAAGCCGTACCTAGGCCATCTACTTATCTCCCAGTTAGATCATTTGCCTCCCAACTCTTCTATCATCCACGTTGTTTTATCTTTTCGGCCTTCCATTGCCTCTATCCTCCTCTAGACCAACCAGCTTTACACACCCCCTCTCCATCTCATCTCTCTGTCCATAAGCCATCACAAGCTCCCCTCCTACCTCCTTGACCATCCCTATAGCCTCTCCCACTCATCCATCACCCAAAACTCCGATTGCAGAACATCCTGTAGAAATTAGCAGACTTCCTGTAGAAATCTTGAACTTCCTGTAGAATCCCCTGCAGACATCCTGTAGAAGCTTGCAAACACGGTTGCCAGGAATCTGAACTTTGTGAACTCCTATGGAATGATGTTAGGGATCCCTTAGACCCTCTCAGAGTCCTCCTGGCCTTTTCCAAGCCTTCCTCCCCTTGATCTACCCCTACACAGTCAAGAACCAGTAAGAAGCAAAGTCATAATAACTCCCACAACTTGAGAAAAAATACAAAAACATGTTCTCTTCAGATGAAAATAGTTTAGACACATGCATCTCATCTCAATAGAAGTAATGGCATCACTTTTATAAGTTGCATTCCCACCATTGCATCATAAGGATTAAGCTGGTAGAATTAGGGTTTACTAGGGTTTCCATGTTTTGTTGGCTTTCAGTGCATTTCTTGCAAAGTAGGTTAATTTCCTTTGAGATAGCTTTCGTTCATCACTTAAAAATCTTCTTCTGAGAACATATAGAAGTTGGCTTGAGCCCTAGCGGACTTGTGCCAGCTGACCAAGTGACAGCTGCGACAAGAGCTAGTACTTGTGCATACAGCACCGTCGTTGTTACGAACTACCGGGTTGATAAAATTAGAGAAGGAAGCTCCAGGAGTTGTAGCATTATTGCTACAATACTGGAGCCCACCATCTTTTTGGCGCCGTTGCTGGGGAAGCATCAGAGTATTAGTAATTGTTTCTTTTCTTCTATTTTCCTACTCTCGCCTTCTGCCAAGTAGTTTATTTCATTTCCATTCTGCAAAAGTAGCATAGACATTTCCTGCTTTCATAGATTAACATTTCAATTCTGCAATTTCAATTTTGCAAGCATAGATTAGCATTTCAATTTTGCAAGCGTAGACCAACATTTCCATTCCTGCAATTCCATTTGAGCAAAGTAGATTAGTTCTTTCCTGCTTTCATTTCAATTCTGCATTTTCATTTCAGCAAGATAGTTAGTTGTAGATCAATCTGTTTCAGTTTTTGCGGGTACCAGAAAGAACAAAAGCAATCAAAAAAGTCTTTCCATTTCATGCCTCGTAGGAATCGAGATAAAACAGGCAAATTCTTACCCAACACCCCCACTACATCACTAAGTCACCCTTCTCTCTTCTTCGGTGACAGTGATCCAGAAGAACCTATAGGTGAACCTCCTGAGATATACGAAGATCCTATAGCAGAAGAAGAATTAGAGACCATTCCATCTGAAGCTATGGCTAACAATAGAGGAGAAGATGAGAGAATAGAAGGTGCCTTCCCCATTCGAGAAACCAATGGAGACATGAAAATGAAGAACATTAGCCCCTCCGCTTTACCTCACTTCCATGGACTGACTACTGAAGATCCTGATACCTTCCTGTTTGAGTTTGATGTCCTTTGTCTAACCTATGACTATACTGAAGATAAGCAGAAGCTGAAACTCTTCCCTTCAACTCTTAAGGAGGCAGCATTATGTTGGTTCATGGGTTTACCTGGGAACAGTATCACCACTTGGGCTCAGATGCAGCAAGCTTTCAACACTAAATATCGGGACTACTGTAGGTCCAAGGAAACCAAGGGAGAAATCTTTTGGATGACCATGGGAAATGATGAGTCCTTAGAGGATTATGAGGAAAGGTTCCAACTTAGCTATAAACGGGCCAGGTGCACACTTGACCCTGAATCCCTCAAGTTGGTCCTGCTCTGGGGAGTCCCTGAAGACCTCTTAGATACCCTTCACATGTTAGCTAGAGGAGATATTTACCAACTGCCTTATGAGGACATAAAGACTGTGTTTAGAAACCACTCTAGGGCAGCCCGGAAATGAGGTAGAGGAAACCTCCTCTCAGCGGGTATTCCTTTCTCCAAACATGAGTTTGCAAATCAATTAGAGGATCTCAAAAGTGAGGTGAGACAGACCATTGCCATGCAACTTGATACATTCAGGATCCAGCGGAAAAAGGAAGAAGCTGAGAGGGCCTTGGCTATCTTCTGCCCTAGATGTACAAGGAGACACCCTAAGAACGAATGTCCATTACATTCGGTTGAGGTGTGTTTCGTTTGTGAGGAGGACCACTACTCATTCGTATCACTCACATGCCCAGCCACAACCTTAGTGGAATGCACCTCAATCGGGGTGGAGGCCCCAGTACAACACTCCTCCCGCCATTTTTCCTCCACCACCAGTTCAACCTCAACCATTACCTCCTGCTCCTCCAAGGCAACCTCAAATGCCTGCTCAACCGAACCCGAACCCCAACAACAGACAGGCCCAACAGGTATACACTGGGGAAACATCATGCCCTACCTATGCTGTGGAGATCCAGGAGATCAATCTGCGATCTGGAAAGACTCTTCCAGATCGCCAACCTCCTCCCCCAGAGGATGAGGAAGATAAGCAGGAAAGTGAACCAAAGGCTATTCCACCCTTTCCTGAGAGACTAACAGCCACCACACAACCCAACCCAGAGGAGGATGAGCTTCTGGGAGAGCTCAAGCAGTTGTGTGTGAAAATACCACTTCTCCAAGCCATCAAAGATGTACCGATATACAACAAACTGGTTAAGGAAAAGTGTTTCAGACACCCATGCAGGCGAAAGAGAGATGCTTCAACCATCAATGTCATAGGACAACTGTCTGAACTTATGTTGGGACAAGTCATCTGCCCAAAGTACCTAGATCCTGGGAGTCCTGTAGTAGATGTCCACATCAATGGAACCATCATACCTCACACCTTGATTGATCTGGGGGCTGCCATTAATGTAATGACCAGGGATACCATGCTCAAACTCAACCTTCAGGGTTCCTTGAGGAAGACCTCGACAGTCCTACAACTAGCAGATCGCTCCACCGTGACTCCCGAAGGGATTGTGGAGGATGTCTTGGTCTCTGTTGACTCTTAGGAATATCCTGCAGATTTCTTAGTTCTACAACCAAAGGCAAAGCTTACTGGATACCCTCTCATTTTGGGAAGGCCTTGGTTAGCCACTGTAGATGATTACATAAGTTGCCGTGCAGGAAACATGACCATCAAAAATGGTCCTATATCCAAGCAGCTAGTCCTATACCCTCCTGCCCAACCCTCATTAGAGCATGACTTACCACTATGGTTGGAGGAAGGAGAAGAGGACGAGGTGTACTCAACACCTTTGTGCACCCTAGACACCACTAGAAGAGACCCCCCAACCGAGGATGACTTGATTGAGACCTTGATCCAGAATCCACCTCCCAGTGCACTAACCTTAGAGGAATTGGTGGAGGATGCCCAAGCCAGCACCTTAGTGGACCTTTGTGCGACCAACCTTGTCACTCCCAGAGTCAAAAATGTGGAGTTCGGCCCTGAGAGAACGTTAAAGATCAGCTCCTCCCTATCTCCTTCCCAGGAAAAAGAGTTGTGTAGCCTGTTGGCCAGTCATCTAGATGCTTTTGCTTGGAGCTATAAGGAGATGAAAGGAGTCCATCCTTCGGTCTGTACCCATCACATTTACATCAAGGAGGATTGTAAACTGGTTAGGCAACCCCAGAGGAGAATGAATCCAGCCCTTAAGGACATTGTCAAGGAAGAATTGCAAAAACTGTTGGATGCCGGATTCATCTACCCCATCTCGGATAGCGAATGGGTGTCCCCTCTGGTGTTGGTTCCCAAGAAAAATGGGAAGTGGAGAATCTGTGTGGACTACCGAGAACTGAACAAAGCTACCAAGAAAGACCATTTTCCTCTCCCTTTCATAGATCAAGTGTTGGATGGACTGGCAGGAAAGAAGTTCTTCTCTTTCCTAGATGGGTTTAGCGGGTACAACCAAATCCAAATCAGCCCGGAAGACCAAGATAAGACCACCTTCACTTGTCTTTGGGGTACCTTTTCCTACCGAGTTCTTCCCTTTGGGCTATGAAATGCTCCTGCTACCTTCCAGAGAGCCGTCTTGAGCATCTTCTCTGAACTGGTCCATGATGCGGTGGAAATCTATATAGATGACTTCACTCCTTATGGGTCCAACTTCAAGGAAGCATTGTCCAATATGGGAAAATTCCTAACCAAATGCATTGAGATGAACCAGTCCCTTAGTCCTGAAAAATGTGAATTCTTGATGACTGAAGGGACTGTGCTAGGCCATACCATTTCTTGCCAAGGGTTACAAGTGGATCCTAACAAAATTGCTCTCATCAAGAAGGTTCCACCTCCCCAAAAGGTAAGGGATGTTCGGAGTTTCTTAGGATTAGCAGGGTATTACAGGAGATTCATTAAAGACTTCAGCAAGCTAGCCTCACCATTGTTTGGCATGTTGGCAAAAGATGTGGAGTTTAAATGGACTGACGATTGTCAGAGGGCTTTGAATGAATTAAAGGACAAGTTGGTGTCTGCCCCAATCTTGAGAGGTCCAAACTGGACCCTACCTTTCCACATCCACACTGATGCCTCGAACAAAGCCATACGGGCAGCCTTGGGATACGTTGAACAAAAAATTTCGTATGCCATTTACTTCGTTAGCAAAAACTTATCCAAAGCAGAACTGAATTACACTTTACCGAGAAAGAATTTTTGGCTGTGGTCCATGCACTGAACAAGTTCCGACATTATATCACTGGCTATCAAACATTTGTACATACTGATCATGCTGCAATTAGATATTTAATGAATAAACCAGATGTGAATGCTTGTATTATTAGATGGTTACTTTTGTTGCAGCAGTTTGATTTGACCATTGTTGACAAACCAGGTAAAGAAAATGTTGTTGCTGACTTTCTATCTAGATTGGATTTATCTGCAGATGAGGATGGAACAGTGGATGACCAGATGCCCGATGAACATCTGTTTGCTATTTCAGTACTCTCTCCATGGTTTGCTGATATAGCGAACTACCTTGTTTCAGCACAGTTCCCTCCGCACCTATCCTCAAGAGAGAAGAGCAGAATCATCAGAAAAAGTGCCTCATTTACTTGGATCGGGGGCAACCTGTTCAAGCTTGGCCCTGATCAGATCTTAAGGCGTTGTGTAAGGGAGGAGGAAGTCTTTGATATCCTCCTCACCTGTCATGATGGGCCTTGTGGAGGACATTTTGCAGCAAAGAGGACTGCCTTCAAAATCCTACAGGCAGGCTACTATTGGCCCACACTTCATCAAGATGTTAGAAGGTATATCAGCCAATGTGACCGATGCCAAAGAATGGGGAAACCGACTCAAAGGGATGAGATGCCTCTCCAACCTCAAGTGACTCTTGAGCCATTTGAGAAGTGGGTATGGACTTTGTGGGTCCAATCAACCCTCCTTCAACGCAAAGGTCTTACATCATTGTGTGCACTGACTACCTGACAAAGTGGGCAGAAACTAAGGCAATCAAAGCAGCAACAGAAGAAAAGGTGGTTGAGTTCTTAAGAGAAAACATCTTCTACAAATTTGGCTACCCAAGGGAGCTAGTCACCGATCAAGGAAGCCAGTTCACATCCAACCTAATTGAAGACCTACTAGGTCATCACAAAATCAAGCATAGGACTTCCACCCCCTATCATCCTCAGGCAAATGGGCAAGTGGAAGTCACCAATAGAGCATTGGAAGGGATTCTGACTAAGGTGGTGAGCAATAGTAGGAAGGATTGGGCAGATCGCCTGGTTGAGGCCACATGGGCTTACAACACCACCTGGAAGACCACAACCGGCTTCACACCTTATGAGCTGGTCTATGGGAAGAAAGCTTTGCTGTCCATTGAATTTGAATACAACACTTTGAGGATGGCAGCACAGCTGGACCTAGATCTCAGCCATGCACAACAAGAAAGGTTATTGCAGTTGAATGGACTGGACGAGCACCGAATGCAGGCCCTCCTTCACTCATAAGTGGTTCAACTTCAGAGAAAGGTGTGGCATGACCAACACCTCAATGACAAGCAATTCCAGCCAGGAGATTGGGCATTGTTGTATGACTCCAGGCACAAAGATTTCAAGGGGAAGTTGAGAACCAGATGGCTGGGACCATATGCAGTGGAAAAGTGTCATGACAATGGATCTGTTCTTATTCGGACCATTGATGAGGAGGCCATCCCCATGCTTGTCAATGGGCATCGACTGAAGATCTACAGGAAACCTCTCTCAAGACAAGAGTTCATCAAAACTGTGGAGAACCAGTGTTGGTCATAGAGAAGGGTTCTGCCTATGTTTTGGGCATACCCTAAAAGATCTAAAAAAAATAAAAAAAAATTAAAAAAAAGATCCTTGGGTGAAAACCTTTCTGAGGCTCCCAAGGCAGATGGTAGGGGTGAAAACCTCATTGAGGCGCCCCTATTGTCTTTCAAAAAAAAAAAAAAAGATTTGAAAAAGATCCTTAAGTGAAAACCTCTCTGAGACGCTTAAGGCAGATGGAAAGGGTGAAAACCTCATTGAGGCGCCCCTGCTATCTTTCAAAAAAAAAAAAAAAAAGAGAGAAAAGAAAGAAAAAAGAAAAAAACAATAAGCAAAAAAAAAAAAAGACAGGGACAGCAAGTTTATAACGTAGCAATGCATGCAGGTTGCAGCTATGCTATGAAGGAGCGGAGGTCCCTCAACTTGAAGACAAGGGTCCATATCATGCTGCCAGGAGACCTCACCGGCACCTCCTCCAAGAATACTCATCTTCTCCAAGGTATGGGCACGATTTCATCACAGCCTAAGTCTTCTACAGGAAGTTTTGTATTTCTACAGGAAACTTCCTGTAGAAGTTTTGGACGACCCAGAACTAATTGTATGAGGAGATCTAATGACCAAGGTCTGGTATGGACGCATGCAAGCTACCATTTTCTCCCTCACACACTGCTGTCACCTCCTTCTACCACCCCTGTCGACATGCAATGAAGATACCTGCACAATCAAAGCAGATCATTGATTTATCAAGAGAAAGCAATTTTTAAATGAAAAAAGACGTTGAGATGCCATGCCATACCCATCCCAGCTATCCAAGAGCCCTGTGAGCGCGATCATGAGGCCACTGTCTTCATCGTGCAGCATGCACCCGAGGAGGAAAAACTGCTACAGGACATCCTGCAGGAGTCCCGTAGCAGTTAAGCCAACTAGAGTGTACACCATTCCATCGCCCGCAACATGCAAGGTTAACGTAGGCACATGCAGCCGAATCATGAGATTCATCGTCAGGGACCTATGAAGAGGGACCTTCGGGCCTGTGCAATCCACCAGCAGCAAACAAATCTACTCGTCATCGTCCAAGAGCCTGAAAAATCGTGTCGCGGCCGCACAGGTAAGTGCCTCACCCTTTCTTCCGTCGAATTGCATGAATTTTACTTTGAAATGTTTGCGAGTGTGAAGTGAATGGGTTGAGCGGTCGTATGGCCATTCGACTGGCCACGTCGACCAGTCAGATGGTCTAGTCGGAGGGTAAACGGTGGTCGTGGCAAAAGGAACGGGCAGTGCACACGTGAGAGCCATCCAATCGGGGAGAAGCGCGTTTTAACAGACATTACGGCGGCAGATTTGCAGGGAATGATGCGGCAGTAAGGGAACTTGCAGAAGAATGATGGAGTGACGTCGTCCAACGGTCTGGCAGGGACAGCTCACCCCCGTGCCACGGATTCCGCCGGATTCAAATCTAATCAGCTAGATTGCCACCCCACGCATTTATCATTCACCGTTTGAAAGTCGAGTGAGCATTCGCATTCCTCTGAAGCTCGACACTCCAAGTCTTCGGCCATTTGAACGCCTGTTAAGCAGCACAGAGAGCGGAGACCCACTGCAGTATCCTCCAGAATTCGTGCGCTGCTTCTACAGGAAAGCTGCTTCTACAGGAAATTGGGTTCCTCACGTCAAAAGGTGGTGGATTAAAAAGGTAAGCCTGAACCTTCCATGCAGTTGATTTCGAGGGTGGCAGAGTCGACGTTCTACAGTCTGCACGTAAAAAAAATTGCAAGTATTGTATGCCGGTTGCATGAATTGTCATCCTACAGGATGTGAGTATAATTAAGTCGTGTTAAGGTCATCGGGAGATAAGTTTTTGTGAATTGTATGCGTGACAGAGGCGTAATTCTACGCTCTGTCCCAGTAGGCCAATTTTCTTCCGCACTCGCCACCTCCAGCTAACGCAGCAGTTTTTCACCATGCCGGGTGGGTTCATCAGAAGGGAACCAACCGACTCAACCAAGCTAAGAGAAAATCTTGAGGTGGTGGAGCTGTTCATGCAAGCGCAATGGATGTCATTCTGCGACAAGTTGCAGGGCTATGACGATGAGGTGGCAGAGGAGTTTTTGCAAGCTCTGAAGCCGAAATCCAAAACATTGGCCACCGTTAACTTCAGGGGTTTGAGTCTCAGACTCACCCCACAATTCATCAGCCGAGTTACTGAGCTCCCAATGGGATTACCATGGGATAAAGAAGAGAGGAAATTGGGCCAGAAGGCTAAGAAAGAATTATTTCCACCAGAGGAGGAATTCTCAGAAGATAAAAACGGGGTTCGTAGAACCAGCTTACTGCCACTTTGGAGTGAAGTTAGCCTTCAGATTATGAATTACATCACCTGCGAAGGTCAGTTTCGCATTGTATATGGGTACCATTTCCGGTTACTCACGGAATTAAGGCATCAGATGGACCTACCTGTAGAAAACAAACTAAGTATCCCCTACTTTCTACTACAGTCTATGATTGAATGTGCTACCAAGTTGAAAGAAGGCACACCAGACCAGGTAGCCCACCATGGACTCATTAAACTCCTCGTGGAGGATGCGCTCCACACATACAAGGTTCCTCTCTCATGGGAAGCCTTCAGAAATTTGACCAAGGACGGTGATATAAAGATGTTGACCGAAGAGCTCGGTTCATCCAGCAGTGAGGAGAAAGAGTCAGTGCCCGCAGGGAAGAAAGAAAAAGGCCAGAAGACCACGACCACGGAGCAGAAGAAAGAGCAAAAGAAGGAACAAGAGAAAAAGGGTGCCAAAGAGAAGGATGACACACCCATGTTGACGGCCAGAGAGAAAAGATTACAAAGCAGAGTGGACAAGGCTGAGCAGGTCCACGTCAACAAAGGTACCTCGACAGCAGCCGCAACCAAGTCAAAAAGTAAAACACCCTCAGCAAAGCAACCTAAAGTGGTGCCACCTGTTCCTACAGGAAAACCGAAACTGGCTTCTACAGGAAGCCAGAAATCAACTGAAAAAGGGTCTTCTACAGGAAGCCCTGAGAAAGCGAAACCCAAGGAGAAGAAAGCTGACATTCTTGCAAGGGAAGCAGCAGCTGTGCTGGCCGCCCTCAGTACACCTCCTAAGCCCAAGGAGAAGAGAAAGAGGGAGACCCCTCTATATTTTAAAGCTAGGAGAAGTGTGAGAATAAAGACGGGCAAGCCACAGCCTCCGTCCAACAGCCCAATCACTATAGATGATGCCCCTACTTCGCCCAAGGAGAGATCCCCCTCAAGGATATCAATCACCTATGAGAGGGGGAGCCCGAAGAAAACTACTTGGAAAGAAAGGTTAGACCAATTGGCTTCAAAATCTCAGCTACAGGATGTTGAGGATGCTCTACAGGAAACCTTAACCCGGCTTAAGGAGACCGAGAGGATGGAAGGAGAAGCACCCTCATCACCACCGAGGGAGGGCGAAGTAGAGCCACCAAAAGAAGTGGAGAAAGAGCATATTCCAGAGCCTAGCCCTCAGCCAAGTCTGAGTTCATATTACAACTTCTTAGAGGCTGGCAAAATTATACCTCAGAAATTCACTGTGCCACTGTTCTTTGCATTGGAGGAAGAGAGAGTACGTACACACACGTGGATGAAAATAGCCAAGTCAAAAGGTGTGGCGGACATAGGCCCTTTGGAGGAGCAGCTCAAGGAGGCCAGAAGTGAATTAGCCATGGCTAAACACGTGGCAAATTGCCAACGAGTGTTCCTACAGGAAGAAAACGAAAATCTTAGATTACAGCTACAGGAGCTGAGGACAGGAACAGGTACATCCTCCGGGGACACCACAACCGAACAGCAAGGCAAAAAGGAACTGCAAACCGGTCTTGGGGAGCTAACCTTGCATCTACAGGAAGCAGAAAAGCAAGCACAAATTGAGGTGCAAGCTCTCAGACAACAGCTGCAGCAGAAAGAGGCACAATTGGCCTACATGGCTAGTTGGGCCATGGATGCTATACAATGCAGACAGCCGACCAAATCCTATGGCCTGTAACTGAAAGACCAATGGCTGCAATTTCAAATCAATACCTTGGCGCAAATAGGTATCTCTTAGCTCCAAGACCCACAGCAATTCACTGAATTATGTAGCACCAGTTCATCAGAGGATAAGGCCAAATTAGCGGAGTTCTACCTCCATAATTTGGCCCTGCCTAATGTAGTTTCATGGCATCCCAATACGGCCTTAGGAGATATGCAATTAATGGCATTTTCCTCATGGTTGAACCATGAGGACAAAAGAGAAACAGAAGCCAAAGCGGTCATGAACCAAGAGCTGAATGAGCCATTGCTAATTAGAGCAGAACCAGGGGATCCAATTGCACTAATCTCGGCACACCAACACTTGTCCACCGACCCTCAAGCTTCATTGAGATATATGGATCAGCAGGCCCAGGCCATAGCGCATTTTGAGGACATGGAGAGACTGTTAGGAGACAACGCTGTCCAAGCTTGCACCCGCCGATGGAATACATTGGCCCACAGTCTGAAAATCAAAGAGTATCATACCCCAACTCAGATAAGGGAAGATCTAGTACGGGTGGCCCTCTATAAGAAATCCATGCAAAACCTCCAGGCCAGCTGGATTGGCCTCAAGCTAAGCCCACCACTGCTGCTGGGATTGATGGAAGGCAGCACAGATAAGGATGATAATGAACAGTGGGAAGAGGTGAACAGAAAGGCTGGGTTCCACATCAGCAAGGAGGACACTACTACAGAGGCTTGGGATGTAAGGGTGGCAGTAAAGGCGATGAAGGATGAGGAGTTGGACTAGTTGCTCAAGGATGAGCAAATATTTTAGCTGGGGGGTGATGATGAGCCCCAAATTTGGTAACAATTTGGGCTCATTTGGCCTACTTACCCTTGCTCAACCCCTCATTTTTCATCACTTATGCATCATTTTTTAGTATATTCATGTTATTTGTAGGAAGGATGGCAGTCACTATTCCTAAGTGGCTAATACATGTTTATTTCAGGTTTTTTTACATTAAATGGAGCAAAACCACGCAGATTAAGGCAAGGAGATAGCCAAGGTGGCATTGCAGTTTTGTAGGAAGGTTGTCCACAGCCTTGAATGACCTTCCTCGTGATCTCCACCTCAACTCCGAGCTCCAACAGCTATCACCACCGAGCTAGAAGGCAGCCAACGGATTCTAAGGGAACAACAGTTTACTTTTAGTTGGTCAGCCAAGCCCCACTAATTTAGGAGGCCAGCTTGGATCTCATAATGTATAAATATTGAGGCTGTAGTCTTCGATGGGAACTTTTGAACCTTTGTTGCAGATTCTGAATTACGAGCTATAGCTCTGTTTTGCTTTTTGTAAGCCATTTTTGGCATGTTGTTAGACTTATGACTATGATATTTTAATAAAAGGCAGGCAGATTCAAGTTCAGTTCTGAGTTCTTAAAGGAGCTATAGCTCTCAGGGTTGGGCCCAACCTGAGAGCAATAGGCCTCCTTTATTTGTATTGTTACTTTTCTTTCTTTCAGCATTATATTTCTTTTCCTTTACATGCACTTGGAAACACAGTTTGCTGATTTGGATTTCTTAGTTTGGTTACATAGGTTAGTGTTATGAACAAAGTTGCTTTCAGTAGTTTAGATTAGAGTAAGAGGATTGGAGTTAATCAGAGTTCCAAAAAAAGGTTGAATACACACTCACTTTCACCTCTGTTTGGGGACCGGAAGTGCAGACCGTGCCAACTCCCAAAAACACTGTTTTACATATTCATGCAAGTCTTGAGGTGATGTTTTCGGTTGTAGAAGTGTCCATGCATTTAGATCTTGTGGAATAACTCCTTGTTTCAGCACCATGCACGATTTCCCTTTCAACTACATTGCTGTTCTTTGGTTTCTAATAAAACAGTTAGAGTAGGTTGATGACATTTCGGTTATACGCAAGACAGGGGTGATTTGTTTCATTTACACTGCGCAGCACCACTCTATCATTTCCTTATCCTTCTAAGCCATACCTAGGCCATCTACTTATCTCCCAGTTAGATCATTTGCCTCCCAACTCTTCTATCATCCACGTTGTTTTATCTTTTCGGCCTTCCATTGCCTCTATCCTCCTCTAGACCAACCAGCTTTACACACCCCCTCTCCATCTCATCTCTCTGTCCATAAGCCATCACAAGCTCCCCTCCTACCTCCTTGACCATCCCTATAGCCTCTCCCACTCATCCATCACCCAAAACTCCGATTGCAGAACATCCTGTAGAAATTAGCAGACTTCCTGTAGAAATCCTGAACTTCCTGTAGAATCCCCTGCAGACATCCTGTAGAAGCTTGCAAACACGGTTGCCAGGCATCTGAACTTTGTGAACTCCTGTGGAATGATGTTAGGGATCCCTTAGACCCTCTCAGAGTCCTCCTGGCCTTTTCCAAGCCTTCCTCCCCTTGATCTACCCCTGCACAGTCAAGACCCAGTAAGAAGCACAGTCATAATAACTCCCACAACTTGAGCAAAAATACAAAAACATGTTCTCTTCAGATGAAAGTAGTTTAGACACATGCATCTCATCTCAATAGAAGTAATGGCATCAATTTTAGAAGTTGCATTCCCACCATTGCATCATAAGGATTAAGCTGGTAGAATTAGGGTTTACTAGGATTTCCATGTTTTGTTGGCTTTCAGTGCATTTCTTGCAAAGTAGGTTAATTTCCTTTGAGATAGCTTTCGTTCATCACTTAAAAAGCTTCTTCTGAGAACATATAGAAGTTGGCTTGAGCCCTAGCGGACTTGTGCCAGCTGACCAAGTGACAGCTGTGACAAGAGCTAGTACTTGTGCATACAGCACCGTCGCTTCCAAGTTTGTTACGAACTGTCGGGTTGATAAAATTAGAGAAGGAAGCTCCAAGAGTTGTAGAATTATTGCTACAATACTGGAGCCCACCAATATCCATGTTGCGGGATCCTTGCCATCAAACTTCCTCATATCGATTTTTAGAATATGGTGGGTTTTCGATCCCACATTAGATTCTAAGAAATCATGATTAACATTTCTTTTGTTCGCATCATGAGTTTCCTTTACTACCTTTTCACCATTGGTAAGTATTTCTTGTAGAAAATTTGTCAAATCTGTCTTCAAATCTGCCATGCCTGTCTTCAAATTTGTGTTCAAATCTATCTTCAAGTTGTCCATATTAGCTTCCATTCCATTGATCTTAGCTTCCACGCGATTTATCTTAGATTCTGTTAGCTTTTGTGACAGTGACATTTTTTGCACTTGTTCTTGTAATTTTGATATATCATGTAGCATTTCTTCATCTTCTTCATGAGTCATGCTAGAGCTTTCAGGTTGCTTACTAGGTGTTTGCATTTTCTTTCCTCAGGGCATCAGTTACCGATAATAATGCTCTACTATGCCCTTTGAATTCCTTCAAAATAAATTTTCAAACCAAGCTTAAGCAAAAATTTAAGAAAATCTACACACTTTTTTCACTTTGTAGGAGCTCAATATTGCCTCTGATGTATCTTTGTACTTTCTGATCATCTAGTTCTGAATTTGTGACCTCCAGTAGCCCTCTGTATCCTCTTTCCAATGCCACAAGTCTGACCCAAATTGGATTCTCCAAGGAAGAGTTATGCGAAATCTCCCACAGTGACTTGATTATAAACTAGTTCAGTAGAGAGAACTTGTACGACATGCCACGAGTCACTGTTTCGACCTTTGGCTCTAAAAGATGCATACAAGAAACTACAATCCGTCCTCTTTCTGTAACTTCTTATGAAATTTCAATCCAATCCCCAGAGAGAAAGTTATGATGATTTTCCCCAGGTCACCTGTTTGGAATGTAATTCAGGAGTCTGCAAAAATACCAACTTCCTCAGATCATATCTCCACAAATATAGCGCGAAAAGCTATGAAATCCAGACCCAAGGTTCAACGCGATGTCTTCTCAAATGGGTTTTTTTGAAACTTCTGAAACGTCACAGGAACAAAGTTATAGCGAAAATTCCACAATGACCTGTTTGGAGCAGCAAAACCCTAGAATCCAAAGCTCTGATACCAAATGTTATGAAACCAGCTCAAGAAAATATAGAAAAGATAGATCAACGCCTTAGAATTTAGCCTCTTCGAGGGGGAAACCTCCTTTACATTACATAAATGAACAATTCTTGGATGATTCAAATGACAAAACCTCCTTTCTATATATAGGAGTCTAAGGAGTCACAATATAACCCAGCCGACCCAACAATAATAATATAAAGCCACAAAAATAACAATAGAGGGATTCTATGGGGCACAGTAATAACAATATGGGGATAATAGGGGCACAAAAATATTAATAAGGGATGCAACTACAATAGTAATGGGGTAATTACTAGTATTATAGGGACCCAACACATGGTAGTCCAAGTAAAATATTGTAATCAAGGGGCTGTCAACCACCTCAATCTCAACAGTTACCGTTTTGCCCCCTAGTTCTACTTTCCTACTATTCAAAATCCCACATGAAGTATAAGTCCTTCCATCAAAATTTTTCAATGTGGTTGGTGATCTTGACAATGTAGGTGACCCCAGTGTTTTCCAACAGCTCATTGACATAATACAGGTAGAAGCTCCCTCATCTATGATGGTTTGATGAATAGTTTTGTTGAGAGCTTTAACCTGAATCAGAAAGGCTAACTGAGCTAGTAACTACGGTGTATATCCTAAGTGGTTAAAAACCGCAAGATTAGAATCCGTTGGATCTACTCCACCTATTGCGGATAGTAAAGCGTGCTTTTGGGAGGGGAAATTTTGTAATACCTCAAGCGTCGACATAGCAGAAGGAGACTGAGAAAGATCTTCTACTATGTTGTAATTTTGAGCAGCTCGAGCTCGAGGGTTAAACGTCAATTTATGCAAAAATCCCTTAGGTGTCTTTATTGTTAACTCTGGTGCAATGGGTAGTGGAATGTTTTCCAATGTGGTCGAAGTCAAAGAACCAGGTTGATCAGTGGCCTGATTATTAGACGACGATGACGATTACCATAATATTTACTACGTTTCTGAACCAAGACTTCATATTTAGGTTCTATGATGGATAACATTAATACCTAGGGTGTGGAAGCATTTTCAGTTGCAACCATATTGGTATCCGTATTCAGAAATGGATCGGTCAACACTGCAGATGCGGTGGAAGTTTTTAACAACTTAGAAACTTCCGAGTGGTGAGGACAATCTCTTGTAAAATGATCGTTATCACATATCAGACATGGATAATAAGGTTTCTTTCGCGAAGTAGAGGAATCAGATGATTTCTCTTGAGGAGGGTTTTCATTCTTCTTTTTATTTTTCCCCTTTTTCTTGCTTCCTAGTTGCTTTTGATTCTTACCTTTGTCAGATGACACAGCATTAATCTCGGAAGCAGGAACCTCAGGTGCATTTACAGTTTGATTTTTGGCAAGTGATTGACCAGATGGTTTACTTGCCATTTGCGTGCTCAAGGAACCGATCACACCATCTCCAGCATGAGAGTCCCTATTCGATGGTGGAGGTGGAATGGATTGATTAAGGCGCGGTGCATGTGGAATTTTGTCATAGAGCATGTCGGATTGCATATAAATCAAATCCAAATATTGGGCACGAGCAATCACTTGCTCTTCTGTAACAACTCCACCTTTAGCCACATCCTCAGTGATAGATGGCAATAAGGACTTAATGAACCACTCAGCTAAAAGCTGATCAGGAACATAGGTTTTAACCATACGACGATGACGATGCCACTCATGAATATGATTGGATATATGAGTAGAAGTCGTTTGTTTGAAATTGGTCAAAAGTTCCATTCCAGTTTCATATCTGATGGGTAACTGGAAGTGGGTCAAAAAGGTAGTGGCTAAATGGGTGAAATTATTAAAAGAAGCTCTCGGTAATTCGATATACCACTTAGTAGTCGTGCCAATTAATGTTCTTTGGAAAAGACGGAGTCTTACCGAATCATCATTCAAGGAGTTCGAAGAACACCATAAATGATAAGTCATAATGTGATTTGACAGGTCTTCTCTAGGATTTCCACTAAACTTTGGAATGTTGGAAGGCAACTTATGAGGAATCACCAGCCACAATGGTGAATGCAAAATTGGGTCATTTGGAAGTCGGTTTAAATTCAGTAATTCTAGAGTTGCCACAAACGACAACTGCCAATTCAGATCAGGTTGAGCATACTCGGGATAGGATGGAATTGCATGTGCCATAGGCCTTTGCATACCCACACAAGGCGGATATCCTTGATAAGGCGGTGGAACATATCCGGTATATGGATTGAAACTAGGTTGACCTTGCATTTGTTTGTAACCAATTTGGGCTTGATACACAGGACCCTGATACACTTGATATTGTCCTTGCCCAGGCTAAGTTTGAAAAGCAGGCCCATACTGAGGTTGGACATTCTGAAATGGAGGTTATGGATACTATACCTGCCAAGGTTGTTGGGGTATCGGTTGTGAAGTTTGATATTGCCCCCGAACGCTAGTTTGACCAGGCTGAGAATAAACTAAACTTGTAGCAACTTGAGTCACTCTAGATAATGGCACACTAACTTGAGGTAATTGTACCCCAGAAACAAGCGGTTGTTGCATAACAGCCTAAGAAGTTTGGGTTTCCTGACTCGAAACTTGAGGTTGTGAGGCAGCAGAACTAACTTTCACAGGTTGAGATACAACTGGTTGAGCTTGCATTTGTTTTTCCATAGTTACAATAGGTTGGGTCGATATAGTCAGCTCACTTCGCATAGGTTGTGTCAAATACACAAGCCTCGGTTGTGGTGGCATAATTGGCTACCACTAACAGACTCTCACTTCAGGCTGACCTGGATACGACGGGACATAACCATAGGGTTGTCCTCCTTGATAGGGAGGATGTTGTGAATAGGCATATTGCTAACCATATGGTGGCAATCTAGTGTTAAGAGGATAAATGGGTCTTTGTTCACCGTATTGCCTAGCTTGATACTGATACCCAGGATCAAACTGTTGTCCTTGATAAGAAGAACCAGGTAAAATTCCTAATGATTTCATGGGAGATGACCACGACAAAGATGAAACCCTAGAGTGGACTCCAGACATAGGCTAGTAACCAGACGAGATGAACAGATGTCCATATAAATGTGACTCAGGTGTGGTTGTAAACATCGAAGAAGTAGCAGCAAAAGACTCTACCGCAGATACATCAGATGATGTAGTCTAGGATGTTTGCAGTTGTTTTGCCATGGTTAGCTAACCCAAAAGTTGACCTAATGAATCAAGTGGTTTTCAGAAGTAGTAGCAAAACGAGGAAGAGATTCAGAGTAAAGATATAAACCAGGACAAAAATGATGTGGAGTCCCAAGATCAAACTCTTCTTCAAATTATTCCTCTACAGTAATTAATCCAGGTGGAAGGATTTCACCATCAGGTCCAAAAAAGACTTCTGGTGTTAAAGATGGAGTTTCAGGAACTACAGATGATTGAGGTATTTCGGTAACAATTTCGGAATGTTCAAGGTCAAAGTCTAGATGTTCCAGTAAAAGAACTTCAGTTTCAATGGAAGATTCGTAAACAACTTTGAGTTCAGGAATGTCTTCGGTTTCAACTGCTATGGGTTCTGGATCAAATTCCAATTGAACAGGTTCAAGTTCTGAAGTAATTTCTAGTTGATCAACTTCAGGCACTTGTTCACTTGTTTCTATTATAGTGGCGTCGGGTAGTTGAGTAACTTCCTCTTGTGTAACATATGTTCCAGAAATAGTTGGAGTAACTTGAGGCTCAGTACTAGCCATGATAGGCAACTCTGGTAATTCAAATGAAGTACCAGAAACTCTTGAAGTACCAAACTCAGTTTGACGAGTTCGCCTTGACCGGATGGGTGTCGCTTCCGATGGCAAGGGCAGTTTGCTCGTAACTCTCCTCGAATGACAGAGTGGAGGTTGATCTTCCTCCAGAATTGATGATTAATCTTATCAACCTAACTCAACTAAGGAAAAAATGATGTTTTCGCAGTCAATTAACTTTTACGACGCAAGAACTTAACTTTGCTTTTTCATGTTTTAAGAGTCGAGAAAAAGCAAAAGATGACTCTAGTCTCTTTCGTTGTTTAATGAGCTTGAAAGGACAAGTGCTCAGATGAACCTTTTATTTTAAGGAGTCGAAAAGGAACAAAAGTGACTACTCTAGAGATACTAAGCAAGAGGGTTTACCAAACTAATCACAAAACTGCAATATACACCTTGGTGGAAAATTAAAGTGAAATTACCAAGAATTTACCATACGGCAGTCAGTCTTCCTTAATGTTGTGTTCGGTGCATTGTGATCAGTAAGGCGGCAGACTCGGCTTCCTAAGGATAAAGGATATAAGCCTATTGGGGTCTCCCACTATATACACGATGGTATAGGGAACACAAGTTCGTACTAGTACTTACCGGTTCAGAGAGGAGGAATCACCCAACCTCAATGAAATGATAGCCACTAGGTTTTAAGACGTCGGAACACATCTCTAGCCTACACACCTCTAGATGTTTACATTAAATTCCAATGCGTTTTTAGGTTAATTGAGGTTAATTTTAGGTTAATCTTGCTTTTGCCTTTAGGTTTCACCATGTGATGTTTTCCAAGATTCGTAAGAATGCAACTAAAATGAGAAGCACTCTTTCCATTTTGCTTTCAACAATGAAAATCCTAACTAATAAGGGATAGAGCAAACAAGTACTTTTTGGATCCAACAACAAAGAGCACTCACTAATGCATTTCCCTAACCATTCTGTTTAAGCACACACAATCAAACTCTAAGATGCAATTACATGTATTTCTTTTTCTAATCCGTTCTCCTTAATGTGAATTATGCACTAAGAAAAACAAATGACAAATGATTCAAAAGATCTTTTCACTCAAATGTCAATTTATGAAAATTTTACTTAAAAGATAAAGGAAGACTAAAATACACTTTCAACTTTAAGGAAACGAAGATTTTCTACACTTAAACGAAAATATGAATCAGATGTACAAAATAGACCAATCAATTATTCTAAGAAATAAGATTTTACTTCAAAGCAATTGAATAAAACTACTTTCGACTAAGGACTGCAAATGATAAACAAATACATAAACAAACATTTAACAATCCAGTCTAAAATGGGTTGAAACAAGGAAACAAAGATTTCTTTCAGAGACAAGAACTCATCTCAATCCAACAGACAATTCAAACAACTGAAAATTGACTTAAGTATTCAGCTCCTAGATGGGAAAACTGCTCCAACAGGAACCATCTCATGCCAGAATGAGGGACATTACGATGCATAGCACTGTCTCAGTTTAGAGGGTGCCATTCATTATACTATCTCAGTGACAGAGCTATGATGATTGCAAAATGACAATTTCATGCTCAAAATTGGCTCAATTTCAGTGAATTGGGCTTAAATTCGATGAAAAATAGAGGGTAAAGTATGTCAAGTGTTCTAAGAGATTGATTAGCTACTACAAGGGATAGGATCGGTCCCTAATGGAGTCACCATTTTCTTATGGGCAAATTTAGTGTCTTTTCGAACGACTAACCCCTAGACCTAGTAGCAAGTCTAGAACAACAGTTAAAGTAATTCTATTGCCTTTCCTATAGCTAACAGATAAAAGAAAGAGGAGCAAAAGTACCAACCTGGATTTCTCACTCGATCCCTCTTCCCTTTGACTGCTTTCGCCACTCCCTTCAGTACTTAACTAGCTTGAAAGGTACCTGCACACAAGCCGAGACAGAAAACCATCAAAGCATACATATCGATCTATTAACTAAACACGTTATGGAATCTAAAATACAATGTACATTTCATAACACATGAATGGAAAAAGCAAAGAACTCTTTATTGATAGAAAGGAAGATTACAACCCATGTAGATGCATTTTCGATTTAGCATCATCCTCCCAACTTCAAACCCTTCTCTCCTCATGGAAACAACAATTTGACATGATAACATTACTCTCTCTGTTAATCTCATCTAAGTAGCATTTCCTTAGCTCAAGAAGTTCCAACCTAGACCAACCATTGAGAGCTTGGTCCTTTTATAGCTGAAAAGAGGAGGTTTGGCCATTAATGGCCCTCATGAATGATTTGCCATATTTGGGAAGTGGTTCTATGGAGGAATGGATAATGGATTAAGGTTCATTCATCTCCTTCCTCATCCAAAAGCGAGCCCAATCCCTCTAGAAACATCTAGAAGCATCCATTGGATGAGGAATCCAATGAATTCATTTGAAAAATTCGATGGATCTCACCCATCGCATGTGATACAAAGGCTAGGTGCTATGCATAGCACCCTGATAGTGTAGTGCCTGCCATTCATTGCAGCCAGATAGAAGGCCACCTGCGATGATCTCCTTAGGGACATTTTTTGGATGAATGGTGTCATGAAACTCTTGGGAAGCAAGCATGATGTAGGTTAACTTCATTAGGGAATGAAAACAACTAAATTAGGGGTTGATAGACCCTAATAATACAGATCTGGAAGTTGGTGTTGATGTGCCCAAATTTTGCTGTAACACCAATGTCGTTGTTGTCGGTACCATGTTTTTAATGATTAATGGTGACTCCTGTGATACTCCATCGATGAGGGGTTCCTGAGTACCATGTTCCTATTCTGGCTTTGTTTCTTCCATGCCTTGTTCTTTTTCTGTATCCTTTTCACTCTGACCTACATCCTCTAGAGTACCCTTCTTTGTTCTAACATCTTCACTAGGTGGAGTCATCCACTCTGTTGACCATTGTTTTACTATTGCGAGTAAATCATCCTCGATCGCTAAATATGGAAATGGGTGCCATGTCCTTATCAGGTCTTTCCTTGCCTTCACATAGACTCAATGGAAGTTTGATTTAAATTTCACAATGTTGCAATATTTCCTATATAGATTGGGTGACAACCTTGGGTGTTGATTCACCACGATGTGTAAATCCATCGATAGTATTGCGAATAAAATCTTATTTTCCATTGCATGCGAAAACTCCTTAATATACCAAAGGGAGGCATACTTCACTACTTCATAAACATCTCGTTCGATAGGAAACTATGAGTCCTCCATCTCCTTCCATGCAATTAGCGCGATGATGATGACTAACCATGCATAATGAAATGTCTTCCCTTCCTCTTGCGCCTCCTGTTACACTAAAAAATGTCACCATGACTATTTACAGTTAGGATGGCTCTATCAACAGTCATACTACCCTCTTAGGCAAGTCTTATGCCTCTGCTCTCCATGTCAAACTCCAAAAAAGAGAGAAAGTCTTTCTAAATGTATTTATCTCTGGGGACGCAGGTTCTCTCAACCTTACCTGCGGGGACGCACCCAATGTTCACAAAAGCTGCGTCTTTGGACGCTCTGTATGTAAAGGTGCAGGTGCGTCCCCCTGAAAAGGTTAAAATGCGCAAGTTTCATCTTTAAAAAGTCACTTGTGGTCATTTCTAGAGCATTCTAGAAGGTTGTTCGACGTGTATTGAGCGCCTCCAGATGGTTCATGCACTCCTACCAAAGAGGAACTTATCCCATCAATAGGGGAGCTATCCCATCCAAAGAGGGGATTATCCCATTGATGGTGGACCTGATTAACTTCCTCTTGAGCACTATAAATACAGGCATTGGGCCAGAAGGAGGAGAGGTTGAAAGCTATACATTTCTAAGGGTAAATGCTGCAGGAATTAGGACTCCCATTTAGAAGCTTGTGAGGAGAGATTGCCATCTTTGCTTGTTCTATTTGGAAGTGGGTGAGCTTTGTCAAAGTAAAGGAGAACTCTTGATGGACCCTGGGAGGGACTTGCACAACACCAAGGCTCAGGTTGTATTTGTTCCTTTTGTTACCTATTAATGCAAATGAGTCCATTCTTCTCAATAACTTGTTATTTATGAGTTGTTTCATGTACTCCTTGGTCTACGTGTTAAATATGTTTTATTCTATGAGATTATCAAGTGCTATTTAATCGTTTGATTGTTAGTGTATGCAGGTTTCAAAGTGAAGGAGGAGCTCATCCGGATCAGTGGATCTGGACTGCTACAACAGCGTTGGATTACAGGTAGGATCTAAACACTTGATTTCCCATATAGTAAATGCATGTTTAGAGAAGGATTGCTCTTGTTTGTCTTGTTTGTCACTATAGAGTCTTAGGCTCCTAGGGAGGTTGGTTTGTGTCTGCACAATCGACTCTTTCCGCCTGACAAATTGGCGACTCCACTGGGGATTCCATTGATGTGAAAAGTCTTTTCCTTTGTGTGAACTTTGCTTTGAGAAAATTGGTTTATTTTTCTGGTTTTGGCTCTGTGACTTTGTCTGTGGGTGGGTTAGCTTAGGATTAGATTCATTTTGGTTTTTCTTGAGTTTTTCAGTAGGATGCACCCTCTGAGTGTTGCACAGTGCGTCCCTGGATGCACTGTCGCTGTGTGCACAGAGCGGGCCCGCACCTGTCCTAACGGGTCGCCTGCGTCCCCTGCTAAAATTTGAGAAAATCCCATTTTTTGCATTTTTGCTCTTAGATTTTGTTTTTTCTTAGTTTTTACTGCCCAGATTCATTAGTCCCTTGTCAAAGATCTTCACCTGAACTTGTTTCGATAGCATTGAGTGTTTTAGTGGATTTCATCGAAGTGTAAGCCCTAGGGTTTGATTTTTGAGTAGGTCTTGTAGTGACTTTGGCGGTAGAAGTTGTCAAGCCTTAGATCTCTCTGGTTTTGTCAGCATTCTAAGAAGTCAGACCTGTCACAAAGTCTACCTATGAGAGCGAATTACCATTGAGTTGTCTCTTTGGGCAAATTTCGAAGTGCTTGTTGATTAAGTCTTGAATTCCATTTTACAAAAAGAACAAAAAGATTTGAGTTTTGTTTTGACTAGTCTTTTGATTCTGCATTAGCTGGTCCTTGATTTGTTTTTGGTCAAGCAAAACAACCTAGAATCATCTTTGTGAGCTTTTGCCTTGTTAGGTTTGCTTAGAGTAATTTCCCTTTTGATTTGCTTGTGAGTCAAGTTTTCATAGATTTTATAGCTTTTGAAATTGTTTTTTGTTAAGATAGGTTTATATGCTTTATCAAAAAGAGAAAATACAAAAACATCTCCTTTGAAAAGTTTTGTTTCAAGTAGCTTTGAAAAGTTTTGAAAGAAAAAGAGTTTTTCCGTGCACGTAAGGAGTGGTCATGTTTGTATGCTTGAAAAGATAAAGAGAATTGTTTCTTTGATTGTCTTTTCTAAGAAAGTGGTTTTCTTTAAAATTTGCATTCTCTCAACTCTCTTAGTTAAGAATTTCATTGAAAAAAGGAAAAGTAGCGTAAATCATCTTAGGTGCATCTTTGTAGTGGTTTGAGTCGAGTCTACACACCATTGGTTTCACTTCCGCTACCTTTTGTCTTTAAGAAAAACCATAAAATTAACGCTTAAAGTAAAATCGACGTAGTAACTTTTATTTACTAGGGCTCTGAAACACCAATTTAGATCAGGCTAGTGTCTTGGAGTAGGTGAGTAATTAACTCTCCAAGACAACAAAACCAAACAAGTAGCTTATCTTGTGATAGAATAAATCCAATTGTCTCACTTGTACTCTGGGAAAGCTCCTCTTAAAGGAGAAGCACGAGCTCGTGTCCGAACCAGTGAGGGGATCAATCCCCCCTCGTTGGGAACGATGCCAGACACGCACGTATTACAAACGGTAAACCTCGGATTAACCATTGTCGAGGAGCCAGGGGTCACTTGTCGGTAAACCTTGGATTATTGTCAAGGAGCCGGCAAGGGGATTGAGCTTGCTACTCTGCCCTTGCGTGTTGTCGGAGTTTAGACTGTTCCCCCAGGTGCATTTGTTGTGGTTGGTAACCTTAGTGACCATTATCTTTAGGATTCTACCGAGGTGACGGTGGAGGGAAGGTCCCACTGTACCTAGAGCAGACGTCGGCTAGACTCACTTGGATTTTCTGGGGGGTTCACTTCACTCGAGACGGTTAAAGTGGAGGAACTTGGTCCAGTCTATTCATTAAGCAGGTCGCCGGGGTAACTGTTCCACCCGCCACTTCTGTACTGAATCCAGCGATGTTGGGCTTCATCACCAACTAGCGCTTTCGGTCTGGAAGGCTACTGTTTGTGTTTGGTTTGACGCCCTAGATTCTTTAGGCGTGTGATTCAAATTTGTTTGGTTCTTTAGAGACTTTAGGTGGTTTGATTTGAAATTTTATTTTATTTTCGTGTGTAGTAGTTAAAAGTTTTTAGCTGTGGCGGAATTACCAAGACAGTCCCGTAGACTTCGGGGCAAGTCACCTGAAATTGTTACCGGAACAGATTTGTTAAGAAAACTCCGTAGATCGCGGGGTGGATCTCCTGAAGACATTCCGGGTCAGTACGAAGGGTTGAAGGTCCTTGTAACTCCTCCTAGTGGCAGTAGAGTAGGTTCACCTGAAGAAGGAGAATCTTCCTTGGTAGTCCATCCAGATTACCAAAGTTTAGAGACAGGTTATAATCCCAAAGATGTTACAGTTTCTGAGCTTGTTGGTAGTTTTTCGTCTGCTAGTGATACAGGCGAAGAACCTGTTGAGGCCTCGAAAATCGCTGCAACAACATTGGGGGATAACCACCCGGTCCGGACCTTAAAAGCAGCTCCTTTTCCGTTTGGTGTGGTGGCTCCGACTGTTCATCTAGGTCCAGTTACCTTCTCCCTATTGCTATTGGTTTATAATGTATCTTTAACTACCAATAGACAGGGACATCAGATCACTTCTCCTTGCTGATCAGGCAAGAGAATGACCCTTAAGCTGATTTGGGTTCAGCCAAGCCACAACTAAAATTTTGCCTCTTTGAGGAGAGGACTTAAAAGAATGTAGAATTTACTCTAAATGCAAGTTTATTCTATGATGCAAGCAAAAGAAACTAATCTAAATCCTATCTTAATTAGGCAGATATAGATCTAACCCAACTAAGAGCAAGATAATTAAAATATTGGGATTTAGATATGTCTTGTTTATAATGAATATCAAGTTAATGAAGTAGTTCAATTAACTGATATTATGGACATCAAAACACATCCTATTGAGACCTTTTAACTGAAATAATAAACCAACAACACTCAGGAAGTAGTTCACATAAATGATATTGATTATCAAATCAGCAAATCTAATAACTAAACAATAATATGTGGAAATAGTTCACAACATATTACCATTCAATAAATTAGTTTTAACAAGGCAGATTTCTGAGTAAATAGTTACTCAAGAATCAGAAATTAATCCATAAGAACAGAGATACATGATAACAATATTGAGACAAACCACCCATATTGACAATAGTGCACAAACATGAATAAAATGACACATTACTGTTACCATAAAAATGAAACTGATATTCAAAACAGTAGTATTAAAAATACCAATTTATTGCATCCATTTCTCTGATCTTGGTCTCCAACAGCCCTTTACATTGCTTGAACTTCTGCCTTCAAAACTAGAGCCACAATAGTGCAAGCTTTGTTCTTCATGCATAATTCAATATACAAAGGGAAAATCCTCAATAATCCCCAGATCTGAGATTTTTCACTCCTCTCTCCTACAACTCTAAATTCCAATTACAATAGTGCTTTTAGAAGCTCTAAAATTGCAGAGGAGAGCCGCCCTTTTTACATTCTGCAATCTATTACTTATACTATCTGTGAAGGAATTCTTGAGAGGAAAGATTGGTGAAGAGAAATCTGCCAAATCCAATTTTACTTGCTCAAAATTCTGATCTTCAATTGCTGTAGCATTCTCATTGACTGAGATCTTTTCTTCATATCTTTTCCACTGTTTTCCTGCAAAAGAAATCAAAATAAATTAAAAATGCAATCAAAATATCATTTCTGGCAGTTAAATCAAACCTAATCAAATTCTATTTAAATAAATTAAAAACAAAATATAAGCTACGTATTGATGCTTGGAATGATTTGATTGGCAAAGGATATTATTGGCCAATGGATCTGCAATTAGAAGAGGCTTTGGACAAATGAAATTGAAAACAATAACTCAGAAAATTGATTTTATTTTCAAAATTCGGAGCCTGATCTTCTGCCTGATTTTTGGCCCAATAAATCATCAAATCTGTTGGTGAAACCTCCTTCAAAATGTTCTCCTTGATTTTCTCTTTCCAATGAGCCGTCCTGGGCCTCATTTGGCCAAGTAGAACTTAATTTATGAGCTTCCAAAGTTGATGGGTCAAATCTGATGTAAATCTGGAAATTCTGTTGCTGGGCTAAAAAATGAGAATTTAAATTAAAAATTAAATCCTAAATTAGTCCCTAATTAATTCTACTTTAATTGCTAATTATAAACTAAACTATTTATTAATTTAACTAACTAATGATTTATAAACAAATCCATTCTTAATTAAAAACTAATCAATATTAATCTAATTAAAAAAACTAATTAATATTAATCTAACTGATATTTAAATTAATTACATATTACATATAATTAATTAATTTAATTAATATAATATATTACATATTATTAACTAATTTAATTAATATAATATATTAATTATAACATAATAATATACAAACTAATATTACAAATATAACCTAACCATTATCACCATATCTAATGTATATAAAATATTTACAACTAACCATTATCACCATATCTAATGTATATAAAATATTTACAACTAACCATTATCACCATACGTGAGAGCTTAAAGGAATAAGTCGTTGAACTAACCATGTAAACTTTAATTTTATTCCTTTTTACTGTCGGCACATATCTTATCGGGACATCGCATCGGGGGATGGAGGGGTTGCTAAACATGTTTCGCATAAAAGCCCGGATGCGATAAGACTTGTTTAATGCCACTTTGTTTAATGCACATGGTTTGTTGTTTTATCGCCGATCGGGAGAAGTGAGAATATGGTATCGGGGGTTTATAATGTATGTTGCGAATGAAACTTGCGACCCGATACAAACTCCCGATGCGATATAATTTTTATATATTAAATATTAATTTAATTTAATTAATTATAATAATTAATTTAATTAATTTAATATTTAATATTAAAAATCAATTTTTTATTTTGGTTTTATTTTTATGAATTTAAGCTAAAAATAAAACTACAGCCATTTAGAAAATAGATGAAAAATAATAAAAATTAACTACAGCCACTTGAATGTTTGGGTTTTCGAGATTAAGATTTGATTTGGAAATTGGAGTGAATTTCTTAAGTCCCGATGCTTAATTATTTGGCTGCATAACTAAAAACGGAAAAATGTTAGTAAAAAGAATTCACTATAGATTAATATTTAGAATGAATGCGTTATTGAACTAATTTATTTACAAAATGCAATATTGTACATTTTATGCAATTTTAACCCAGGCTACATAAATAATCAGACTTTCAAAGGAGTGCCATTTTCAAACCAGTTGACCAAATGAGGTGAAACAAGCGTCAATGTGAAGCTTATAAAAAATCGATTCTAACAAAGCAATCAAAACAAGAATCCAAAGAAAACTAAAAATTAACGAAAACGTAGGGCAATCAATTAAAATAAAAATAAAAAAGGTGCTTAGCCAAAATTTTTATAGAAAGGGTCCCTATTATTGGAGTGGACGCATCAATAATGGGGGGTGTTGTGTTTTTACCACAACAGAACCAGAAATATCTGAACCTGTTACTCCGACTTCTAGTGTTCCTGATTCACCGAGAATAGAAAGAAATATCACCGAAAATCTTCCTACTGGTTTGATTGCTATCGAAGAACTTGCTCCAGAGGAAGAAATAGGCGTCTCTAATCTTGAAGATCAACTTACTATTGATCTAAGGGAGCGTGAATCTATCTTTTACAGTCCTCCTAGAAGTACTACTTGGTACCTTTCGTTAACCAATTATTTAGACAACTTTGGGCTAGGTTTTTCTACACCTCGTACTCCTTTTCCACCTGGAGGTATTCATACTCCTGTCAATATGGCTGGTCCGTCGTCCGTGTTTACTCAAAGTCCTGAATCTTTCTTACATGGCGATCCTTCTGTTCCCACTGGGTATCAATCTCTTTCTGGTACCTTTTCGAGGGCATCTCCTCAACCCGTTGATCATGGGTTATTAGTTGGAAACAGTGGTAATATACCATTGGGTGTAGGAGACATTTACATGATGTCAGGTTCAGTTCCCGTTTCCCAACCTCAAGGTGGCCAATTACCGCCTGGGGGGCAGCCTCAGTTAATGCCTGGGGGGCAACCTCAAGGTACATCATTTGTGTCTGGGGGGCAACCTCAAGGTCAGTACGCTCCTATGGGGCAATACATACCTCAAGGTCAACCCCAACCTCAATATGTACCCCAAGGTCAACCTCAGTATCAATATCAACCTCAAGGATGGCAACCTCAAGGATGGCAACCCCAAGGGTATCAACCCCAAGGGTATCAACCTCAAGGGTACCAACCTCAAGGTCAAGGTCAACCCCAGTATCCGTATTTACCTCAAGGTTATCAACCTCAAGGTCAATACTCAGGTCAAGGTTATCAACCACCTCAAGGTCAATCATATGGTCAAGGTATGGGAACTGCACCTTACAACTATCAATCCTATCCTCAATCTGGCTATGGATCTCAGTATCCTCAACCTGTTACGGGTCAATACCCTCGAATGTTAGTGTGGGATCCGTCACAGGGTCAACAGGTGTTGCAGCCAAGTATACAGTTGGTACCTCAAGCTGGACAACCCGTAGTTTCTGGTCCACCCCAGCAACTGCAACCTGTCCAGTCAAGTGTTCAAACTTCTGTAACTTCGGTAGTTACTCAGCCGCCAATTGCACCTAGTACTCCATCTCAAACGGCTGCTGCAACTACCGCCACATCTACCATACTTACTTCTGGAGTATCGACGGCTCCAGTTTCTACTGTCTCTGTAACCACTCCTCAGACATCTTTACCGTTGTCTGGATCTACGATTCAAACCACGGTCCCGATGCCTGTAGGCCAGCCTGGTATAAGTACGGTTGTCACTACTCAACCTCAATTTGTTCACCAACCGTACCAGGGACAGTACCAACCTGGGCAAGCTGTCCAACAACCGGTTTACCAGTATCAACCGTATCCTGGGTACACTTATCAACAACCTCAACAACCCCAGTACGGTCCGGTTAATCCTGGTTTTCTAGGAGGATATAATATCCCAAATGCGACTCTTGTTCCTAGTTATCCTGGATATCCTCCTCCTAGGGCCGGTATTGTGACCCAGAGTTTTAGAGATCCTAACCGGCAGTTACCGTTTATCGCAACTTTGGATTTACCAGACTTGACGCGCCTAACGAACGATCCAATTCAATATCTTCCGTTCTGGCCGCCAATGCCAAATAAGTTGCCCAGTGATATAACCAAGTTCGAAGGTAAGTCTGGAGAGGATCCGTCCAATCACGTGATGACTTACCACCTCTTGTGTGCTTCAAATTCTATCTCGGATGATTCGATCCGCTTACGTCTTTTCCAGCGTACACTCATTGGTCTCGCGGCCAAGTGGTACATTGAGTTACCACGGGCCTCTTTTTACAATTTTAGCCAGTTAGCTACCTCGTTCTTAACTCACTTTCAGTTGCCGGTCAGATACGATAACGGCACGGAGTTATTAACTTCACTAAAACAATCAATGTCCACATATATTTCTGATCACATTCATGAGTGGAGACGTCGAAGAAGGCTAGTGAAAGTTTTTATCCCGGACCAAATCTTAGCTGAATGGTTTGTTAAATCATTATTACCGAGGATTACTGAAGATGTAGCTAAGGCCGGAGTAGTTACTGAGGAGCAAGTCATTGCTCAGGCGCAATACCTTGACTTAGTTTACACTCAGTCGGGTACATTACACGAGAAGATTCCGGATCTTCCAAAGTCGAATCAAATCGCTGCTGCTCCTTCGGGATCTCATGCCGCTGATGGTATGATTGGTATCATGAATACAAAGAGCAAGAAGAAGTCTTCCAAGGCTTCAACTACTCCTATTATCACTTTACCCGATTCCCCGACAGGAGAGTCTTCTCCTAAACTTACCGCTGATATTCACGCTGTAGAGTCATCTACGGCCAAATCAAAAAACGGCGGAAAGAAGAAAGGAAAGAAGAAGGCTAAAGCAGACAAGGCTCCGAAGGAGAAAACGGAAAAGTCGGAAACCAATGACGAGAAGCGCAAACCTCGATATCCTTGTCTTATCTGTGAAGAGGATCATTTTACGAGAGATTGCCCTCATCGGGCCGAGGTAGTGAAAATAGTCAAAGGTTCTCCCACTCCTGCTGTGTTAAAAAATCCATTTCCAGAGCAGGAGAATAAGATGATAGGTTCTTCCTCGAATGCCAGTGAAGAACCCATTTTGATGATGTCTCATGTGAGGATTGTGACTCGATCGCAAGATTATGGTAGTAAGAATCCTGTTGATGCTAAGGAAGCAGAATCTTCTCACTCTAACCCATCAACCTCAGCTCCTGGTTCCGATCCACTACAGATCGAGAAACCTAACCCGGACTTAGTAATTAAATCGCCCACCAAGGGTGTACTTCGAAGGTCTGCTTTCAATCCACATGCGAGAGCAACCCAGAATTACAACATTGTTGAGGACTTAGCTGTTTCACCCTCAGCAATGTCGGCGTTAGAAGTGCTGCAATCATGCCCAGCACAACGAAAATTGCTTTTGTCGGCTATAGGAGCTGTTGATGTTCAGGACCCGAATCTAATAATCTTCGATCTAGAAAATAGTACACCGCGTCTCCCCCATCAAATGGCTTTCCAAATTCCAGTGATAGTAAAAAACAGGCCTATTCATAGGACTGTGATTGATGAGGGAGCTTCTACGTGTATTATGTTGATTCAATGTTGGAGATCCCTTGGTTCTCCTTCGTTGAACCAATCCCCCACCATCCTTAAGGCCTTTGATGGCCGTGGGTTCCGTCCGTTTGGTATTCTACAGGAATTGCCTATAGGGGTAGAAGGTAAAACCGTTAGTCTGGATGTGGAAGTGGTTGATGCCCCTCTAGACTACAACCTTCTTTTGGGTCGAAGTTGGTCATATGCTATGACGGCGGTCGTTTCATCGGTCTTTAGAGTAATTAAGTTTCCACATAACGGTAAGATCGTGACTATTGATCAGCTGACATACTTTTCATCCGACCCAGCCTCTTCAGAGAGTATCCAGCATGTGGGTAAGACGACAATCCCTTATAGAGACGTTGGTGTAGGTTTAGTTAAGGATTCCGGTTTACTGGGAACTTTTCCTCTCCCTCCACTCAGCGTAGAACCTTCATTTGCAACAATTCATATGATTACATCAGAAAACATTATTTATGATGATCCTTGGATTGTCCCATCTGACTCTGAGATAGACTTATTCGGTGATGCTATGCCTTTGAGTCCATATGAAATTGCTTATGAAACTCTCATGTCTTTTACCGACTCTCATTCAACCGAGATCGACCAAATGAATGTGGTCAGTGAAGAATCACTTTTCACCTCAACCTTAGAACGGATAACGTTTCCCGAAGTCGTGTCATCTAACGAACAACTTCGCGAAATCCTAAGTGTAGACGATCTACCATGGGAGGATCTCCATCACAGATCTTCGTTTTTACCTAAGGATGATGCATTTGAAAATGATTTTTCATCTATCTTTACCGCTGAATATGTCAAAGACGCTCAGGATCCAACGAAACATTCTGATTCAGAGTTGAATTTAGGGAATATTTCTCGCACTATTCCCATTGATATTTCAGTGAAGCCCGGAATTGAGGAGAACATTCATATAGGTGCCGCATGTACAGAAGATGAAATCCAAACTTACAAGGCCCTATTCCAAGAATTCCGCGATGTGTTTGCCTGGTCTTACAAGGAAATGCCGGGAATCGATCCTGCCATTGTTGTTCATGAAATAAAGACCTACCCGGATGCTAAACCCGTCCGGCAACGGTTGCGTCAGATTCACCCTCGAAAAGTGGCTGCCATTAAAGCAGAAGTCGAAAAGTTGTTGAAAGCAGGTTTCATTTATCCGATCCCGTTAACGGATTGGGTATCGAATATTGTTCCGGTCAACAAGAAACAAGGAACAATAAGAATCTGTATCAACTATAGGGATATCAATCGAGCTTGTCCAAAAGACAACTATCCTACACCTTATATCAATCAAATTATTGATGATTGTGCCGGAAGTGAAATGTTTTCCTTCATGGATGGTTTTTCGGGCTATAATCAAATCAATATTCTACCTGCCGACCACCCAAAAACGGCATTCATTTGTCCATGGGGGACGTTTGCTTATTGCAAATTACCTTTTGGGCTTAAGAATTCCGGGGCCACTTTTCAACGGGCAATGTCTTACGCATTTCATGACATCAAGCACATTGTGCAACCGTATCTCGATGATTTGCCTGCTCATTCATTCCATCGAGCTGATCACCTTGTCCACTTACGAGCAATCTTTATGAGGTGTGGGCATTATCGAATTCGGTTGAATCCCCACAAATGTGTTTTCTGTATAGAAACAGGTCGATTGCTGGGATTTGTTGTTTCAAAAGCCGGCATTCGCGTCGATCCCTCGAAAGTCGAAGCTATCATCAAATTGCCTCCTCCTTCGAGTTTGCGCCAACTCCAAAGTTTGCAAGGGAAAGTGAACTTTTTACGCCGATTCATCCCAAACTACGCCGAGGTCACTAAAGGTTTTACACGGTTGTTGAAACAGAACGTTCAATTCTTTTGGGACGAGATTTCCCAACAATCTTTTGATGCACTTAAACACGCGTTGACCCATGCACCATTGTTGCATCCTCCCAACTACAACCAGGACTACTTCTTATACCTCGCAGCTTCGCATTCCAGCATTGGAATGGTGCTAGTTCAAGAAGATGAATTCGGAGCGGAACATGTGATATATTATCTCAGTAGGACCTTAAATCCCACTGAGCTAAAATATTCGCATGTGGAGAAATTGGCCCTGGCAACCGTTCAAGTTGTCCAGCGTTTTCGTCACTACATTCTTCTCCGTAAAACTACAGTTATTTCGGATTGCAACCCTATGATTTACATTTTGACAAAACAACTGCTAGGGGGCAAGTACTCTAAATGGATCGTTATCCTGCAAGATTTCGACTTGGAGTTCGAGAAGTCCAAGTCTAAGAAATCCTTAGTTTTTGCGGAATTGATGTGTGATTTCCCGCGTACTGACACAGAGACTGTGGCAGAGGAGTCCATTGCGGACGAATCTTTGTTTCTTATCAGTACTTTAGATCCGTGGTACGGGGATATAATCATCTATCTCCAAACCCAAACCTTTCGGCCTGAAGCTTCAAAGGCGGAACGTCGAAAAATTCGGTTTCAATCCCAGCAATACAAAATTATTGGAGATACACTTTATCGCCGGGGGGCAGACTTAGTTTTTCGACGTTGTTTAACTCACGAAGAGGCTGAGAGGGTTTTGAATGATTGTCACTCTGGAGCATGTGGCAGTCATATGTCTGGGTATGCCACAGCTCAGAAGGTGTTGCGCGCTGGTTACTTCTGGCCATCTATGTTTAAAGATTGTATCATTGCAGTCCGGAAGTGCCACAACTGCCAAGTGTTTGATCGAAAGATGCGCGCACCACCTGCTCCTCTCCACCCTATAATTGTCGTTGGTCCATTCGCCAAATGGGGTATCGAATTTATTACTTGTAACCCTCACTCGGCCGGCGGGCATGCGTATATCATCCTCGCGGTTGATTATTTCACTAAATGGGCCGAGGCGATGCCTACATTCGACGCAAGCGGCAAAACAGCTGCAGTTTTCGTATTCAATCATATTATAACTAGGTTTGGTGTCCCACAAGCAATCATTACTGACCATGGGAGCCATTTTCGAAACATCATGATGACTGAGCTTACAAGCCAGCTTGGTTTGCACCACGATAGCTCTACTCCTTATTATCCGCAAGCCAACGGTTTGGTTGAGTCTATCAACAAAGTTCTGGTTATCATGATCCGACGAACCATTGGTATTCATCGGTCGAATTGGCACAACATGTTATTTTCGGCGCTATGGGCATACCGCACCTCAGTGAAAACTTCAACAGGGTTCACTCCTTTCCAGCTAGTTTACGGCTTGGAAGCTGTGTTACCCATTGAATGCGAAATCCCATCACTTCAAATGGCTGTCGAATTATTCCCAGCTACTTCCGAAGAGGAAAAACGTTTATTGTACTTAGCTAAATTAGATGAGACTCGACGTGACGCTACATTGGCAATCGAGACTCACGCGAAGCGGATGAAAGCTCTGTATGATAGAAATGTGACCCCTCGAAGTTTTTCGGAGGGAGACCTAGTGCTTTTATATGATCAAGCTAACGATAAGCTAGGTGCTGGAAAATTCGTTCCTATGTGGCATGGACCCTATATTGTAAAGCGAAAGCTAGCAAAAGGGGCTTATGAGCTGGTAGATTTTGATGGAGACTCTTTGGGTAAACCCAGAAATGGGCTTTACCTAAAGAGGTATTATGCTTAAATGGTGGGTATGGAGAAGTTTTAGTTAGGTTAGGTTTTCTTTCTAGCTAGTATGTTTGTTAGTTAGTCGGTGTGCTTAGCTTAGCGAGTGTGTTTTTCGTCGTTATTCTGGCTTATCTTGGTTTTACTCTTGATATTGCAGATGTCGACGCCTCTCCAAACATACATTGGATTCACTGATGGTGCTTGTCGTAGTACACGGAATATCTCTTCCGCAGCTTGGGTTATCTATTCGCCCTCTGACGAGTTAGTTTCTATGCATGGGGTAAGCCTTGGTCAAACAACGAACAACATTGCAGAATACAGTGCAGTGGTTGAATTGTTATCCGAATCTATTTCATTTGGAATTCGACGTTTGATAGTGAGGTTAGATTCTGAACTTGTTGTATTACAGCTTAATAGAGTTTATGCCATTAGAAATCCTGTGTTATTAAGGTTGTTTTTGAGAGTGCGTCTCTTGGAACGTGAATTTGATTACATTGAATATCAGCATATTCCAAGGTATTTAAATACATTAGCAGATGCAATTGCTTCTCGAGTGTTGGACAGACATTTACGATAATCATGCAAGTAAATTTAAAAACATTTCATCACACATGTTAAACAAGATAAGCTGGTAATAGTGATATATATATAGATAGGAGTGTGTCAAAAAATATACATCGTCTTCGATCATAGGTTGAAAAACACCTTATGATCGGAAAAAATGATAAAGTACAAAAAGTCAAAAATGTCACATGTGTCTACAAAGTGACTAGCCAATCACTGGTGGTGCTACCTATACGACACCACTGCACGGGCTACCTTACGCAAAAATCTCCTAAACGGTCCAGGGACTGCGACTACATAGCGCTGAAGCCTGATAGGAATGTCATCCATAGTAGTCTCAGGCATATCTGCCATCAGACGCTCTAGATCATGCTCCAACTCAGCTAGTACCTCTGCAGCCGCGTCCTGTGGGGCCTGTACCGGTGCAACTGGATGTCTCCTCTCAAAAGGCCGGAGGTTGGCTGGGCGCTGTGGACCAACATCTGCATTTTGAAAATTTTACTGTCAGTTTTGAGACGATATATATAAAAAACAAAAAAAATACATAATTTGAAAACTTGTGAAAAATAAAGTACCTCTGTCGTCCCATTGTTCTCCCTGTGGAAGAACCATGTCTGGATCACCTCGAAAATCTACTCCAGCATACGGAAAGTCCTGGATCGAAAAAACCTGGTCCTCTAACCAGTGAAAATAACTATCAGAGAATCGAACCACTGCCGCGCCCTCGTCAGGATGCCGGGCCATCACTACAACCCATCGTACCAGCTTTGGCTCCCGAGGACCCAAGATATCAACAGTGAGTTGCTGAGGGACCAGCATCGGAACTCTCTCTAAGGCAAAGCTCATGACTAAAGGCCCATATCCAAAAGTTTTCAGTCGTCCGTTCTTTGCCTTAGTCAGTTGGCTCTTCACATTAGCCGACACAGCATCACACAAGTTGAAAATGGTGCCTTGGTAACAGTCAATTGCCATCCGCATTTGGGACCCGGAAGCAATGTGTAAAGCAGTTGCGCCGCAAATTCTGGTAACCGTGAACGCTATAACTTTTAGTTCACGCAGAGAGATGTGTTTGATCTCCACGCCTTTCGAATGGTGTGCACCAATCTTCCCGGAGACTAACAAGGGATTGGCCACCCGGCCTAGTCCCGGCTAGATTGAGTTGCTCGCCTCTATTTGGCAAGCCAGTGAGAAAGTATACATCAGAGGGCTCTATCGCGAGCTGGTGCCCTCCTATGTAAAAGCATTGCTCTTGACCGTTCCATCTCTCAACCAGCCATTCTAAGAATCTTACCTGAGCCCTCATGCCAGGTATGGCCCAGTATTTATATAGCCCGCATTCTTTTAGGGCATCAATGGAAGGTTGATGTTCAATTGCAGCTAAATCAACGTCCTCGTGCTCTCTTTCTCTCCAATCCAACATGGTGAGTACCCTACACACCAAGAAACAATGATTAGAACTGATTTGGGGAAATTTGAATGGTTATTTGAGGAGATTGGGGTTTTAAAATCCGCCTTTCATGGAGGACGCACCCCGCGTTTACAACACAGGGCGTCCGGACGCAGCTGGCCTGAAGGTGGGCTGCGTCCCCCGACCATTTTCCTGTATAGGAAAAAGTCGGGGGACGCAGGTCACCCGAAGGGCACATGCGTCCACCGAGGGGCGCATTTTGAAACCTAAACCCCCCCAAAAAACAAAACTAAAACCTAAAAATCAACTTTAATCGGATGAAATTGAAGAGTAGGATGTTGTAAAATACCTGGAAGAGACAGCGTTCGATTCTGACGGTCGGATTTTCCGCAGCGACCACGGGAAGTTTCTTGCCAAAAGCCCTTTTTTCAACCTCAACAGTAAAATGGTAAAAATGACATGGTAAAAAGTCTTTTTATAGGTTTTTTGGATGAATTTGTTCATTTTTCACCATGGAAAGATGTTTTTCGATGTATTTTTGCCTATCTTAAACAGGTATGAGTAATGTGTTGCTTTTGTGCAGGACAAAGGGACTTAGAGGGAAAATTGTCATTTTTCACGAACCAAAATATCAGAGTCATCTTTTAAGCCCTTTTTTGACTCTTAAAAAATGAAAAGATTGCCGAGCGTTTCTTTTACACTCGTTAAAACGGAATTAAAAGACGGTCCCCTTATAGCTCTTTTCTGACCGTAAAATCAGGAAAAGATTGCCGGGTTTTTGTCGTTTCAAACTCGATACGGAAATAAAACGACGTGTCCTTGATCGCTTTTTACTTTTCAGGTCAGTGGCACTAATTATGAAAGTACTCCTTAGTCGCAAGATCAAGCGGTTCCCCCAGGTATTATTTTATACTTTTTCGGGCTTGAGGGACACAAATCTACGAAAAAGTTCAACTTGGAGTCTTCTTAAGTTTTTCAGACTCTCTAAAATTGAAAAACGCCGAGTTTCTCCTATACTAGGCTCGTTAAACGTTTCACAGTAAAGGACCTGTTCAATTACAAACAGGAACTAACCACTCCTTCTTAGGGTTCGAATCAAAACTAGGTTGGACTCATCTGAAGGATGAGCTTATAATCAAGCATATGTTATCCTCCTCAAGCTTGTTAAAAATAAAGAGGTACTTGCCAGAAATGGTGGGGGAAAAGAAAGAAGAATGAGCCTATTTGTTACCTTTTGTCTCAGAAGAAACTTTATTACCACTCTTGAACACGACACTTTTCATTCACCTGGGTTGGGAAATCCTTTACCTCACAGTTGATCAAACCACTTTGAAAGTCTTCAGCCGGGTTCCGGGGATTAACTTTGAGTTATTCAGCACCAAGCCATCTGTCGTGTCGTTATGTGTTCAAGAGGTCTGCAAGCAAAACTTTCATCTGCAAAATACTTGTTATCCATTTGATCATCCCTGAGTCAGTCCTTACAGCAACATTTCTTCAACTTGAGCAATGATTTCGTGTTGCGGGCTTGCCTGCAACGGGTCGCTTTCTATCGACATCAACACATTATCTAGAGAGATGACTTAGAAATCGTCAGTACCTTGAAGTCTGCATGCATCAATGGCAGTTTTCTCGCCTTTGACGTCAGTTTACATCATTGACTTTCGATCAAAGGATTCCGTGAAATGTTCGACATCAACTCATTCATTCACATCTCATGGATTGTACTGGGTACTTTGAGAACCATTGACATTACTGGTGGTTTCTCTCACGCTTGTTAACAGTTTACATCATCGACTGGTAATCAAGTGGTTTCTACCATGTTCGACATCAACTCATTTATTCGCATGGCTAGAATCGTACCAATTCGAGAAGTAGAAATGAAGACCCTGGATCTAGTTTCCACCATCCAGGCTGCGAGGAGTTTTGTATTCATTATCTAAGTAGACTAATCATAAACAGATGGCTGCGCCCATACTGTGTCTACAAAAGTCTATGATTATGATGTACTGCAAGATCATTCCTGTATCAGAGTAGTTAGTCTGTTAGTTAAAGTTTTAATCTGAGTATGGGAATGCCTACCTCAGTGATGATATAATCTTATACATGTATTTTGTGTTGAAAATTGTAGGTTCTGACCAGGCTCTCCACGAGATAATCCTTGAAATGATAAAGCGCTTCACCCTTCCTAGATAATACAAAACCCTAATCTATTTCAGGCTTCGCACTTTAGGGGGCAATCTGTTACACTAAAAAATGTCACCATGACTATTTACAGTTAGGATGGCTCTATCAACAGTCATACTACCCTCTTAGGCAAGTCTTATGCCTCTGCTCTCCATGTCAAACTCCAAAAAAGAGAGAAAGTCTTTCTAAATGTATTTATCTCTGGGGACGCAGGTTCTCTCAACCTTACCTGCGGGGACGCACCCAATGTTCACAAAAGCTGCGTCTTTGGACGCTCTGTATGTAAAGGTGCAGGTGCGTCCCCCTGAAAAGGTTAAAATGCGCAAGTTTCATCTTTAAAAAGTCACTTGTGGTCATTTCTAGAGCATTCTAGAAGGTTGTTCGACGTGTATTGAGCGCCTCCAGATGGTTCATGCACTCCTACCAAAGAGGAACTTATCCCATCAATAGGGGAGCTATCCCATCCAAAGAGGGGATTATCCCATTGATGGTGGACCTGATTAACTTCCTCTTGAGCACTATAAATACAGGCATTGGGCCAGAAGGAGGAGAGGTTGAAAGCTATACATTTCTAAGGGTAAATGCTGCAGGAATTAGGACTCCCATTTAGAATCTTGTGAGGAGAGATTGCCATCTTTGCTTGTTCTATTTGGAAGTGGGTGAGCTTTGTCAAAGTAAAGGAGAACTCTTGATGGACCCTGGGAGGGACTTGCACAACACCAAGGCTCAGGTTGTATTTGTTCCTTTTGTTACCTATTAATGCAAATGAGTCCATTCTTCTCAATAACTTGTTATTTATGAGTTGTTTCATGTACTCCTTGGTCTATGTGTTAAATATGTTTTATTCTATGAGATTATCAAGTGCTATTTAATCGTTTGATTGTTAGTGTATGCAGGTTTCAAAGTGAAGGAGGAGCTCATCCGGATCAGTGGAGCTGGACTGCTACAACAGCGTTGGATCACAGGTAGGATCTAAACACTTGATTTCCCGTATAGTAAATGCATGTTTAGAGAAGGATTGCTCTTGTTTGTCTTGTTTGTCACTAGAGAGTCTTAGGCTCCTAGGGAGGTTGGTTTGTGTCCGCACAATCGAATCTTTCCGCCTGACACCTCCCTACAGTCTTCCAAAAAATATTTACACAAATAGGTGGCCCAGTTAAATTGGACCTCGTGCTGCACTGCGCAGCCAACGAAACCACAATTGCGTGGACCTCATTTTCTCTACACTTCCGCATGATATTTCCTGCCAATATGTGCGTGGAGAAGCACACCCCTTGGTCGTTGATAGATATGATATCCTATCCGTGTGATTTCTTGACAATTCTGAACTTATCCTTCATCACCTATGTCATCTCCTTTTCTTGATTCTTTCCCACAAACTATTTTACGGGGTCTTTCCTTGGTGAGGTAGTCCCGTAATTCTTCTGATCAAAATTTTGTCGATCGAGATCCTTGTCCCTAGCCAAAGGCATCCATCATGTACTAATGCGATAATTTGTCACACACAGGCTGTATTGGATGTGATTCTACCAAACTGTGGTACAAGCAGCACGTTCAACAGGCCTGCTCCCTGCAATCCTGCAGCCCACCGATGCAACTCCAACCTTGTAACTCTAATTTTTGGGTAATATACCTATTGCAGGTATCTGCTCAGCTCAAATTTTGGGTATTTGCTCCAACCATTGAAATCCAAATCCTCTATCTTCAGTTGTGGTATCTTCCCCAACACTTCACCGTCAAACGACACCTCCTTCAGTAGCAAAGGAGTGAACATGCTAAAATTCGTATCTTTTGGATCCTTGACTCGTTTAGCGCTCATTTTACTTGGTGGCATGTAAGGTGGGATCACAAAGGGAATTTATGCACCCTTTGTTTCCATCCGATAAACCTCGGCCTCTTCCTCACTGTCATGAATATCCTGTGGTTCCTTCTACTGGATTGGTTTCTTCCCATTCTGCACAGGTTTCTTCCCCTTTCCTCATTGTTCTTTATTCGCACTTCCTTATGTGTCTTCTTCCTTGGATATTTCCTCAGTTCTATCCTAGAGGCCTCAACTGACCTCTTTTCCTGTTTATTCTATGGGTGTACTTCTGTGGGTACCTGATTTTGTGGTGACCTCGCGCACCTTGGGGACATGGGTAGATTTTTTTTTGTGCTTTGACCACCCTGGTCTTATATAATGCTTGCTAATCCTTTCTCTACAAATGCTCTAGCAATTCTTTCAAATATTCTTTCTAACATGCAATAGATCACTTCTCTCAAACTTAGTTGCAACTTCTAAAATTCTCTAGATAGAAAAGTGTAAAATGTGGTGCGGGATATGGTTTTTATAATGAATTTGAATTTTCAACTCCATGATTGGCTAAGATCTTTCACATTTAATGTAGTTATGGTGCTAGATTCGGTGTTCATATTTCCAGCCAACTTCGACAAACCTTCCCTTGTGGCGCAGTCATCCATTCTTCGTCGCAATTCCTTTGGTCTTCATCGCAAATCCTTTAGACTTCGTCATACTCTTTAGTGTCACGAAGTAATATTCCTTTAGAGAAGTCCCTTTCTGTAGAGTAGTTTATAGTCCCTTGCGCACTTTCAACTGCACATGGCATTAAGACTTTCTTCCCTTCATTTTTCAATGCAAATTTCTAGGGACAAAATCGTCCATGTATACTTTCAATCTGCTACCATTCACTCGTGTTGGAATCATCTAACCATTTAACTTCGCAAGATGAACTGCACCACCGTAAGGGATGTCCTTGATGATATATGGCCCTAACCAATGTGTTTTAAATTTTCCTGGGAACTTCACAAATTTTCTATCATATAATAGTACAATATCTCCTTGCTTGAATGTCTTATTCTTGATGTGTCTATCATGCCAGGCCTTCTCCCTTGTTGTCTACACTTGCTGATGGAACCCTGATATGAACCTGTCTTCTTCTAGAGCCAGTAACTGTGACATCCCTTCCTTCATAATGTTAGGGTATGCCATATTTGTGAATTTTGCAATCCTCAAACTTGGTACAATGTACTCCATAGGCATAATTGCCTCTTGTCCATATACCAACCTAAATGGCATCTTCCCTATCAATTTCTTGCATGTTTTCATGTATGCCCACAACACTGTTGGAATCCTTAGATCCCAATCATCTCTATTCACATTGCATACCTTAGTCAATGCCTTCTCCAAAATATTATTGAAATCTTCCACTGTTCCATTTTCCTAAGGATGATAAGGAGTGCTCTTCTAGTGGTACACCTAAAATTCCTCAGTAAATGCTTAAATGGTCTAATTCAAGAAGTGTTTCCCTTGGTCACTTAGCAAAATCCTTGGGCAGCCAAATCTAGACATTATATATTCAAACTTCGTGGGAGTTTCTACACTGCAATCGTTCACTAGTTGTGCTTCGGCCCATCTTGTCAAATAATCGGTTGCAGTGATTATATACCTCACACCAATCCTTTTCCCTAGTGGACTGATAGGTCCAACAAAGTCAATAGCCCATTTGTCAAAAGCCTGCAAAGTTACCTGTGGTACTAGTGGCATTTCATCTCTCTTAGATGGCTTCCATGTTCTTTGACATATATCTCATTATTGGCATAATTATTTTGCATCCTTATGTATTGTGGGCCACCATAACCCAGCTCTCACGATTTTCTACATGGTGGCCTTTCCTGCATAATTTCCTCCTACGACTCCTCCATGAAATTCTATCATAATACTCTATATTTTGTGTTCAGGGACGTATCTGCGCAGTATTTCATCTAGCCCAGTTTGTACAAGTGTCCAGTAATCAACGAGAAATTAGTTGTTATGAATACCAACTCCTTATTTTTCTTCATAGTGTACTCTGCAGGCACCACTCTTGTAGCCAAAAACTTAATAATATACACGAAGTGATCATCTGTGACTCTGATTGCGAATAAGTATGCATCAGGCAGGTTATCTTCAATACTTGTGGGTTCCTCTCCTATCTCTATCCTTGGTAGATGATTAGGGTCGGCATTCAATCTTCCTAGCTTCACTACAACCTTGAAGTCCCTCCTAAAATAAGGTTATTCACCAAATATTTCAGTGTGGAGTGATCAGTGAAGATTTTGATATGTGCTCCTAATAAATAGTACCTGAACTTTTGTGATGCATATACCATATAGTAACCCCTCTCTTTATGATGTGTTGTAGTTCTTTGTAGGTTTTAACCCTGTACAGAAACTACCTGCTTACGAATTCTAAAACACATAAAATAAACAATGTGAGAGCATAACACATAAAACACATATACACAGAGATTTTCCCCTGGATCCCAAAACCGGGACTACTAGCTTGATTTTCATTACATTTTTTTCAATGTTACAATACATATTTATACATGCTGAAGCATCCAATACCATGGACTGAAAAACCATTGCGTCCAAAACCATGGACCAAAAAACCATTGCATCCAAAACCATGGACTGAAAACCATAGGTAGGTTCACCCAACCTAATATAGGGTCCAAAACAAAATTCTCGGGGACCCCCCCCCCCCCATGACCCCCCCGCTACACAATCGATGTAACAAAGGGGGGGCTCCACCCCCCCTCTAACCCCCTAGTTCACTACATAGGTTAGTCGTGGAAAGAATATAACACAACCCAACATTATCCCGCTTGTTGTTTTCTTTCCACAGGGGGCCACAGGAGAGCTTACTCATTTTTCCAGCCTTGAAAATCCCATTATTTCTCTACACCAGGGGAACTTCTCAGAGCTCACAGACTTTGTCAATGCATCTGCAGTATTCTTCAAAGTGTCCACATTTACTAGCAACACCATTTTGTCTTCTATCATATCCCTCACAAAGTGATACTGAACATCAATGTGCTTTGTCTTTGAATGATAAGCAGGGTTCTTTGCCAAGAAAATTTCACTTTGGCTGTCACAATCTATCCTTATAGCTCCCTGTACTAACCCCATACTTGAACACAATCTCTGCAACCAAACTTCTTCCTTGCTTGCATGAGTGGCTGCCATGTATTCTGCCTCTGTAGTTGATAGTGCCACTACAGATTGTTTCTTACTCATCCAACTAACTGCACCTCCAAATAGGTTAAACACATACCCACTTGTAGATCTTCTCTGGTCCAGATCTCCAACCTAGTCTGCATCAACAAAGCCATGAATATCCAACGCTCTATCCAATCCTGGTCTTCCTTGGTAAAACAAACCATAATTACTAGTGCCACGCAAATACCTGAAAACCTGCTTCACTGTTGTCTAGTGCTCCTTCCCTGGTTTTGACATAAACCTGCTCAATACTCCCACTGCATGTGCAATTTCTGGTCTAGTACAGACCATTGCATACATCAGGCTACTGACTGCACTTGCATATGGAACACGGGACATATCCTCTTCGTCTTCTTGTGTCTTGGGACATTGTTCAGCAGATAACTTTACACCTATAGGAATAGGAACCTTCACCGATTTACTATCCTGCATACTAAACCTCTGCAATATTGTCTCCACATACTTCCTCTAGTTTAACCAGAGCTTCCTCTTGGCCCGATCTCTTTTAATTTCCATGCTATAGTTTGCAACACCAAGATCTTTCATGTCGAACATGGAGGACAATTGGGTCTTCAAATCTTGGATAACTTCTTTGTTATTTCCAACCAACAACATATCATCCACATACAAGACCAGATAAATAACACAGTCACCAATTAATTTAAAATACACACAGTGATTTTCTTTGCTTTTGGTGAATCCAAGTCCCCGTATAAATGTATCAAATTTTTGATAGCACATCCTTGGTGACTGTTTTAACCCATACAGAGAATTCTTTAACTTGCATACTAGTTCTTTCTTACCCTTCACCGCAAAGCCTTCAGATTGCTTCATGTAGATCTCCTCTTCCAGATCCCTATGATGAAATGTTGTCTTCACATCCATCTGTTCTACCTCAAAATCAAAAGCAGCAGCAATAGATAAAAGTAATCTAATAGAAGTTACCTTTGCAACAAGAGAAAAAATATCACCAAAATCAATTCCCGACACCTAGGAATAACCTTTTGCTACCAACCGAGCTTTGTATTTCTCCACCTTTCCTTTTGCATTTATCTTCTTCTTGAACACCCATTTGCTACCAATGAGTTTCCTTCCAACCAGCAACTCCACCAGATCCCAAGCCTCATTTTTGTGCAAATATTCCATTTCATCAACCATGGCTTCTTTCCAGAGTTTTCCATCCTTTGAATCTACTGCTTCCTTCATAGTTCTGGGATCATCATCAGTAATAGATAAAGCAAAATTTGAATAGAAAATAGATGGACTATACCTTTCTGGCTGCCTTCTTTTTCGAACTGATCTTCTTACACCCGGATTTTGTGGCACTTTATCTTCTGATTCCTCCTCTGTTGTAGATTCTGATTCTTCCTCCTTTAGCTCAAACTCTATCTTCTCAAGTTCCTTTGATTGGAATTCATGTTTAATAATATCTTTCACCTCTCTGAACACCACATCTCGATTGTACACAACTTTCCTTGTTACTGGGTTCCAAAGCTTATAACCCTTTAAACCATCCTTATACCCAATAAAGATGCACTTTTCAAATTTACTATCCAACTTGGTTCATTTCTCCTTTGGAACATGTACATATGCATCACATCCAAATACACTCAGATGTGAAAGAGAGGGTTTCTTACTAATCCATACCTCTTGTGGAGTCTTATCCGCCAACACTAATGAAGGTGATCTGATGACCAGGTAACATGCTATCTCCATCGCCTCTGCCCAGAATTCCTGTCCTAACCCAACACCACTAAGCATGCTTCTTGCCCTTTCCATCAACGTCTTATTCATCCTTTCTACAACTCCATTTTGCTGAGGTGTATATGGAGTAGTCTTCTGCCATGCTATACCACACTTCTTACATAATTCTCCAAATTCCTTACTGCAAAATCTCCACTGTTATCTGTCCTCAACACCTTTATCTTCTTCTCTGTCTGGTTTTCCACCAGAACCTTAAATTCTTTAAACCTGTCAAAGACTTCAGATTTCTTCTTAAGGAAATATATCCATGTATTCCTTGAGAAGTCATCTATAAATGATACATAGTACATAGACTTACCCAGTAATGGAACCTTCATAGGTCCAAACACATCACTATGCACAAGCTCTAATATCTATTTCGCCCTCTTACCACCAGAGGGGAAAGTCACCCGATTCTGCTTCCCATACACACAATTCTCACAGAAATCAAAATCCAGAGAGCTATTACTCATACCTTCTACCATAACTTTACATGAAGTATTCGAAGGCCCTTCTCTCCAATATGTCCAAACCTTTGATGCCACAGCATGGTCTTCTCTCTAGAGACCACTAGATTTTCTGATCCACTTTCAAGAACCATAGAACTATTGTACCCATCAACAACAATGCTACCATGTAGCTTGTACAGATTTCTAGTCCAAACTCCCCGCATCAATATCAGTGCTCCCTGAACCATCTTGCAGGTATCCTTCTCGAGCACTGCTTTTACACCTGCATCATCCAGCTTGCTTATAGAAATCATATTTCTAGCTAATGCGGGAATATGCATAACACCCGGAAGTGTTCTAACCCTTCCACCTTGTAACTTCAACTTTACTTTTCTGTGACCAATGATTCTAGCCTTCCTATCATCCCCTAAGAAGACATCACCACCATCGTATTTATCATACTCACAGAACCACTCTCTATGGGGAGTGAAGTGAAAGGATGCACCCGAGTTAATCAACCATGCCTCATGATTTACATGTGTACTTGAAGAATCCAAGTACACATCCCCACCTTCATCTGAGGTGGTTTTCGCCTCTACAGAAGGAGCATCATCAGATTCCTTTCCTTTATCAGGAGCTTTAGATTTACAGTCCCTTTTTAGTGCCCTTCCTTTCCGCATTTCCAACACACCACCTTTACAAGTTTTCTTGGAGATTTAGATATCCCTCTAGATTTAGATCTCCCACTCGATGACTTATTTTTGTTTCTGTTTTGGGACCGTCCTCGTATAAACAAGGCATCACCATTCTAGCTCTCCATATTTTTCTGTCTCATCTCCTCCATTAGCAAGGATGAGACTATTTCATCAAAATGCAAGGTAGTTGCATTGCTACCTATTGCAATAACCATATTATCCCATGAATCTGGTAAAGAACACAACAAACTAATGCAGTTATCTTCATCTGAAATTTTAATATCAACAAATGCTAATTGACTTACTACAGTATTAAATGCGTAGATGCTCTATCACCGAGTCTCCATCTTTCATCCTCAAATTATACAACTTTTTTCCATGGGAACATTTTATTCACTAGAGACTTAGATCGGTACAAAGTCCCTAACTCGTCCCACAAAGCCTTTGCCATAGCTTCCTTGATACATTCAGCAATACTAAATCTAAGACACACAATCGTATTGTGCTCTTTTCCTTTCGAACCAACTTCTTCCATTCTTCATTAGACACTCCCGTTGGTTTAGTAACCGGATCTACCATGATCCACTAATCTTTATCCACCAACAGATCCTCTATCTTGAGTTTCCACAATTCAAAACTTTGACCATTAAATTTCTCGATCTCTATCTTTCCACTGCTCGCCATCTTCTTTCACCACCAGAATTGATCCCATAGATCTCACACTAAACAGTGTCTACCACAGGCCCAAGTGAAACCCCTCAACAACAAAGGCATCCCCTTGAAGCCAAAACAGCTCCGATATCAAATGTAGGTTTTAACCCCATACAAAAATTACCTGCTTATGAATTCTAGAACACATAAAACACATATACACAGAGATTTTCCCCTGGATCCTAAAAATGGGACTACCAACTTGATTTTTCATTATATTCCTTTCAATGTTACAATACATATTTATACATGCCAAAGCATCCAATACCATGGACCGAAAAACCACCGTGTCCAAAACCATGGATCGAAAACCATAGGTAGGTTAGTCGTGGAAAGAATATAACACAACCCAACATTCTTCTCTTCCTTGGAGAGTCTTCTGCTTGCAAATGCTATGTGGTGATCAATTTCTCCTACTCCTAGTTGCAATAGTACTATACCAACACTATGCAAGATGCATCAACATGTACATGCAACTCCTTATTCCAATACAGGAAAACCAGAATAGGCACAGTCACCATATTTTCTTTTAGTACATCCAAATTTTTCTAACACTCTTCGCTCCACTGAAAGGTCACGTCTTTCTGTAGAAATTTCTCCATCAGCGCAATTCTCTACACGTATCCCTTTATAAACTTTTTGTAATAGCCAGTGTGTCTCAGTGTCGTGCTCATTTATCTTACTGTGTTTGGTTCTGGAAAGTTCACAATAATTGTGATCTTCACAGGATCCACCATTAATCCCTGCTTACAAGCTACATTTCCCAACAATATACCAAATGGTGCATAGAAGATACACCTTTTCAAGTTAAACGATATCTGGTATTGTCTACATGTATCTAGCATCAACCTCAAGATTTCCACATGCTTATTCAACATCCCAAATATTGTCCAATCATCGAAGTAAACTTCCAAAAATTTGTGTATATATTCTTTGAAGGCTGCAACTACAACTCTGGAAAAGATGGCAAGAGCATTCTTCAAAGCAAAAGGCATCATTTTGTACTAGTAAGAGCCCATTCTATGGAAAAGGTTGTCTTATGACTATCCTATGGTGCAATTCTGATTTGATGGTACCCTGAAAATCCATCTGTGAAATAATAGACCTCCTGTCCTTCTACATTGTCTAATACTTCACCTGCAAATGGTGTAAGGAAGGGGTCATGCAGACATGTATCATTTATTTTTCTCCAGTCCACACAAATTCTAATTTCTCTGTTTTCCTTCTTTCCCTAAACCACCATGGGACTTACCCATTCAGACTCTTCGATGGGTTCAATGATCTGAGTTGTTATCATCTTGTCTAATTCTTCCTTCACCTTTTCCTTATATTTTGGATTCAGTCTATAAGGCCTCTGCTTGACAGGGTTCTTTCAGAGGAATCTTCATAACTCCCAAGTCTCCTAATATCTCCTTCATATCTGAGAACTGTGTGGGAAACAAATCTTAGTACTCATGCAAAAGATTTTTTATCTTGTTGGTTGTGTCTTCATCCCAATAATATCCTATCATTGCAAACTTCAACTCATCCCCTAATCCTATATTCACCCTCTTTGTATTTAGTGGTTTTTTTTATATTAGGCATCTCTATTTTAGGTCCATTCACTTTGCGGTGACCTTCAGATTCTGTGATGTTGATATTGTGAGGATATTCCTCCTCTTCTAGAGTGATATTGGAGCATTCCAATACATTCAGTAACTGCACGGCGCAATCAGGTTTCCATATACATGGAACTTCATTTTCAAAAATCTTCTTCTTAACTATATAAAGGGATGCATCTATATGTCGACAATCATCTTCAAAACTAAATGTCATTAAAAATCCATCAACCATATCTGCCTAGCTTCCTGTACCATGTCACAATTTTGTTTCCAAATACCATTCTAAATAATTGTCTCCAAGGTATGGATGAAACCATGCACCCATTCTTCTCATGGAATTTCTTTCCATGTTGTATGTGTTCTCTAGGATCCGTTTGACCATCATACTTATCTGCTAGTTCTATTTCTACTTGACGAAACCTTAGCCACGTCAATATTTGACATTGTTGCCAATCTCCTATATTCTTCTTATGTGTACCCCACCATCTAGCAGGAGTAACTCTTAGGGCTAGATCCAGAGCTAACACCCTCTAAATTATGGCACCTATCTTTCATAATCTCTAAATAAAGTATCGACATTACCCAAACCATCATAACACGGTAAATCACATACCTCTACTTTCATACACCGTACTGCTTTAGTGATCCTTGTAAATCGCCTTGTAGACACTTCATGTAACTTGTTTTTCCAGTTTTCTAATTCCTATTCTAAATCTAAAGTGTAGGAACTGTGATTCTCCCAACCCAGTTTTCCATCTGCATTAGGTTTTATCCATTCTTCTCCTTTTTCTATTATCTGATAAATGTTTTCAATGCCATCTGCGTTGTACTCATGTAAATTAACAGGTTCAGTATCCATCACTCCTTCTGATGTATCTAATGGAATAATGACTCTCACATTATTTCTTTCAAATATCATTTTCCTTTTCTTTAGATTAATTATAGCCATGTTAGAAAGTTCCCAATACAATCCAAGTAACGTGAGATAGGGATTACTATCATCCACAATTTCAATCAATTCAATGTCTACCATGATACCTGGAAACCTTCCTAAAGGAAAATCCTCTATTGGTTTGCCATCTTTAGCTAAGTTGGTGACCATTGCAATTTCAGATTACCCATCAATTCCCAAGTCTTCTTCAGCCAGACATTTGCATCAGATCATAGATCTAGGATAACCTAATCCATGTTATATTCTCAAATATGTGTAGTAAGGCTCATTTCTTTTCCAGTCCTCTTCTTGTGTCAATGTAGGTTTTTTACTATACACATCTCACTCTATGGTACTTCCTTAGAAGCACAAGATTCTATTAATTCTTGCAATCCATCCACAACTTTATGGTTTCTTAACAACATCATGCAAGTATGTAGAAAAGACTTCAAAATATTCAAATCCACATCTTGTCTCGCAGCTGGTACTATCTCACAATTATTCTTCTGTGTTGGCTACACAGTAGAGGTTGAAGCCCCATCATCCATAAAGCTTCGCCTCACCTCCATGAATACTTTATTTTCCTTGTGAATATCAAATGTAGGGTATTTTTCAGTAGTTTTTCTTACCCATGTAGCTTCAACTTCCTTTTTCCCATGACTTTATCATTTCCAATCGCAGCTCCGCTTCTTGTTATAATGCTAATGCGTGGTTGATCCTCCCTTAGCTCAATGGTCATCATTTGAAGATTTTTTGTAGACTATTGGTTCCTTTTATCCTACATCTTCGTGATAAGGATGACACATTCTTATATTACATGATCAAAATACTTATAGTAGCTGCAGGTTGTCGTAGGGTTTTGACAGTTGATGAGCCCCAAATTTTGGTAACAATTTGGGCTCATTTGGCCTACTTACCTTGCTCAACCCTTCATATTTTTATCACTTATGCATCATTTCTTAGTATATTCGTGTTATTTGTAGGAAGAAGGGTAGTCATTATGCCTACGTAGCTAATACATGATGATTTCAGGTTTTTTGGTATTAAATGGAGCAAAGACCACGCAAATGGAGACAAGGAGACAGCCAAGGTAGCATTGCGGGTTTATAGGGAGGTTGTCCACAGTCTTGAATGACTTCCCTCGTGATCTCCACCCCAACTCCGAGCTCCAACAACTATCACCACCGAGCTAGAAGGCAGCCAACGGATTCTACAGGAACAGTAGTTCACTTTCAGTTGGACAGCCAAGCTCCACTAATTGAGGAGGCCAGCTTGGCCCTCATCATGTATAAATGTTAAGGCTGTTGCCTTCGATGAGACTCTTGAACTTTTGTTATAGATCTTGGATTACGAGCTGTAGCTCTGTTTTTGCTCTTTGTAAGCCAATTTTGGCATGTTGTTAGACTCATGATTATGATATTTTAATAAAGGCAGTCAGATTTGGATTCGATTCTGAGTTCTTAGGGGAGCTATAGCTCTCAGGTTAGGGCCCAACCTGAGAGCAATAGACCTCCTTTCTTTTGTATTGTTACTTGTTTTTTTCCATTGCATTTCTTTCCTTTACTTGCACTTGAAAAATACAGTTTGCTGAGTTGACTGTTTCGGTTTGGTTATGTAGGTTAGTTTCATGAATACAGTTGTTTCAGTAGTTCAGAATTAGCATAGGGAGATTGAAGTTTCTTTGAGTTCAAAAAGGTTGAATGCATGCTCACTTTCACCTCTGTTTGGGGACCGGAAGTGTAGACCGTGCCAACTGCCAAAAAAAACATTGTTTTAACATATGCATGCAAGTATTGTTGTAATGTTTTTGATTGAAGAGTTGTCCATGCGATTTTATCTTGAGTAATGACTCTTTGGTTCAGTATCATGCACGAATTCCTTTCAGCTTACATTGTTGTTCTTTGATTCCTAATAAAACAGTTAGAATAGGTTGGTGAACTTTCGTTTACATGCAAGATAAAGGTGATTTGTTTCATTTACACTGCGCAACACCACTTCATCGTGTTCTTATCTTTCTGAACCGTGCCTAAGCCACCTACTCATCCTCTGTTCAGCTCATTTGCCTTCCAACTCTTCTATTATCCACGTTGCTCAATCTTTTTGACCTTCCATTGCCCCTACCCTTCTATTGACCAACCAGCTCTATCCACTCTCTCTCCACCTCATCTCTCTGTCCATAGGCCATCTCAAGCTCCTCTTCCATCATACCCATACATCCATACAGTTCCTTCACTCCTCCATTACCCAAAGCTCCGACTATAGAACATCCTGTAGAAGTTAGCAGACATCCTGTAGAAATCCCGAGTTTCCTGTAGGATCCCCTGCAGACATCCTGTAGAAGCCTGCAAACACGGTTGCCGAGCACCTGAACGTTGTGGACTTCTGTGGAATGATGTGAGGGATCCCTTGGAACCTCTCAGAGCCCTCCTAACCGTTCCCAAGCCTTCCTTCCCTTTGAACTACACCTGCACAGTCAAGACCTAGTAAGAAGCACAATCACAATAACTCCACCCACTTGAGCAAAAATACAAAAATGTGTTCTCTTCAATGAAAGTAGTTTAAATTCATGCATTTCATCTCACTAGAAGTAATGGCATCATTTCTAGAAGTTTGCACTCCCACCATTGCATCATAGAGATTAAACTAGTCAGATTAGGGTTTACTAGGGTTTCCATGTTTTGTTGGCTTTCAGTTCATTCTTGCAAAGTAGGTTAATTTCCTTTGAGATAGCCTTTGTCCATCATTTAGAAAGCTTCTTCTAAGAACATATAGAAGTTGGCTTGAGCCCTAGCAGACTTGTGCCAGCTGACCAAGTGACAGCTGCGACAAGAGCTAGTACTTGTGCATACAGCACCGTCGCTTCCAAGTTTGTTACGAACTAACGGGTTGATAAAATTAGAGATAGGAAGCTCCAGGAGTTGTAGCATTATTGCTACAATACTGGAGCCCACCATCTTTTTGGCGCCGTTGCCGGGGAAGCGTCAGAGTATTAGTAATTGTTGCTTTTCTTCTATTTTCTTACTCTCGCCTTCTGCCAAGTAGTTTATTTCATTTCCATTCTGCAAAAGTAGCATAGACATTTCCTGCTTTCATAGATTAGCATTTCTCGCTTTCATATATTAGCATTTCAATTCTGCAATTTCAATTCTGCAAGCATAGATTAGCCTTTCAATTCTGCAAGTGTAGACTAGCATTTCCGTTCCTGCAATTTCATTTGAGCAAAATAGATTAGTCCTTTCCTGCTTTCATTTCAATTCTGCATTTTTATTTTCAGCAAGATAGTTAGTGGTAGATCAATCTGTTTCAGTTTTGCAGGTACCAGAAAAAAACAAAAGCAATCAAAAAGTCTTTCCATTTCATGCCTTGTAGGAACCGAGATAAAACAGGCAAATTCCTACCCAACACCCCCACCACATCACTGAGTCACCCTTCTCTCTTCTTAGGTGACAGTGATCCAGAAGAACCTATAGGTGAACCTCCTGAGATATACGAAGATCCTATAGCAGAAGAAGAATTAGAGACCATCCCATCTGAAGCCATGGCTGACAATAGAAGAGAAGATGAGAGAATAGAAGGTGCCTTCCCCATCCGAGAAACCAATGGAGAAATGAAAATGAAAAACATTAGCCCCTCCGCTCTACCTCACTTCCATGGACTGACTATTGAAGATCCTGATACTTTCCTGTTTGAGTTTGTTGTCCTTTGTAGAACCTATGACTATACTGAAGATGAGCAGAAGCTGAAACTCTTCCCTTCCACCCTTAAGGATGCAGCATTACGCTGGTTCATGGGCTTACCTAGGAATAGTATCACCACTTGGGCTCAGATGCAGCAAGATTTCAATACCAAGTACCAGGACTACTATAGGTCCAAGGAAACCAAGGGAGAAATCTTTCGGATGACCATGGGAAATGATGAGTCCTTAGAGGATTATGAGGAGAGGTTCCAACTTAGCTATAAGCGGGCCAGGTGCACTCTTGACCCTGAATCCCTCAAGTTGGTCCTGCTCCGAGGAGTCCCTGAAGACCTTTTAGATACCCTTCACATGTTAGCTGGGGGAGATATTTACCAGCTACCTTATGAGGACATCAAGACTGTGTTCAGAAACCACTCTAGGGCAGCCCGGAAACGAGGTAGAGGAAACCCTCTCTCAGCTAGTATTCCTTTCTCCAAGCATGAGTTTGCAAATCAATTAGAAGATCTTAAGAGTGAGGTGAGACAGACCATTGCCATGCAACTGGACACATTCAGGATCCAGCAGAAGAAGGAAGAAGCTGAGAGGGCCTTGGCTATCTTCTGCCCTAGATGTACAAGGAGACACCCTAAGAACGAATTCCCATTGCATTCGGTTGAAGTGTGCTTCGTTTGTGAGGAGTACCATCCCACAAATCAATGTCCAACCTTACCTGGGTTTAAAGCTATGTACCAAGGGACAGAAGCCCCCACTGAACCTCTCTATTACCTCAACCAAAGGAGGCCACAAGGACCTAGACCTTACCAGCAGGGGATGCAAGGGGCACCTCAAGCTTATTACAGCCCCAACCAATCGACTCCTATGCCTTCCTGGGGTCCCCCTGCTCATCCTTCCTGGTCTATGCCTCCTCCATGGTCTTATCCACCTCAGTACCCTACTCAACCCACTACTCATTCATATCATTCACATGCCCAGCCACAACCTCAGTGGAATGCACCTCAGTCGGGGTGGAGGCCCCAGTACAACACTCCTCCCGCCATTTTGCCTCCACCACCAGTTCAACCTCAACCATTACCTCCTGCTCCTCCAAGGCAACCTCAAATGCCTGCTCAACCGAACCCGAACCCCAACAATAGACAGGCCCAGCAGTATACACTGGGGAAACATCATGTCCTACCTATGCTGTGGAGATCCAGGAGATCAATCTTCGATCTGGAAAGACTCTTCCAGATCGCCAACCTCCTCCCCCAGAGGACGAGGAGGATAAACAGGAAAGTGAACCAAAGGCTATTCCACCCTTTCCTGAGAGACTAATAGCCACCACACAACCCAACCCAGAAGAGGATGAGCTTTTGGGAGAGCTTAAGCAGTTGTGTGTGAAAATACCACTTCTCCAAGCCATCAAGGATGTGCCTATATACAACAAACTGGTTAAGGAAAAGTGTTTTAAACACCCAGGCAGGCGAAAGAGAGATACTTCAACCATCAATGTCTTAGGACAACTGTCTGACCTTATGTTAGGGCAAGTCATCTGCCCAAAGTACCTAGATCCTGGGAGTCCTGTAGTATATGTCCACATCAATGACACCATCATACCTCACACCTTGATTGATCTGGGGGCTGCCATTAATGTGATGACCAGGGATACCATGCTCAAACTCAATCTTCAGGGTTCCTTGAGGAAGACCTCGACGGTACTGCAACTAGCAGATCACTCCACTGTGACTCCCGAAGGGATTGTGGAGGATGTCTTGGTCTCTGTCGACTCTTGGGAATACCCTGCAGATTTCCTGGTTCTGCAACCCAAGGCAAAGCTTACTGGATATCCTCACATTTTGGGAAGGCCTTGGTTAGCCACTGCAGATGCTTACATCAGTTGCCGTGCAGGAAACATGACCATCAAAAACGGTCATATGTCCAAGCAACTAGTCCTATATCCTCCTGCCCAACACTCCTTAGAGCATGACTTACCACTGTGGTTGGAGGAAGGAGAAGAGGATGAGGTGTACTCAGCACCTTTGTGCACCCTAGATACCACTAGAAGAGACCCCCCAACTGAGGATGACTTGATTGAGACTTTGATCCAGAATCCACCTTCTAGTGCACTATCCTTAGAGAAATTGGTGGAGGACGCCCAAGCCAGCACCTTAGTGGATCTTTGTACCACCAACCCTGTTACTCCTAGAGTCAAGAATGTGGAGTTTGGCCCTGAGAGATCGTTAAAGATCAGCTCCTCCCTATCTCCTTCCCAGGAAAAGGAGCTGTGTAGCCTGTTGGCCAGTCACCTAGATGCTTTTGCTTGGAGCTATAAGGAGATGAAAGGAGTCCATCCCTCGGTCTGTACCCATCACATATACATCAAAGAGGGTTGTAAACCATTTAGGAAACCTTAGAGGAGAATTAATCCAGCCCTTAAGGACATTGTCAAGGAATAATTGCAAAAATTGTTGGATGCCGGATTCATTTACCCCATCTCAGATAGTGAATGGGTGTCCCCTCTGGTGTTGGTTCCCAAGAAAAATGGGAAGTGGAGAATCTGTGTGGACTATCGAGAACTGAACAAAGCTACCAAGAAAGACCATTTCCCTCTACCTTTCATAGATCAAGTGTTGGATGGACTGGCAAGAAAGAAGTTCTTCTCTTTCCTGGATGGGTTTAGCGGGTACAACCAAATCCAAATCAGCCCGGAAGACCAAGATAAGACCATCTTCACTTGTCCTTGGGGTACCTTTGCCTACCGAGTCCTTCCCTTTGGGCTATGTAATGCTCCTGCTACCTTCCAGAGAGCTGTCTTGAGCATCTTCTCGGAGTTGGTCCATGATGCGGTGGAAATCTATATGGATGACTTCACTCCTTATGGGTCCAACTTCCAGGAAGCATTGTCCAATCTGGGAAAGGTCCTAACCAAATGCATTGAGATGAACCTGTCCCTTAGTCCTGAAAAATGTGAATTCGTGATGACTGAGGGGACTGTGCTAGGCCATACTGTTTCTTGCCAAGGGTTACAAGTGGATCCTAACAAAATTGCTCTCATCAAGAAGGTTCCACCTCCCCAAAAGGTAAGGGATGTCCGGAGTTTCTTAGGATTAGCAGGGTATTACCGGAGATTCATTAAAGACTTCAGCAAGCTAGCCTCGCCACTTTTTGGTCTGTTGGCAAAAGATGTGGAGTTTAAATGGACTGACGATTGTCAGAGGGCTTTGAATGAATTAAAGGACAAGTTGGTGTCAGCCCCAATCTTGAGAGGCCCAAACTGGGCCCTACCTTTCCACATCCACACTGATGCCTCAAACAAAGCCATCGGGGCAGCTTTAGGACAAGTTGAACAGAAACTTCCATATGCCATTTACTTTGTTAGCAAAAACTTGTCCAAAGCCGAGCTGAATTACACTGTAACCGAGAAAGAGTTCTTGGTTGTGGTCCATGCACTGAACAAGTTCCGTCATTATATTACTGGCTATCAAACCTTTGTACATACGGATCATGCTGCAATTAGATATTTAATGAATAAACCAGATGTGAATGCTCGTATTATTAGATGGTTACTTTTGTTGCAGCAGTTTGTCTTGACCATTGTTGACAAACCAGGTAAAGAAAATGTTGTTGCTGACTTTTTATCTAGATTGGATTTGTCTGCAGATGAGGATGGAATAGTGGATGACCAGATGCCCGATGAACATCTGTTTGCTATCTCAGTACTCTCTCCATGGTTTGCTGATATAGCAAACTACCTTGTTTCAACACAGTTCCCTCCGCACCTATCTTCAAGAGAGAAGAGCAGAATCATCAGAAAAAGTGCCTCATTTACTTGGATCGGGGGAAATTTGTTCAAGCTTGGCCCTGATCAAATCTTAAGGCGTTGTGTAATGGAGGAGGAAGTCTTTGATATCCTCCTCACCTGTCATGATGGGCCTTGTGGAGGACATTTTGCAGCAAAGAGGACTGCCTTCAAAATCCTGTACGCAGGCTACTATTGGCCCACACTTCATCAAGATGTCAGAAGATATATCAGCCAATGTGACCGATGCCAAAGAATGGGGAAACTGACTCCAAGGGATGAGATGCCTCTCCAACCTCAAGTGACTCTTGAGCCATTTGAGAAGTGGGGTATGGATTTTGTGGGTCCAATCAACCCTCCTTCGAGGAAAAGGTCTTACATCATTGTGTGCACTGACTACCTGACAAAGTGGGCAGAGACTAAAGCAATCAAGGCAGCAACAGAAGAGAAGGTGGCCGAGTTCTTAAGAGAAACATCTTCTACAAATTTGGCTACCCAAGAGAGCTGGTCACCGATCAAGGGAGCCAGCTCACATCCAACTTGATTGAAGACCTGCTAGCTCACCACAAGATCAAGCATAGGACTTCCACCCCCTATCATCCACAGGAAAATGGGCAAGTGGAAGTCACCAACAGAGCATTGGAAGGGATTTTGACTAAGGTGGTGAGCAGCAGTAGAAAATATTGGACAGATCGCCTGGTTGAGGCCACATGGGCTTACAACACCACCTGGAAGACCACCACCGGCTTCACACCTTATGAGCTAGTCTATGGGAAGAAAGCTTTGCTGTCCATTGAGTTCGAGTACAACACTTTGAGGATGGCAGCTTAGCTAGATCTAGATCTCAGCCATGCACAACAAGAGAGGTTATTGTAGCTGAATGGACTGGACGAGCACCGGATGCAGGCCCTCCTTCACTCAGAAGTGGTTCAACTTCAGAGAAAGGTGTGGCATGACCAACATCTCCATGACAAGCAATTCCAGCCCGGAGATTGGGCCTTTTTGTATGACTCTAGATACAAAGATTTCAAGGGGAAGCTGAGAACCAATGGCTAGGACCATATGCAGTGGAAAAATGCCATGACAATGGATCTGTTCTTATTCGAACCATTGATGAGGAAGCCATCCCCATGCTTTTCAATGGGCATCGCTTGAAGATCTACAGGAAGCCTCTCTCAAGACAAGAGTTCATCAAAACTATGGAGAAATCAGTGATGGTCATAGAGAAGGGTTTTGCCTCTGCTTTGGGCATACCCTGAAAGATTTAAAAAAAATAAAAAATAAAAAATAATAATAATAATAATAAAGATCCTTGGGTGAAAACCTTTCTGAGGCTCCCAAGGCAGGTGGTAGGGGTGAAAACCTCATTGAGGCGCCCCTATTGTCTTTCAAAAAAAAAAAAAAAGAGATTTGAAAAGATCCTTGAGTGAAAACCTCTCTGAGGCGCTTAAGGCAGATGGCAAGGGTGAAAACCTCATTGAGGCGCCCCTGTTATCTTTCAAAAAAAAAAAAAAAGAGCAAAAAAGGAAAAAAAAAAACAATAAGCAAAAAGATAGGGACAACAAGTTTATAATGTAAAAATGCATGCAAGTTGCAGGTGTTCTATGAAGGTGAGGAGGACTCTTAATGCAAAGCCAAAGATCCTTATCATGCTACCAGGAGACCTCACCAGCACCTCCTCCAAGAATATTCAGTTCCTCCAAGGTATGTGCACAATTTCATCATGGCAGACTTTCTACAGGAAGGTGCAGACTTTTTACAGGAAACGCAACTTTTCTACAGGAAGTTCTGTGTTTCTACAGGAAGCTTCCTGTAGAAGTTCGGGAAGGGCCAGAATTCATTTTGTGAGGAGATCTAACGACCAAGGGTCGGTTTGGACGCATGTAAGCTACTGTTGTCACCCTTATACATTGCTGTCACCTCTTTCTATCGCCCCTGTCGACATGCAACCAAGTTACCTGCACCATCAAAGAAGATCAGTGAGTTATCAAAAGAAAAGCAATTTTTGAAAAAAAAAAAACGCTGAGATGTCATACCATATCCATCTCCGCCATCCATGAGCTCTGTGAGCGTGATCGTGGGGCCATTACAGGACATCCTGTAGGAGTCCCGTAACAGTTAAGCCCGCTAGAGTGCACACCATGTACAATGGAAACGCAGGCGCATGCAGCTGAAGCATCCGATCCAGTGTCAGCGACCTGTGAATACGAACCTCCGGGCCTGCGCAAATCCACCAGCAGCAAATAAATCCACTCATCGTCGTCCAAAAGCCTGAACAATCGTGTTGCGGCCGCGCAGGTAAGTGTCTCGACCCTTTCTTCCGACGAATTGCATGAATTTTACTTTGAAAATGTTTGCAAAGTGTGAAATGGATGGGTTGAGCGGTTGTATGGTCAATCGATTGGCCACGTCGACCAGTCAGCTGGTCGAGCTGGATGTGTGAATGGTGGCCATGGAAAAAACGGGCAGTGGGCACGTGAGAACCGTCCACTCGGGGAGAAACAAGTTCTAACGAGAATGGTGGCGGCGGATCTACGGGAATGATGCGGCAGTAAGTAAACTTGTAGAAGAATGATGGTGTGATGTCGCCCAACGATCTGGCAGGGACATCTCACCCCCGCGCCACGGATTCCGCCGATTCAAATCTAATCGGCTAGATTATCAACCTCATGCATTTATCATTCACCGTTTGCGACTCGAGTGATCATCTGGATCCCTCTGCAGCCCGATACTCCGAGTCTTTGGCCATCAGAACGCCTGTGAAGCTACAACAAGAGCGCACACCCACTACAGTATCCCCCGGAAATCGTGTGCTGCTCCTACAGGAAAGTTGTTTCTACAGGAAGTCGGGTTCCTCACGTCAAAAGGTGGCGGATTAAAAAGGTAAGCCTGAACTCTCCATGCAATTGGTTTTTGAAGGTGGCAGAATCGTCGTCTACAGGCTGGTCGAAGAAAATTGTTGCAATTGTTGTCTGCCATGCATGAACTGTCGTCCTACAGGATGTCAGTGTAACTAGCTGTGTTAAAGGTTTGCAGGGGGTAAGCTTTGTGAATTATGTGCATGACAGAGGCGTAATCCTACGCTCTGTCCCAGTAGACCGAATTTCTTTCCCACTTGCCACCTCCAGCTAACACAGCAGTTTTTCACCATGCCGGGTGGGTTCATCAGAAGGGAGCCCACTGATTCAGCGAAGCTAAGAGAAAATCCTGAGGTGGTGGAGCTCTTCACACGAGCACAATGGATATCCTTCTGTGACAAATTGCAGGGCTATGATGACGAAGTGGCAGAAGAGTTTTTGCAAGCTCTGAGGCCGAAATCTAAAACGTTGGCCACCGTTACCTTCAGGGGTCTGAGCCTCAAACTCACCCCACAATTCATCAGCCGAGTTACGGAGCTCCCAATGGGATTACCATGGGATAAAGAAGAAAGGAAACTGAGCCAACAAGCTAAGAAAGAATTCTTTCCACCAGAGGAGGAATTCTCAGAAGACAAAAATGGGGTTCGTAGAACCAGTTTACTGCCACCATGGAATGAAGTGAGCCTGCAAATCATGAAGTACATCACCTGCGAAGGCCGTTTTAGCATTGTCTACGGGTACCACTTTCGGTTACTCAATGAATTACGGCACCAGATGGAGCTACCTGTAGAAAACAAACTCAGTCTCCCTTACTTTCTACTACAGTCTCTGATTGAGTGTGCAACCAAGCTGAAAGAAGGCATACCAGACCAGGTAGCCCACCATGGATTGATCAAACTCCTCATGGAGGATGCGCTCCACATGTACAAGGTTCCCCTCTCATGGGAAGACTTCAGGAATTTGACAAAGGATGGGGATATAAAGATGCTAACTGAAGAGCTCGGTTCTTCTAGCAGTGAGGAGAAAGAGTCAGTGGCCGCAGTAAAGAAAGAAAAAGGCCAAAAGACCCCGACCACAGAGCAGAAGAAAAAGCAAGAGAAGAAACAAGAGAAAAAGGATGACAAGGAGAAAGATGACACACCCATCTTGACAGCAAGAGAGAAAAGGTTGCAAGGCAGAGTGGACAAGGCTGAGAAGGTCCACATCAGCAAGAGTACCTCGACAGCGACCGCAACTAAGTCAAAAAGCAAAACTCATGCAGCAAAGCAACCCAAGGCGGCAACACCTGTTTCTACAGGAAGCCCGAAAATTATTGAAAAAGGGTCTTCTACAGGAAGCCCGAAAATTACTAAAACAGGGTCTTCTACAGGAAGCCCGAAATTGACTAAAACAGGGCCTTCTACAGGAAGCCCTGAAAAAGTGAAACCCAAGGAGAAGAAAGTTGATATTCGTGAAAGGGAGGCAGCAGCTGTGCTGGCCAGCCTCAGCACACCCCCTAAGCCAAAGGAGAAGAGAAAGAGGGAGACCCCTCTATACTTTAAAGCTCGAAGAAGTGTGAGGATAAAGACGGGCAAGCCACAACCTCCGTCCAGCAGCCCGATCATCATTGAAGATGCCCCTACTTCACCCAAGGAAAGGTCCCCCTCGAGGATATCAGTCACCTATGAGAGGGGAAGCCCGAAGAAAACTACGTGGCAAGAAAGAGTAGACCAATTGACTGAAAAAGCTCGGCTACAGGATGCTGAAAATGCTCTACAGGATACCTTAGCCAGGCTTAAAGAAACTGAGACAATGGAAGAAGAGCCCTTATCACCACCAAGGGAGGGTGAAGTAGAGCCACCAAAGGACGTGGAGGAAGAGCATATACCAGAGCCCAGCCCTCAGCCAAGTCTGAGTTCCTATTACAACTTTTTAGAGGCTGGCAAAATCATACCTCAGAAATTTACTGTGCCACTGTTTTTTGCATTAGAGGAAGAAAGAGTCCGTACACACACGTGGATGAAAATAGCAAAGTCAAAGGGTGTGGCGGACATAGGTCCCTTACAGGAGCAGCTCAAGGAGGCCAGAAGTGAATTGTCCATGGCCAAACACGTGGCAAATTGCCAACGTGTGTTTCTACAGGAAGAAAACCAGAAACTGAGATTGCAGCTACAGGAGCTGAGGGCAGGGACAGGTACATCCTCCAAGGACACCATAGAGGAACAGCAAGGCAAATAGGAACTGAACACCGATCTTGGAGAGCCAACCACACTTCTACAGGAAGCAGAACAGCAAGCACAAATTGAGGTGCAAGCTCTCAGAGAACAACTGCAGCAGAAAGATGCACAATTGGCCTGCATGGCCAGCTGGGCCATGGATGCTATCCAATGCAGACAGCCAGCCAAACCTATGGCTTGTACTTGAAAGACCAATGGCTTCAATTCCATATCAATACCTTGGCGCAAAGAGGTATCTCTCAGCTCCAAGACCCGCAACAATTCACTGAAGTTTGCAGTACTAGCTCATTAGAGGATAGGGCCAAATTAGCGGAGTTCTACCTCCACAATCTGGCCCTGCCTAATGAAGTTTCATGGCATCCCAATACGGCCTTGGGAGATATGCAATTATTGGCATTTGCCTCATGGCTGAACCATGAGGACAAAAGAGCAGCAGAAGCCAAGGCAATTATGAACCGGGAGCTGAACGAACCATTGCTCATCAAACCAGAACCAGGGGATCCAGTTGCACTAATCTCGGCACACCAACATTTGTCATCTGACCCTCAAGCTTCATTAAGTTATATGGATAAACAGGCCCAAGCCATAGCTCATTTTGAGGACATGGAGAGACTGTTAGGAGACAACGCTGTCCAAGCATGCACACGCAGATGGAATACATTGGCACACAGTCTGAAAATATGAGAGTATCATACCCCAACTCGGATGAGGGAAGCTCTGGTAAGGGTAGCCCTCTATAAGAAATCCATGCAAAACCTCCAGGCCAGCTGGATTGGCCTTAAACTCAGCCCACTACTGCTGCTAGGATTGATGGAAGGCAGCACAGAGACAGATGATAATGAACAATGGGAAGAGGTAGACAGAAGGGCTGGGTTTCATATCAGCAAAGAGGACACTACTACAGAGGCTTGGGATGTAAGGGTAGCAGTAAAGGCAATGAATGATGAAGAGTTGGACTAGTTGCTCAAGGATGAGCAAATATTTTAGCTAGGGGGTGATGATGAGCCCCAAATTTTGGTAACAATTTGGGCTCATTTGGCCTACTTACCTTGCTCAACCCTTAATATTTTTATCACTTATGCATCATTTCTTAGTATATTTGTGTTATTTGTAGGAAGAAGGGCAGTCATTATGCCTACGTAGCTAATACATGATGATTTCAGGTTTTTTGTCATTAAATGGAGCAAAGACCACGCAAATGGAGACAAGGAGACAGCCAAGGTAGCATTGCGGGTTTATAAGGAGGTTGTCCACAGTCTTGAATGACTTCCCTCGTGATCTCCACCCCAACTCCGAGCTCCAACAGCTATCACCACCGAGCTAGAAGGCAGCCAACGGATTCTACAGGAACAGCAGTTCACTTTCAGTTGGACAGCCAAGCTCCACTAATTGAGGAGGCCACCTTGGCCCTCATCATGTATAAATGTTAAGGTTGTTGCCTTCGATGAGACTCTTGAACTTTTGTTATAGATCTTGGATTACGAGCTGTAGCTCTGTTTTTGCTCTTTGTAAGCCAATTTTGGCATGTTGTTAGACTCATGATTATGATATTTTAATAAAGGCAGTCAGATTTGGATTCGATTCTGAGTTCTTAGGGGAGCTATAGCTCTCAGGTTAGGGCCCAACCTAAGAGCAATAGACCTCCTTTCTTTTGTATTGTTACTTGTTTTTTTCCATTGCATTTTTTTCCTTTACTTGCACTTGAAACATATAGTTTGCTGAGTTGACTGTTTCGGTTTGGTTATGTAGGTTAGTTTCATGAATACAGTTGTTTCAGTAGTTCAGAATTAGCATAGGGAGATTGAAGTTGCTTTGAGTTCAAAAAGGTTGAATGCATGCTCACTTTCACCTCTGTTTGGGGACCAGAAGTGTAGACCGTGCCAATTGCCAAAAAAAACACTGTTTTAACATACGCATGCAAGTATTGTTGTAATGTTTTTGATTGAAGAGTTGTCCATGCGATTTTATCTTGAGTAATGACTCTTTGGTTCAGTATCATGCACGAATTCCTTTCAGCTTACATTGTTGTTCTTTGATTCCTAATAAAACAGTTAGAATAGGTTGGTGAACTTTCGTTTACATGCAAGATAAAGGTGATTTGTTTCATTTACACTGCGCAACACCACTTCATCGTGTTCTTATCTTTCTGAACCATGCCTAAGCCACCTACTCATCCTCTGTTCAGCTCATTTTCCTTCCAACTCTTCTATTATCCACGTTGCTCAATCTTTTTGACCTTCCATTGTCCCTACCGTTCTATCGACCAACCAGCTCTATCCACTCTCTCTCCACCTCATCTCTCTGTCCATAGGCCATCTCAAGCTCCTCTTCCATCATACCCATCCATCCATACATTTCCTTCACTCCTCCATTACCCAAAGCTCCGACTATAGAACATCCTGTAGAAGTTAGCAGACATCCTGTAGAAATCCCGAGTTTCCTGTAGGATCCCCTGCAGACATCTTGTAGAAGCCTGCAAACACGGTTGCCGAGCACCTGAACGTTGTGGACTTTTGTGGAATGATGTGAGGGATCCCATGGAACCTCTCAGAGCCCTCCTAACCGTTCCCAAGCCTTCCTTCCCTTTGAACTACCCCTGCACAGTCAAGACCTAGTAAGAAGCACAATCACAATAACTCCACCCACTTGAGCAAAAATACAAAAATGTGTTCTCTTCAATGAAAGTAGTTTAAATTCATGCATTTCATCTCACTAGAAGTAATGGCATCATTTCTAGAAGTTTTCACTCCCACCATTGCATCATAGAGATTAAACTAGTCAGATTAGGGTTTACTAGGGTTTCCATGTTTTGTTGGCTTTCAGTTCATTCTTGCAAAGTAGGTTAATTTCCTTAGAGATAGCCTTCGTCCATCATTTAGAAAGCTTCTTCTGAGAACATATAGAAGTCGGCTTGAGCCCTAGCGGACTTTTGCCAGCTGACCAAGTGATAGCTGCGACAAGAGCTAGTACTTGTGCATACAGCACCGTCGCTTCCAAGTTTGTTACGAACTACCGGGTTGATAAAATTAGAGATAGGAAGCTCCAGGAGTTGTAGCATTATTGCTACAATACTGGAGCCCACCAACAGTCTCTTGCAAAGTGCCCTTCCTATTCATAGTTGTAACAGATAATCTAGTTGCATCCTCAACCATCTCCTCATCCCCGTCCTCGTCCTCATCCTTGGAAACCTCCTCGACCAGTGTGCTAGCCTGGCTCTTCATGTGTATGTTCTTCAACTTGCACTGTATAAGCATCGATAGTGCACTCCATCATCAAGTCATAACTTCGACCATTTATTTCATCATGGACTACTAATTTACAAAAGTTGCAAAATAGCTGCTTTGGGTTATGTATGTACTTCTGTAATAAATAGCAATCTTCAGAGCGATGTCCTCTCGTTCTGCAAATATCACACCACAAACTTGATCTTGGGTTCACTAGATTAGTTGCTCCACTTGCCAAGTAATCTCTTAGCACAAGCCATTGATCCTTATAATGGCCCTCTGCTTTGTATTTTGTATACCATACTTATGATCGGGTCTCTTTACCTTTCTTGAGATCTTTCAATTCCAAGGCCAAATTTTCTAGCTAGCTCTAAATCTACTGTACTCCTACATGAGTATCTCTAATCAGAATCTTCCAGCTTCAACACAATCTCCAATGCTTCAACTTGAGTCACGATCTTGTGCTCCATCAAGGGTAACCTAATATGTGGCAATAACGTGGCTATAAATCACTCCTTATGTTGTTCTGGGGGTATGTTAAAGCTTACTTGTCCCATTAATACATTGAATCATTGATCAAACTCCCACATAGAGTCAATAGCTGACTATTTGGATTCCTTTAGCTCCGTAATGCAATGTGACTCTGACTTCGGCTTCTTAAATTCTGATACCAATGCTTTCTTAATATCATCTAGTGAAGCAGCTAGGTTAGTCATAGAGTACTTCATGTACCATTTCAGCACTCTTTCTCGCAACATCGTAATGAACTACGCCTTCTTTACATCCTCACCAATGATCTATCTTGCTTTCCATACTGCATCAGCTACAAACCATAATTGGTCAAGATCCTCTGATCCAAGTCCTTTAAAGATAGGTAGCTTAATGGCATCAACCATTTTTCTTCTTAGGGGGTTAGGGGGAGGGGGAGGGGGAGGTGGTGTAGGGGAATTATGGGGACGGGGATGGGGATTAATGGGAGTATATGGATGGGGAATCCCAAAAAATCCCTGATTTTTCTCAACTCCTAATTTTGAAACGCCTTCAGGATGGGAGGGGGAATACCGCGGGGTTGCGGGTTTAGTTCCTTCTTTTTCATTCTCATACCCACCTAACAAGGGACTATAGATAGTCTCAGTAAAGTTCTTTGGTTTGTGCTCTACTCTATATCACTTCCCACTTCACGTAAATCCTAGTTCAAACTTATTCCCTCTTCACCCAAACATTAATCTGACTGCATTTGTAGTACGCCATTTTCACATAAAAGAATTTTAATCCACAACTTCAAATATTTTAGGTACTTACCTCATGGACCCTTTAAAAATATCCACTCAGCTTCGTTGTAAGATACAATTGTGTCTATTGCGAAATCAGTGATCAATCCTCCCAAAATGTTATCGATCTAGAAATCAACAGCCCTTTACATCTTGTTATTGACTTACTTGAGTCGTTGTATCAATACAAGATTCCACTCCTTAGGTTTGTCTCCCTTAAAGAAAGTCCTATACTCAGTCAAATTTGATACCCACTCGTACAGTTCAATGTGAAATGAACCAAAAAATATTTCATACTTCTCTTCGAAGATATAATTCTGCAACCAACTTTTAGTCGACAATTGTAGATTTCTATTTTCTGAATTGCAAATTCTCGCTCTTTTTATTCAACCCACACTTGGATTTCCTTCTTCGACAAATGAAAAAACATATCCCTCAAACAAATCCCTATCCTAGCAATGGAACCATTTGTTGGCTCAAGGGGCTTAGACCCAGGTTCAAAATATATTGTGCACCAACAAAACCCTCAACCACTAGCCCTTTCAGCAATAACCTGCAAGCATATCGTAGTCTCACCTGAAGCAGTTATGGGAGGTTGCAGAACCAGGATTCTACATCTAGAGGGATATGCGTGCTATGGCTTCCATGTGTTTACTTATGTCTTAGATATATCTACAAATTATCATACCTAACTAACTTCACGCTGATGATTTACTTCACATATTTTCACTTATCACATAAACAGATAAGAAAATAGTATAACATGTATTCTTTAGCATAATTCAGTAAAAATCATGCATAACAATATTTATAAACACATATATATAGGATTTTTCCAAAAATTCTTCTTCTTTCATTAAGATAGATCTTCAATACATACAACTTCTTCGACCTGTGCACCCAACTCTAGGAGGTCTACGCACTCAATTGCAGACTCTTCAAGGCATCCATTCACTTAGCTGTGAAGCCTTCTCCTAAAGCCCAAAATACATACTAAAGACAGAAGATATCAATGATTCATCTATGACTTCTCTACCATATTACTATCCTCGACGAAGTGTTACATATTCGTATATAGATTTCATTACTACAAGACCATGGTCCACATACCATGGATCTGACAAAACAATGAACTAACACCCCATACCTGTAGAGTCTCCAAAATGTATTCAAAATATCATCCACCTTCACCTTTATCGCCACCATTTCACTCACATATCACAAATCCATGACCATATAACCCTTCATTAGCCTCCATTTTATAATTATATGGGTTCCATTTGTGTTTTCCAAAAGTTAATGAGTTCTAGTATTACAAGTGAATTAAATGGTTAAAACTTAGAAAAAATACATATACTTGCTAATATTTAAAAGTGGCTTGATTTTCATGACATGTTTAGGTCATTTGCAAGCTTCCAAGGCACCCTTATGTGGCCTCCAATACTCAAATTCGAATTCCCTTCAAGATATGGAAGAAGATTTGGATAAAGGTCAAAGAGGATATGTTTCTCATCATTACCTATTTGAGTTGTAACTCTATGAGATTTTCTAGGGATCTAGGGAGAGAATAATGGACCTCCATTAATGAGGTAGCTTCCTATGTTTTTTTATAAATAGGAGAGACTCATCCTTTCAAAGGCATGTGTAAAGTTTGGGAAATGCTCATGTTTTGAATATAGAATTTGTATTTGGCACCATGCTCATGAGTGATGTTCACTTTGATTTGGTTATGCTTGTATTTGGAGCCTCTCAACTTTCCATCCCTCATGCTTTTGGATTGGCTACCTATAATGTATGAGATTTATTGTTTTTCATAGATTAATATTTATTTCTTTTGTATCTTTTCGTATGTGAGAGGTTAAGAGTGATTGTTTTTATTTTCTTTCATATCTAGAGGTTAAGAGCGATTGTTTTTATTTGCTTTCATATCTATAGGTTAAGAATGATTGTTTTTGCTTTCATTTTATGTCATGTGGTTTTGATTATTCATTTCATAGGATCCTGATTTGATAATGCACACATGATTCCTTATATTAGATTTCATTTTATGCAATTTCAATTCTGGCAAGTGTGGTATATTAAGATTTCAATTCCTACAAGTGTGAAAGATTAAGATTTCAATTTTGCATGCTATACTATAATTTATTTTGAATTGATTGTTGAATTAGAATAGGTGAATTTGATTTGTCGTTATTTTGTTTTTTAGTTAGATTGATCTAAATTGAAAGTTAATTTCTAGCATCTACAGTGCACACATTCTTTGAAAGTTTTATGAAACCCCTGGGTTGACAATTAAATGATAGGTAATTAATTTGCCTCAACAATACTTGTTACAAAATGAGGGGCTTTGTCCCACCCTAAAGCCCCTAAACATCACGTGGTAAATATAACTTCACGGACTCTGTGTGCTCCACTCCTCAAAATATAGAGCCTTTGACCAAAATTGGACCAAGTTGGGTTGTGCCCAACATGTCCTTCACAAACCAATATCCAAATGCTAGAGCCACAAAGCAATATTTATTTTTCACATTTTCTTGCCATACATTGAAATTTGTAGCAGTAAGAACCATTTTATTTGGAGAACTCATTCTAAAAAAAATGCAAATTTCTATAAAAATCTTCAAGATCCACTCTTTAGCGATCATGCTGCACCTGAGAGCCCCGCTCTGATACCAATTTTTGGAAACTAGATCAGTACTGAGAGTGGGGGGTGATGAATCAGTAATGGGAGAACTTATATATTATCTCCAAATTATTGATCTTTAATCATGCATAAACTGAAACATAAAACCATAGATCAGAGCATCTCTACAAAAATTCAATGACATGCAAGGCCTAGAAGCCAACCTCAACACAGAGACCAACACCTCTAACTACTCAAGCGACAACCACAACATCACTAAACACCTCTTTCACCTGTAGCAACATCTCTAACTCCTACAAAAATAACATCAATTCATCAAACTTCCTTCAGCACTAATAGAGGCACCTCCAACACAAGAAACCACAACTCAACACATGTAGCAACATATCCAATGTCTCCAAGACATATAGATACATATGCAATACCTAGAGCAACAATCCAACCGCCTATAGCAGCAACATATCCAACCAACAACAACATTTCTACTCAGCAACCACAACATCATCTCCACTAGGTCTAGTCATAAGTATGTTTACATCAATGCCAACTAATAAGACCATCAAGCCAAATATCCATCACACATGCACATGGCAAGCAACACCATGAACCTTTTGACATCAATGCCAACACTACAATGCCAACATGTTGGCCATGGTTGATTTTCATATTGAGACAATCTTTGTCACAATGCGACGTTGGACCATGGTTGACCATGGTTGTCACAATGTGATGTTAGATGAAGGGATTGATAATCCTGAGGGATATGAACCCTTAGATTAATAAACCCAAGGGATTGATATTATAAATCAAAGGGATCAATTCTAAAACCGCAAGGTATTATAAACCCAAGGGAATAATATTAACCCTAGAAAAATGGACCCTTAAATTAATAAAACCAATGGATTAATATTATAAACCCAAGGGATTAATACTAAATACCCAAGGTATTAATATGATAAACCCTAACCCCGGATGCGGGTGTCATTAAAGCAGCTAATGGCGAGCCACATGCCTAGCACGGGCTGCCACGTGAAGAGCTGGAGCCTTCAATGCCCCTCGCCGCCGAGACTGCAAGCCGGGGGAGGCATAAGGGACGCCTTAATGAGGGAGCTGGTGGCGATGGTAATTCTGCAGAGCGCATTCAATGCGGGCAAGTTACGAGGGAATGACAGTGAGGTTAAGTATGTTGGAATGTTGGGGAGCGGAGTTCAGTATGTCGAGGAAGAAACTCAGAACTCTGAGTGTAGATGTTGTGACTTGGTGGATGAGAGCTCGGACGCGGTCCGCTCCTTGCTTGATTTTTCTGGTTTTTGTCTTGGCTCAATTGAGCTCAGGTTCGATTCAATTGGGGGTCGGCAAGCTCCAGGAAGGGAGCGCAACAACAGCACGCCCACCTTTGCTTTGGAACAGAGTAAGGAATTTGAGGATCCCATGGTGCGGCTGCGAGAACGGATGCCTTGCAGAAGAGGTTCGGGGCGTGGAGAATCCTCTCGTCCCCCTGCAGCGGATGTCCACCATCACTGCTGCTGCTGCTACTGTTACAGGAGGGCAGGAGCCACCCCAATTCCTTCTAGTCAGTTTCTGGAAGCTGGTGGCTCTAATGATGGAGCACCCATGCTCCCAGCGTTTGGTTCAGTTATTTTCACACTGGGTAGCTCCAGGGACAATGCAGGAATCAATGCACATATTTCAGTGCTTTTCACCAAAATTCCTGAGGAGAATGAGGACGGACCGCCACAGGCACCTGCTGAGAATCGCTCCGAGAACATCAAGGGGAAGCGCCCAATGGGGGAGCCATCGAATTCAGAGAACAATTCAGAAAGGGCGCCTCAGCCAGCCCCCTCCCGCGCTTGTGAACATGAGAGGCCAGCCCCCTCACAGGACCCCATGGCGATGTGGGAGGGAATCCCAGAGGGACAAGGATGGTGTAGAGTTCTGGAAGAAGAACCAGAGGACTAGCGCACAGTGGCTCTCCTCCGCATTGGATTCCTTCGCGCAGGCCGGGTACGGGGCCTTGGTGGACTTCCGGTTTTCGTCTTATATTTTGGTTTGTTTCCTTCATGTTCTGGGTCGTGGTATCGGCCACTACAGTCTTGCTGGGTTGGCGTCATATGTCTGGTATCCGTCTGAAGACTATGCTTGTTTTTTGTCTGTTCTGTGTTATGCTCTTGGAGTCTAAAGTCTTTCTGGGTAGTATGTCTTTTGTGGGATGCCCCTGCGTGGGCAATTTTGTTGCATCTTTGAAACATCACCGAGTTTTGAAAACTGATCTAGTCTGGATATATCGCCCTGCGAGGCAAAAGTTTGAGAATGATAGAGTCACCCAAGGAGCCACAGTTGGCCCTGGGCAGATAGTCTTTTTGGATGTAAAGTTCACATGTACATATTAATATAAATTAGTTAGTATTGTTGAGAAAAAAAAAATATGATAAACCCTAAGATAAATACTATAAACACTAAAATAAGCATGGTTGATTTTCATATTGATACGATCTTTGTCACAATGCAACATTTGACCATGGTTTACCATGGTTGATTTTCATATTGAGACAATCTTTGCCACAATGTGATATTGGACCATGGTTGCACACCTATGACCATGATTATAAACCCAAGGGATTTATATTAAACCCTAGGATTAATATTATAAAGCTTATGAATAATATTATACCCCAGGAGTATGAACCCTTAGATTGATAAACCCAAAGGATTGATATTATAAACCCAAGGGATTAATTCTAAAACCTCAAGGAACTATAAACGAAAGGGAATAATATTAAACCTGAGGGATTAATATTATAAACCCAAGGGATTATCAATCCAAGAGATGAAAATCAAACATGGTCAACCATGTTCCAATGTCACGGTGTGACAAATATTGTCTCAATATGAAAATCAACCATGGTTAATTATGGTCAACCATGGTCAAATTGTGAGAATGGTTCTCTTAGTCCAATGTCACATTGTCACAACATGGCCATCCATGGTCAACCATGGTCAAACGTTGCATTGTGACAAATATTTTCTCAATATGAAAGTCAACCACACTTAACCATTGTCCAATGTCGCATTGTGAGAAATGTTGTCTCAATATAAAAAAACAATCATGGTTAACCATAGTCCAACGTCGCATTGTGACAAAGATTTTTTCAATATGAAAATCAATCATGGTCAACCATGCTTATTTTAGGGTTTATAATATTTATCTTAGGGTTTATATGCCTTGGGTTTATAATATTTATCACTTGGGTTTAATATTATTCTCTTGGGTTTTTAGTATTAATTTGTTGGGTTTATTATTCCCTTGGGTTTATAATATTTATCTTAGGGTTTATATACCTTGGGTTTATAATATACCATTCACCTTGGATTGGTATATAAACCGTAAGATAAATATTATAAACCCTAAAATAAACACGGTTGACCATGGTTTATTTTCATATGGACACAATATTTGTCATAGTGCAACGTTGGACTGGTTGACCATGATTTATTTTTATATTGAGACAACCTTTGGCACAATGCGATGTTTGACAATGGTTTTCCATGGTTGACCATGGTTTATTTTCATATTGAGACAAACTTTGTCACAATGCGACATTGGTCCATGGTTGTCATAATGTGACAAGGGATTGATAATCCTAAGGGATATGAACCCTTAGATTGATAAACCCAAGGGATTGATATTATAAACCGAAGGGACTAATTCTAAAACTCCAAGGTATTATAAACCCAAGGGAATAATATTAACCCTAGGAAAATGAAGCCTTAGATTAATAAAACCAATGCATTATTAATATAAACCCAAGGGAGTAATATTAAACCCAAGGGATAAAATCCAAGGGATTAGTATTATAAATCCTAGATATATAACCCTAAGATGAATGCTATAAACACTAAAATAAACATGATTGATCATGTTTACCATGGTTGATTTTCATATTGATACAATATTTGTCACAGTACGACATTTAACCATAGTTGACGCTGGTTGATTTTCATACTGAGACAATCTTTGTCACAATGTGACATTAGACCATGGTTGCACACGATTGACCACGATTATAAACCCAAGTGATTTATATTAAACCCTAGGATTAATATTATAAACCTTATGAATAATATTATACCCTAGGAATATGAACTCTTAGATTCATAAACCCAATGGATTAATTCTAAAACCTCAAGGTGTTATAAACCAAAATGAATAATATTAAACCCAAGGGATTAATATTATAAACCCCAAGTATATAAACCCCAAGATAAATATTATAAACCCAAGGAAATCATAAACCAAGGGATTAAAACTAAAAAATCAAGGGATTATAAACCCCAAGGATGAAAATCAACCATGGTCAACCATGTTCATTCATGGTCAATAACTATGGTCACATTGTGACAAAATATTGTCTCTTGGTCCAACGTCACATTGTGGCAACCATGGTCATCCATGGTCAACCATGTTCCATCGTTGCATTGTGACAAAGATTTTCTCAAGATGAAATTCAACTATGGTCAATTATGGTCAACCATGTTCCAACGTCGCATTATGACAAAGATTGTCTCAAGATGAAATTAAACTATGGTCAATTATGGTCAACCATGGTCACATTGTGAGAAACAATGTCTCTTGGTCCAACATCACATTGTGACAACATGGCCATCCATGGTAAACCATGGTCCAACATCACATTATGACACATTTTCTCAATATGACAATCAATCATAGTCAACCATGGTCAACCATTGTCCAACATCGCATTGTGAAAAAGGTTGTCTCAATATGAAAATCAATCATGGTCCACCATAGTCCAACGTCACATTGTGACAAAGATTTTGTCAATATGGAAATCAACTATCGCCAACCATGGTCAACCATGTCTGTTTTAGGGTTTATAATATTTATCTTAGGGTTTATGTACGTTGGGTTTTTAATATTTATCCCTTGGGATTAATATTCTTCCCTTGGGTTTATAACCCTTTAGAATTTTAGTATTAATCCCTTGGGTTTATAATATTGATCTTGCATTTTATATACCTTGGGTTTATAATATTTATCTTGTGGTTTATATACTTTGGGTTTATAATATTAATCCCTTGGGTTTAATATTATTCCCTTGGGTTTCTAATATCTTGGGGTTTAGAACTAATCCCTTGGGTTTATCAATCTAAGGGTTCATATTCCTAGGGCATAATATTATTCACAAGGTTTATAATATTAATCCTGGTGTTTAATATAAATACCTTGGGTTTATAATCATGGTCAACCATACACAACCATTGTCCAATGTCAAAGTGTGACAAATATTGTCTTAGTGTGAAAATCAACCATGGTCAACCATGGTCAAATGTCGCATTGTGACAAATATTTGTCTCAATAAGAAAATCAACCTTGGTAAAACATGGTCAACTATGTTTATTTTAGGGTTTATAGTATTTATCCTAGGGTTTATAATATTAATCACTTGGGTTTATCCCTTGGATTTATGGTCCAATGTCGCATTGTGAAAATATTGTCTTAATAAGAAAATCAACCATGGTCAACCATTGTCCAACATCGCATTGTGAGAAAGGTTGTCTCAATATGAAAATCAATCATAGTCAACTATAGTCCAACGTCGCATTGTGACAAAGATTTTGTGAATATGGAAATCAACTATGGTCAACCATGTTTATTTTAGGGTTTATAATAGTTATCTTAGGGTTTATAATATTTATCCCTTGGGTTTATAATAGTTAGCTTAGGGTTTATATACCTTGGATTTATAATATTAATCCTTTTGGTTTAATCTTATTCCCTTGGATTTATAATACCTTGGGGTTTTATAATTAATCCCTTGGGTTTATAAAATCAATCCCTTGGGGTTATCAATCTAAGGTTTCATATTCCTAGGGTATAATATTATTTATAAGGTTTATAATATTAATCTTAGGGTTTAATATAAATCCCTTGGGTTTATAATCATGACCAACCATGCACAACCATGGTCCAATGTCACATTGTGCCAAAGATTGTATCAATATGAAAATCAGCGATGGTAAACCATGGTAAAATATTGCATTGTGACAAAGATTATCTCAATATGAAAATCAACCATGGTAAGACATGGTCAACCATGTTTATTTCATGATTTATAGTATTTATCTTACAGTTTATATCCCTATGGTTTATAATATTAATCCCTTGAGTTTAATATTATTCCCTTGGATTTATAATCTCTTAGGTTTTTACTATTCATCGCTTGGTTTTAATATTCCCTCTTGTTTATAATATTAATTCATTGGCTTTATTAATCCAAGGGTTCATTTTCCTAGGGTGTAATATTATTCATAGGATTTATAATATAAACTATAGGGTGTAATATTATTCAGAGTTTAGTATTAATCCCTTAGGTTTATAATATTTATATTAGCGTTTATATACCTCGAGTTTATAATATTAATCCCGTTGATTTAATATTATTCTCTTGGGTTTATAATACCTTGGGGTTTTAGAATTAATCTCTTGGGTTTATAATGTCAATCCCTTAGGTTTATCAATCTAAGGGTTCATATTCGTAGGGTATAATATTATTAATCCCTTGGATTTTTAGTATAAATCCATATTTAATAAATAAAAAACAACATACATCCATCTTAACTCTGGATCTACCAAGTGCCGAGAGGGATCAAATATCTTGAGATGCAAATCTCTTTTAGACTGAAAAGAGATTTAATTCCTCTTGGCGCTTGGTAGATCCGAAGTTAAGATGGATCTACGCTGATTTAATTATTAATTATAATTATAATTATAATTATTAATTTTGTATGTTTTATTTTATTTTTACCAAGTCAAAATGTTAACATCTCTCTCCTACCCAAATTAAATGTTTAAATAGGAGTTAAGCTTATTTATGAACCTCAAATATAAAGAATTTTTAATAAAAAGTTAATTGGGTGAGGGGAAATCTTGGATAAAATATAATATTACAATATTTATTACCATCCTCACCCAATAAAAAGTGGCAAGGAGTGGGGCGGAAATAATAATTAAAATGTAATATTATTATATTTTATCTAATATTTCTCATCATACCTCGGCCTAAATATTACATTTTTCTCAATATTTCCCCTCACCCAATTAGATTTTATATTTGAGTTTATTTACTTTCAAACTTCAAACATAAAGAAAAATTATAATAAGTTAATGGGTGAAATGTAATATTATAATATTATATTTTACCCAATATAATTTAGTAAAAAGTTGATGGAGGTAGGCAAAAATATTAGATAGAGTATTATAATTATATTTTTCCTAATATTTCCCCACCTCTAAAGACAAATGTCCACCACGAATATATCAATATAAAATTTCTACCTTTACACATTAATGTGATCAATTTCTATAGCTAATTATGCATCTAAATATAACAATATACTATGATGGATCTAGGCTAGTTTAATTCCCACGAAATAGGTTATATTCCACATGAATACATGGATTCTTAAAACCATGGGTCAATATGATGGGTCATTTTTATGTTACAAATTTATAACATACTATAGGCATTAGATCTAGACTAAATGAAGGAATTACATATATCCCTCATGCTAAAAGGTAATTTTGGTTTTTTGGTTTTTCTTCAATTACTTTATTTCACTATATAAGGTGATGAAAATTGAAGTATTTTATTTATGGCGGACATTAATTTTTAAATAACATTATTATTATTTTTTTAAAGTAATGTTGCACACATCTCTAATATATATATATATATATATATATATATATGCTTGAGATGTGTGCAACATTACTTTATATATATATATATATATATATATATTTAAAGTAATGTTGCACACATCTCAAGCATATATATATATATATATATATATATATATATATATATATATATATATATATAATGTTACATGACAACATCTCCCTCATGTGTGGGGTTGTAGAGCACGTTTAGGCACAATAAATAAATATTTTTATTTATTAAATTAAAATATTTTATAAATAAATATTTAATAAATAAAAATATTTATTTCTTTAATAAAAATGAATGAATTATTATTATTATTATTTATTAATTAATAATGGTATTAAATTTAATTTATTAATATATTAATATTAATAATAGTAACAGTATTATAATAGTAGTGTTAATAATACTAATCATGATAATAGTAATAATAATCATAATAATAATGTGAATGATATACGCCTTTGCCATATATCAACCACATTTATTAATGTGGTTGTGCTAGTATATTATGTATTTCTACTTAAAATAAGAGTACATGGCAACATATATGTGCCTTCTTAAACAAAATTAATGACTTCACATTAATTATGTTTTGATACACACACACACATATAGATATATGATTATGATGATGAGGATGAGGATGATGATGATGATGAATAACGTCCACTAAGACCAATGTGGTCTATTAGACCTCAAGAAAAGAGAGTCTAATTGTCATTCTTCAAAATCTTGTTTCTTTGATCCAAGAGAAGGGAAAGAAGAATTCCTAGATCACTATAGTTGGGTTGGCTTAATTAAGTCAAGAATATTGGAGGTGTGACTAATGATAGGGAATTGAGAATGGATGTGGACAAGAGTTGGCAGTGTAAAAGGAAGTGCTTTTCATCTTCCACTTTTTTAGTATCACAAATCTGATAAATTTTATCATCCCAGGGAGTCTTGGGAGTAGAACATCGCCTGGTCTCACTCCGAAGCTCATGAGAGTTAGTTCTAATCCTAGTGATGTTCATTTTCTTCTTAGTGCTAGTCAATATAGATAAATAATTCTAGTTATCAAGGGTGGGGTTGATCACCTCCTTATAGTACCTTAGCTTACTTTTACCCACTAGCTCCTTAGCATCCCACATCTTGTCCTTAAAACTGGAGGTAATAGTATATTTTATATTGTCCTTGCTTCTCATGATGATCTCCTCCTTAATCCCCCAAAGGTTGAGCCAAGACTTAGCATCATGATTCCACCCGCGCTTAAGGCGCAGGTGGGGGTTTTGACTAAAGTTAGAAGCAATTTTTAGGAGCCTCTTGGATTCCATATTCTGAAGCTTCTTCTTATACATCAAATATCTAAGCGTGGCTACACTTTCAATGGGGGACATGCCAGCTTCGATCAAGAGGATAGGATAGGGTGTATTTCCCTTGATCTTGATATTATAGGTTATAGGTTATGAATCATCTCAATCTTTCTCCACGACTCCCCAGACATACTACACCCCCAAACTTCACATCTGTATAAGATAACAAGGGTGACGAGAGTCTCAAAGAGGAACCTTTTTTTACTCCAAATGTAAATATTGGCTGACTTACAATTGTTTTCAAACTCATAATAAGCTTTCCAACCTCCAATACTTCTTTTCTCGATGCTATAATTCCAGTTGAGCTGATGAGGAAATTCAATAATGAAATATTTATAAGAAGAAACTTTCTCAAGACAATGGTTATCATATACGAAACTACCATGGGTGATCTTTTTGGATTTAATGATCATGACTTTAATCTTGTCAGTATTTACCGTCATACCCATCTTGGAGCAATAAACATGAAGATTCTTAAGCTTCTTCTCTAGGTCATCGTGGATTCTTGCAATAAGAATGATATCATCATCATAAAGGAGAAGAGTAATGATAATACCAGCGAGCTCAGTGCCTTTGCAGCCCGCAGTTTCCAGACACTCCTCTAGTTTATCGATGTAAATACCAAAAAGGGTAGGAGAAAGGGGACAACCTTGTTTAACCCCGATACATTTAATATCTTTAGACCACCCATCGTTGGTCTTAAGCTTGGCAATGAAAGTCTTGTAGAGGTGTATCGTAGCAATCCTCAGTTCAGGAAGAACCATGATCTCTTCAAGCCTCTCCTAGAGCTTATATCAGGGGACAGTATCGAAATCTTTTCTAAAGTCCACAAAACAATAGAAGGGATCAGTTTTACTATTGTGGTATTCCTGTGATGATCCTAACAGTGAAAAAGTGGTCAATGGTCAAGTGCTGTCTCCTAAAGCGAGCTTTCCCTTTAGCTCTTTTACCCTGGTTCTCAAGCCAAAGGATAAGCTTTTTTCTAGAATGAGCCCATAAAGCTTGGCTAGGATGTGGCTAATCATAATGGTCTTGTAGTTAGAGGGAACACTTTTGTCCCCATTTTTTAAGATAGGCACAATAAGGCTTTGCATCCAAAGCTTAGGGAAGCCATGCTTTACAGCCAAATTGAGAAGCTTGTGGAGATGAGGAATGAGGATAGATTTTCCCATTTTAAAGATCTCAGCTTGGTAACCTTCAATATATTTGGCTTTCCCATTAGCGAGCTTATTAATCCCAAACTCAACATCTTCCAGAGAAAAAATATCATCCTTAATAGGAGTGTTTAAGATGGTGCCCATGGTGTCCAGAGAGTCATACAACTTCTTAAGATAGTTATCCCAATTTTCTAGGGGGGTAGAATGATTATCTTTAGTTTTACGAACAAGCACATTCCGCCAAAACTTTCTGAGCGAAACTTTAGAAAGGTGGAGAAGATGCTCTTGTCTCTTATTAATATATGACATATTCTTCCTCTTAATGAGATCTTTGTATATACTTATATTTTGGAGCTTAATGCTTTCATTAGGGGCATCTCTAATTGTTTTCCTGACAATTTTACAGTCTTTGTCATACCAAGGGTTGGAAGTTCTATTATTTTTCTTATACGAAATCTTATTAGAGAATTTGCTAATGGTGGTGGAAAGGGTAGTAGTAAAATTGTAATAGATTTGATCAATGTTGTTATTATAAGTCAAAGAGCCTAAATTCCTTTCCAAATCCCTTAAGAAAAGGTCGACCTTACTTCTATCAAAGTGAATGTGACTTTTTCTTTCAATGTTCTCCTGCATGTGGGTGGTATGCATAGCAACATTGAGGGATAAAGACAAAGGTATGTGGTTAGAGTCAGGCACGTGCCCGTTAAGAAGCTCAAAGTTTGTAATATGGTTAAGGACATGGATGCCAGAGATCACATAATCCACGTTGCTGCTACCAGCCCATGGAAACATGTCATATGAACAGAAAGAATCCATTTATTAATACCATTGCAAATGGCTAGGTCCTGGGAACTACGAAGTTTGAGGAGCTCGGTGCCAAATAAGTTCTCGATTATGTCTGCAAATTTTCTCTTGAATCTATTAGCTAAGTGACCATCCTCATCAAGCCACAAGGGGTTAGGGTTAGATTTGTTACTTAACATAATAGCTTGGTTAGTAGCAGTTTGAGCATTAAAGTCTCCATGAAAAAGGATATTGCCTTTATTCCTTAGGTTGTAGATGCCTTTTTCTAAGGTATTGAAAGGACAATTCTTATCCATGTTTTTTTTCTTATAGGATGTAGAGTTGATAGGGGTGAAATAGCAAATTGCAAGGAAGATCCTATTGGTTGTAGAATCAAAGATCTCGATCCAAATGTATTGATTGAAGGGGTCAATTTTATGAAGTCGAATGTGAGAGGAAACAATGTTCCTAATATAATAGGCTATACCACCAAAACCTCTCCCGGAGGATTTCGTATTCCAGGAAGATGAAAAAGTGAACCCGTCAAGGTGAGGGACCCTAGATTCGTCATGCTCCCAAGTTTCAACTAAAAGAATAAGATCAATATCACTCAGGATCGAACTTAACATAGGACTTTTACTCCATGGAAAACCACAACAGTTCCAGAAGAGGATCCAGAGTGATGTTATCCCCTATTTATCATTCGTGTTTGGGATTCTGTCTTTGATAATAGTTTTTCTATTCCTAATGATTTCCCATTTTCCTTCTTTTCTTGCCTCACTACTTGAAAACCCGTAAGACTAATATATGTGTGTGAGAACAAAAAGAAAAAAAAAATCAATTATTTTATTAGTAAAGATAAATTAAAATATAATTCATCAATTAAAAAATAAAAATAAAAAATAGCTTTCAATTAACTAACTCGTCATAAAACATATAATTAAATTTTAAAGTAATAAAATAATATTTAACAATACCTTAAATATAATGTAAAATATTTTAAAATGGTGTATAAAATATTTAATTATTTAATAATAACCGAAATTAATGATAAATTAACTAATACAAATATTTTTGTTAATGTATATTAACATAATATTTTATTATGAATTTTTTTATTTAATCCCTAATGTCTAAATTAAAGATGAACGTGATATACTTGATAGTTATAATAGTGACAGATGGAATCAACTCTGCTGGTCCTTGGAAAAAGAAATCCATAAAGCTCCTTAGGAAGAAGAAAAAACTCATAAAATGATATGAAACATAGAGTGTTAAAATAAACCTATATTGTTAAGATTTATGAATGATGTCCTATTCTGCAGGGGACATCTTCATAAATCTTATGGTCACTAGCCCCATCCACTTTATGCTCTGACAAGAATATAATTTCCGGCCGACAAGAGGAAATAAATCTCTCAAGAATCTATTTAAAAATATCGAAGATCTTATAATTTTAAGAAATTCAAGCTGGTATAGAATTCTGAAAATTAAGTTGTCCGTAAGGTTGGCAAGTTTGATATAATATCTTTTTCAATATTAGTATGATATAATCTTCTATAATATATCATTCATACTTTTATATATTTATTAAAATATTTAATTTAAAGTCGGGATATTATTAAAAAAAATGTTTTATAATATTATTAATAGAAGAATTTAAATGTGTTCATTGCACAAGTGAAGAGATATATGATCATTTTGATTATGGATTATGATAATTTAAAACGGCGGTAGCAGGATAGAAAAATGTCTCGTTAAAGGATTATATTGAAATATGTTCGGAAAATTAAGTAAGGAATTTACTTACAAAAGATTTTAAGGCTCTTCATTAATAGTGTTTTATTGATTTGTGTTAAATTAATTGTGGGCTCATTAGGAATCAATCATGTGGACTAACTGTCACTCTAGGAACATGGGACTAACCACCCACTCAAAATAACATTAATGGGTTAGAAGTTTATCAATATCCACGGGTTTGATTGTAATGACAAATCTTTTACATGGTATCAAAGTCTTGATCCAAATTTAGTTCTCCCAAATTTCATCTAGGGGGTGTTGGACTAACGACCACACCTCTAGGAATCGAACTTGTGGACTAATTGCCACCTTGCAAACATGACTCGACTAACCACCCACTCAAGATGATGTTATTATTGATTTGTAACTTTATTGATGTCTATGGGTTATGATGTAATGACAAACCTTTACAACATGGTTTGCTGGGAACCTTTCAATTTTTAAAGAAAAACACTTTTCTCCAATAAAATGTGTATTGAATGGTCTCAATGTATTGAGTTACTTTCCACAAGATACAAGAAAATTTAGTGAGGGTAGACATAACAACTTGATAAGAGCTTTCCTTGGGCCTTTTTTTTGATGGGTTCAACCTCTCCTAATGCTATTGATAACCAAACCACAGGTGCATGGGAAATGGTACATATATATAATCTTATTTGAGCTATGTTACGTATAATGAAAACAAGATTGAGGCAAATGAAAGCACCCATCAACCATCATTTTCCCACGTGTCACACGAAACTTGTGAGGTGAATGGATGGAGTCACCCCATATTGGTTGACGTTATCTCTTGCCAAAACTGCAACATAATGCAAGCACTAAGAGTTGTATGCAAAGAAAAAACTGATATATAATGATGAGTGGTACCAAGTTTCTGATTTGAAGGTTTTTGAGGAAGAAGTTGCCATCAAAATTACAACGGAGCTTGGTAGGAGATTATGAAAATGAAGACTCACTAGATTTTGATAGTGATAATGAGTCTCCCATAGTTTTAAAGAATATAGCTATTGGTTATGTATGGTATATTTATTTTTGTAAAGTTATATGATGAAGAACCAATCATAGAACAAATTAACTTAATTTAAGCTAGTGGTTCTTAATGAATGTGGTGCCACATGAACATGCCATTGGTTTGATTATGTTTATAGTTTGTTACAACTCGTGGTTCTTGGATTATTCAGTAACCCAAGAACAATAATGATTGGTTATGTAATATTTGTGTGTTTGTGAGATTATAAAATGTTGCATTGTAATATTGACTCTTTGATACATTTAGCATCTAGATTTTTTTTTTCCTTTGGAATGCTCTTAGATGAGTCTAATAACATTTGCCCAATCAACCCTACCACTGGGAGCCTGACCTTGATGGACCCAAGGAGAATTGAACCCGTCCCTCATGACAAAAGGCTAATGACTTGGTCGGGGGGGCTTCAACCAATTGGGCTACCCATCAAAGCTTAGTGTTTAGACTACTTGCCTACATAACAAACAAATACAACACACTATCTACTTCAACTAATGAACATATGTCAATAGAATGATTCATTATCTAGATTGATTTTCTAGCAAATACAACGCGTTGTGTACTATAACAGAGGGAAGTATGTCAAGAATCGTTGGTCAATTACAAATATGCATTGATGGTTAGAAGCAATTATATCTTCGATGAATGAAGTGGTAGGTCATATGAATGGTTGAGGAGTGTAGTCTACAAGAGTTCAAAAGTGGATAGAGATGCTAATGAAGGCCTGACTAGACAAAAATTAAGTCGAAGGATATTTTTATGTGACTCTAGTTTTGTTCTTTGTGAGGTAAGCATTAAGAGAGGGTGTTAGAATTAAAGCTTACTATAGAGTTGGTTGGGGTTTGTTGGATATTATTGAGATATTCTCTCAACATCTATCTCCAAGTTTAGAATAAGTTGGATCTCACAATGCTTATGGATGTAACATATTTGAGTTTATACATGCAATAATAATAAAAAATTGATTGTTTTGAGTGTGAAATATGACTATTCTCTAATTTTATAAATTTAACAATCTATAGATGTTTGGTGATTCTTATGTTGTCATGAGATGGGTAAAAGATGAACAAAGATGTGACAATGCATTTCTAAATCATGTTTTTGGAGAGGTCAAAAGTTTGAGAATATTTTTTATCCATCTTGCTTTTTTTGCTCTTTAACATATCTACAAGGAGAAAAATATAGAAGCTAATAGTTTATCCAAAATTAGAATGGTGGTACAATATAATATGTAAATGATAATAAAAAATATGAATTGAGACATTTTGGAATATTATCATAAGTTACGTTGAGAGTAAGACATGCTCACATTTAAAGTTTTTTTTTTAAATAAAAACTTACTCTTTATCTATTTTAATTATACTAAATACTATAATACTTTTTAGATATTAAAATTATATTTCCAACCTTAAAAATAATACAATTTTCATAAAATTATTTTTGACATATAATAGATTTAATAAAATAAAGATGAGAAAGGGGGATTTTTTTTTAAACAGTTAAATGTCCCAAAAAAATGCTGTAAAATTATTTTCAAACAATAACTTTGCCTCCACCGATATATAACTTAATATTAAAATTAATTTAATATAGAAATTTTAAATTCATTATAATTTAAAGCTACTTAATTAATTGTTTGTATTTTTATTAAATTGAATTTTAAAAACGTAACTCAACCGGTTTTTATCTCAATGTAACTCTTACAATTTTTTATCTTCTCTTTACCAAGTTCGTTGGACAACCACAATTCTCTTTACCAAGTTCATTGGACAACCATAATAATGATGACCTGGACAGATAAATTTAATCATTTTGGAGCATGCAGAGATCAATTACGGGATTGAGGGAAAAATAGCAGAGTTCCATACCCCATAAAGCACAATTCAACATACATATCAAGCACAAGGTCCTTGCCAAGGGACTGGGAAAGTCCTCACCAGATATTTACCAATTTTTCAGAGTCAGTTTAAATTCCATCCCTCCACAAAAGCTTTCAATAAACAGAACTGGTTAACTTTAAGAAAAGGTACTGTTGTTAATTGGTAGTTATTTATATGGGATGAAAAGACTCCCATAAAAAGTAGTAGCTGATGGCCCATGTTTACAGACAACGGTAACCATTTCTGATACAAGAAAAAGCTGCTTGTGCAACATATATTATCACTCCATTTGTTACAAACATACCCAAGTTAGACTCTGCACTTGCTCCTATTAGTACGGAAATTATAAAAGTCTGAAACAACAGAGATGATGGGGGATCAGAAGACTTTACAGAGAGGCCATTTCTGAACACCCACAAGAACATTCCTAAGCAATTTTGATACTATCAATCATAAGCCCTCTGTGGTATTCATGAGTTTTCTCTGAAGCTCAGTAGAAAGGCAGAGAGTCAGAATCCAAAACCATTGAAGGCTCCAATGTATATATATATATCCCCCAACTGTGTAAACAGTCCATCTGTATAATTGGTCCCTCATTCGTTGTAAGGATTGTAATTCAAGATTGCAGGGTCACGTCAGTACATAGATTAAATGCCTCAACTGAGAGAACAAAAAAGGAAAAGAAAAGACATCAGTATTAATCTATTATGCTCCTCATCATGATTTGATTGAACAGTGCACTCGGACACGCCATGAGACACATGTCATCCCTCTGTGAAAGCTACTTCCACTGTCTGAATGTGGTCCTCAAAACTCTTTTTTGGCAAATCCTAAAGGGGTATGCTGCTTTTGGACTAATCAAAAAAGTAATGATATCATTCATTCTGCTGATAAGATTCGGAGATTCTCAGGGACTTCAAGCACAAAGCAGAGCAGCAGCATCAGCGTCATTCTCCTCATCATGACAGAATGAGAGATTCTCAGGCTATCTCCTCCACATCATCAGAATGAGAGATTCTGAGGTTTGTGAAAGCAAACTGTCCTTCTTCGCCAGTTGGGCTACAGCTCCAGCTTTTATGTTGAAAACACCCTCATTAATAGTAAAATACTAAAGATTGAAAATGTACCCCCACTTAGTGTCTTATTCGCATTATCCTATACAAATTAGCAAACTGTGAAATGGGTTGAGGTGTGTTCAAAAGCATTCGGTAAACTTTAATCCGTTTTTCATTTTGGTAGAAGACCTTGCTCTTCATCACATTCCTCTTTGTTATGGTGATTGCCATAGCTCATCTGCAACTGGTCTTTGATAGAAGGCGTTGGTAGAAGGCCTTGCGCTTCATCATCATCCTCTTTGTTATGGTGATTGCCACAGCCCATCTGCAACTGGCCATTGATCTGCCCCCCTGTTAGCTGCATGGCCTTCATTGCCTCATACTGCCAATCTGTCCTCAAAACAACAAATAGGATTGAAAATGCACAAGCAAACTGAGCCACCAACAGGCCGTACCATAAACCCCGGAAGCCGATCTTCAACGAGAAGGCCAGGGCCAGAGCCACGGGAGTGCCTAAAAAGTAAAATGACCCAAGATTAATTCTGGCCCCGATAGCAGGTCTAGCACTACCCCTTAGGACACCGCAACCCGTTGTTTGGGGACAGTTTCCTAATTCGCATAGACCTATGATAGGCATAACTGCAGCAGTTAAGCGTAAAACAGTCTCATCATTTGTGAAAAGCTTTCCCCATTCGTCTCTTAGGACGCTTGTCCATGTTACACTGATCAGGGCTATGACTACTGCACAACCAAGGGCTACAAGGGTAGCAAGCTTGGCCTTGGCAGGCTTACAGGCACCGAGCTCGTTACCAACTCGAGTCGAAACAGAGGAGCTAAGTGCCAGAGGGACAGTGTACATCAGGCTTGTTGTTTGGATGAGGATTGCTGCAGTTGCCACTGAAGCCTCTGGACAGGGGAGATAACCAGCGAACAAAGTCAAGATCTCATACCACCACCATTCAAGGCATATTGCAAAGCAACTTGGAAGGGCTAGGCTTAGGAGAGGCCACCATTCTCTGAAAGAATCAGCAGACCAACCAGTCCAAGTCCTCTTGTATACTTTGGAGAAGTAGAGGTACCCAACCAAGAGGAACACCATGTTGAGATTGGTCAGAACTGCAGCAATTGCTACCCCTGGCACACCCAATTTAAAAACAAAGACTAGGATGATATTTAGAGGGATATGCAGAACTACTGCCAGAGCAGAGCACCACATCATAGGCGTGGTAATGCCTTGTGATCGAAAGTAGACACGAAGAGGCTGCATGAGACTGTTTGTAAGAAGATCGGGGAGCGAAAATAGGCAGTATGTGCTTGCAACTGCTGTGATGGCGGCATCTTGGCCCATCCACAGCATGATGTTTTGCGAATTGATCCATAAGATGCCTATGGGAACACAAGCTGTTAGAAGAATCAGTATGGTCCTTTGCAGAGAAAGGCCTATGAGATCCCAATTCTTAGAACCAAATGCTTGGCTGCAAATAGGATCCATTCCTGAAGCCAAACCAAAGAGAACTGAGTAGCCCGTGATGTTGGTAAAACCTATTGAAAGTGCACCTCCTGCCAATTCTAGACTTCCCAATCTTCCCAAGCATAGAACCGACACCATTGCACGTACATAAACCACACAGTTCATGGCTGTAACAGGGACTACAATCCTGCCAAGCTCCTTCAGTTCCTTCACAATCTGCAAAACAAATACCCATTGTCAACAACTTCCTCAAAAAAAATGCTGAATACATTCTGCTTTGAAAAGAAGATTGTAATGACTAAAGCTGAGCTCAATCTCGAAATTCAACCAACGTTCTGCTAGAAAAATAAACTCAAATTAGGAACAATTTCCGTAGTTTTTTGCATGAGAATAAGACCCATGCCCTGGGAATAGTCTATTTTGCAAGTAGTATGTCCAACTAGTCCTACAAATGAACTCAAAACACGCAGAAATTCACGATACTCCTAGACAGAAAACAAACCAAAAAATAGAAATCCAACAGAACAGAATTTCAGCAACAACACCCAGATCAAAAGAATGGCAAAATTGATAAAATAATAGAAAAATTAGTAACCCATTACAAGAAGCTTGTGTAGATTCATGCATAACATCACTAGGATTATACAACAGATTCTCCTTTGAAATTTATGTATTACTAGGGGTAAAAAAAAAATACCTATGCCCCATAACAATGCATTTTCACTATAAACTATTACAATTTTTATCATACAAATGCATATTGTCATATATATATATATATATATATATTCAATATATATAGAGACACACTATTATCCATATTTTAAGCCACAATAAATACAGCACATAAACATATGTATATAATTTCAGATAAAATTACCTGCAAAAGAGAAGGAATTTTTCCCAGAGCTTCAATCTCGTCCTGTAAGCAGAGACCGTCATTATTCATTGAAGCTTCTCCCATGTTTATCACAGAAGCACACACCTAACTCTGTATTCAGAAAGCTTACAGAGTATAAAAACACACTACATACACGCTGCAAGCTCAGAAAGAAACAAAACCCATAAACCAATCTCAGACAGCTTCAAATGGGTGGGGCTAGATTTAAAGAGGATAGATAGACGAGTATATATACACATAGAATATTATCTTTATCTCTGATATTTCCATGCAGAAGTATAAATAGAAGTATATACATGCATAAGCATAAAGTCTATAACATTTTTTTTCAGTGATAAACGTCTTAACGCACATGCCCACTTGCTTAATTCTTCACTAAAAAATATATAAACACAGATTCTTCTGCAGTGCCAAGATTCTGGTGCAATATATTTTTATAAACGCATAGATTTTCTGTGTTCTGCAATAAATAGAACGAGAGAACCCATGATCGAATCCGAGGAAGATTTTCCTAGCAGCTGAATCCCTGAAAATAATACTAAAAACACGCGGAAAGTCCAACTTTGGTTGAAGCTCGCCATGAAAGAGAGCTTGGACAATCCGCGTCAAGGATGATATATAATACTCCCGCGACAGAAACTGACTGCGGTTTAACTCGAGTTAAGTAACAGGTTCAGGTCGGGGCGGGTTAGTTTATAAACGTTTTCAGACGTCTTAATATTTTGATGTTTTGTTCACGGCGGGGGCGGCGATTTAACGGCGCCCGCTTCTTGGCAGCGGCGTTCCACGTGTGAGAAAACCGTTAGGGTTGACATGGGAAGGGGAAGGAACCCTCGGCCGTAGATTTAATTATTGTATTCGTGTTTCATAAAGTTTTTCTTTCGTTATTTGGAGAAAACAAATTTCCCGAGGTAGGTAGGGGGAGTGAGTTAGATCGAAGTTGGAATATCTACGTGGCATTAGGGTTTAGAAGTTTTTGTGGATTTGGACAGTTCTTATATGCTGCGTATAAAATCATTGAGATTGCACACATTTATTGAAAATTGTGTTTTTGATCAGTCCATCACCGATAGTGGCAAATGCATTGGGAGGACAGTGATCCCTCAACTTAGAAAATTGCACCCCAAATTCCACACAACGTGTCATGTCTCGCCCAAAGTGAGAGAACCATATAGTCACCACCAATTCTTTCTCCCTTATGTGTCCAAACTTTAGGACCACTCGTGATAGCATGAGTAGACACGCAAGCATCAACCTAGGACCACTTATAAGGGATTGAGTGGACACGCAAGCATCAACTCTGATCAAATCTTCATACTCGCTACCTACCATTGGAATAGGTGATGGGAAGCAGGACCATCACCCACTCTCCCTTATTGGCCCACACATAAAGATGCCATGTTACATATGTGGACTATTAACTTTAGTAACTAAGGAAAAAAGGCCTTGCATTAATAACATCACCACTTGATAACAAAGGGCCTAAAAGCATTCAATACAAGTTTCATCTTTATCAACTCCAACTTGGTTGGAGAATGATAGTTAAAATGTGCATAGCTTAATATTAATATTAGAGAATGATAGTTGAAATGTGCATAGCTTAATATATTAATATTAGAGAATGATAGTTGAAATTAGCGATTTTTCCACACGCAGGGTACTATCACCAAGATTATGTGAGGTATCTAGTATGACAAATTTTATTTCCCACAAGTGGTTCCCACCCTCAACCCCTCCCTGTGAGATTTGAACTAGTAACCTGATGGGGACTAAACCCCACACAAACCAACTAGCCTATACCTCAAGGGTATCTTGCAATTTTACTTATTAATATCAATTATAGGATTATTATTATTACAATCAACATTAACATGTGGCATATTAAGAGGAGAACATCAATCAACAATTCCAAAATTGTTATCCATTTGACAACAAAATGAACATTCTTATAACAATAAATAATTCTCATGTATAATATGTATACTGCAAAACCTAATAATACATTTTTCCTATTCCTTGCTATCTTTCATAAAGTATTGTAAATAAGACTTTGTGATATCAACTTTTCACCATCAAAAATATAGTTGTATTCTATTTCTTTTATGTATTCAATATTTTCTTAATATTTATCTATGCTTCAACATAAATAAGATTATCATTCCGATATCATTTAAGTAGTTTTTAAATTTGAATTTTGGAATCAACTCCTTACTTAGACAACTTAACATTCTATCCATCTCACCAGTGAGCCCAAGGCCCTATTAACTTTTCTATAACTCCCACATCTCACTTGTATACATAACAACCTACAACATAACATCATCACATAATTGATAACACACACACACATTGATAAGACCAAAACATATTCATAGGGCAATGAATTTCTCAATAATGTTTCAAAACATATTCATTGGGTAAACAATTTATTGATAATTTTTCAAGCAAATATATTATAGATACAAATTCTTGGAACTCTAGGCTTGGTCTCTTCATTGTTGCTCAACTCTTTAATATTCTAGATTTAGATTTACAATTTATCTATGTAACCCATTCTTAATGTCAATCTGACTAATTATACCTCTAATTGACTTTCCAACTTTTAATTTGGTTCTTCAAATTCCGATATGATTCTTCCACTTCACTATCCCTTATTTCACAACATTTTATCTTCATTTAACATGTTGTTTCAATATTCATAAACATTATGCACTTACCAATAAAAGCATAATGCTTTTAATTCTATTGATGTTGAGAGTACATCGTTAGATTTGAAGTAACTTTGTAGCCAATAATATGCATTCTAGTGGTAACGACATCAAATACACTTGTAGGTTGCATATTTACTACCCTTAATCTCTATCACATTACTCTCTTCAATGCCACTCATATATTTATTTCTAACTCATGCACTCTCACACTCTTTCATCTTCATCGCATTCCTAATTAACAATATCTACAATCTCCTCAATTCTTGCATACTTTCTTCATCCACCACAATATACTTTAATTTTTTTTTCTCTTACGCTATTCCTTATGCTCTCCTTCATATTTAAGTGCACACATTATCTATGTCCTTCCTTAAACTTTTCATAAACATGGTTACATATATGAGTCACTCTAATACTAAATTTGTTATCCTTGCATAATGATGTCTAGGAAATAATATTTATGTCCTAAATGGAACATTAGCAGATAATGTTATTTTATTTTGTATTAATTTTGTATAAGATACATGTTCATTATTATCATTTCTAGTTGTTGTAGAAGGGATATTGAAATCATTTTGTACAAATTTCAAGTAATTTTATTAATGAGGTTTTTATCAAAAGATTTATTCAAAGTATTTTTTTTATCTCTATCATTTAGACAATTATGCTCAAACCACAATATCTACCCCTTGCTACCATAAGGGGTTCTTCTTTCTCTATAATGTCCTCCTCCTAATGCTTCCCTTTGATAATCAATGTAGCCTGCATAGTGAAGCCTCACATTGAAGTTCATTCAAAACATAAACCTCATGTCTTGATGACCTATCACACACACTAAGTGCATGGCTATAACAAAGGTGGATACTGGCCTTATTCCTTCTAGCAACATCCCTTATATGCTAAGGGTAGGGAGGCCATTATTGATACTGAAAGCTATTGTCTCCCCCTCAATATAGGTCCTTGTCATTGTACTGTTGGATTGCCCTCTTGAACTCTAAAGGCAAAGCTCTTTCTACTTTAATTCATGGCCAAGGATGTAAGAAACTTTAACATCTTCAACTTCAATCCAATTTGCATAGCCTCTTCATAGTGGCAAATTACATATAATCACACTTGGTGTTATAGTTTGCATGCAATAGCTATGCACTGAAACCCAAAATTTGAGATTACCTTAACCATATATAGGGAAATTTAAAGATGTCACTCTAGATCTTTGGACAACTATTAATTAATTGATGTTGCTTAAATGCTTGCTTTGCTCTAACCACTACATGTTTCTCAATATTTTCTTCTTTTTATTGAAATATGCTTGGCTAGGAGAATTTGGGTGCTTAGAAGAGAACTTGAACACATGACACAATGTGTTGAAAATTGCAACAAGAAATTCTCAATTTTTGATTTTGCCTTGATTAAATTGAGAAAATTCAAATTTCTGCATTAACAGACAACTTGGATGAAGTTAAATTGTGTGACATGGCTTGTGTCACCCAATTTACTCAGTAAATTCGAGTTGGAGGAGTTAGAGTTCAGTTATGCATGTGTGATTGCTAATTTGTAGCAATCAAGGTTAGTTATCCCAGGTTGTTTTCAATTAAACTAGTTACAACTTTTGGAGGAACTAGTGGAAGGCCAGTTAAGCAATGTGACTTTATTCAAACTCAGTGATCATCCAGTTAACTGATCAATCAACCCAAAATAGCTAGCACATGCAGAGAATTCGAGCTACCTAGTTGAGGTGGAGATTTCAAGGCAGTGTAACATTAGTTGTAGACTAGTCTTGAGTGTACAGGTGTTGCATGTAGTTAGATGATCAACCTAAGGAATTTCACAATTCAATTAGAGGAATTTGTTAAATAATAGGAGCTAGTTCCTCAAGGAACAATGCAAGGAAATAGGAGATCAAGCTGAGGATAAATTTGACTAAGTTTGGGTCAGAGGACTTTAGTGAGCAGAGAGATAAGTTTTGCACTTGCAGGGTGAGCTCAGTTGAGCAAAGCAATTGTAATACATCTCTATTCATTTGATTAATGCAAGAAGGCATTGGGTTTTTTAGCAGATTTCTTTCCCCAGATAAAAATACTTGTTTCATGTGTGTTATTTCTTCTTGCATGTCTGAGATTTTTGTTCTAAATTGTGAATTAATGTCCACAGAGCAGTAGAGTAGGTTTGTGTCTTGTGATTTTGATTAAAACTTCATGAGCAGTTGCAAATATACAACCTAATTTCTACATGGTATTAGATCTATATTCACATTAGAGTAGGAAATTCAAAGTTGTTTCTCAGAGGTTCGAATTTGAAGATTAGTGTAGCAGGATTTCTTTAGAGATGAGAAGATGGCCTTTAATGGACTAAGGCTAGAGTATGCCTTAGAAAGCACCTCAAATTTTGTTGCATGGAAGGACCACATGGAGGCAGTGTTGGATGATAATGATGTAGGTACAAGAAACACTATAGAAGTCGTGGGAGAAGTATAAGGCCATGCATGATCAACACAAAACAGAGAAATTTTTCAAGGTGGGAGACAAAGTATGGCTATAGTTAAATAATGAGAGGTAGCAGGGGACTGGTAAGAAAATCAAGGCTCTCAGATATGGTCCTTTTGAGATACTGGAAAAGGTGGGTGATAATTCCAATCGACTTAGTTTACCACCATATATGTGCATTTACTCAGTTGTGAATGTGGAGAATTTGAAACTCTACAAGCCTTCCATACTAGATTAGGAAGAGAAACATGTCCTACCTTTAATGGAGGATTTGGAACCCGATGCTCAGGTAGAGTTGACAAAAGATACAATTTTGCAGAAGAGGTCCAGAACTATAAGATAGGGGCAACATGACCTTTGGCATATTGGTTTGAAGGGATAACTTCCAGGCAAAGCTAAAATGGTACAACAGAGAGAAGGTGGAGGAAAAATTTCCTAACCTCATCAGTAAAATATTTTGGTGATCAAAAGCCTCCCAAAATGAGTTGTGATCCAGATTGGATCATTATATTGTTTTTCATTTGGAGTGGAAAAAGTGGAGGAAAAAGCTCACGAGACTGTTTTTAACAATGGGACCCAGTTTGGCAAAATGAGGTCTGAAACCTTCTAGGAGAATTTTGAGGAATCAAATGAAAATTTTTTTGGGGTCAAACTTTTCCACTTTAGCAAAACATATTTTCATGTTGTTCTACACACATATATCTTTCCAATGGTGTGATAAGTGTGTTAATCAAAGTTCGTATGCAAAAGTTATGCCACTCAAAAGCTGACCTTCTTGTTTTCACTTCTATAATTCGGGAGGATGCCATGTAAACCCCCATTATTCATGGAAAAGGGGCTAGCAACATGTTTTTGATGTAAAATACTCTGGAAGATTCTATATTGTAACTCTTGTTAAGAGTTGATGTAGTCAAACTTAACCACGTGTAGGATATCAGGCTGTGTTATAACCAAACCACTAGGAGGAAGAGGCATTCCATTCTTTTGAGATAATTTTATTCCTTAGTTGAGAAACAATAGTTAGGAGAGGTAGGAGGTGGAGCACATAGAGAGGATCTATGCACTGTAGTAGCCCACAAGCCATAAGAATTACTTCTTTGTACATGTAGCCTTATTTTCCAAACAACAAAAGAAAGTGAAGCGACCTCACATTCCAGCTAGGTTTTCTCCTGAAAGGGTTTCCCGGAGAACATTTTGTGTCTTATGTGTGTGTGAGAGATTATTTTTGTTGTTCTATACTTTTATTCATAATTTATATTCACATGAATGCACTAATTACAGTTAATTCTACAGATCTTAAAGTTTAATAAAATTGTAATAGTATAGAAATTTTGCATTTTAATATTTTATTATCAGATTTGTTGTGACAATCTATTTTCGTAATCGGATTCCTCATCGAAGTCGGGGCATGATTACACTGAAGGAGGATTTCTCGGAGAGAAAGCAGGATGCGTCACACTTCAGGATTTTTGGAGCCTCTGTTTACCACCATGCCCAAAGAATCAATGAAGAATCTAGAGCCGACAATAGAATTTGGGGTATTTGTGGGTTACAAAGAAACTCCCCACAACTACAGTGTGTACTTTCCATATCTCAGAATCACAGGTGTGTGAAGGGATGTAAAATTTGACGAAGATAAATCCATGTGGTTCTCTCTTGAGAGGGAGCTTCAAATCCCACTAGAAGAGTAGATTTTAGCTCAAAAGGAGGAGCCTCGGGAAGTTGTGGAGTAGCCACAAATTGAGGAGCAGAGAGTGGAGACAACTACTCAAGCAGAACCATCCAAAGAAGGTAGAAAATGGACCTGGGAAGCTGAGAGACTTGTGCAGGATGCAAGGGAGAGTGTTGGTGCTCCTTCAAATTAGTGTAGGCAAAGAAGTTCACTAGATCAGTACATTGGATACATGGCTCTAATGATTGAGAATGTAGAGACTGAGCCATCCTCTTTCAAGGAAGTAGTATAGAAACCTGTATGGGTTGATGCAATGGTGGAGGAATACAAATCAATTGTAAGGAACATTGTTTGGGAAGTGGTCCCAAGACTAGGAGGAAAATTAGTTTTGGGTTCGAGATGGATCTTCAAGGTAAAGCATGCAACATACAGAAGCATAGAAAAGTACAAGGCCAAATTTATGGCCAATGGGTTTTCTCAAGTTAAGGGGATTAACTGTGAGGATACCTTTGCCCCTATAGCAAGGTACTCATCCATTAGATCAATTCTTGCTTCAACTGCACATATGGGGTGGAATATCCACCAGATGGATGTGAAAACAACATTCCTCAATAGATTTATTGAGGAGGAGGTGCATATCAAGCAACCAAAATGATTCGATAATTTTGATCGAGTCTCATATGTGCAGACTCAAGTGCATGTTATATGATCTCAAGCAAGCACCCTATGCTTAGTACACTAGGATCGATAATTATCTCACCGGTTTGGGCTTCACCAAAAGTGAAGTGGATACAAACCTCTATCATATCTTGGTAGAAGGTAAATTTTTTATTATTATCTTATATGTTGATGATTTGATTTTAACTGGTGATGAGCAGCTGATCAGATCTTGCAAGGAGGACCTTCCAAGAGAATTTGAAATGAAGGACATGGGTCTCATGCACTACTTCCTCAGATTGGATGTATGACAAGGCAATGGGTAACTGTTTGTCTCTTAGGGAAAGTATGCCAACGTGATACTTTAGAGGTTTCGCATGGACAGTTGCAAACACATGGAGATACCTCTAGTGACCAACTGGAGGAAAGAGGATTCCACTTCAGGCGAGGAAGTGGATGCAACTATTTACCGGCAGTTGATGAGTTCACTAATGTACCTTGTGAACACATGACCAAATATGTGCTATGCAATCAACCAGCTGAGCCAAGCTATGATCAGGCCAACCAAATTATTTTGGAGGGTAGCTAAGCATGTTCTATGGTACCTCAGATGCACTACCCAATTTGGACTATGGTATAGATGGATAAAGGGAGTGAAGCTTTATGGCTTCACAGATGCAGATTGGGCAGGGAGTCCATCAGAACGAAAGAGTATATCAGGTGGAATTTTCAATGTTCGGTCTGCAACAGTTTCTTGGTACAACAGGAAGCAAATATTTGTGGTGCTCAACACGACAGAAGCATAATACATGGTTGCCAGTCAAGAAGCATGTGAGGTGATATGGATGAGAAAGATACTTTTTGGAATGTTTGGTCAAATGATGGATACACCTGTGATCTATTGTAATAATTAGAGTTCCATCAAGCTCTCTGAAAATCTTGTTTTTCATGATTGATCCAGGCATATAGATATCTAGTATCACCATTTATGGGACTGTGTGTAGAGGTGGATAATGTTGTTGTAGTACATTTCAACAGAGGAACACGATGTTGATATTTTGACAAAGGCATTTTCAAGAGGGAAGTTTTAGTTCCACTAGTGCAAGATAGGGGTGGTTGATAATCTGTTTCTTACTGAGAGGGAGTGTTGAAAATTGCAGCAAGAAATTCTCAAATTGATTTTGCCTTGATTAAATTGAGAAAATTCGAATTTCCACTTAAGCAAATAACTTGGATGATGTTAACTTGTATGACATGGATTGTGTCACCTAGTTTACTCAGTAAATTCGAGTTGGAGGAGTTAGAGTTCAGTTATGCATGTGTGATTGCTAATTTGTAGCAATCAAGGTCAGCTATCTCAAGTTGTTTTCAGTTAAACTAGTTACAACTTTTGGAGGAACTAGTGGAAGGCCAGTTAAGCAACGGGACTTCAGTCAAACTTAGTGATCATCCAGTTAATTGTTCAATCAACCCAAAATAGATAGCACATGCAGAGAATTCAAGTTACCTCTTTGAGGTAGAGATTTCAAGGTAGTGTAACATTAGTTGTAGAATAGTCTTGAGTGTACAGGTGTTGCATGCAGTTAGATGACCAACCGAAGGAATTTCATAATTGAGTTAGAGGAATTTCTTAAATAACAGGAGCTAGTTCCTCAAGGAACAACGCAAGGAAATATGAGATCAAGTTGAGGACAAATTTGACTAAGTCTGGGTCAAAGGACTTCAGTGAGCATAGAGATAGGTTGTGCACTTGCAGGGTGAGGTCAATTGAGCAAAGAAATGGTAATACATCTCTATTCATTTGATTAATGCAAGCAAACATTTAGGCTTTTAGCATATTGCTTTCCCTAGATAAAAATAATTGTTGTATGTGTTTTATTTCTTATTGCATGTATGAAATTGTGAATTAATGTCCCCAGAGCAGTAGAGTAGATTTGTGTCTTACGATTTTGATTAAAACTTCATGAACAATTACAAATCTACAACCTAATTTCTACACAATAATAATATATACTAAAATTTTCTCTGCATTTTGCATTATATATCAACATATTATGTATAAAACTACTCACAACTTAAATTTGATTCAAACAATTATTTATTAACCATTTAAAAATATAATGATATAATTAAGTTTTAACGAATTTGTAACAAGTTTTCAAGTAAGTTTTGGCATAATTTGGATATCTTAATATAAATCACTTATAAAATATTAGAGACAAATATATGTGTAATAAATCCATTAATCACAATTCATTATCATGAATAATGGTATAATAAATAAATAGTTCCATTGCTTTTCATTTATACTTGTTTTCTATTAAATTATTAATCACAATTCAATGCCATGAATAATGCAAGAATTAAAAAAATAATTCCATTAATTTTCATTTTTTTCCAATGGAAAAATCATAATCTTTCATTAAGTAGAAAAATTACATGTAGTAGATGTCTGTGGCATATGCGAACACTGTTGGTCCATGACCAATTCAAATCAAGCTGTATCAAAATATGAATGGCCAAGCCATTTCCTGTACATATTCAAGTTGTTTGTCTATATATCAATAGAAATAAATATATACATATTTGGATAAAAAACTCTGATAAAACAGCAAAAAGATATATATATATATATATATATATATATATATATATATATATATATATATATATATGTATATATATGTATATATATATATATATATATATACATATATATACATATATATATACATATATATATAGATATAGATATATATATATATATATATATATATATATATATATATATATATATATATATATATATATATATATATATATATATATATATATATATATATATATATGGCCTTTCCACCCTATGGTAATCCTGGTCTATATATGACAAATTATTCACAAGCCTCGGGGTAGTAGCGAGCCCTCCTTGGAAAGTCTGTCAGCATCTTCATTATATTCCCTATATATATGATGACAAGAGACTGAGTTAAACACTGCTTTGTAATTGTAGACTTCATCCAAAATATTTTGTAGTGAAATAGCATGACAATGATTTTTGTTGTTGAACCCGTTGGCAATAATTTTGGAATCTCCATAGATTTGAATAGAAGTGCGGTCATGTTCTAATGCAAAATGGAGCAGATGTCTGAGGGTAATAAGCTCAACAAAGTTTTTTGTTACCTCCCCTAATCCTAATTGGACCTTATAGAAGTGTTGTTCAGAGATGTATAGCATGAAATCCCATCCGCAACCATGTGGTTGGGAAGCTCCATCAAAATAAGCCCATGGCTTAGATTTATTGATCTGACCAGGGGCCGAGGTTCTTTGTATGTGAGGATTTGCCTCTTCTAGGATGTCATGATAAGCTACCACGGCCATTGTAATGAGAAGAGGCCAGTGGAAAGTTTCATTCTTGAATATAATTTTGTTTTGGTTAAGCCATATAGTCCAACAGATGATGAGAGGCAGGCACTATGCCTTAGCTCCCTAGTGTGCTGCAATCCAGTTGTTCCATGCTTGTAGAATAGAAGTGCCTTACTATGTGATCTGCATAGAGATATGTTGTGTTGTAGCTTGCCATAATTGTTTGACAGTTGGACAAAGCAGAAACAGGTGCTCATTGTTTTCAAAGTCTTGTTTGCAGAGAACGCACTAGATCGGGCCATGAATAGATATGTGCATAAGGGCATCGCCTATAGGAGTTTTGTTACATAAAACAATCCACATGAAGAGGCATGCCCGGGGAGGAGTTTTCATTTTCCAAATCTATTTCCACCATGCTTTAGAGAGTGTAGGCTTGCGATCTAAGATAAGTTAGTTGTATCCCTATTTAGGGGTGTATTTCCCATGATCAGCTGGAATCCAAACTAGTACATCTGGGTCATGATTTAGATATACATGAGCTTCAGACAGAGCCGATACATATGAATCCCAGGACTGATGCCATTGTGCAGGAATGTCCATTTCAGGTGTTGTCCTCCAATTTTGTCTGAAAATAGTGCTATGCTCAGGATCAGTGATGTGTGCAATCGTCGTGGTATTCCTGTGATGAAGGTATTGTATGAGATCAGGTGGAAATTGATATCTATTTCCCCCTCCTATCCAGGGGTCAATACCAATGTGAACAGATGCTCCATTGTTAATGCGCCATGCCAAACCTGATCTGATGAAAGGCATCGTTTGTAGGATTGCTTTCCATACTATGGAAATGCCCACACGAGGCCAGTCTGGTAATCGTACCTAGTCCAATAATTGTTGCGGCCATATATATTTGTGGTATGACACAGTCATCCATATATTCTGTGAAGTGAGTGTTTAGTCAATTAGGTGTTCCTAAATTGATGTCATTAATTGTCAACCCGGGGCTCGTAAGCTGATGAAGTGAAGGTGTACTATATGTACTTAAGCAACCTCTTAGAGATTTTTTTCGTTTGGGGTGTTGTTTATGGTTAATTTATCTTCCTAAGATGGAGTGGTGATTTTATAAACAGATGAGTGGTAGTGTGTGTAAGATGAATTCTAGATGAGTGAGGGTGTGTGATCAGTGGTTTCTAACTACTTGCTGAAAAGGAAAAGCTTGAAAGAAGTAAATAACTTGAAATGAACTGAAAGAAAAGAACCACTTTCTAATGGCACTAGACACCATTCATGCTGCTGCAAATAAAAGGTAAGAAAGTCACTTTAAAAACCAATGATAATGTTTATCTCTTCCTAACTCTCTGCTTCTAACACATAGTGCTGTGTAAAACACGATTAGGAAGTAGCTAGAGATGAGTTTAAAAAGTGATCAAAAATGAGAAAAATCTACTTTAAAGACTAGTTATAATGTTCAGCTCTTTCTAACTCTCTGCTTCTATCATATGGTACTATGTAAAGCACGATTAGAAAGTAGTTAAAGATTAGTCTAAAAAGTACTCAAAGCCAGTTGTAATTTATCAGTATTCTGATCTCTAAAAGATAAACAATTTGTGATAAAGAGACCATTCATATGTTAGCAGACAACTTTGAGAAATTAAACTAAAAATCAGCTATGAAAATAAAGTAAAGGCAACAACTTTGAATCTGTCAACTGAAAATACCATCAGTTATAAAGCAAATACATAAACACAAAAACAATCCCGGGTTAAAAACCTGCAAAAGAACAATACTGATCAGCTTAAAATAAAGGCTGGAAATGAAATAACATGAAAGTGAATCAAGCTGTACATGTTTCAAAGAAAAGGAAATGCTGAATGGAAAATAAGGAAATGCTTAACATAAAATACTATACAAGGGCAGTCATGAACGGGGGCCCTCCATTCATACAACCCAAAGAAGACTCAAGGATTTGAAAACGTCAGAACAGCGCTGTCTTCTATTACTCCATATACAGAAAATTACAGTCAAGAGTGCTAGAACAGCACTATCAAAACAGAGTCTTGAAATGCACTAAAATTATAACAAGTTCATAAAACACAGCAACTAAAAAGTAACATTAAGCGTATGCAAACACTAGTTTTTATAGGCATCTAAACGATTGCCTAATGCGTAAAGCTAGAAACTGAAAATTAACTAATCTGTCATGCGTAATAAAGGTTCAGCAACACGTCATAAGCCTCGTGGATGAGCTGGAGGTTCTGGTCGTTATGGGAATTGAATCCAGAGTTGGATTATGTCTTTCACAACCTGCGTAACACAGACAAATCACCAGTTGCATTGACGTGACCCAACAGCTTACGTAACACCGTTTAAGCTGCCTTTATTGACCGTGGCTTGACCCTCGTTGACCGGAGGTGTAGATGATGTGGCTGACCGAACCAACAGCACAGGAACCTTGAGTACCTTTATCCCTACATGCCCATGTGGCTCGTTTTGCAAAATGACACGTGGAACCTTGAGATTAACAAAAAGGCTGAGGAATCATCAGATGGCTGCGGAATCGCTGAATGGCTGCGGAATTGCCAGACAGCTGCGGAATCTCTGTAAATATGTCAAAATCTAAACAAAACAGTCACACATTAGCAAAGTTCACTTAATCATGCTTAAAGACATCTAATGTAATGATCTGGGTATGTTTACAAGGAAAATGAGGCAAAAGAGAGAGATGAGTGAGGGAAAACTGTAGGTAATGATGGATAATCAAGTGTAAAGTAGAGGCTCTACATACCCCCACTACGAGGGCATTGCATGTCCTCATGCAATCAAAAACATTGTTCAATCCATCTGCTGAGATGCCTCTGCCAAGACATCTAGCCTTCTCTTCTTCCTCTGTGTGGCCACATTGACTCTTGGTCTTTTCATCAAACATCTGAATTTTAGATTGATCAAAGCTCTGTTTAACTTCCTGCATCTCTTCTTGAGCTTTTTGTTTTCCTTTTGCCACAGGCCCATATGAAGCATGGTGTTATCTTGGACCATCTTGTCCACATTGCTCTGTACCTTCAGTTTTTCATTTTCTTGTTTGATGTGGCGATTTAGTACCTCCAGCTCAAATACTTCTTGCTTCAGTGATTGAACTTGCTGCTCCAAAGGTTGAACAGTGCTTGGACCAGCAACTGCTTGTTCTAACGTCTCCAGGTAATTATAAACTTTCTGCTGATCTGGATCAACCTCTGGTGACTTCTTTGGAGTAGGCTCATATTCAAATTCGGATCCATGTTCATATTCAGGTTCATGCTCAAAAGGACTTTCCTCACGTGGAGGACTGGTCTCAACATACTTAGCGTGTGGAGAGCTTTTCTCGAAGTCAGGTCTTGTAGCAACCTTTTCAGGTGTGCTCAAGTCAATGATGAGTGCCTTTTTACCCTTTGTGGCCCCCACTTTGTCTTGTATCCTTCTGCTCCTTCTCACGGTGGTGATGCTCTGTTTTTCTTTTTGTGCTTTTTGCTTTTGTTTTTCCACCTTCTTGGAAAGGGCAGTTTCATGGAGTTGGGCCAACCTTTGTGCTAAGGGCTGAGTGTCTTCCTCACTAGAATTCTCAGGAGTGAGGTAGGTTTCTTGAGCTATGGATTTTCCTTTATCTTTCTTTTGTTTCTTCCTACTCTCTTTTCTCTTTTGAGCAACTTCTTGGGCAAGTTATGAAAGGGTTTCTGTGATGATTCTTTGGGCTGTTTGACCAATGTCCACAGCAGGCTCAGGGTCAATTTCATGTTCAGAATGATGTACATCAGTTTCTTCTTCAATCTGTTCTTGGACAGTTTCCTCTTGGACAACAGTTTCAGGGGTAGCCTCTTCTCTTTTTCTTCTACTCTTTCTAGGCACAGAGGTTTCTCCTGCTTCTTCAAAATGGTTTCTCACAAGAAATCTCTCCCAGGTATCTCTTTTTGCTTTCAACTGTTCCTCAACTAGCATCTTAACAAGACCATGATGATACAGATGTGGTTCAATTTTTCTTAGGTTCCTTTGGACAATTGAACACATTTTTCTAAGACTTGAGAGTAGAAAATATGGAAGGTTAATGTCATCTCCTAAGAAATGCATCATGACTTTGGCATGGTAAACATATAAAACTCCAAACCTTCCCTCACAAGTAAAGAATTTTTGCACTAATAAAAGTAAAGTTGTCCATTCTTCCTTGACATAAGTAACATGAATCCCTTTTGTAAAAATGCTGGTATCCATACCTAGATTCTTTAAGATTTGCTTCCACTGTTGGTCTTGTACTGATCTGTTTTTAAACCATCTTTCTCCAGTTTGTGGGAGTGAAGTGGCCTGTGCTATACTGCTCTCAGTGACTGTAAACTTTAGGTCCCCTATCTCCACTTGATTGTCTTTGTCTCTGAAGGAACGTGCAAAGGCCTTCGTAACCTCTTTGTGGTAACCTCTGAATTTCTGGATGCATTGGAGCCAGTTTGCTTTCTGCAAAGCCTCTTTAACTTGAGGATATCCCTCCAGAAATTTTGAACCCTCGGGTTCTGCTCTTAAGAGTTTACCCATTGGCTCTACGGCTCTGTTCTAAAACTTTTTGAAAAAAGGTTACACGGTTTCAACAGTGGCCCTAACACAGTAAATTTACGGCTCTAATGTAACAGCCGTAACATACGTTCACTGATAATCAGAATTAGCAGAGAGGAAGAAGTAAAACAGAGTATGGCTAAGGTAGCAGCGTAGTGAGCACAGCGGAATAAGGGAACTGTGGAAATGAAACAGCGTGAATGGAATGATACGAGCGTAAGAGGGTTATGAAATGATGGGTAGAAACGGTTAGGTCCTTAGGCTTCGGTCATAGGTTTACACTTGGCTGCGGGATTATGACGTAGAGAGACGTAGTACAGTAGTCTACGTCACTTAGGTACGAAAACCTTAATGGAGGAGCAGCTGCAATTGAATTTCAAAATCGTGATGAACATGACCGATAAGTGTGGGGGATACGTGGATTTTTGGTCGCATGATGGGAAATACTGGTAATCATTACATTAAATGGCAAAAAAACATAACCCGGAAACTTTGCAAAATGAGATAACCGTAAGTTTAGGATTTAGATCATACCTCATATCCGCGTTTGGATTGCCTTTGATCATTTTCTACTAACCCTTCATTGTTTTATTGTTGTTGCATGACTCTTTTCCACTTATTGTTGATGACTTCTGAACTGTAAATTTCTTTTCAAACAGACTGTGTTTTTTTTATGCAGGTGCAGAGAGCTGCGGAATCGCTGAATGGCTGCAGAATTGCCAGACAGCTGCGGAAACTGCAGTGATACCCTCCGGCTGCACAAAACAACTTCAGTTATCTAAAAAAAAACTTTATTGATGGAATGAAATGTAATGAATGGATGGATGGATGGAAAGAAATGAGGTGGAGTGAGAGTGATTAAATGAATGAGATGGTGAATGAAGTGGATGAAATGGCGAAATGAGATGGAAGAGAGAGAGATATTGTTTTTTTTTTTTCTTGGAAAACATGAGGTGTCAGGTGACCCTGATTTTCACCTCAGGTTTTCTGCATAAGACTGCCAATCAGAGATTGGTTTTCAGGCTTATACATTTTTTTTTTTCTTTTTTTTTTTTCAAAAACCAAAGATTAGGCTGATGGAGGAGAAGAATCCTTCTCCACCAACCTGATTGCAGAATCTTCTTTAAACAACTTGACAAACTCTTCTTTTGAGAATGGCTTTTGGTAGATTTTCAAGCGATGGCCATTCACAATAACAAGAGTATGAAATTCATCAATAGTTTTCACTCGAACTGCTCCATTGCTAAAGACTTCATCAATCTCATATGGCCCAAGCCAATGAGTTTGAAACTTTCCTTTGAAGTCTTTGAACTTTGAATCAAACAATAGAGCCCAATCTCCTTTCTGAAACTTTCTTTCTTTGATATGACGATCATGCCATTTAGATCTTTGGTGCTGAACTAGATCGGTCCTTAGAATTGCATCTTGTCTTATTTCATCTAGCTCATTTAGCTGGTCCATTCTGTGTCTTTGGGCTTCTGAGAGGCTCATTCCCAATTGGACTGCCATCTTGAAGGTCTTGATTTGGAACTCAATGGGGAGCAGGACTTCCTTCCCATAAACAAGTTCATAGGGAGAATATCCTGTTGTGTTCTTCCATGTAGTTCTATAGGCCCATAAGGCTTCAGGGAGCCTTTCCGCCCAATCTCTTCTATGAAGATGAACAGTCTTGGTGATAATGCCTTCAAGAACTTTATTGGTAGATTCCACTTGGCCATTGGATTGCGGATGGTAGGGAGTGGATGTTCTGTGCTTGATCTTATATTCCTCCATCAGCTTCTCCATCAATTTAGATGTAAACTGGCTGCCCTGATCTGTTACAATTTCCCTTGGGACACCAAAACGAGTGAAAATATCCTCAAAAAGAAATTGAACAACTGAATTTTCAGTGGCAGAAGGCAATGCTTTCGCTTCTACCCACTTAGTAACATAATCAGTACAAACCAGTATATACTTCTTTTGCTTTGATGGAGGATTAATTGGTCCAATGAAATCTAGAGCCCATTTCTCAAAGGGTTCGATGCATACCTGAGGCTGTAGTGGCATTTCATTTGAAGGAGTTGGTTTTCCCAACTCTTTGGCAGCTGTCACACCTTCTAACATACTGCTTTGCATCTTTAAAGAGAGAAGGCCAATAATATCCTAGAGAAAGGATTTTATAAGCTGTCCTCTTGTCAGCAAAGTGCCCGCCGCATGGTTCATCATGACATGCCTTAAGGATGTCAGGCATTTCATCTTCTCGAACACACCTTCTGATTATACAATCTGGCCCTGTTTTGAACAATTCATTAGAAATCCAAGAAAAATGTGAACTCTCCTGAATGATTTTCCTTTTCTCATTAGGAAATAAGTGTAGAGGTAGCTTCCCTGTAACTAGATAATTAGCCATATCTGCATACCAAGGAGTCTTGGTAGTCACTGCAAACAAGTATTCATCTAACTTATCTTCTACTGGAGAATCTTCATTAGTGTTTTGGATTCTAGACAAGAAATCAGCTACTGTGTTTTGTTTTCCAGGTCTATCTAACACAGTAATGTTGAATTCTTGTAAAAGTAAAAGCCATCTTGTAACTCTACCATTAGTAACAGGTTTGTTCATTAAATATCTTATGGCAGAGTGATCAGTATGGACAAAGGTTTCATAGCCGGTTATGTAGTGTCTAAACTTATTAATCGCATGTACCACAGCTAAGAACTCTTTTTCTGTAACAGTATAATTTAACTCAGTGGGAGTCAAATTCTTACTTGTGTAATAAATGGCATAAGGGATCAAATCCTTTTGTCCCAAAACAGCTCCTAGAGCTGTATCTAAAGCATCAGTAGAAATTTGGAAAGGGAGTTTCCAATTTGGCCCCCTTAAGATGGGTGCTTCAGATATTCTAGCCTTTAAAGCTTCAAAGGCAGATTGACACTCAGGATCCCATTTGAACTCACAGTCCTTGGTAAGCAATTTGAAAAGAGGGGATGCTATCTTAGTGAAGTTTTCAATAAATCTTCTGTAATACCCAGTAAACCCAAGAAAACTTCTAACATCCTTCTGGCAATTTGGAATAGGTAACTTAGAGATGACTTCAACTTTGGATCTATCAACCTTAATCCCATCTCCTGAAATATGATGTCCTAAAACAATCCCTTCAGTAAACATCATAAAACACTTTTCATGACTTAAAGAAAGATTTGTTTCCTTACATCTTACCAGTACTTTTTCCAAATTTTCCAAAGCTTCTTCAAATGTATTACCATAAACTGTGAAATCGTCCATGTATACCTCTACACAATCATGAATCAGATCTGAAAAGATTCCTAGTACAGCCCTTTGAAATGTAGCGGGTGCATTGCACAATCCAAAAGGGAGTACTCGGTAGGCAAAAGTTCCCCAAGGACAAGTAAATGTGGTTTTGTCTTGATCTTCAGGTGCTACCTGAATTTGATTATACCCACTAAAACCATCCAAGAATGAGAAATACTTTTTACCTGCTAAAGTGTCTAGTACCTGATCAATAAAAGGTAGAGGGAAATGATCCTTTAAGGTTGCCTTGTTCAATTCTCGATAATCAATGCAAACTCTCCATTTACCATCCTTTTTGGGTACTATAACCAAGGGAGAAACCCATTGGCTATCTGAAATGGGGTAAATGAAGTTTACCTTGAGCAATTTCTGGAGTTCTTCTTTCACGATTTCCCTAAGGTTTGGATTCATACTTCTTTGTGGTTGCCTAATAGGTCTGCTGTTTTCTTCAATATAGATGTGATGAATACAAGTCTTAGGATCGATTCCTTTCATGTCAGTGTATTCCCATGCAAAGGCAGTGGAATGTTTTTGCAACAATTTAGTTAATTCTTCTTGTTGTGGTCTTTCCAAGTTTTTGTTAATGTTCAATGTTTTTCCTGGAAGGATTTCAACTGTAGAACTACCAAACTCTTCCATTGAGAAGAGAGACATCTGTCTAGAGGAGAGATATTCAATGTCTGCATCTAACTGAAACTGTGTAGAGTCATATTCTAAAGGTATTTCAAAATTTTCTAATGTATTTAGAATTTGACTATCCTCACTGATTTCAGAGATGGTTAGAACAGGTTGAATAGTATCCTCATCATCAACCCACTCATCTTCTCCTATTTCTGTTATTGCCTTTGCTGGAGGATACAAGTTGAATTTCTTGGTGGAATTACCATCTGATATATACATGTCCCCAGACCTACAACTTATGAAAGCATCAGCTGTGGCCAGCCAAGGTCTTCCTAAAATAAGAGGATGTCCTCCTAGATTGTTCTTGGGAGTTAAAATCATAAAATCAACTGGATATTCCCAAGAATCTAGGGAGACTGGAATATCTTCCAATACACCATCAGGTTTAATGATTGATCTATCTGCAAGCTGCAGTAAAGTAGGTGTAAAGAGAAGGTTAGGAAGCTTTAACTGATCCATGGTCTGTCTACTCATGATGTTGATCGCGGCTCCTAAGTCAATCAAAGTATTTGGGATTTCAACCCCATTAATATGAGTTTTGACAATAGGGCTACCGGGATCCACATATTTTTGCATGGTAATCTTACCCATCATTATGTCTACAATTTTTCCAACTAGATGTATCCTTTTAGTATCTCTGGTTCTTTTTCCCGTTTTCTTCAAACTCAACTCCTTTATTGTCTTCGCTAGAATGGGAATTTCCTTAATGGCTTGTAACAAGGGAATCTTGATACAGACATTCTTCAATTCATCTAGGAAACTATAGTCAGGCACCCATATCTGCTTTTCCACCCCTTTGTCAATTTGTAATCTTTCAGGAAAAGGAGGTGTAGCTAAAGGTGTAGGTTGCTCAACTATGGGAGTTGTAGAGGTTGATTCTTTTTCTTTTTCTTTTTGGATATTTTGGTTTTGAAGTGATACTTCAGAACCCTTATTGACTTTGAGAGATTCTTCCTCAGAAATGCTTGGTTGTTGAACACTTGTAGAAGGTTGATCTAAGATTCTACCTGATCTGAGTTGTACTTCATTGAGAGGAACAACCATATAGGTAGGGAATGGTTGACCTTCCATCATGTAAGCATTTTGAGGGTTCCTATTATTTGGATTTGGTAATGGATGAGAGGGAAGTTGATTTGATTTCTGCTGGGATTGAAGCGATAACTGAGAATTTTGATTTTGTGGAGGAGGTTGTTGTTGTTGAGGGTATGGCAGTGATAGTTGTTGACCTTGATTTGGAAGTTGTGGAGCCTGCTGATTCTGAAATGATGGAGGATATTGATAGAATTGAGGAAATCTCCCATAAGGATTTTGCATGCTTTGCATCCATGCTTGAAAAGCATTTTGAGGTTGAGGCCAAGGTTGTTGCCAAGGATTCCAATTTGGTTGGGATTGAGAATTCATAGAGTTGTTAAACCCTTGATTCTGTTGTCCTTGCCAAGGTCTCCTTGCAATAAAACAGAGAGATTCAAGTGTATCTGGATCCTCTTGAAAGACTGCTTTGAGGCCAGGAATTGAAGGACAATCCTTGGTCTCATGAGTTTCTGAGCAAATTACACATGTTTCTACAACGTGTGCATCTAAGGGACATTCCCTTAAAGCATGTTTCTTTCTGCATTTCAGGCAAAAGATAGCCAAAGCCTCAGCTTCTGCTTTTTGTTTATTGTGAATCTTAAGGGTATCAAGTTGTTCACTAAGACTCCCTAAGATGTCAGTTTTAAATTCATCAAGCATACTGCCGATTTCAGCCCTACTTACTGATCCTGTTGCAGATTTATTTGCTCTTAGGAAAGAAGGATCTCTAGGCCCTTTTTGAGTTTTTGATTTGCCCCTTGAGAGATGGATACAGAGTTCTGCTATATCATTGAGTGAAAGTTGAGAAATATCCCCTTTCCCCATCATGTTTAGGATATCTATCCATTCATCCCTAATGGCTTTTAATAAGAGGGTTTTTAAGGTCTCTTCATCCAAGCTACTCATTTTTGCTCTTTTCAAGTTATATTGAAATCTCTCAAGTAAATCTTCTAAGCTCTCATCTTCTCTTTGTATCATTTTAAAAACCTCGTCCTTGTGATTAGTAGGCATACAATAGTCCAAATACCTATCCAAAAATGTTTGTTTCATTTCATCCCAAGTCCTAATGGATTGAGTGAGTAACCCCATGAACCATTTCAAGGCTTGATCCTTCAGTGTTGAAGGGAACAATTTGAGTTTCTGAGAGTCATCCAGGTAGTCATAAGTTCGACACACCACTTCAAACTCAAATAAGAATGTTTCAGGGTCCTCAGTCCTTAACCCATGGAAGTTAGGGAGGACAGATGGTGATATGTTTTTCATAGTGGCTCGGGAATCCTCATTAACAATGGGAAACCCAAATGAATTATCCCCATCTCTATTTCCTCCTCCAAGGGGACCTCTACCTCCAATATTGTTGTTGTTATTTCCTCCTCCTCCTCTACCTCTACCTCTACCTCTACCACCTCCTTCTTCCTCTGCCATGATGATTCTCCTAGGGATTTCAAAATCTTCTGGTTCCTCTACAAAAGGTGAATGAGAAGAGATTTCTCCTTCTTCTTCAAATGATTCCACTTCCTCAATTACAATTGGTCTTTCTGTAGGAGAAAGAGAAGAGTCTCTTCCTGGTTCAAATTCAATAGAAGGTGTAGGAGAGTCAACTCTTGGCTCTTGAATTCCAGGAATTCTAGGACTAGGAGTGTCGGTTGGAGATAAGGGGGGTGTCTCTTGTCTATCCCTTGAAGCAGATGGACTTGTAAAAATTGAACTTCGAGCTCTAGCTAAAAACCTTCCTCTAGAATCTCTAGCTCTATGCATGTCATTTTTTTTATTTTCTTCAAGTCAAGTTAATAGTTCTTTTTCTGATCTTCCAGTTCACTCTAGGTGCAAGAAGAGAGCATACTCAAGAAACTACCAAATCAATAACTTTCTCTTTTCTGATCCTCCAGATCACCTTGCAGTGCAAGAGGAGAGCATACTTTGATAGGTTATCAACTTCTTTCCTTGAAATTTTTATGTTTTTTTTTTTCTAAGAATATGGCTACTTAATTTCACTTCCCCGGCAACGGCGCCAAAATGTTTAGTCAATTTAGTGTTCCTAAATTGATGTCATTAATTGTCAACCCGGGGCTCGTAAGCTGATGAAGTGAAGGTGTACTATATGTACTTAAGCAACCTCTTAGAGCTTTTTGTCGTTTGGGGTGTTGTTTATGGTTAATTTATCTTCCTAAGATGGAGTGGTGATTTTATAAATAGATGAGTGGTAGTGTGTGTAAGATGAATTCTAGATGAGTGAGGGTGTGTGATCAGTGGTTTCTAACTACTTGCTGAAAAGGAAAAGCTTGAAAGAAGTAAATAACTTGAAATGAACTGAAAGCAAAGAACCACTTTCTAATGGCACTAGACACCATTCATGCTGCTGCAAATAAAAGGTAAGAAAATCACTTTAAAAACCAATGATAATGTTTATCTCTTCCTAACTCTCTGCTTCTAACACATAGTGCTGTGTAAAACACGATTAGGAAGTAGCTAGAGATGAGTTTAAAAAGTGATCAAAAATGAGAAAAATCTACTTTAAAGACTAGTTATAATGTTCAGCTCTTTCTAACTCTCTGCTTCTATCATATGGTACTATGTAAAGCACGATTAGAAAGTAGTTAAAGATTAGTCTAAAAAGTACTCAAAGCCAGCTGTAATTTATCAGTATTCTGATCTCTAAAAGATAAACAATTTGTGATAAAGAGACCATTCATATGTTAGCAGACAACTTTGAGAAATTAAACTAAAAATCAGCTATGAAAATAAAGTAAAGGCAACAACTTTGAATCTGTCAACTGAAAATACCATCAGTTATAAAGCAAATACATAAACACAAAAACAATCCCGGGTTAAAAACCTGCAAAAGAACAATACTGATCAGCTTAAAATAAAGGCTGGAAATGAAATAACATGAAAGTGAATCAAGCTGTACATGTTTCAAAGAAAAGGAAATGCTGAATGGAAAATAAGGAAATGCTGAACATAAAATACTATACAAGGGCAGTCATGAACGGGGGCCCTCCATTCATACAACCCAAAGAAGACTCAAGGATTTGAAAACGTCAGAACAACACTGTCTTCTATTACTCCATATGCAGAAAATTACAGTCAAGAGTGCTAGAACAACACTATCAAAACAGAGTCTTGAAATGCACTAAAATTATAACAAGTTCATAAAACACAACAACTAAAAAGTAACATTAAGCGTATGCAAACGCTAGTTTTTATAGGCATCTAAACGATTGCCTAATGCGTAAAGCTAGAAACTGAAAATTAACTAATCTGTCATGCGTAATAAAGGTTCAACAACACGTCATAAGCCTCATGGATGAGCTGGAGGTTCTGGTCGTTATGGGAATTGAATCCAGAGTTGGATTATGTCTTCCACAACTTGCGTAACACGGACAAATCACCAGTTGTATTGACGTGACCCAACAGATTACGTAACACCGTTTAAGCTGCCTTTATTGACCGTGGCTTGACCCTCGTTGACCGGAGGTGTAGATGATGTGGCTGACCGAACCAACAGCATAGGAACCTTGAGCACCTTTATCCCTACATGCCCATGTGGCTCATTTTGCAAAATGACACGTGGAACCTTGATATTAACAAAAAGGTTGCAGAATCATCAGATGGCTACGGAATCGCTGAATGGCTGCGGAATTTCCAGACAGCTGCGGAATCTCTGTAAATATGTCAAAATCTAAACAAAACAGTCACACATTAGCAAAGTTCACTTAATCATGCTTAAAGACATCTAATGTAATGATCTGGGTATGTTTACAAGGAAAATGAGGCAAAAGAGAGAGATGAGTGAGGGAAAACTGTAGGTAATGATGGATAATCAAGTGTAAAGTAGAGGCTCTACAGTGAGAAGGGACCAACTCATCTTGGCTGCAAGAGCTTGGGAAAAAACAGACAGGTCTTTTAATCCCCACCCCCCGATTTTTTTGGCAATGAAATTTTCTTCTAGCTCACCCAAGCAAAAACTGTTCCTTCCTTTTGTCTATTCCATAGATATTGACAGCATATCTGTCGGATGCACTCGCGTATTCCCCGAGGGATCTAGGTGAGTGACATCCAATATACTGGAGTGGCTTCCAGGGCTGATTTTATCAAGACAAGGTACCCAGCTCCTGATAGAAATCTATGATTCCAAATTTTCAATCTCTTCTTAATTTTAATCACTAATCAGATCCAATCAGTAATCCGGTAACTATGGGGTTTGATCCTAAAACCCAAGTATTTCAGACCGACTGAGAGATTGTGCAATTGATAGTGGAAAAAATGGAGGGCTGCTCTATCCTCCTGAGGGGTGGTGTGGGACAATGTAATAGTAGATTTGGTCTGATTTGTAGCCATACCAGTGGCTTTTTCAAAGAGAATAAGTATGTCATGGAAGGAGGTAGAATCTCTGATACTGACATCCAGGAAGATCATAACATCATCAATGAAAAGGAGATGTGTGAGATGACAGAGTTCATTCATTTTCAATCCTTTGAGTCTGCCTTCCCTTTTTGCAGTGCCAATGAGCCTGCTGAGACCTTCCATCACTATTAGAAATAGAAGGGGAGACAGGGGGCATACTTTCCGAAGTCCACGTTCGGCATGAAAGAAATGGGATGCAGAGCCATTAATAAGTACACTGAAGGATGTCAAGGTTATGCAACAGATAATCCAGTCTGTGAAAGCCAGAGGGAATCCTAAATGGATCAAAATCATCTTAATGAAGAGCCAGATGACATGATCAAAAGCCTTAGAAAGAGCTATCTTGAGGATAATGCTTTTCAGACTTTTAGATTTGATAGAGTGAATGGCTTCCTGGGCCATGCCTATGGCCTCATGGATTTGTCTATTTTGGAGAAAGGAAAATTTCTTAGGAGAAATGTGTTGGGAGAGTATAGGGTAGAGCCGATTTGCAATGATTTTGTATAGGGTATTGCAGAGAGAGATGGGCTGGAAATCGTTGAAGGATACAAGAAAGTCAGATTTTGGGATGAGAGAAATAAAGGTGGCATTGATAGCCTCATACATATTTCGAGAGGTCCGGCATTCTTCTACTACATTGAGAAGGTCATTCCCAATGAGGTCAAAAAAAGCTAAGTAGAATTCAATGGGCCAACCATCTGGGCCATGGCTTTTATCCTTTTGAAAACATTTTAAAGTCCCTTCAAGTTCATCTCTGGTGACGAGAGAGGTTAGCTCATCTGCTTCTTCCAGATCAAAAAATCTTGGGAAGTGCCCTGCTACTTGAATGATGTCAGCTAGATTTGAGACAGGTGGCTCCTTGTAGAGCTGTTTGAAATGTGAGATACCAAATTGTGATAATTGATTGAAAGTTTTTTCAATACTTCCATCCGATGTGGGCATTTGCCAGATGGTGTTGGAGGCTTTTATTTCCTTGGAAAAGTTCTGGAAGTACCTTATGTTCTCATCCCTTGCTTTGAGCCAGATCGCATGGCTCTTGAGTCTCCAGGTTTCCTCTCTTTCCTTCAGAATTCCAGCTCTTTGATTTTCTAGTGTAGTCAGATTTAACTTAGCTTCAGCAGTTGAGAATCCCCTGTTGTGGTCATCCATAAGGTGCGCCAAGGATGATTCAACAGATGTGAGGGTATGGGAATCCCTTTGGAGTTTTTCCTTTGCCCACTTGATAGTGAGATTCTTGAGATGCATAAGGTTTTGACAGAAACCCTCAGCCCAAGTGTGTCCTTGGGATGGAGGATTTTGCTTCTAGAAGTCTATAAGTAGATTAATATAGGATGGATCCAGAAGCCAAGATGAATTGAACTTGAACGAGACTTTGGGCTTGATAGGGGGACCATATATTTCAAGGTAGATAGGCCAGTGGTCAGAGATGCCTTCAAATCCAACCCACTGCCTATAATGAGATAATCACTGCATCATTGGATTTTTAAGAATGAAACAGTCTAGTCTTCTAGTGAGGGCAGCCTCTCCAACTCTTCTATTCCTCCATGTTGGCAAGGGTCTGTTCATAGGAATATATGTGAGGTGAGCTTGATCAAGGAGGTTTTCCATGATATCAGAGAGTGGGTCAATCTGTGTCGATGATCCCCAAGACTCACTATATCCAATGGAAAAATTTAGGTCCCCGCCCAAGATGAGATTGTCTGGTGAGGTAAGAGAGAGATTTAGGAGCTGATTCTAGAAAGCCTCATGTCCTTGGCACGACCCATAAAATTTCATGACACAGAGATCCATCCCCAACTCAGCAGAAAAAAAAAATGATGCCAATGAAACCCTTTCCTCCCCAGGCCGAATTTAGGTTTATGGTTCGGGGATTGTATCCCAAAGCCAATCCACCTGATCGTCCAATAGCATCAAGTGCAAGGAATTCCCATCCTGAGCTTAAGTTCTACATAATTCGAATGATGTGTTGGGCTTCATCGAGGGTTTCTTGAAGAAGGATAATGTCTACAGGCTCAATAGTAAATAGCCTGCATAGGGCTAGCTTTTTGGGCGAGCTAGTCATACCTCTGCAATTGAAGGATAGGAATTTCATGGGGGAACCATATCAAGGGTATTCTTCGCTCTAAGAACCTGATCTAATGAATTTTGCCTACCCAAGACCACCTCAACACCATCCTAGAGAATTGCATGTGAAAGGTAAGATTTACACCCATGAAGGGATTTGATGGTCGATGAGGAGAGGGACAGAGCAAGACCAGAGAGTGTTGTATGGGAACCCTTAGAGGGAGGGCGAGATCGCAGGTTATAAGGATGTGGGGGAATCAGGGAAGGTGATGATGGGGAAGAGGTGGCCTTCGGGTGGATGGTAGGGGCAGTAGTGGAGTAAACCAGGTGATGGGGGAGAAGGGGGAAAGGTATAGATGAGGGAGAGGTGGAGCAATCCTGAACCAGTGCATTATGTAGATTTTGTGCAGAAGATGCATGAGCAGAAGATAGAACAGGGGAAGAGGGGAGAGGAGTACCCGATGTTTGAGCTGCTTCAGCTGCTGCCCTGGCTCAAGCCAGAGGTGGAGATGGGGGTGCCGAGGAGTTTCCTGTAGAATATTGGACTGGTTGGGATGGGGTTGCCATCTGAGATGTTGTAGGTACTGCAAATGGAACCTTCCTGGGGATGTCAAAGGTATCCCTACCAATGCCTGCCTCCTTTTGCAAAGATGCTTCCGGGGGCTTCGAGACCATAGGACATTCCTTATACATATGCACGACCTTGTGGCAGCGTCGGCATCTAAATGGCACACCCTCATAATCAAGGATTTGAACCCTAGTAAAATTGTGCCATTGCAGGGTAATTTTTTCTTCCAGGCCCTCCCGGGTGTCCAAATGCACCAGAATGCAGGCTAGGGTTCGATTTTGGACTGTACTATGGATTTGTCGTAATCCAGGAAGGTGCCAAGGGTATTCCCGATCCGCACGAACACTTCTTCAGACCAATACTGGAGAGGTAACCCTGGTAACTGTACCCATAGAGGTCCAACTCCTATCTACTCTCTTTCCAGATCAAAGAGAGGGCTCCATCTTTTGAGCAGCACCAGAGCCATTTCGATATGCCAATATCGTGCAAGAGCCAGGTTCGTGTATTCCTCAAGGGAAAAATGAAGCGCAAACCACCCTCGAGGCATTATCTGAACCTCTAGGAGTTGTATGAAGATCTTTCCCCAGATCTCTTTAACCCACAACCCTAATCTCTCCGCTGTATAGGTTCTTCCACGAACCCTGCCCACCAGAACTTTCCCTACTTTGTCAGCCACTTCACCCATGGTGAGTCCTTCGCCAAACTTTATGGTGTAATCCTTGCCAGATGCCTTGACACACCTTGTTTTCCTCTTCCTTGTATGCAGAGCAGTAGGGTGGTCCTGTAATGGATCCGAGTGGCTATTTTCTTCTGGGTGTGGCTCCACCGACCTAGCTCGGATTACCAGGGTATCGAAATAGCCAAAAGGAGGAGCTATGTCCTAAGTCACCTCGCAGCCTCCAGGGTGGTCGAGAGTCTTCCGTGTCTCTACGGCCACATCAGGGTCGGTTCCTGGATGAGATGTTGGTATCTTGGAAAAACAGAGGTTTGCAGCGTGCGTAGGGTCAAAAAGAGGGGATGAACAGGTAGCCAGAAGGTTTAGGGTACTAGAAGACAACAGCGGGCAGTCTAGAGCAGGTGAGTCGATGGAGAGGGTCCCAATGTGTAGGGTGGAGGTCATAAGTCCAGAGAGGGAGACAACTAGCGCCAGATACAAGCTAGATGGTGCTGAGGAGGCGGGAACTGATCTAGGGTTAGGGTTACTGAAGATGGCCTGCTCCGGGTAGGGATCTGGCGAGTAATCTATGATGTCCAGCTCCATACCCTCCATGCTATACCTTGGAAAGGTAGACCGACCATTATCATCGACAGTTGGATGTAGGCGCAGGCAAGAAACGACGAGATGCAGATGTTGTTTAGAGTTTACGGTGACTGCGGCTAACTGTGATCAGAATTATGGTTAGGGTTTGAGCAGGTGGAGCTGCAGCGCGCCATCACTTTTCCCCCATCAATCACATTTCCCATTAATTTTCATTTATACATATGCTATAACATATATATGTTGACCTAGGTTGTCATTGATGTCAATATGGCAATATTCTGGATACTGGAGGATGACATGAAGCCAAGGGGAAGCTGAGAAAATCCATGAAGAGACAGGAGGAACCATATATGTAAGGAGGTATTTGAAAGATACTGCCAAGCTAGAAGAGTAGATGGAGATGAGAGGAGCAGACAGAGCCACCAAAGGAGCAGATGGAAATGAGAGGAGCCACATTGGAGCAAGAGGAGCTACAGGAGGAACCATATAGCAAGGAGGCATATCAGAGCAAGACGAGCCATATCGGAAGAGCACTACATGTAATACATGCCCACGAAGAACCTACAGGAGTAGCCACATATATATAATATATATATGCCAAAACAGAGTTAGCGGAGCTACAAGAGCAAAAAGAGCAAGAAGAACAAAGCATATATATATGCCATATATATGCCAAAGAAGAGGAGCAAACAGAGCAAGAGGAGCAAGAGGAGCCATCGGAGGACCAACAGATGCATTTACCACCAGTGGAGCCATACATATATATATGCCATATATATGTCAATGAAGAGGAACACACAACTATCGGGAGCCTATCGGGAGCCATATATCCATGGGACGCAGCAACCACAGCTTCGATCTGTCTGTGTTTTTTTATTCTTAATGGTAATAATTCCCGTGACTAAGGAAAATTTGGCATAGCTTGGGTCCACGAGTGGAAAGTCAAATAACACAGAGAACTGGTGGAAAAACATGTAGTGGAACCCTTGAATGGATTTGAAATGATATCAAGTTTGATTTTGGGACTCATCGGGTCTGTGTAACCCCATCGCATCGGGCCTGTGTGGTGTTCCCATATTGCATCACGTTACAAAGGAAAGCGGATGCGAAGGATTATAAAGGTTGCTTTGAAGTGATATCAGGTCCGGCGGATATTGCATCGCTTACGGGAAGCGACGTCCAACCACTGCGACTGGCGATCACCGATTGGCATCGCATCGGGTACCGGAGCACACACACACACACACACACACACACACACACACACACACACACACACACACACACACACACACACACACACACACACACATATATATATATATATTAAAAAGGGACATTGCGAACTACCGATAGCGATAGCGATATCGCATCGGGACTGTGGAAAGCGCCGATAGTTGGAAGCCCGCATTGCCGACCGCCGATACCGCGATTAGATCATGACTATCCGATCGATTAGATCGTGATCTGTGTATATAACCCCATATATGCGTTAAAAGGCATAAAAAATGTTGTTTTCAATAGTAATGAAAGTTTTGGGTCCCGAAAGGGATTAAAGAGCCGATTTGCCAGTTTAAAAGGGTTTTCGGTCCCGATATTTAAGAGAGGTGATTGTGGCTCAAAGATCCCTTGTGGGCCTTATTTAAATCCATTGCTGCCGCCCCTTAGTTTTTTCGACTGTTTGTATCACATTCTCTGTGTAATTAAATACTTGTATATATTGCTTGCATGGGGTTTGAAGACAGAGATGTGTTAAGGAATGCTCCCGATAGCTTGGAAGACGAGAATCAGTGGTAGGACGTGGCAGGTCCGTTAAATGTAATAAGTATTCTCTGTTTATGGAGCCTCTCTTTCTCCTAAACGTGTCCTGTGAATATTGGAATGTTCAGATAAGACAGAGGAAAGGTAAATTCGGGAAGCCGAAGAAGCAAGCAAGCGAGGAGGTAACTGACAGGATAAGCGAGCATTGAGGAAGCTGAATAGCCTACGGAGAAAGGAAGCCAAAGAGCCAACGAGAAAGAGGAAAGAAATGGACAGAGGCATGGAATGCATAAAAACAGAAAAAACAGAGGACTGCGGATGCTGTTGGTTGTTGCGAAAAATCAGAATGTGAGATAGCAAAAGCAACAGCGGTGAATGTTGTTGAAGGTTGTTGAACGCCGTGGAAAATAAGCTGGAGCATACAGAGGCAGTGAGAGGATCCAACAGAACAAAAAGAGGGTCGTAGGGCTAACAGGATAGCAGACAGTCGAAGGGTAGAAGTTGCCAACAGAGAAGCAGTCTTGCTAAAACATTCACTGTGAAATTAGAACATATGCTTGAACTGAAAGCAGGTTCTTATGCAAAGTTTTAGTGTAGTTGTAGTGGACTCACTAAAGCAGTGTGGAGATATGATCAGAGGTCAGCTATTGGAGACTCTGTGTGAATGGTAGGAAGAGTTGTAAAGACTCCTTCAAGAGAAGACATGGTTGTCATTGATACTGTAGTTTGGAGACTACAGGGAAGTTGTAAATAGACAGAACTCAACAGAAAAGAGTTCTGAGAGTAGAACATCACTATCAAATGAATCTTGATATGTAAGAAGGATTGGAGTCCTTGGGGCTGGTGCCTCAGAAGTATGGAAGGATTGAAGTCTTTGGGAGTTGGTTCTCCTAAGTCCAAGATTGGTGTCTTGGAAAAATAGAGTTGGTGCTCTGGAGGTTGAAGCCTTACCAAAGTCCAAGTTGGAGCTTGGCAACTAATTGTAACCATCTATATTTTGTATCTATTTTACTGCACAGTTTATGTTAATACAAGCATTTATTCTTGTTGTTCATATTTTGTTCTGAATATATATGTTTTAACTAGTGAAACAATAGTGGGAAAAAGAAATATTGATTCACCCCCCCCTCAATATTTCCATAATTGGTATTAGAGCAAGTACCTTCATTCAAAGATTAACAGCTTGAAGGTTGAACCTTAGAACACAAATGGCGAAGTCAAGGAAGAAAGTCTCCAATCCTCCTAAGAATGTGTCTCCCTCCACTACTAAAATAGAAGACAATCAATTTGAAGAGGCTCCAAGGCTCAATGGGAACTTTAATATATGGGAAGCAAGAATGAGGAATTTCTTACAGACTCAAGGCATTGAAATATGGAAATCAATGATTGAAGATAGCAGGATGGATAGAGAATCCAAGGAGTACAATGCAAAAGCAGTAAAGGCAATCTTGAATGGGCTCCCTAATTCTATAAAGAAAAATCTAGGAAAAGGTTCATCAGCAAAGGGCATATGGGACAAACTTCATGATATTCACTCAAAAGGAGCATTGGCCATCAGTCAAGAAGATGATGGAAATCTAGAAAGAAATTTAGAACCCATCATAGAAGCTGAAAATGAGAATGATGACATCAAGGCTGAAGCAGACCTAGAAGATGAAGAGAATGAAAAAGACTTTGTAGAAGAACTCCTCACTCAATTTATGACTGCCATGGAAGAGATTAACAATTTGAAAAAGGAAAACGAGGCACTTAAGAAGATAGCTCCAGTTGGTGACCAAGATCAAACAAGAAAGAAAGTTGACCTCATCAAGCTTCAAATACAAGAAAGGGATGAAGAGCTTGCCAAGCTTAAGAAGGAATTTCATCAAAGCAAAAGGAAGCATCATGAAGAAGTCATATCCAAGACAAATCAATTGAATAAAGCAAAGAAGCAGGAAAATACCTTGTCAAGTCAACTTGAACAAAGGCACAAGAGCGTGAACAAACTTGAAGAAGAGATTGGTCAGTACAAGGTAGAGGTCTCCTCCCTTAAGTCTCAATTGCAAGAAGCCAGGAAACAGTCACAAGGAGCTGAGAAGAGAATGGAGAGAAATCAAGCAAAGAATGAAGAAATCTTCAAAATGAAGTCAGATATCATCTCCCTTAAAATAGTAGAAGCTGAAGCTACTCGTAGCAAGGAAGAAACTGAGGAACAACTTGCAAAGAAGAATAGTGAGTGTGAAAGATTGGAAGAAGAGATTGTCCTCAGAAAAAAGGTTGAAGGGATGAACAAAATCTTGAAGAGCTCTCAAGCCTTGGATGACATGCTTAGCTATCACAAATGTCCATCTGATAAATCAGGTCTTGGGTATGTAGGTGAACCCTTAAACAAGAATGAAAATTATTTAAACAAAAGAGATGTGAAGAAGTTAGAAAGAAATGGTGATGCTCCCAGCTCCAGCAAAGGCAAGGAGAAAAATGAAGGCTACAATAGAAGAAATCCTGCTCCAAGAAGAAAACCAGCTCCAAGAAGAAAGGTAGATGATGTCAAAGATGTGAGAGGCAATGGTTATCATCAAAGGATCTCAAGACAGAAAGGCTTCAAAAGTATGTCAAGTAAACCTCCATCTCCGAGGTACCAAAGTTCATTTTTTGGTTATTGTTATTCTTGCTCAACCTTTGGTCACATGGCAAAAGACTATAAAGCATATCATAAATATAGATGTTATGGTCCCCAACCATCTCATAGAGATAGATGCTGTAGTCTTCGAAAACCTCCAAGAAACAATTTTGCAAGAAGAAATCATGAATTCTTATTCATGAACAATGTAGAATGCTTCAAGTGTCATAACATCGGTCATATGGCACGTGATTGTAACTTAACATGGGCTCTTACACAAGCTAGAATCATGCAAAAGAAGAAAGCTACAAAAGTATGGAGAAGGAAGGAAATACAATCCAAAAGTCCCTTGAGTTCTTCAGCCAACAACATATGTCATTGGCCTAAATTTTTGAGAATCTAAGTATTTTATAAGAAGACTCTACCAAAAGGATACGATGCATACAGTTAGGGGGAGCCTATAATTCTTGGTCATTATCGCTGAAGCTATTAGTAAAAGGGTCCTTATGAAATCCTTGCTGAACTATATTAACAATCATTATTTGATGAAGATTGTGTCTCAGGAGCACTCCATTGAAGCATATGATCCTATAACCATTCTTTGGACTGTTGTTAAAGAAATAGGGCAAATAACCATGGTGTTGTTATCATAGAAGATTATGTATTAACTCAAGAATTAAATGTGAGAACAGATAAATTCTGGACACTGATAGAGGCAGTCTTCAAACAAACAGATACATCTGGAATGAAGTCTGAAGTAAGAGCAGCTGGTAGCATATAACAAACTGAAGCATTTCAAAAATATGCAGATCAACCATTGTATTTAAAAGACAGTCACAGATTGGATATCTGAATTTGCAGAGATATGTACAAGAACACAAGGAAAAGATGGCTCATAGGAAGGAGAATGTTGTGCAATCAAGAATAACTTAAGCTGATACAGATCACTTAAGAAATATAGCAACAGTAAGGCACAACCCCTCACATTTTTTTCCAAATGCAATGATGATTGAATACTAGATGGCAATAACTTAAGAAGAAGCAGAGAGACATAAAGGAACTCAGATCTAAAGAAAGATAGCAAGAAAGACAATCTCAAGGGCATTTTCTCTTGATTTGGACTATGAAGGTCTCTCAATTCTGCCTATGGAGACATCAATATGGATTGAAGCATGAAATCCTGGACTTGGACACTTGGTGTATGGCCATTTGCAATCTAAATGAAAGCATTAAAGTAGAGCATCCTTAAGCATTGTTGAAGCCATGATAAAGCAGTTCTGAGACATGAAGAGGGAATAATGTGCAAATTGATGATAAAACATCAATCCTTCTATCTTGAGTAAAAAGAAGAAGAGCACTATGACAGGGGGAGTCACAGACCCGTGAAGATCTAGCATTCATGAAGAATAGAAGCAGTTTGATATGGGGAGTCCCAGAGCACTCCTTTGCCATTGATGTCAAAGGGGGAGAGAAGAAGAATATTTCCATCAATAACAAAGGGGGAGATTGTTGACCTAGGTTTTCATTGATGTCAATATGGCAATATTTTGGATACTAGAGGATGACATGAAGCCAAGGGGAAGCCGAGCAAATCCATGAAGAGACAGGAGGAACCATATATGCAAGGAGGTCTTTGAAAGACACTGCCAAGCCAGAGGAGCAGATGGAGATGAGAGGAGCAGACAAAGCCACCAAAGGAGCAGATGGAAATGAGAGGAGCCACATTGGAGCAAGAGGATCTACAGGAGGAACCATATAGCAAGGAGGCATATCAGAGCAAGAGGAGCCATATCGGAAGAGTGCTGCATGTAATACATGCCCACGAAGAACCTACAGGAATATATATATATATATCTATGCCAAAATAGAGTTAGCGGAGCTACAGGAGCAAACATAGCAAGCAGAACATAGCATATATATATGCCAAAGAAGAGGAGAAAATGGAGCATATCGGAGCAAGAGGAGCCATCGGAGGAGCAATGGATGCATTTACCACCAGCGGAGGCATACATATATATATGCCATATAAGGAGCACAGAGCTATCGGGAGCCATATATCCATGGGATGCAGCAATCACAGCTTCGATCTATCTGTGTTTTTTTATTCTTAACAGTAATAAGTCCCATGACTAAGGCAAATCTGGCATAGCTTGGGTCCGCGAGTGGAAAGTCAAATAACACAGAGAACCAATGGAAAAACACGGAGTTGAACCCTTGAACGGATTTGAAATGATATCAAGTTTGATTTTCGGACTCATCGGGTCCGTGTAACCCCATCGCATCGGGCCTGTGTGGTGTTCCCATATTGCATCATGTTACAAAGGAAAGCGGACGCGAAGGATTATAAAGGTTGCTTTGAAGTGATATCGGGTGCGGCGGGTATTGCATCGCTTACGTGAAGCGACATCCAACCGCTGCGACTGGCGATCGTCGATTGGCATCGCATCGAGCCATCGGAGCAGAAAACATGTATATATTAAAAAGGGAAATTGCGAATTACCAATAGCGATAGCGATATCGCAACGGGACTGTGGAAAGCACTGATAGTTGGAACTCGCATTTCCGACCACCGATACCGCGATTGGATCATGGCTGTCCAATCGGTTAGATCCTGATCTACGTATATAACCCCATATATGCATTAAAAGGCATAGAAAACGTTGTTTTCAACAGTAATGAAAGTTTTGGGTCCTGTTGTGCTGTACAACAACCCCCCATTTCACAAAATTTTTCTTTAAAAATCATAATATGAAATGGGTCCCTTTTAAACATAGATGTGTGAATAAATTGGTATTAACTTATTATTAGAAAAAACCCTCATCAAAAGGACCAACTAAAATATGATATCCCTTTTAAACAATGATAAAATAGGTCTTTTAAACAAATCATAAAGCTTTTTATTATTACGATAAAGCGATCGCAAGATCGCATATCGAAATAATAAGAGAAACATACATAAAGGCTCATTGAATTACTCTGATCCAAAAAGGGAAATCACTATCGGATATCGGGGAAAGGCAAAGCGCATCATTTATAAGGAATTCCCCATTCCTCTGATGCGATAAAAGGTATTGCTATCGGAAATCGGCTGTGGTAATCAACGCATTAACTATGACACCTTCAAATCCTCCGATGCGATAAGGCGTATCGCTATTGGCGATTGGCGATTTCGCAATGGCGTAAGTAAAGTGACCTGAGCCCTGTCCCGATTGCGATGCATTAAATCAAGGTGCGTGTTTCTAAGCATATTAAATATTGGCATGCATTATATCACCTTTGGTGATTGAATGATATTTTGGACTATTATGAAAACCCTCCCTTTCACGTTGCCAATCATCAAATGCGATTAGCTGCCAAATATCTAAGCCACGCTTGAATCAATTATTCACCATATAGACATTATGATGGATATTTAAAAGCTCCCTTATCATGATTGATAGGTGAAGCAGGCAATTAATGAAGCAGTTATACCGAGATTTTCTACTCAGATTCTATCTGCGGCAATTTCACTATGATCTTTGATTATTCGTTAAAAGATATAACTCTTTCATATTGGCTCTTGTTATCTATTTCTCTGTATCACGCTGGTTTCCTTCCTTGTGCAAAATTCCGTCGCAATATCAAGTTTAAAGAAAATGGGAAAGAAGTCTAAGAGATCCGTTGCAGCAGTGGCCCCTGCAGTAACAGTCCAGCCCACCAGTGACCCAGGACTAAGCAAAAAGGGCCTAATTTCGGGCACTACATGTCTCGGCCTTGGAAATACAAACTGACAAAGAATCTATAATTTGATTGAGGTAGAAGAACCAGTGGAGGTGTCGGAAGAAGCTACTGTAGGCTCAACTAATAAATCAGAAGCCTCGCTGAAAGATTTGGCCAACTCATTTTTATACAGGATAGCAGCTCGGGAGAAAATTCTCCCTTACACGGATGTGGTCAGATGGGTAGTCGAACAAATTCCTGTTTGTAATAGGACCTTTTGCACAGTTGATGGAAGAGTTTTCGGTTCATTTCAGCATGACGACTTGAGGAAAATGTACCATTTGCCCAAACCTGAAAAGAAATACAACAAAGCTTTTCTGGAGAAATTCGTGGAGGAGAATGAGATGGAATAAGCCCCAATTAGACAGTGGAGATAGAATCCCACAAAGCACAAAGATGAATCATCGGGTAAGTACTCCGTGGATTCCTTAGCATCTCCTTACTGTTACGCTGGGGCAATGATGTGTAGGATACGGGGAATGCATGATTCAACAAAATTTGATATCAGAATGGTTCCTTTAATGGAAGCGGCAACTAGTAGTTATGTCATGGATTGGGCAAATATATTGTCTGATAAGTTAGCCTCTGCAATTCTTGATTTTAGATTCAATTCACGCAAAACCACCAGGACTATTCCCCCCTTCTATTACAGTGCTTATGTTATGGATATGATTTGCTTTAATTCCGAATACCCGATACTTGGGTGGAGGTGGACGCCACAGGACCCTAAGCCAATCCACATCTACCATCAGATGTTATGGAAGGCACATTATAAAGACCACTTGTATCAAATCTGTAATGGTTTCATGTTGCCTATCTATTATGTTATTTTTGATAAGCCCGCCCCAAGGATTTTCGAGGAGGCAGAAATTGACTTGACTGCTGTGGGAAATTGGTTCGAAGAAAATAAATTCACATATATAAGGGTGTTTGGTAGCGCCACAAGACCCCATGTCCTCCCATTGTATGTACAGGATAAATTGTTGGCACGAGAATTAGCTTACCAAATCACAACCGCTGGAACGTCCAAAACTCTTAGGACTTCCAAAAAGTAGCTATGGCCCATATTCCCTTTGAGATGCGGTGTTTATACCATACTTGATTGGAAACATGCTGAGAAGGAGGCAGGAAAAATAAATATGCTCAATCTTGCGACCATCCTTAACAGGGAATTCGATCCTCGGAAGGTTGCCTATAATGTGCTTGAACAGGCCAAACTTACTAAGTTTGACCATGAAAAAGATGAATTTGATGATTTATTTTCTTCAGCAGAATCATTGTCTCAGGTTAAAACATTGGATAGGATGAAATATAATGATGAAGGACTGGTAGAATTCAATAGGCTCAGAGAACAGAGGTTGCAAACTCTGCCTCTGGATTTATTGGCTACTACACCAACAACTAAGTCAAGCGAGCCTGGGTAGAAGAGTATTGACGAGTCGCCTGCTACAGAGAAAATTCCTAAAAAGGGAAAAGAGTTAGAAATAGGTAAAGAGAAGGAAAAAGAGTAGGAGAAACAAAAGAAGCAGGACAATGAAGTCATTGATTTAGAGACTCAAATTGATCCCAAACTCCTCCAAGAGTGACAACAATTTGACTCTATTATAAACAATCCCGAGACTTCTCAAGGATTCGGCACACCCCGAGTGACAGTCAATCAAGAAACAACCACAACTACAGTTCCAAGTGAAGGAACCAATGGCCTACCCAATAGCAGAGATGCGGAAATAATTCCCACAGACCCATCCGATCAGATTGTTTTACAGATAGAAGATATACCACCATTAGATGTCTTTTACAGCCCTAAACACAGGGTTGTGGTGAAAAGACAGAGGAAAAGGAGGAGACTTGATCAATCTTCCCTTTTGCTAGATCAAACAGAGATGGCTAATGTGGTGTGGAAGGAGGAATTGAACCCTTCCGATGACCTTACGAAACTCTCCCAGTATGCCGGAGCATATTCGGCAGCCACCATGGATAAAGCATCGGAAGTGAGTAGTCTCCTTAAGGAAAAATATCAAATGATTGATTCATTGCAGTCGCAGGTGTCTGAAGCACAACGGAAAATAGAACAATTGGAACAACAACTATCAACACATTAGTAGACAAACAACCAATTAAATGAGCAATTGCTCAAAGAGAAACAGAGGATAGATTCGAGTGCAGTGCAGAAACAGAAGGAACTATTCGAAGCAGTGGCCAGATTAAAGGCGATGAATGAACAAATGAGCAAGACTAAGGATGAGCAAATCGCTCAACTGCCACAAGAAGTAGAAAAGTTCAGGAGCCTTCCTCAAGTAGCAGAGTTCAGAACAGAAGCTCTACAAATCAACAAGGCATTGATTACACAGCTGAAACTGCTATGTCATAACATTTCTCTGGATGAACCTATTTGTGAGATTACTACATCGATAGTTGACAAATCAGTTGAAGCTAGACAGGATTTAGAACAGGCCGATGAGACCTTAACCAGTTTTCTTGCTTGGCAAGACTCCCTTGAAGGACAGGCTTCGGATCTGCCCAAAATTCTAGAGTCACACAAAGACATCTTGTTCCTAGAATGGCAGACGCAACTAATGAAGGCAGAAAGAGAAACCTCAAGATGTCAGTTATCTACTAGCAATTTAATTGAATTTGACAATGACATTCTTTATCTATCTAATATGATTTCATAGTGTAATCCAGGAAAATTGACATCAGCCAAAGCCTTGGAACAAACATGCAATCATGAATTGGAAAAGAAAGGAAGACTAATCGCTGGCATCCAAAGTTTAACTTGGGATACCTTTTGGTTTTTCTTAATCAAGCCATACAGTCAGAGGGCCACACTCAAATGTTTAACTGATGCCATCAGTTGCCTGATCCCCGAGATCCAAGATGCCACATATTTAGCTCAACTAAATTCTCGCCTAAGTCACCCTCCAGAGTTGCAACCGATGCTAGATATCTGCTAGCTCAAACCGAAGGGAGATCATCCAAAAGAACGAATCATGCTGCCGACTGAGGACAAGCCGATTTTGAGGAGATATTCATAGCATAGTTGTACCAATTAAATAACACTTTTATTTTGTAATTAGTTAGCTTAATTAGTATTTATAGGCCCTTGCATGCATTTAGAAAGGGTCCTCAGTTTTTGTATAAACTCAAATCAGGAAGTCGCACTATTGTGCTTCTGTTCTACTTTTTATAAAGACTGGGCCAGTATTCTGAATTTTGAAAAAGAAAGCTTTGATGATATGTGCACTATTGCCTTTTGTGGAAGTGTTTCTAAGTTGGAAAAAGGAATTTGAATGCAGTTGATATTGGGAGTGACTCAAATAAACATATGGTACTATTATCTATGCTCTTGTGTCATTTTTATGTGAATCGACATTCGTTTAAATTTTGCTATCATTGACTATACGTATGTGTTTTAACAGAAATCCTTGTACTTTTCACTATTGAATGTCTAAGGGCTGTTATTCTTTCAATCATATCTATGTCTATGATATATATGAGGAATAGTGTAATAATGTTTGCTTGATTTCTTTGTTCAACTATTTGGGCTTAGTAATTATCATATGAATAAACATCTTTGTTTACCAACAAGAGTCATCTATATGCTTGTTTGTGAATGAAGACCATCCCAAATTACACTAAAAGCAGCAATTTCCCGGGATAAGATAGTTGTTTATAATTTTACTTTTATATTAGATCACTCATCCATTATCATTAGATATTAGAGAATCAATCATTTATCCATCCTATTTACCAATCATTGGGAAACTGGTCCCATTATATCCAGTCGGAGCCACCACACCAAACGGAAAAGGAGCTGCCTTTAAGGTCTGGATTGGGTGGTTATCCCCGATGTTGATGCAGCGATTTTCGAGGCATCAACAGGTCCCGAAAGGGATTAAAGAGCCGATTTTCCAGTTTAAAAGGGTTTTCGGTCTCGATATTTAAGAGAGGTGATTGTGGGTCAAAGATCCCTTGTGGGCCTTATTTAAATCCATTGCTGCAGCCCCTTAGTCTTTTGTACTATTTGTATCACATTCTCTGTGTAATTAAATACTTGTATATATTGCTTGCGTGGGGTTTGGAGACAGAGATGCGTTAAGGAATGCTCCCGATAGCTCAGAAGACGAGAATCAACAATAGGACGTGGCAAGTCCGTTAAATGTAATAAGTATTCTTTGTGTATGCAGCCTCTCTTTGTCTTGAACGTGTCCTGTGAATATTGGAATGTTCGGATAAGATAGAGGAAACGTAAATTCGGGAAGCCGAAGAAGTAAGCAAGCGAGGAGGTAACTAACATGATAAGCGAGCGTTGAGGAAGCCGAAGAGCCTGCGGATAAAGGAAGCCAAAGAGCCAACGAGAAAGAGGAAATGAATGGATAGAGGCATGGAATGCATAAAAACAACAAAAACAGAGGATTGCGGATGCTGTTGGTTGTTGCGAAAAATCACAATGTGAGATAGCAGAAGCAACAGAAGTGAATGCTATTGAAGGCTGTTGAACGCTGTGGAAAATAAGCTGGAGGAGACAAAGGCAGCGAGAGGATCCAGCAGAACAGAAAGATGGCCACGGGGCTAACATGACAGCAGATAGTTGAAGGGTAGAAGTTGCCAGCAAAGAAGCAGTCTTGCTAAAACATTCACCTTGAAATTAGAACATATGCTTGAACTGAAAGCAGGCTCTTATGCAGAGTTTTAGTGCAGTTGTAGTGGACTCACTAAAGCAGTGTGGAGATATGATCAGAGGTCAGCTACAGGGAAGTTGTAAATAGACAGAACTTAGCAGAAAAGAGTTCTGAGAGCAGAACATCACTATCAAATGAATCTCGATATGTAAGAAGGATTGGAGTCCTTGGGGTTGGTGCCTCAGAAGTATGGAAGGATTGAAGTCTTTGGGAGTTGGTGCTCCTAAGTCCAAGATTGGTGTCTTGGCAAAATAGAGTTGGTGCTCTGGAGGTTGGAGCTTCACCAAAGTCCAAGTTGGAGCTTGGCAACTGATTGTAACCATCTATATTTTGTATCTATTTTACTGCACAGTTTATGTTAATAAAAACATTTATTCTTGCTGTTCGTGTTCTGAATATATATGTTTTAACTGGTGAAACAATAGTGGGAAAAAGAAATACTGATTCACCCCCCTCTTAGTATTTCCAACATATATATATATATATATATATATATATATATATATATATATATATATATATATATTTGATTAGACGTTATTAAATAATATTATTTTATTCAGTGATAACATTTTTTAATATTTTCTTACTAATACTATATATTAAATATAAAATTAGTAGATAGCAAAATAATATTATTTAATAACGTCTAATTAAATCTATATATATATATATATATATAGATTTAATTAGACGTTATTAAATAATATTATTTTGCTATCTACTAATTTTATATTTAATATATAGTATTAGTAAGAAAATATTAAAAAATGTTATCACTGAATAATGCTATTTTAGTTTATATTGATTTTATAGCAATAGAAAATTATTATTTTAAAATTTCAGAAAATAATAAAAATATTTATATTATAATTTTCATAATTTTATAAATACGAGGACCCGGTCTTCCGCCTTAGCAGAGCATGCTGAAAAGACAAAGCATCACGTGTGTACTGAGGAGGCTTGTGTTATTGCTAGGGTTGCCTAGTTTCATCACCAGAAATTTAGGGAAGCCAATGAGATTGAAAAAAGGCCAAACAATCTCAATAGAGGTGATGACTGGAAAATTAGCAGTATTGGATCCTTGCCCTCTCTTCCTAGTTGTTTCCCCTGCCCATCTCCTTTTGGTGTTTTTCCTCAATTTCTGGTCCTTGCCCTCTCTTCCTAGCTGTTTCTCGTTGCTTCGCTCTTTTTGGTGTTCTTCCTCAATTTCTGGAGCATCAATATTTCCTGTTTCATCGTCCCTTTGATTTTATATTTTTATTCGCGTGTTCTTGTTCCCTTCCTCTCGATTAATATTATAATCTTTATCATTGCTCAAGAAATAAATTTCATTTTATAAATACTTTCTTTTCCTAATTATTGATGAATGTTTTTAAGATGAGAACTAATAACTAACCTACTTTAAAACAATCCTTTTACTTTTTTCCTATTGATTTAATTAATTTTTATCCTTGGTCTCTTATGCCCCTAACTTATTGAGTTATCCTTTTAGGAATTATTCTTATTATTATTGAGTTATCCTTTTAGGAATTATTCTTATTATATTTTATTAATATATTTAATTAGATAAGGCTTAAGTTTATATTTATTTTAATAGCTTTATTAATAAGATCCATTAATAGATTTAACAACATTCAGTATGGTAATAACATTAATAATATTGACTTACAATTAGTTTTTTAATTATATATGGATGTAATATTAACCCCTTTGATTAAATATGAATAAAGACTAACTTACAATTAATTAACTACATATTTAATTATATGATTTTAATATAATACTAAATTTTTAATTATATAGCCCTTTTAATTTTAGTAATTCGTTACCTTATTTATATAGATATTAAACTAACTTTCCATTAACTATTTAAGTATATGTAAATTTAATATTGTCCCTTTTAATTTAATATAATTAAAACTAACTTACCATTAGTGATCCGAATGGAAAATGACATCAACCCATGGTACTCATCCACCCATATTATTCACCGACCCATGGAATTTACCCATGGTATTGTAAATGGCATCTGCCTGTGGTATTGTAAAACCCACCCATGGTACTCATCCACCCATATTATTCATCGACCCATGGAATTTGCCCATGGTATTGTAAATGGCATCCGCCCGTGGTATTGTAAAATCCACCCATGGTATTCATTCACCTATGGAATTGGCCCATGGTATTGTAACTGAAAAATACTATAAGTAACAAGTCACATTTTGTAAAAGGACAGATTGTCCACCGCAATGTAGCCTTTACAGTTTAGAGGCATGTAGCCACCACATCTCTTCTTAGAGATAAGCTACCATCGCCCTAGCTGGTTTATTTCCATTACTATTTTAAATAAAAGTTTCTTTGTGGTTTTGTTTATTGGGCATTCTCCTTATTTTTCTTCTGGCAATTCAAGTTTTCAGATCTTGGGGTCCTTTCCCCCAATATCCATTGCAAGTTTTCAGATCTTGGGGGTCTCTCCTCCCAAGATCCGGATCAGTGGTATCAGAGTAGGCTATGATTCCATGGGAATGAGGGTTTGATGCATGTTTCAGTTTCAAATTTTGCAGTAATATTCAAAAAACTTAAGGCATGTGCTACAACCTCCACAAAGCACTTTCTTGGGTCAAGCAGGAAGAATTTTTCTTTTTTAATTTTTTGCAAGAATTTTTTTGGGCGGCGACTTTGCAGATCAGATCTGAAACATTTGGTACAAAATTTACAAAAACAAATACCAGATCTGGATTCCTCTCGAAAAATCACCCAATTTAAAAAAAAATGGGTCGAATCGGAGTTCGGATGTGGGAGATATCGCTCATTTAAAATCAGCTATTTTATCAGAATTTTTGTGACGGTGGATTTATTGTAGCGCGAATCTGAGATCTCTGAATGTCCAGATAAGGATTTCCAACTCATGGGAAGATGCAAAAGGATCCTTCTGCTTCTAAAAACAGGTTATAATAAATATTTTGAGTTATATTGGCCGAGTTATGTCCATTTTAACTTTGGAGCAACGTTCAGAGTGGGTTTCCATTGGAGACGTGCCGTCCCACCCCACTTTAGTAGGCACCTGCTTCACATTCATCAGTTTCAACATAGCAACATTTGGCTTGGGTTATTTGGAGACGTGCCCTCCCACCCCAGGCTATGTAGGCACCTGCTACTTCATCAACAACCAACATCATGGTTATGGGTCATCCACAAACCCACACTTCATCGAAGTCCATTTGTTAGGCCGCACACTGTCATCATCACAGTTGGTCACAAGCATTACATGGTATCTCTATCCTCGGATCTTCGTTTATCATGGTTATAGGTTAACCACATAAAACCCTTATCTTTAGTGGTTCTTCATATTCAACAAAGGCTTCACAGGAGGGAACTTTACGCAATGGGGACCATTGCTTCTTAAGGAGGGAGGAATGATCCGAATGGAAAATGGCATCAACCCATGGTACTCATCCACCCATATTATTCACCGACCCATGGAATTTACCCATGGTATTGTAAATGGCATCCGCTCGTGGTATTGTAAAACCCACCCATGGTACTCATCCACCCATATTATTCATTGACCCATGGAATTTACCCATGGTATTGTAAATGGCATCCGCCCGTGGTATTGTAAAATCCACCCATGGTATTCATTCACCCATGGAATTGGCCCGTGGTATTGTAACTGAAAAATACTATAAGTAACAAGTCACATTTTGTAAAAGGACAGATTGTCCGCCGCAATGTAGCCTTTACAGTTCAGAGGCATGTAGCCACCACATCTTTTCTTAGAGATAAGCTACCATCGCCCTAGCTGGTTTATTTCCATTACTATTTTAAATAAAAGTTTTTTTGTGGTTTTGTTTATTGGGCATTCTCCTTATTTTTCTTCTGGCAATTCAAGTTTTCAGATCTTGGGGTCCTTTCCCCCAAGATCCATTGCAAGTTTTCAGATCTTAGGGGTCTCTCCTCCCAAAATCCGGATCAATTAGTTTACTAATTAGTTAATTATGTAATTGTATATATATATATATATATATATATATATATATATATATATATATATATATATAATATGTTTAGTTAATTTTGAATAAATACATTATCTAGTTTATATTTGATTTTAAACTAACTAACTAAAGATTTATTTATTTTACTTAAATATAGGTCATTTCAATAACTAATTATTTTCCATTAATTAATTTAGATTTAAAAATGATAATAGGCATTTAACTGAATTATTAACTTTTTAACCATTATATTCTCCTGTCCATATCCCTTGGTCTAGTCCAGTTAGCCGTTTCCTAGTAGTCAAATATAGCAATTAGCCATTCTAGCTCACCAGTTCAATATAGCCATTACTTGGGAAAATATAGCCATTGGATGTTCTACTCTGTCCATTTAACATGCAACCTAGATCTGAATCTTCAACTTGTCCTGACGCAGTTAGCCATTACCTGGGCAAATATAGCCATTGGATGTTCTACTCTGTCCATTTAACATGCAACCTAGATCTGAATCTTCAACTTGTCCTCACACAGTTAGCCATTCTAGCTCACCAATTCAATATAGTTGTTGTCTGGTCAAATATAGCCATTGGATGTTCTACTCTGTCCATTTAACATGCAACCTAGATCTGAATCTTCAACTTGCCTTAACGATGGTTCAATATAATTTACGCCAAAATTTTTTCTCAAAAAACTTGATATAGATCACAAAAACTTAAATTCAACAAATAAAAATAATATCATTAAAGGTAAATTATTCTAATAAAGCAATATTATAAATAACAAAATTATTTTTAAGTAACAAACTAGCAAAAGATGGTATTTATTTTAATAGGTTGTTTTCAATTTGTACTTAGCTTTTATTTGTAACTGATTTGTTTGGACGACCACGCTATTCATAAATAAGAACATGTTCCTCAAAAAGTCTGAACTTTAATAGAAAATCACACTATACTTTACCAATTAATCTAGTTTATTCATATTTTTTAAAATCACTCTTATATAAATAAATGTATGGAAATGATGAGAATACATGTTTTCTTTGAATTTAGGAAAAGTATCATGATGTGTTTGAATATGGCAGACATCATAATTTGTCTAAACAAACTAACTATTAAGAGCCAACTATTTAAGTTAAGTATTTATATACATTTAAGCAATAATTATAAAAAATATTTTTCAATAAAATATATATAGAAATATTTTTCAATAAAAATTATATATGATATATTTTGTTTATATATTATAATATAATTATAAATTATAATTTTAAGAGTGCCTTGTGTACAACCACATTAGATTTCAGTTTCAAAATCTTTGTTGCAATACTGATCTTCCTAGCCTTTTACGTTGTCAAAGTTACAGTGAGCTCGGGAGGCTTCTCTCCAACCTTTTTGAGCATAGGAATAAAATCTTAAATCAAACTAAATAATTCATTTCTTTAGGTCTTATAGACCAAAAATTTTTCTCAGTGGAAGTTAACCATCATTATCATCATCATCATTTATAAAAATGAGACAAATAATTTTGAATATGGTATATAATTAAAAAAATTAAAGAAAAAATAACATTATTAATGATAAAATTAATATTAGTTTAGATTTATCGAGTGTCTAGAGGGATAATCGAGGTGATGTTCTCCTTTTTGAATGCAAAAAGTGAAGAAAGGTTCTCCGAAAGATTTGATACTTCTTGGCACTTTATAGATCTAGAGTTAAGATGGATCTAGGTTGGTTTAATTATCAATAATTATTAATAATTAATAATTAATAATTATAATTTTGTAATTTATTTTATTTTTATGTAATTTAAAAGTCAAAATGTTTAACATAACCTTACTTAAATTTATTTTTGTTTTTATTTTTATGTAATTTGACCCAGTTAAAATGTTTAACATAACATAACATAACTGCCAGGCCAGGTTTGAGTAACTCCATGAATGTGTTTTGCATTAAGGGAAAATCATGAATATATACAAGGAGAAGGAAACTATTGGAATTCATATTCCAATGTCTCTTCGTCTTTTTTATTTTCCTATTTACATTATTTACAAGAATTTCCTAATCCCAAAGATTAGGTGTTAACATTTCCCCCTTTAATTTAAATGGATGTTCGTGATTCCAAGCATCATTCTAAATCTTTCAAATTTTTCTCTTCCAAGCCCTTTGGTGAAGATGTCTGCAATTTACTCATTTGTGAAACAATGGCATAGATGAATAGTCCTAGCCTCAACATGATGTTGAATTAGATGATATTTTGTATTGATGTGCTTGGTTTGATCATGGAACTTTGGGTTCTTGGCCAACTTTATTGTAGAACTACTGTCAATAAAAAGAGAGTATAACACACTTGTTTCTCTTGCAAATCTTCAAGAAATTTCCTAGGCCACAGAATTTCCTTTGTTTCTTCAACAATTGCCACATATTTAGCCTCTATTGTGGAATCTGATGGAACTAATTGTTTGTGTGGCCTACAGGAGATAGCTCTTGATCCAAGACTCATAACATAACCTAAAGTAGATACTTCATTTTCTTTATCTCCATCAAAATCTGAACCAGAGTATCCAATCAAGCTGAAGTCATCCACTTGTGTATACTTGAGTCCAAAGTATTGAGTTCTCTTCAAGTAACTTATAACTCTTTTTGTGGTAGACAAATGTCCCTCACAAGGTTTTTGCATAAACTTGGAGAGGATTCCAACAAAAAATGAAATGTCAGGAATGGTATTAGTTAGGTAGTTGAGACTTCCTACAATTTGTTTATTCTTTGTTGCATCCTCAAATTCATTTCCTTCTGTGAATGTGAGATTTAAATTTTGTTCCATTGGAGTGGTAAAATGATTGCACTTAGCCATGCTAAACTTGTTCACCATATCTCCAATGTACTTATTTTAAGATATGAATATAAACTTTGGATGTTGGGTTACTTCAATACCAAGATAGTAATGAACATATCCCAAATCTATCATTTCAAAAACTTTCCTCAATTCTTTCTTTGGGGACACAATACAATTTTCATTATTCCTTGTCATCAAAAGATCATCTATATACACCATAGGATATACAATTATTTTTCCAACTTTCTTGATAAACAAAGTTGCATCATCAAGATCATAGTGTTTGAAATTTAGTTTTAGAAGATGCTTAGTCACTTATCGTACCAGGCTTGCGGTGCTTGTTTGAGTCCATACAAGGATTTAACAAGCTTGCATACTTTGTGTTCTTGTTCCTTCACAACAAATCCTTCTGGTTGAGACATAAAAATTATCTCTTTCATATCTCCATTCAGGAAATAATTTTTTACATCCTTTTGATGAACTTTCCAACCATTCCAAGCTGCCAAGGCAAGGAGTGTTTGAACGATAGTCCATTTTGCTCTTGGGGGGGAGTATTCTCATAATTAACCCCTTATTTTTGTGCAAAACCTTTTGTCACGAGCCTAGATGTATGCTTGTCAAGTGAGCCATGTGCTTCATACTTATTCTTGAAGACCACTTGTAACCAATTGGTTTGGTTCCCAATGGAGGATCCACCAATTTTCCAGGTTCCATTCTTTGAAGGAAGTTGGTTCAAAATCTATAGACAAATTTAATCCATAATCATAAGAAACATCCATATCAACAGGTGAATCAAAATCATCTACATCACCTCCATTCTGTCTAGTGGAGATTCTTGTTCCTGTCTTTCCAACCTCATTAGGACGAACACTTTCAAGTAACTTTGTGAGCCATTTTGGAGGACCTTTTTAAGATGGTCCTAAATGTTCAGTTGACTGAGATAGGGTGAATCAAGATTTAGCCTTCCAATTATCTCAATCACATCACTCAAAGTGTCTTTGTGATTAGTGGTTAGAGCTTCATGAGGGGGAGAGAGTGCTTCAGAAGGCGATTCCGCCAATTGATCCAAGATGATCCCCCCCTTCAATATGTGGAATCTCATTATTAAACTCCTGAAGGTATTTTTCTTGCCTGAATGTGTCCAAGTGATCAAGTTTCCACTCAACAACATTTTTAGTCTTGGAAGATTCAAGAAAAAATACATCTCAAGATATTATAAACTTCTTATTTACTTCATCATATAGATGATATGATTTGGAGGTATCTGAGTACCCCATGAAGATAAATTTTCGACTCCTTGCACCAATTTTGTTTCTATGTTCCTTAGGCATCAAGGAATTACAAGTGGAACCTATTAGTGCCTAAATCTACCTCAGGCTGAAGGAAGGCAGGTCTAGGGTAACATCAAACCACGCTTAATCTGGTAGCTAGCCCTACTAGGTCGGGAGAGGGCTCTCTCCTTGTCAATCTCAACAAGTATATGGCAACTAAGGCTTGAGATGACTGAAAGCAAATGTTGATTTTATGCTAGGTATATTTTCTGAAAGGATTTTGATTGATTTTAATGGTTGGTTGCTGGATCATATGAGGAAGGCAGTTTTGGATCTGGGAAACAACTTAGATTTGCAGAGGTTTCTATGGGGCGAGGTAGGCAAGTGTTTTAGCACTTTGAAATGAATGTGATGGTGAGTATAAATATTGGTGAGGAGTTGGGGAGGGCATGCAAGGTTCATGAGTCCTCTTCAAACAACAGAAAACATTAAAAACTAAATGTATCCTGTAGGCAGAGCACTGAATATCAATGAATTCTACCTAATTCTCTTGATTCATTTAGTTATGAAGAATGAAATAGATGTTGGAACACATACAAATAAGAGAAACTAAATTACATAAAAGAAAACAATGCCAAGACACATTACCACAAGAATCCCACAAAATGCTGCAAAACCCTGGTTCATTTCGTTGCCAAACTGTAGAAGTGATTTATAATAGTGCTCAATGCATCCACAAGATTCCAACCTTGACAAATGACTAAGAAAGTATAAGATATAGGCATCAAACCACCTATGCTAGCCACCAGGGGTTGAATCCATGAGTCAAGGAGCTATTTCAACAACATCTAAACAAGGAACTACAAAATAGGCAGTGGAACAACTTGCCTCTAAAATTAGGGAAACTGATTCATTCATCCCCCAACCAATTCTAAATGATGTATCTACTCCCTCAAGTAATTTTTCATCATATTTACATCATAGTACATCATACCACATCATATTACATCATTAATTTACCAAAGAGACAAGAAAAATTCAACTGATAGCTAAACTAGGCGAAATTCTGAACAAATAGGCAAAACTGGCAAAATTTCTCCTATGCATAGCGCCATTGATCCTATGCGTAGCAATTTTTCCAGACCACTTTTGGAAGGCTTCCCAAATTCAAAATTAGGTACAGGATAGCTCGTTGGAAATCTTGGCGAGTCTAATTTTTGGAACAACTTGAATTTTTGGATTTGGAGTTCATTTGCCCCTCCAAAAATGGAATCTCCCAAGACTGCTTCCTGTGTGGCAAAAAAGTGGCAGAGAGGGCACTTTTTGAGTGTTTTTTGCCCTTTTGGAGACCCAAAACTTGTCCAAAAATATCAGCCATTCCTGAGCATGCATATTTTTTCATGTTGATTCCAAAAATGCAAACCTTTTTACAAATGGATGCCCCCAACAAAAGCGTAGCACCTGTGGTGCTACACACCTGCTAAAAAACCCTGTTTTTGCATTAAAAATTTCAAAAATGACAAACAATGCTCCAAATTCCTTGAAATTTGGCATGAGTGATCCTTTTTAGGTGCTTTTCTAGGACAATGATGCTTCAGCCAAGATGTTGAGCGTATCTTGTTCTTTTTTTCTCCTCAAAATTCTTCTTAGCTTGGCCTTTAACCTCTTTACCCTTATTTTGCAAATTTTGTTCCGGGTTAAGTAGTGATAGGCCATATGGCGCAACATTTTCTTCTCTTTGTTGGATTTCTCAAGAAATTTCTCCAGATGAATGTTTTCCCTCTCTAACCATGATTCCCGGCCAGCCTTAATTTCTTGCTCAAGAGATGTCATCTTGGTTTTTCTTCTTTTTGCCACTTGTCTATTTTATCTAATTATTTGCAGCTCCATAATAGTTTGTTTGTCCTCCATTTGTTTGTTCTCCTGCTCAAGAAAGCTAATGATCCATTTGGCCCTCTCAAAGTCAAGTGACAAGGCTTGGATTTCTACCTCCTTCTCTTTGATGACCATATCCTTGAGTCTTAAGCTTTGAGAGCCCAAATCAGTGTCATCTTCCTCAACTAAAACAAAATCCTTGTTTTGCCCTTTAGTAGGGCCTTCATCATGCACTTGTTGCTTTCCTTTGTCTTTGCTTTGTACCTATTCAACTAAAGAAAAAGGAAAAGCCCCTTTCACCCCTGGTGAAGATAGCATTTGCTTGTGATGTGGTGAAGAAAACGAGACCCCTTCCACCCCTGCTGGAGATAGTACTTGTTTGGCAGCAACAAAAAGTCTCCTTGTACCTTTCTCATAAGTTACAAACACTGGCACACCTGTGGTTTCAGTCTCATGAACATATGGTTGGTTTGAAGGCCCTCCTTCCTTTTGAAGCACCGATGGAGTCACATGAGGGCCTTTGAAAATCTCATGTGCAATGAAGGTATCCCATGGTATGTTCAACAAGCTTAGCTGATGCAAAACAAAAATTTTAATCAAAGAGAAATGGCGAATGCTGCTGAGCTGCTGAGGAATAGGTTTCCTTTGCACATATAGAGCCATCTTCTCAATATTCCTGCATACAAAGTATGGGAGGTTCATCATCCTTACTCTTGTGAAATGCATCAACAATCTAACATGGTATGTATATAGACGGGAAAACCTTCCTTCACAGGTAAAATACTTGATGATGAGTTTCATGAGTGGAGCATAAGTGTTTTGAAAATATTTAAAAGGAAAAACCCTGCTAATTTTCCTGTGATAATTAGCCTTAATGTAAGGCTCATAATGCTCTCTGCCCACAAGCTACCCCTTATTCCACTGTTCACCTACATTAGGGATGCATGTTGCTGCTGCAATGGTTTAAGGTGTCAAGGTGCAAGAGACACCAGCTAGGTTCACCTAGCCATTGTGAAGATGAAGAAAAAATAACCTAGCAAGCTCATGATGATATTTCACCCTCTCCACGATTTCACAAAACTGATAACAAGACTGGTGTTGAAAACAAGTTACAACAAGAGGGCAAGCAAGTAATTCTGTGAGAGTGGTGGGCTCCTCCCAGATATGTTTCCCTCCTTTATGTGGTTTTCTTGGCACATGAACCTCTTAGGAGGAATTACTGAAAGTTTCATCTTCCCTCCCATAGTCTGAATCTATCTCCATACTTACAAATTTGGAGTGAAAACTGATGAGTATGAAGAAATTTTTAAAGTATGAGGGTGAGTAATGTATGTAGGAAGTGATTGCTGTTTTCTTTTGGGAATTGAGGGAACGACTGATATTATGAATGTAGATGAGGGAATGGGAAATGGGAGTTAGGGTTTTGGGGATAGAATAAAGGGTTAGGGTTTGGTAAATGGGAATAGGGTTTGGGTAGTGAGTGCTAATGATTTTGGGAAAGGGAAAGAGGAAGGGATTTAGGGAAATTTAGTGTAATGGAATGGAGAGTAGGAAGATAATATAAGGGAATAAAAAAAGCAGAAGGAAATACCCTATGCAAATTTACAAGACAATTTGGAGGATAGCTAGGGTTTTAATTTTAGAGACATACAAATCACCACAACTGACGAACAACTCCTTGCTAGACATGATGAGAAGCTTCACTTACTTGATGAGAGGTCAATTGTGAAATTTGAAGCAGAGGAAGGTGATGAAAATCATTTTGAAGCTCAACAGACTGGTGCGTAGTGCTACCTCTCAGGTGCGCAGTGCACTTTGTATGTGTAGCGCTTAAACAAAACTCAGTGTAAAACCTGCGCCAGGTGCGTAAAGCCAGAGCCCAGGTGCGCAACGTCGGTGAAATTTTGAGTTTTTTTTTGCTCATTTTCACCTCTTTCTCCCAAAAACATGATTTTTTCCTTTAGCTTTACTCACTTACAAACAATGAGGACTTCAAACACATAAATGAGCTTTATATCCCCTTGGCTTTAATTTTTTCATTTAACAAACCCACTTTTCTAAAGTTTTAATCACTTTTCTTTAAAAACTCTGTTTTTCATTTGAAGTTTGACTTTTCTTGATCAATTTTTGGACTGATGCATAGGTTCTTTTGTTTTTTTCAGTGGCTGGAGTTGGCAAGGTGAGCAAGAGGAGCTGTTGAACTTATTACATATAGAAACATTTGAAATTACATGAAATTTGTACATGAAATGGAAAAAACCCTGTTTTCACCTCAAAAGAAAGTTTTGAGGTGAAACAAATTTAAGGAACCTAACAAAAGTAAAATTTATGATTTTAGGAGTTTATTCATCTTTCTCATGTCCCTGCTAACCTTTTATTCAGTTTTGGATGACTATGATGAAAAACCCTAGACTTAGTGAAACAAAACCCTAAAACTGGTTTTTATGAATGAAATGAAAGTGGATGACAGTAAATAACCTGAAAATGTGACAACAGGTCAGCAGATGAATGACACGAGGGAAATTGAGATAAAACCACTACCATCAGTTGATCCATGACCTAATGGAATGTAGCTGATTAGATGGGACACCTAATATGCATGCAAAAAAGAGAAATTTGATCACTGATGGAGGGATGAAGATACCGACACTAACATTGGCTCCAATGGGGATGATAGCTCTTGGGAGGTGCCAAGAACCATACATCTTTGGAAAAGCAGATAAGTTCCTTATCCATTGGGCAATATGGAGTCAATATCGTGGCAACAAAAACATCAAAACTCAAGACTCAAGACTCAAGAATCATAACTAAAATGACTAAGAACTGACTAACTCAAAACTAAAACAAGACTCTCAAAAGATGAAACTAGACACTCAGCTGAAACAAGTACTTACAAAGCTTTTTACGGGCAACAGATCATCGATATTTGAGGACTTCAAATCATGATGGCAACCACCTACCTACTAATGAAATATGTACAATTATGTGAAGTGGGCCTTCCAATGTAACCAATCGAATAGATGGCTACTTACTGAAATCCTACTCTCACTTTCCCCGAGCAGGTAGAATGATGTACATGTAGGCAACTCACAAGAACAACTGAAACCAAGGCTTATGCTAATGAACTAGGCTACATTCATATTTTCTAATGCTTGCAAAAGAATTCCGAAAGGATCTTGAAAATCCTGAAGCACTAGCTTGTCTTGAGGTCTAGTTGCAAAAATACAGGTACTCCCTTCATTCTGATATGAAAGAACAGTTGGTGGCTGATTGATAGGAAGGCATAGAGAAGTGTAAGCTTTTGCTATCTGAGTGCTAGCTGTAAATTCCTTGACCATGAGAAACTCTGACTCGAATTCTGGCATACTGTCTCTCTCAGGCTCATACTCCTCAATGTCATAATCTAAGCCTTTCTTAAACAGAAAACATTCTTCAAGATTATCAAACATGACAGCCATATCATCTTCATGAAGGAAAAAATTATCTGTTCACTGATCTATAAAGCTAATTTCAAGACTATCATTATTTTCAAAAGTGGAAGAAGCTTCACCAACACCTTCTTGACGATGCAAACAATGCAAACCTGCATTAGCTTGGGCTGTAACATGACCTTTCAGGAGTTGATCTATCTCATCTTTAGATAGAGGAGAGAGTTCTTTTTGTTTTCTTTTGCTAAAACAGTCTTCTTTCCCTCCTAAAGATTCACAAGGTTGTTGAATATCTTCATTAATTTCAAACAGAGGAGTATACAAATTTTCCTCATACTGCTAATTCATTTTATATGATTCTTGTTGACTATCAAGATGCAAAATTCCTTCATCTTCAAGCAAAGAATAAGCTACTATGTGTTGATTATGATCTTGTGTAACAAAGTGATTGGTTTCAATGATTTGCTCATCATCATGATCTAAATCTAGATCTGAATTAGCCAACTTGACTTTATCACAATCTGAAATTGAAACTTGATTTCCCTACATACTATCTTTTGCTATGAGCAGATCTGAAATAAGACCTTCTCTTTCATAATTTTCCATTGTACTAAGATCTTGATCTTGCTGCAAATTTTCCTGAGCATCTTGATAAGTGTCCTCTAAGCTCTCTTTATGCTGCTAAAATGGATTTTCATACAGGGTTTCCATGATCTCATCGTCCATGAAGTCATCATCTTCATAAACTTTCTCAAGATTTTCAATAAAACTATAAGCATGTCTACAACAGTTCTGAACTAAATTTAAGGATGGATAAGATTCTTTATATCTTTCAAAGAACATGGTATGAAAATCCTTTAAACAGTAAATACAAGTAGGTGACAAACTTTCATACCAAGATCGGGCTTCACTTTCCAGAGTGGCCATGAATATCTTCATCAAGCAGTCTTCAGGAAAATCAACCTTCAACTTGAGAATATGCATGTGAAATCTTACCAGATGTAAAGTAGCATAATTCCTATCATCATCTTTAAACATAGGCAAATTCCTTTGCCAATCTACCTTTGGAATTTTATTTGGAAAACATGGAATGTGATCTCGGCTCATGGGAGCATACCTTCGAGCAAACAAATCCATTTTGATAATAATGAATTCACCAAGAAATTCTTTAGGTTACTGGTTCTTGAAGAGTAGATTTGCCATAAAAATTATGAACCTTGGGATTCTTCAACACTGGAGTCGTCAGGTGAATGATTTTAGCCTTCCAGTGTCTGATCATTGTCCACCATCAACAATAAGATCTAAACTTGATACATTTTGTTGAGGAACATAACACTATGTTCCCTAGTATGGTCACCACTATGTTAGTGCCTAAATCTATCTCAAGCTGAAGGAAGGTAGGTCTAGGGTAACATCAAACCATGCTTAACCAGGTAGCTAGCCCTACCAGGTCGGGAGAGGGTTCTCTCCTTGTCAATCTCAACAAGAATATGGAAACTAAGGCTTGAGATGGCTGAAAGTAAATGCTGATTTTAGGCTAGGTATATTTGATCAGAGGATTTTGAATGATTTTAATGGTTGGTTGCTGGATCAAATGAGGAAGGCAATTTTGGGTCTGGGAAATCAACTCAGATTTGTAGAGGTTTTTGTGGGCCGATGTAGGAAAGTGTTTTAGCACTTTGAAATGAATGTGATGGTGAGTCTAAAGACTAGTGAGGAGTTGGAGAGGGCATGCAAGGTTCATGAGTCCTCTTCAAACAACAGAAAACAATAAAAACTAAATGTATCCTATAGGCAAAGCACTGAATATCAATGGATTCTACCTAATTATCTTGATTCATTTAGTTATGAAGAATGAAATAGACGCTAGAACACATACACATAAGAGAAACTATATTACATAAAAGAAAACAATGCCAAGACACATTACCACAAGAATCCCACAAAATGCTGCAAAACCCTGGTTCATTTCCTTGCCAAACTGTAGAAGTGATTTACAATAGTGCTCAATGCATCCAAAAGAGTCCAACCTTGACAAATAACTAAGAAAGTACAAGATATAGGCATCAAACCACCTATGCTAGCCATCAGGGGTCGAATCCATGAGTCAAGGAGCTATTTCAACAACATCTAAACAAGGAACTACAAAATAGGTAGTGGAACAACTTGCTTCTAAAATTATGGAAACTGATTCATTCATCCTCCAACCAATTCTAAATGATGTATCTACCCCCTCAAGTCATTTTTCATCATATTTACACCATATTACATCATATTACATCATATTACATCATATCACATCATATTACATCATTAATTTACCAAAGAGAGAAGAAAAAGTCAACTGATAGCTAAACTGCGCAAAATTCTGAACAAACAGGCAAAACTGGCAAAATTTCTCCTATGCGCAGTGCCACTGATCCTATGCGTAGTGCTTTTTCTAGGCCACTTAAGGAAGGCTTCCCGAAGTCCAAATTAGGTGCAGGATAGCTTGTTGGAAATATTGGTGAGTCTACTTTATGGAAAAACTTGAATTTTTGGATTTGGAGTTAATTTGCCCCTCTAAAAATGGAATCTCCCAAGACTTCTTCCTGTGTGGCAAAAAATTGGCAGAGAGGGCACTTTTTGAGTGTTTTTTGCCCTTTTGGAGACTTAGAACTTGTCCAAAAATCTCAGCCATTCCTGAGTAATAGTATGCATATTTTTTAATGCTGATTCCAAAAATTCAAACCTTTTTGCAAATGGATGCCCCCAACAAAAGCACAACGCCGGTGGCCTATGCACCTGCTAAGAAAACTTGTTTTTTGCATTAAAAATTTCAAAAATGACAAAAAATGCTCCAAATTCCTTGAAATTTGGCATGAGTGATCCTTTTTAGGTGCTTTGCTGGGCCAATGATGCTTCGGCCAAGATCTTGAGCTTATCTTGTTCTTTTTTTGTCCTCAAAATTCTTCTTAGCTTGGCCTTTAACCTCTTTACCCTTGTTTTGCAAATTTTGTTCTGGGTTAAGTAGTGATAGGACATATGGTGCAACATTTTCTTCTCTTTGTTGGCTTTCTCAAGCAATTTCTCTAGATGAATGTTTTCCCTCTCTAACCATGATTCCTAGTCAGCCTCAATTTCTTGCTCAAGAGATGTCATCTTGGTTTTTCTTCTTTTTGCCACTTGCCTGTTTTCTCTAATTGTTTGCAACTCCATAATAGTTTGTTTGTCCTATAGTTGTTTGTTCTCCTGCTCAGGAAAGCTAATGATCCATTTGGCCCTCTTAAGGTCAAGTGACAAGGCTTGGATTTCTGCCTCCTTCTCTTTGATGATCATATCCTTGAGTCTTGAGCTTTGAGAGCCCAAATCAGTGTCATCTTCCTCAACAAAAACAAAATCCCTGTCTTGCCCTTCAGTAGGGCCTTCATCATGCACTTGTTGCTTTCCTTTGTCTTTGCCCTATACCTGTTCAGCTGAAGAAGAAGGCAAAGCCCCTTTCACCCCTGGTGAAGATAGCATTTGCCTATGAATTGGTGAAGAAAACGAGACCCCTTCCACCCCTGGTGGAGATAATACTCATTTGTCAGCAGCAAAAAGTCTCCTGGTGCCTTTCTCATAAGTGAGAAACATTGGCACACCTGTGGTTTTAGTCTCATGAATATCTGACTGGTTTGAAGGCCCTCCTTCCTCTCGAAGCACCAGTGGAGTCACCTGAGGACCTTTAAAACTCTCATGTGCAATGAAGGTATCCCATGGTATGTTCAACAAGTTAGCTGATGAAAAAAAACAATTTTAATCAAATAGAAATGGTAGATGCTACTGAACTACTGAGGAAAAGGTTTCCTTTGCACATATAAAATCATCTTCTCAATATTCCTGCATATAAAGTATGGGAGGTTCATCATCCTTAGTCTTGTGAAATGCATCAACAATCTGACATGATATGTATATAGACGAGAAAACCTCCCTTCACAGGTAAAATACTTGATGATGAGTTTCATGAGTGGAGCATAAGTGTTTTGCAAGTATTTAAAAGGAAAAAACCTACTGATTTGCCTGTGATAACCAGCCTTAATGTAAGGCTCATAATGCTCTCTGCCCACAAGCTGACCCTTATTCCACTGTTGACCTACATTAGGGATGCCTGTTGCTGCTGCAATGGTTTCAAGTGTCAAGGTGAAAGAGACACTAGCTAGGTTCACCTGGCCATTGTGAAGATGAAGAAAAAATAACCTAGCAAGCTCATGATGATATTTCACCCTCTCCACCATTTCACAAAATTGATAACAAGATTGGTGTTGAAAACAAGTTATAGCAAGAGGGCAAGCAAGTAATTCTGTGAGAGTGGTGGGCTCCTCTCAGATATGTTTCCCTCCTTTATGTGGTTTTCTTGGCACATGAACCTCTCAGGAGGAACCACTGAAAGTTTCATCTTCCCTCCCATAGTCTGAATCTATCTCCATACTTACAAATTTGGAGTGAAAACGGATGAGTATGAAGAGATTTTTAAAGTATGAGGGTGAGTGATGTATGTAGGAAGTGACCATTGTTTTCTTTTGGGAATTGAGGGAATAACTGATGTTATGAATGTAGATGAGGGAATGGGAAATGGGAGTTAGGGTTTTGGGGATAGAATAAAGGGTTAGGGTTTGGTAAATGGGAATAGGGTTTGGGTAGTGAGTACTAATGATTTTGGGAAAGGGAAAGAGGAAGGGATTTAGGGAAATTTAGTGTAAGGGAATGGGGTGTAGGAAGATAATATAAGGGAATAAAAACAACAAAAGACAATACCCTATGCAAATTTACAAGACAATTTGGAGGATAGCTAGGGTTTTAATTTTAGAGACATACAAATCACCACAACTGATGAACAACTACTTGCTAGAAAAGATGAGAAGCTTGACTTACTTGATGAGAGGTAAATTGTGAAATTTGAAGCAGAGAAAGGTGATGAAAACCATTTTGAAGCTCAATAGACTAGTGCGTAGCGCTGCCTCTCAAGTGCGCATCACACTTTGTATGTGTAGTGCCCGAACAAAATTCAGTGTAAAACTTGCGCCAGGTGCGTAGCGCCAGAGCCCAGGTGCACAACGTCGGTGAAATTTCGAGTTTTTTTTTGCTCAGTTTCACCTCTTTCTCCCAAAAATATGATTTTTTCCTTTACCCTTACTCACTTACAAAAAATGAGGACTTCAAACACATAGATGAGCTTTATATCACCTTGGCTTTAATTTTTTCATTTAACAAACCCACTTTTCTAAAGTCTTAATCACTTTGCTTTAAAAACTCTGTTTTTCATTTGAAGTTTGACTTTTCTTGATCAATTGATGGAACGATGCATAGGTGCTTTTGTTTTTTGTAGTGGCTGGAGTTGGCAAGGTGACCAAGAGTAGCTGCTGAACTTATTACATATAGAAACATTTGAAATTAATGAAATTTGTACATGAAATGGAAAAAACCCCGTTTTCACCTCAAAACAGAGTTTTAAGGTGAAAAAAATTTATGGAGCCTAACAAAAGTAAAATTTATGATTTTAGGAGTTTATTCATCTTTCTCATGTCCCTGCTGACCTTTTATTCAGTTTTGGATGACTATGATGACAAACCCTAGACCTAGTGAAACAAAACCCTAAAACTGGTTTTTATGAATTAAATGAAAGTGGATGAGAGTAAATAACCTAAAAAATGTGACAACAGGTCAGCAGATGAATGACACGAGGGAAATTCACATAAAACCACTACCATCAGTTGATCCATGACCTAATGGAATGCAGCTGATCGGATGGGACACCTAATATGCATGCAAAAAAGAGAAATTTGATCACTGATGGAGGGATGAAGATACCGACACTAATAGAACCAAAAATCCCGAGATGCCTCACCGAAGGAATGTGGACATACAAAATTTCATAGGGAGTCTTGTTTTAAGGCATGAGATGGACACCTATTCTTAATATACACAACACATAGAATTGCATTAGCCCAAAACATCGACTTAACATTTTTGAAATACATCACTGAACGTACCATATTTAATATTGTCCTGTTCATTCTTTCAACTACACCGTTTTGTTGAGGATTATAAGACATTGTTGTTTGATGTTTGAACCCATATCGGTGATGATAGTTTCCAAATTCATCTGAAGTATATCCTTTTCCATTATTAGTGTGAATAGAGCCAATATGATATTGTGTATCATTTTCAATCCATGCATGAAAGTTTTTGAAAGTTTCAAAAGCTTCAATTTTTTTCTTCAATGGATATACCCAACACATTGTGGTGTAGTCATCAATAAAAGTCATCATGTATTTATTACCATTTACAGAAGGAACATGCATATGGCCAAACAAGTCAAAATGAATCAACTAAAGATTTTTATGTGCTTTAGAATGAGAATCATGGAAGGACTATTTGTCGTGCTTTCCTAAGATATAAGCATCACATTGCTTAAGTTTCCTAGGAATGGTTGGAAAACCAGTAACACTCTTTATCTTCAATAAGAAAAAACTGCCATAGTTAATATGTCCAAATATAGCATGCTATAAGAGACTAGATGATATTATACTTTCGTCAAATTGAGAACTGTATGCAAAAATTTATGCATGAGCATATGTTCAATGCAGCTTCAGAAGTCTTTATTATTTTATTCCAATCATGTCAAGTGGATTATCTGATGTTTTTCTGACCTCAACCTTGCTATCAAGCATGTGAATGGAGTTCCCTTGTTGGTGGATGTTAACCAAGGACAACATGTTTCTCTGCAACTATGGGAGGTAGAGAACATCATGTAGAACAAAGTCCAGGAGGCTAGACATCTTGAGCCTTATGGTGCCAAGCTCGGATGGCTTGATTTTTGACTTGTATGCAAAGTAGGCTGCTCGATCAATATTATGAGTGAATTCTTCAAATAAATCTCTTCATAAATTCATGTGGCAAGTTGCTCCTGAATCAAGTAACCATGCATCTTTCCACGAAGTAAGTGAAGCATTAAACAAGTCTTCAGTTGCTCCAATATTGCAATGTGCCACAATATAGTGAGTGGATTTATGTGCTTTACCTTTCCCCTGATCTGGTGATTTTCCTTTCTCTTCATTCCTTTATTGTTTTATTCTGTCCCAAGAGAGCTTACATGTCGAAGCATCATGTTTATTTTTGTTACAACGTATGCAATGAAGATCAGATCTTCCTCCTTGGTAATGTTTGCCCCCCTTCCTTCCACATCCTCTTTGGCCACCTCTTCTTCTAGAAGAATCTTGTGCCTGATTCTTCTCTTTCTATGGGAGGCAAAAAACTTCTTTAGAAGACTAAAAACTATCTTCTTCTTCCCAAAATATTTCTCTCTTTCAACGAAATTCTCCATAAGAGAGTCAAAGAAAATTTCCTTAAGTTTTCCACTAGATTATAATGAATCAAGATAATGAGAATAAGTGGGATATAATGCCTTGACAAAAGTTAACAAAGGAACATCTATTTTAACTCCGATAGCTTCTATATCATGCATAATGGCTCTTATTTTAGAGGCTAAGGCAAGAGGATCATCATATTTCAATTCTAAATTAAATAGTTTGATCTTTAATTGGACTACTTCAAGCTTAGATTGTGAATCATATAAGTCTTTCAACTTCTTTAAGGCTTCAAATGCATTTGTAGATGGAATACTATGATGACTCACCTCTTCATTGACTAATGTTGTAATCAAGGCATAGGCCTTACTTTTCTTGTTCTCCCATATGGCGAGCTCTTCATCAGAAGTGGACATTTTATGGAGGATTTCCAAATTCTCCTTGACATACTCCTTTCCACAATTAACTGAATATGAGGGTATGGTTTATCTTCCTAGACCATTCATGGTGGTTCTCTTTTTTAGAGAGAATGAATCCAACTATGGAGATGAGTGAATGCATCATAAAAAAAGACTATCCACTTTCAATTTCCAAAACAATGTAGTATGTATAGATGTCAATAGCTTCAATACAATATACCCAATTCATATACCATGAATCTCACATATACCATATAATATACCATTTAATAATGCACATATAAGAACCATTTACCAAACATTACAAATGCATATATGATATATATCACCAACACATACCATATGATCCAACATAGAGATTTGAATGCACCAAGGGTTAGGTCATAAAAAACTTCAACATAGAAAGAGCCATCACATACCATACATGGTCTTCAAAATTGAAGCATGGGATAGTTCCAAATCATACCATAGAGAGTTCAACATTCATCAACACAACAGTAAATACAATACACACTATAGCATACCAGTCAACCATTGTATTCACACCAAAAAATATGATACCATAAGCAACAACATATACAATAAAAACACTAGAAGTTGGATCATCGTACATAGAAGCTATGACACCACACGAACTTAAGTAATAACTCAATGGAGAGGAGAAATACACCATTTGAACCAACACCCCATACACTAGACTCTTAAACAAATAGTCGTTGAATAGCAAACCAACACAGAGATTTCAAGAGAGGGTTTACGAACCATTCCAACACATAGGAGGAACAACCAATGTACATACCAAACTTCAATGTAGAGTTTGCACACAGAGATTCAACATATTGTAGAGGTATTTAATGCAGAGGAATGACCATCGTTTAGGAATCAATGCACATGAGGAGGCAATGTTTGTAATTAATGAATCAACCGGAGGGATAAAGGATAATGGAAGGGAATACTAAGAGTTACATGCATAAAGAGGCTAAATTGGGACCTGCAACTTTGATACCATGTCAAGCCAGGTTTGAGTAATTCCACAAATGTATTTTTCATTAAGGGAAAAGCATGAATATATACAAGGAGAGAGAGACTATTGGAATTCATATTCCAATGTCTCTTCATCTTCTTTATTTATTTACAAGAATTCCTAATCCCAAAGATTAGGTGTCAACAATAAACCTTACAACAACTCTTAGATCCTCTCGATGCAATCAAACATTCCCTTTTCACAATATACACATTAGAAAAAAAAAACATATTTAGTATTCATAAACTATTAAATAAAAAATATCATATATATATATATATATATATATATATATATATATATATATATATAATAAAGTAGTAAGTGGGTACAAGTATGTGATATGCTTAAATTTTTGGGGGAATTTGTAAGAAATAATAAGATAAAAGAAACACTAATATATAGTGAGGAGATTTTAACCATTAAACAAGGTTCAATTTTCGTGAGGGCTTATCCCTGAAACATAGAGACCCATATGGTAGTGGTTGAATACGTAGTTTCACCCATAGAAACTATATAATAGTTTTGTGGTTCACACATACCTAAGTAGATAAAATCCCACCCCATATCCTTCTTTAAGCATGCTTGAAAGGTGTGAAGTACATTAAGAGGTTATGGTACATAGATAGTAGTCAGAGTCCCTATTTCACACTTGCACCCATAGAGACTATATTCATAATTTTGCAATTTCTGTACGTATAAGTGAATCAAATTTTATCCCATGTATTCCTTTAAATAAAAAGTTTGCGATGAACCTAAAAGTTATAATATAGTCATAAGAATTAAAATGGAAATGACCCTAACTTGATTACCAAAACTTTAAATACAAAAAAATACATATATTATAAAATTATTAAAATATAATAAATAGTAAATGAGATACAAGCCAATCTTATTATCTTTCTCTTTCTAAATAGTGACCAACAATTATGGCTTTTTAGAGGATTTGCACTTAACTTTAAACTCATTGGACGATCAATGAATAAAATAGTTTTTACACATGGAATGCATATTATTTATCTCACCTAAAAGTGGACTCATAATAATTGTGTCATCCATTATCTATATGTTGAAGGTTGGAAAATATTTGTTTCAACATCGAGGAATACCACCTGGTCAGGAACTTAAGGAAACTCCTTTTCCGTTGGAATTGGTGGGTCCGACTAGGGATAAAGGGACCAGTTTCCCATTTAAAGAGATATAATAGAATAATAGAAACAAAATGAGACTAATGGAATGATTTAAAAGCTAAATATGATATTACTAAATAAACTTATTCTACTTACTTCCTGAGAATAATATCTCTTTATATGTGATTCATAAAAAAATTTCACAAAGCATGCAACAATATAGATCATTAAACACTTTATGAAAGGAAAACAAATAAGATAAACTAAATTAATTAAATAGTTAATTAATTTAGTTGATTAAAACTTAATCACATATAAGATCTTGTTATCTCATATACAATCACAAATGATACAATCCTACACATCAATAGTGACAATGTCTAACTGTTTTCAAAGCATTCATATAATGAAATAAATTATAAGAAATTCACTATCTATCTTAATGAAACATAGCAATAATATAAAGATAATAGTACCTGATACATCAATACTCTGCTCATAAAAAATATAGCTTCCAGTTCAGCTTCTCAATTAGATAACTTTGGATTTAAACAATAGTGCAAGTTCAAAGCTGTCTATCAAAAATTCAGAACCCCTTTCTAAATGCATGAAAGGGGTTTAAATAGTCTATTAATATTACAAAAATAGTAAACTAAATAAAAGTCTTCAGAAAAAGCTTCAACAAACTAAGCTAAAATAAAGCAAAGATAAAGATAGCAATCTGTTGCAACAAGAAATTCATGACTGTGCTTCAGGTTGATTCTTCATTCATTCTCTGAGTCCACATATGTCTGTCATTGGCTTTAGTTGGGGGGGATGAATTGGCTGCATGCACATATGCCCTGTAAATACTGCATCACTGAGTGCTGGAATAAGTTGAGTCATTGCATTAGAGAGACACCTCAACACTAGCCATTGACTATGTGGCTTCACCAAGAAATGCCAATAACTTTCAAGGTTTACTTTTGATAAAATTTGGATGTCTTCGACCTTCTTCTTGGACGTTTCCTGCCATGACTGCTTGAGTGTTTTGACATATGGAAAGGTGTCTTTCGGGCATTCCTGTATTAGATTGGTCTGCAATAAGGTATTATTGATATATTCATGAAATTATTTCTAGCTCTGATAATAGCCATTTCTGCTTGTTTCATTTTGATATCCCAGTCACCGAAAACGATATCCTTTTGAGATTTCTTAATTCGAGGAAGATCAGCTGATATTCCTTCAACATTGTCTTGCCAATATATATGCTCAGAGATTTACTCATCAATTTTCTCATAAAATGCCTTCAGATCAGACAACTAGTTAACTAAAGAATCACTAGTCTTACATAAATCATGAATTAAAGTTAATTTGTGACAAAAGACAACCTGTTGCTTTGTAAGGAGTGTATCTAGTTCTCCTGCTTCCTTTCAGACTTCATTTATTTCTAGATTTTCCTTCAACTGGTTAATCTTTTGTTGTAGTTGTTGTACCTGTGCATCTTTGTCTTTGATTTCAAATTCAAATTGTAGTTTTAAGTCATTAAAATTTTTATGTAATTCAACAAGGTTTGCTTGCCATTGTTGCTCAATCACCTGCCTTTCATTCTAGAGATCTTTTTCTAACTGAATAATCCTCTGGTATTTTTCCTTCAGAAGCAGTTGAATTTCTATTGCTTTATCAATAGTAGCACTAGCATAAGCTCCTGCAAACTGTGAAAGTTTATTTAACTCTTTGTTAGGGGTTGTTTGGGCTCCTTTCCAGAGAACTTGAAAAGGAGTCTCGTTTGAAACTAATGCTTGTTCTTGTTCCATATTTCTCTTCTTTCTTGACCTGCTCATTACTTCTTTATGTTTTGGACTATAAAATACATCCAAAGGAGGGATTTCTTCAATTTTTAGGACTATCTCCGAAGTAGGAAATGCTGGGATAATTTCCATATCCTCAATGATAATAGTTTCATCATAAACCTTAGAAACAATAGTATTTTTTGGGAGTATCAAGAAAAATAATATTTTCAGGAGCCTCAACAGTGAACGAGGTTGTCCCTTTAGTTTCTAGAGCCTATTTTGTTTCTTTATTGACTGTAGTATTCACATCCTGAGTTTCTTTAGTTGATAAGACATGATTAAACTCCTCCCACACTTCATCCAACTTATTTTCTTCTTTGAATTTCATCATTTGTTCAACAACTGCATTAGCTATCTTTGAGACTTGGGAAATAATTGGATTCTTCAAAGAGGAGGTTGATGTATTTGAAACTTCAGGATTCTATTGAGACTGTCTTAACAAAATTTCTAGCAGATGGGCTATTCTCCGATTATGATATTGATTGAATTTAATCAATTCTTTGAGAGTTAGACGTTCTTCCACCAACTTTTCAACCATAGAATACTCTGGAACCATCTCAAATAAATCATCGAATTTATCAAGCTTGCTTGAAAACTTCTTGATTCTTGCTTGTGTCGTGACCTCTTTTGCGACACCATTGGGATCATATTGCCTGTTTGGGATGGTTGGAAAACTAAAGGCTTTGATTTGGTCAATTTCAAGTTGAGCATGCTTGAAATTTTCCAACATATAGGTACCATAGGAAATAGGAAAAGGAGGCCAAATAGTTTTCTTGGCATCCTTGAGCACTTTAGTCAAACCATTACCAACTGTTTGGTAGGCAATTTCTTTGGCCAGTAATTTATCTAGGACAAAAAGAGGAAAAACATGAGGATGGGCAAGGCTGCCAAAAACTCGAATATAAGTAAATGATTCTTCCCCAAACCACTTTCCTAATGGATTTAAGTCTCTATTAGCTTTAGTGGAGAGTCTAGGTGCTTTGCTACCAAAGACCTCTTGGTGAATGGGGAGTATAATTTCATGACAAATTTTATAAAAATGAGGATGATACTTGGTTTCCCACAGGATATCAAGGTAAACATGAATAGGGGTAGGGTATTGAATTTTCCACTTCCATCCTATAGATGGGAAATCATAAGAAAAAAATAGCATCCATGATATAGGCACTCATAAAGAAAGGGGGAGAAGTCCTCTCAATAACATTGTGCTTCTATCTGTAACTGTGGATTTGAGTAGTTAAATTATTGGAAAAATTATTTGCCCAATCCATGATATAGCCATCAGAAGTGGCCTCTATTAGTGGCACCCATTCCTCTGAGAATTTATGTGTATTGGGGTAATCGTAGAGACAACACATCATAGTAGAAATATGAGAGAAAGGACCAACAATAGAGGCTAATGAATACATACCCTTGTCTTCGCGCTTGTGTTTGCTTGGGTCCCTTATCCATTCTCTGATAAGCTCTGCTAGGTTTGGATTCTCCTGCATGAACTTCTGGACAAATTGAGTATCATACTTTTTCTGTGGTAGTGGAAAATGGTACATTTTCCTTAAGTCCTTAGCCTTGAACGATCCAATAATTGTCTTCTTCAGAGTTATAAAAACTCTGTCTGTAATATCTAGATGGTCAATGACCCATCTTACCATATCTGTGTAGGGTATAATTTTGGGACGAGCAGCAATTCTGTGAAAAATGAATTAGCCACATCATTCCATGCAGTGCTAACATCCAAAGTAGGAGCATCAACAATAACACTTTTCTTCTCAATTACCCTTGGGATTTCATCCTCGAATAGTTTGTATATGACCTCCCAGGAGGAGGACCCTGTGTCTGGAGTGCATGTAGTATCTGTAAACAATGGAGACATCTCGGGAACTTCTTTAGGAGGAAAAACTAGTTGTGGCTGAATTACAGACTTTCTCTTCGCTTTGATTATCCTTGACATTTCCTTTAACTATTGTTTATCAGAATTCACCTATAAGAAGCAAACCAAGATGAGTGACAAGAACTCATAAAACGCAAAGAGTCTTATCAATTGAATGTGAGTTTTAATGATAAATCCTTCTACATTACATCAAATTATTACAAATCGTTTAAAAACCTCGAAACTATAAACACACAGAGTGGCCATTTAATTTTAGAATGTTTGTTCACGTGATGCTGACACCTGTCATTATATCGGGAAATCGCTTTATCAACATTTTGGTATCGGATGATATGATCATAACCTTGCAACATGCGATTTCTGATATTACACATTGATTGATTGCAAATCGGGATGTGGGAGTCAGTTATCAGAATGCCAAGAGTTAATAGAATGAGATATCGACATTCATCAGTTGATAGAACCCGATACTGGTAATTGACCGATGAGATATCACAATTAACAACTTGCAATCGGTGTTTCGCTATCACTGATTCGCTATCGACAATTTTCTATCGGTACTCACTTTGAACTTGTTGACGTCGATAAGCCGATTAACGCTTCATGTGTGGTTTTTTAGTGGGACCAGCCTTTTATGATATTTCCACTTATTTTCTAAAAGAAACTTTGGTGATGTTTTTTAAAGGTTTTTTAATGGAAACATAGTTTAATGGGATTTCTTAGATTTTCATTTTATTTCCTAAGAACTATGGAAAGGCTCCTAAGCCTAAAAAGGGTTTTATTTTGCAATATACCTTTTTAAAGGATTTTCTTGTTTTATTTATAAAAAAGGGAAAAATAAAACTTGTCCTATTTTATTAAAATAAGAAAGGATTTATTCCTAAAAATTTAAAGGGTCCCCATTATTTCTTATTCTAAGTCTAAGAACAATGGGGGTTGTTGAGTACTACAACAATTGGTGACACACTAGATGAAACAGTTAATCTCTGTAATAATAAATAAGATCTTAATATTTATCAAGAAATATTTTCAGAAAGTTAAGAATGATTGAAATTTAGATCGATATAGATAAATTTGAAGTGAAACAACATATTTTATCATAAAGCTTCTCAGGGCTTGTTATAGATGAAAATCTTCATTGTGCAAATCAATTATTAATAGGTTGATAATTAAAGTAAAAACTATTAGAAGCTTAGCGTATTAAATAAACTTATTCACCATTGGTAGAGGCGTTGCTTCTTGCAGGCATTCATAGCCTCGACAGGGTTACCATTTAACCAAAATGAACCAGTATCCCATCCATGTCCTATTAGCATTTTTAGAGGTAATGTATCTCTTTTTCTTATTTTAATTATTTTTGAATTATTTTTTACTTAAAAGTCATTATCCTTATTTGGTGTCCAGATGATGATAATGCCATTCAAAAGTTACAATAAAATTGAACAAGCCGACTCATAATGAGACCTATTGTCTTATGGTTTTGGGACTATAAGCCATCATCTTGGTTTGGTTGTAAATAGTGATAATGTCAATTCCATTAGTTTCCTATGATCATGATAAGCAGGCTTCTGATGAGACCTCTTAACTTTTAACTTTTTTATATTTTTGAATTACACTAAATTTTTTAAAATTAATGGATGGGGAGGTTTCATTTAATCCTTAAGAGTTTATGGATTACTATTTAAGTAAAAGATGCTAAATCTTCATAATAATTTCTGCTTTCATAAAAATAACTTTTCAAAATTGATTTACGAACAAATAGATTTTTTAAGAGTTCCAAGCCAAAAGATTTCACAATTAAATGGTTATCACATTTCAAAGTTTTGAAATAGATACAATACTAGATTTCAATTTATAGTTTTTCTTTCTAAATTATTTCTTAAGTAAGTTAATATCTTAATAATGAAGAGAAAATTCCAATGTATACTTCAAAAGTGTACTACTTAACACTATAAAACTAAAAAAATGCTATTTTTCATGTAAGATTATTTACGTATTTTACAAGAGAACAAATGTTCTTTTTAATTTTTTTTTTTTTTTTGAGAATAAGTCCATTAACGGGAAGAGTTTCCTTCTTCCCTTGTAAATCTTGCAGGATAAAAGTTGACAGAACTATCTTCTCAAAATTCTAAAAGGGACCAAGCCAGAGTTTTTGAAATTTAGTATGTTTTCCTTTATCCTCATGCACTTTATCCCATTTCGAAATGAAGTCTCCAATTTCAATTTTTTTATCTTTGATTGAATTTATATCAAATGAAGCTTTGACCAACTATTGATGGTGGGCATGGATCTATTTGAGTTTATCTCTTTCTTCTTCCAATTTAAGGATTTTAGACATTCACAATTGCATAGTGGAAGAAGGTTTTTCTTCAATGAATTGTATTAGGGCCAATGAGGGAAGAGCTAAATTGGGAGGCAAAATAACTTATTTTCCATATACCAGATGAAAAGGAGAGGTACCTATTGAGGTTTTTTTCTGTTATTCTATCAACCCATAAAGCAAATGTTAAAGCCTTGTGCCAATTCTTTTGATTTTGGTTGATGGTTCGTTTGATAATTCTTATAAGATTTTTATTAGTGGATTCTGCTAAGCCATTTCCCTGAGGGTAGTAATTTGCATAATACTTAAGTTTAAATCCTCTTTTTAGAGCAAATTCAATCATTGCATTTCCAGAAAAATAAGAAGCATTGTCAAAAATAAGAGCAAGAGGGATACCAAACTTGGTAATGATAAATTGATCAATGAATTCAGTAATGCTCTCAGAATTGGCTAGCTTCAGAGGTATTGCCTCTACCCATTTTGTAAAGTAATATGTTGCAGTCAAAATGTATTTATGCTATTTGGAAGAATGAGGAATGATATCACCTATTATATCCAACCCCCATTGCTCGAAAGGTTGTTCAATGTTAACAGGTTGCAAAGGCATAGATGGTTTCTTCTGTCTTCCTAAAGCAGTTTGAAAAATTTTGCATCTTCTTAAATACATGTGAGAATCTTTGAATAAAGTTGTCCAGTAATATCCAACATGTAGGATTTTATGAGCAGTCGTATCTCCACTGTAATGTCCACTCGCTGGCCAATCATGAAATTCCTGTAAGGCTTTTTCGGTTTCAGTTTTTCCAAACATCTTAATAAAACAAAATTATAATTCTTTCAAAATAAACATCATTGATGAGTTGATATTGATTAGCTTTTAATATCAAGGCTCTCCTTCTTTTAAAATCAAGCTTATATGGAGCATAACCATTTTTTAAATAAAAGATTAAGTCATCATATTGAGATTCAATGTCCACAGGAAGCACTTCTGTGAATTAATCAATATTACCTGTGGCTTCATCAACTAATGTATCATTCATTCCTGTAATCAATCTTCAAAAAGCTTGACCTCTTACAATTTTAGTGGGTTTGATTTCTAGGTCATATTCTTGCAGGGAAGTAACCGAGTGATCCCTTTTTTCTCCTAACTCTTTTTGAATAAGTAATTGCCTAACCACTGAGAAAGGCACAATGAATTTAATATGAGTTTTTAAGAGAAAAGTTCTAAAATACTTAATGGATCTGTAAACTACAAAGGCTTGCTTTTCTACTCCAGAATAATTTAATTCAGCTAGAAAATTTGGGCTTAAGAAAGAAATAAGAGCTTCAATTTTTTGTTCATTTGGTTGTGTTAAGACTACTACATATGATAATTCAGAGGCAAAAGCATGTAAAATGAATTGATCAGAAAAATTAGGAGTTGATAGAGAGGGAGCGTCAATTACAACTTGTTTGATTGCTTTAAGTTCTTCTCTTTCATTGTCTCCCCATTTGAAAAGCACATTTTTCTTTATCATAGTTTGTAATGGTAGGACGATTTGCGAAAACTCAAGGAAAAATATCTTAACAAAATTAATTTGGCATAGAAAAGATTGCATTGATTTTTTGGTATGTGGTAACGAAATTTATGAGATTGTCTTAATTCTTTCTAGATCAATACAAATTCCATTTTCATGTAAAATGAATTGATCAGAAAAATTAGGAGTTGATAGAGAGGGAGCGTCAATTACAACTTGTTTGATTGCTTTAAATTCTTCTCTTTCACTGTATCCCCATTTGAAAAGCACATTTTTCTTTATCATAGTTTGTAATGGTAGGATGATTTGCGAAAACTCAAGGAAAAATATCTTAACAAAATTAATTTGGCATAGAAAAGATTGCATTGATTTTTTGGTATGTGGTAACGAAATTTATGAGATTGTCTTAATTCTTTCTAGATCAATACAAATTCCATTTTTGGATACAATAAAACCAAGGAGTTTACCTTCACTAAGAGCAAAAAATGATTTCTTGGGGTTTAAAGAAATTCCATACCTTTTGCATCTTTCAAAGATATGCTTTAAATCATGAAAATGATTAATTCTCTTCTTGGAATATATGGTAATATCATCTAGATATACCACAACAATTTTATTAATTAAACCCTTGAAAGCGATGTCCATTGCTCTCTATAATGTAGCTCTCGCATCCATCAATTCGAAAGGCATTTTTTTTATATGCGAATGTTCCCCATTTTGTTCTAAATGTAGTCTTTAATCTATCCTTTGGATGAACAAGGATTTGATTGTAATCCGAGAATCCATATAGAATAGAAATTAGTTCAGAATCAACCACTGATAGTAGGACTTCTTCAATTGGTGGGCGGGGAAATTATCTTTTTGACATGCCTTATTTAAATTCCTAAAATCAATACAAATATGGATATCACCATTCTTTTTCCTAACTGGTACAAGATTAGAACCCATTTGGAATGTCTTACTAGAAAGATAATTTTGGCTTTTAAAAGTTTATTCAACTCACTTTTGATTTGAGTTTCCAAATTTGGATGAATCTTTCTAAGTTTTTGTTGAATGGGTTTGACATCAGGTATCATTGGGATAATGTGTTGAATGATAGAAGTATCATAAGTTTTGAGATCTTGATAATTCCAAGAAAATATGTTTTTATATCTTTTTAACAGATGAATAAATGCATTTCTTTCTTCTAATGATAGCCCAAGACCTAAGTTAATATTTTGAGGTTTGATATCAGATCCTAGGTTAACCAATTCAAATCTCAAAGTTGAACTTTGAAGTTGCTGACCTTTTTAAATTTGTCCTTTAAATCATAAATATCCTCAAGTTTAACTACATGTTTTGGCAGGGCATTTTGTTCATTCGATTTATTCAATTTTCTATCATGTTCATCCTCATCAATTACTTGGTCAAAATAATATTCTTCATATGTTAAAAAATCAGGGACATCTTCATCATTATTGAATACTCGCCAATTGGTAACATTATCAGGAATGGAAGGGTGAAAATCAACTCTATAGAAAACCTATCTGGACTAAAATCTTCAGGTGGGATCAGTTTAGATGCAACATTGGCCAAAAGATTAGTGTTGGAATTATGTAGCCTAGGTATTGTTGGCATTATGATATAGGTGTTTTCCTTGATCGCAACTCACTCACAAGTCCGTACAAATTTGATAAATGGAAACTCACATTGTAGCAGGTCAGTTCAGAGGTAACATGGCATTGGTACAGAAGAATAGGAAGTTGGAATAAAGGTATACTAATCATAATAAAGAAGTTGAAGGAAAAGGATGTATTAAGGTAGTTTTAGTTGTATACGTAGGTTCACCTTGTCAAAGCAGCGTATACATGTAGTTTAGCAAAAAAAAAAGTGCATATACGTATGCACACACTTTCACAAGAGGAAAAACGCATATGAGTTAGAAAATCAAGGAAATTTAAGATTAAAGAATACCAAGGGTCAATACCATGGTATTAGCCCATAATATTGAGCGGATTAATGACTATTTAATCCTGTCCAAGATTACCACAGGTTCTAAGTGTTGTTTTGGTTCGAGTTATTGAGAAAGGATAAAAACTATATAAGGAGGAGAAGATCAAAGGGGCAAGTGTGCAGATGGAAGGGTTTCTCAAGAATACTTCTACATGAAGTATATTTTATGTTGTAGGGGCTATGGTTGTGATATAATCTGAAATATTTTGTGCACGTTGAATTCAATGTTGGATCAAGATCATGAGACCTTGTTATAAACATATTTGGGCACTGCAACCCCAATCACATATGTCCATAAACCAAGGGCTTCTAAGTCCCTAAAAGTGTTGTTTCATACCCTAAAGGAGAAAGGTTAGTTTATTACATCATCTCCAAGAAGTTCTCCATGAAAAGCTACTCAGAATCGGTCAAAGCAGGACCATATAGACTGCCCACTGCTAAAGGTGTGATGCATCTCACCTGCCACATGAAAAAAGTGCAATGCATATTGGAAATCCCTTCTATATGGTGCAATGAGCGAGAGAAGACAAATGGCACAAGAAATTTTCTAGGTGGAAACCCAGAGAATCTTTTAGAAGCTGCTCATTTGACACTTGCCTCTCTGAGTTCGCCCAGGGATGAGTAAGAGATCTAAAATCTCCATGTGGAATCAAGAACTATCAGAGAGATGACACTAATCAAAATCCCAGAAGATGACTCACCCCCCTGCAAATATCTATAAATGGATCCCTCATCCAAGAGATCCAAAGGTTGGAATTTGGTAATTTGCAAAGAGGTGTTGTTGGTTTCTCTTTGAAGACATTGTTGGGTGATCTTGCTTTGTGTGAGGTGAAGAGGGCTTTCAAGCTGGGAGGATGGCGCTGGGTCAGACCACGTGGTTATAATCCTCTCTTCTTTGACTTTTACTAATAAAGCTATTTGATTTTTCCTACATATTCTTGTGTATCTCTGAATAGTGTTTGTTATATGCATTTGTATGGTCAATATATATCTGATCCTATATTGTTTACAATGAAATATCTCTATGCTTTGATGGTATTATGCTGCTGTGAATCTATAGGTGCTCTTTGAAGCTGGACAAGTAAGGAAGTAGTGGCAAGGTCCTGTCAAATGGAAAAAGAAACAAGCAAGGAGCCAAGCGGAAGACTGAGGTTGGTACTCGCTACTTCTTTCCCATCTCTCTCTCGTAAAGGAAAAACAAGTGACTTTAATCTGTTTGTTTCTAATATAGCTACCCATCTTAGTGGGACTAGCAGTTCTGAATAGGCACTAGATTTCCTAGTAACAAAATGGTGACTCCACTGGGGAGCGATTAGTTTGATTGCTTGTCTCTATTTGTTTGATTCATAAACCACAGACAGAGCCTGAAGTCAAGCCAGCTAGCCTTTGAACTGCATTTTCTATGCAAGTGCAAAGTAGATCAGCGCTGCTTCAGTCGACCTCCGGGTCTGTTTATGAACTGAACAATTGACTTGCAAACATCCTAAGTGCCCTAGAGGTAGCTTGAGTAACCTCATTAGATCAGCTCTATACTTTGTAGTTACTGACTATCATTTGCTCGGCCTAAATCCCTGGACTAAACTGCAAACTGTGACAAAAAACAAAGTTAAAGTCTCGTTCCTAGACCATCGCACCCTGTTTTCTTGGCAATCTGGATGCATCGCACCTCCCGTGTGTAGTAGGTGGGATGCATCCCTGTTTCCCTGTGTTACAGGTGCGATGATCAGACAAGACTAAATCTGCCCCCAGATTTTGGTTTTTTCTTCACCGTCTCCAATTTTATTCAAGAGTTTTGCTTCTGTGATCAATAGACCACTGTTGAAACCCCCTTATTTGCAGCATCCAACCTCTATTGTACAAAGAATTGTGAATGTTTTTATGTATTGTGCACCATTTATAGTACTCTTTTACAAAATAGTAGCTTAATCGAACTGTCGTCTTTTGATTTAGAAGTGTTGCAAGTGTTGTTTTCAGTCAAAGAAAAGAATAATTCTCTTTTTGATAGTCAATTACATTGTTACTCTTGTATTTGATCCGAATTTAGTAGTATTTCAAGTGTCAAAAGTAGTTTTCAATTCAAAATCGTAAAGTGTCGTTTTGTCTCCTTTTTGTTTTTTGAAAGAAAAATTGTTAGTACTGTGGCTTTGAAAGAAGATATAATTCATATTTGTACTTAGCATTCTTTTTGTCATCCACAAATTAAGAAAGTAAAAAACAAATACATGCATGCACATTTGCATTTAGATTTCTTGTTGATTTTGATTTAGGATAGTGCATCTAGTGTGTGCTCTCTGCTCTATGTTGAAAGGATTTCATTTCTCTTTCCTTAGTAGCTAGGATTTTCATTGCAAGAAGAAGATTAAACGACTGTTTATCATCTTAGATTGCATTTTAGGAATTGTATATCTACATCACGCGGTGAACCTAAAAGGAAAATTTCTTAAGAAAGATCAACTATAAAATAAATTTAATGAACATAAAAGTGCTTTGGAACCTAACGCGCAGCATCTAGAACTCTAGGCTAGAGACATCTTCTAGCGTCGTAAAGCTTGGTAACTATTGCTTTCATCGTAGGTTGGGTGATTCCTCCTCTTTGAGACGATAAGTGCCAGTATGGACTTGTGCTCCCACGTACCGTTGATTATATATTGGGGGACCGCAATGGGATATATCTTTATCCTTAGGAAGCCGTGTCTGCCGCCCTATCAATCGAAATGCACTAAACACAACATTCAAGAAGATTGACTGCCGTACCATAAAAAGTATTCTGCAATTTTGTGATTGTTTTGGTAATCCATCTGTCTAGATTTCCAGAGTAGTCTCTTTCATTCCTTTTCAGACTCCTTAAAGGAAAAGGTCCATCTAAGTGCTTGTCACTTCAAGATCATTAAAAATCGAAGGCGACTAGAGTCATCTTTAACTTTTTCTTGACTCTTAACAATTGAAAAAGCAAGTTGTGTCAAAGCGTCTAAAATTTATTTTAATCGGAATAATGTCATTGTTCCCTCGTTGGTCTTAGGTTGAGAAAATGGAGTCCACCAACCAAGGATTTCTCCTTGGGGGAATTCCTAATCCTTTCTCCTCTTGTGGAGATGTTGGTGCACCTCATATGGCCACATTGTCCCTTCCAGGACTGAAAATTGGCCTGCCGGTATGGCTTTTCTCGACCTCTATCGTTCAAAGCACCATAATTCCTGAACAATCAAATCAGCAACTAGATGATACTAGAGTTTCCCCCCAACCTTCTACTTCGTTTGTCTCTCCCTCACCTTCTTCCTCTTCCCTTGGTAAAGGTAGTAAAACTAAAAACCAAGTAACTGAGAAGAAGAAGAAGGGGAAGGAGAAGAAGAAGAAGGAGCCAGTGGCAAAAGGGGGCAACTGTGCATCTTGTAGCGAAAATCCACACACTGCACCATCCAAACCTAAATCTCCATGTGTCATCTGCAAAGGAGACCAATATCACCAAGATTGTCCTTGCATCCCACGGATCCTAAGGGATTGGTCTCCCCGCTTGCACAATCCAGTGTCGTCAACCTCTGACGATCATGTTGAAAGTACACCGTCAACTAGTGAAAGCAAAGTCACCGAACAAAAAGGAAAATCTAAATTTCCCTGCAGACGGTGTGAAGGCGATCATGTCCTCCACCGTTGTCCCTTCCTGGATGAAGCTAAAAGAGTCTTGTATAATCCTCCTGTATCACCACAGCGACTCCCTCTTGGGTACAAGAAACTCTTGCCAAATCCATTGCTAGTTGAAAATCCAACTGACCCACCTTTTGGATTCAGTCGAAGCACCTATCATTAAAGATAAACCCTCTGAGTCCACATTGGACCAAAGTCAATAGGCCAAGGCGACAGTCGACCCCATCTTGTCTTCAGAAGATTTACCTTCAGATGATACAGTCACCGAAGAGAATGAGAACACCATCGTTCAAATTATTTTCGTAAACACAGACTCCGATGAAAATGGAGGCAATCTGCCCATTCCTTTACCGCAGGAAGTAAATTCGTCAGAGTTGTATCCGACTGTTTATTCAATCCCACCTCCAAGCAACCTAGTCATTTAATTCGATTGGAATCTACTAGGAAGACTCCATTTACCATCTAATGTACCATTTAGAATCATAGTGCAAACTTACAAAATGGTCATGGTTGGTACCATCATAGATGAAGGGGATTTTGTGAGTATCCTTTCCTCAACTATTTGGAAAGTGCTTGGTTCACCAGTGCTTTTGCCTGAGATGTGATATCTGACAGGGTTCGATAAAGGAACCAGTCGGCCATTAGGGATCCTTCCAAATTTTCCTATAACTTTGAGAAGGACCTTTAGATTACAATGTACTCCTTGGGCACGACTACATTTATAGCATGGGAGCCATCGTCTCCTCACTCTTTCGAGTAATGTGTTTTCCACATGAAGGCAGAGTGGTCCAGCTCGTAGACCAAATTTCATTCCCCAGTTCACACATAGCTAATAGTCAAATGCCGTCCCTAACAGGTCTTTTTGCACAAGGAATGTCTCATCAATATCTAGTCCGTCCAACTGATGAGTGCGAGTGATTCAGTGGTCAAGACTGAAACCCAGGGGGCATGCACCCTGGCCTGCTTCAACAGGAAAACTTCAGCTATAGGGTAGGTTTCTGTAGAGGATATATGACTGGTCTGACACACCCGTCCATTTAGGAAAATGGGATTAGACCGGAATAAGATACCTCTGTTAGAAGGTAGGCCTTTCGTGATAGAACAAATGTTTTGTTTGCAAATTGAAGGGTAACCTAGAAAGGTAGGCTTTTCTCGATAGAACAAGTGTTTTGTCTGCAAATTGAGGGGTAACCTCAGAAACTCTACTTCCCTATACCTGGGGGCATGCAAACTTTTTGCATGAAAGTGAAAAGCGACGATTTATCTCTTAGTTTGTAGGTTCTTAACCCTTTAAACTCATAGGATTGGTCGTTCCTAGCTTACATAATAAAAGGAGTCGGAGCATAATTTCGAATGGTGCAAGCTCCATAAAAATGAACCTATCGATGAGACATCCTTATTATACGACTGGCACGAGCAGTTTTACGCGAAGTTCAAGCTCATTAAAAATTAAACCTAGCAATGAGCATATGTTCCACCAGAGTTTAACCTCATTAAAAAATGAACTCACCTCCGGTAAATAACCATTGCGAATGATTATCATTAGCTTTTGAGCCTTGGTCGTGTTCTTACCATCACCTCCACTCTGTTTTAGCCGATCATTCGCATCCTTTTGATTTTTTACCCCTTTTGAGGAACAACTGCCGTTATCACTCAAGAAAAAATATTTTAAATTCTGAACATCAATTTTTTAATTATAAAGGTTTGGTGTCAGTCTGTTATGAAACCAGCTCACAAAAAGATAGAAAAGAGAGATCCACGCCTTAGAATTCAGCCTCTTCGAGGGGGCAACCTCCTTTACATTACATAAATGAACAATTCTTGGATGATACAAATGACAAAACCTCCTTTCTATATATAGGAGTCTAGGGAGTCACAATATAATCCAGCCGACCTAACAATAATAATATAAAGCCACAAAAATAACAATAGAGGGATTCTATGGGGCACAGAAATAACAATATGGGGGTAATAGGGACACAACAATATAAATAAGGGGTATAACTACAATAGTAATGGGGTAATCACTAGTATTATAGGGACCCAACATGCCCCTCTCCTTCAAAAAAGTGTTGTCCTCAACGCTTGAGTAGTTCTGGATACTTCTGCATAAAATTCTCATCCTCCCATGTGGAATCTTCAGCGGATAAGTTCTTCCACTTGATAAGATACTCTGAAATTGATCGATTTCGTAGCTGTCGAGTTCTTGTTTCTGTGACTGCTTCCGGTTCCAATATAATTTTTCCTTCCTCGTCAAGTTCTGGCAATATTGTTTGAATTGGGAGCTTGTCACCTATAACCTTCTTTAAACATGAAACATGGAAAACTGGGTGCAATCGAGAAGCTGCAGGAAGCTCCAATTTGTATGCCATAGTACCAATCTTTTGCAACACCTTGTACGGACCATAATACTTTGGTGATAATTTATTATCCTTCTTAGCTTGCTTTAGGGACATTTGCTTATATGGTTGTAGTCGTAGGAATACCCAATCACCTACATCAAAACTTCTTTCACTGCGATGTTGATCTGCCTGTTGTTTCATTCTATTTTGTGCCAACACGAGGTTATCCTTTAAGAGTTGGAGGACTTGTTGTTGATGTTCGATGTGATGTTCCACTGCCTGAACCTTAGAATTTTCTCTTAAATATGATGTGATGGATGGTGGTTGATACCCATAAAGTGCCATAAATGGGGTCATTTTTGTTGCTGTATGGAAGGAAGTGTTATACCACCATTCAGCCAGAGGCAACCATTTGACCCATTGTGTCTGTTTATCAGATACAAAGCAACGAAGATATCCTTCCAAACATTTGTTTACTATCTCAGTTTGCCCATCAGATTGAGGATGATAAGATGAGCTATGAGCTAACTGAGTACCAAGACAAGAAAATAATTCTGTCCAAAAATTTCCAGTGAAAATGGGATCTCTGTCACTTACAATAATCTTTGGGTTTCCATGTAGCTTTTGAACTGTTTCCATAAATGCAGTAGAAACTGTACTGGCTTTAAATGGATGTGATAATGCACAAAAGTGTGCATACTTGGTAAGTCTGTCAACTACCACCATGATGACACTCTTTCCCTCAGACTTGGGTAAACCTGTGATAAAATCCATTGAAACCTCCTCCCAACGTTGGCTTGGAATGGATAAAGGTTGTAATAGACCCGGTGTCTTAATTGTTTCAACTTTATTTTGCTGGCAAACCAAACATTCCGCCACAAACTTTTGAATATCTGATTTAAGGCCATCCCAAAAAAATTCCTTCTTAACCCTGTGGTAAGTTTTTAAAAATCCTGAGTGCCCTCCTAAGGGAGAAGTGTGCAATTCCATAAGAATATTTTGTTTTAGCTGGGAATTCTTACAGAGGTATAAGCGATCTTTGTACCATAACAAATCATTTTTCCAGCTAAATGTATCAGAAGTACTGGAATCTTGTTGTAACTTTCGAATAAGTGCCCACACTTCTTCGTCATTCTTCCATTCCTCCCTTGCTTCGTTTATCCAATCTGGTTGGATAATAGAAATGGCACACAACAATGCTTCCACATCCTCATCCTTTCTTGAGAGTGCATCTGGCACAACATTTTGCTTCCCTTTTTTGTAGATGATTTCAAAGTCATAACCCAACATCTTTGTGACCCACTTTTGTTGCTCTTCAGAGGATAATCTTTGTTCTAAAAAGTATTTAAGGCTATCATGATCCGTTTTTACCTTGAAGTGTCTTCCCATTAGGTAGGGTCGCCATTTCTTAAGTGCATGGAGTATTGCCAACATTTCCTTCTCATAAATAGCTTTACTTAAAAACTTTCCCTTGATTGGACGACTTTCAAAAGCAATGGGTCTTTCATCTTGCATTAGAACAGCACCAATTCCATTTCCTGAAGCATCACATTCCACAATAAAGGTTTTTGTGAAGTCCGGTGTAGCTAAGACCGGTGCTTGGCACATTGCCTCTTTAAGATGTTCAAAGGCCTTTGTTGCTTCTGGAGTCCATGAAAATGAATCTTTCTTCAATAATGTTGTTAGAGGTGCTGCTATTCTCCCATAATTCTTAACAAACTTGCGATAATACCCTGTCAACCCAAGAAATCCTCGCAGATGCTTTATGGATGTGGGGATTTTCCATTCCTTAATGGCTTTAATTTTGCTAGGGTCTACCTTAACTCCTTCATGAGATACAATATGACCCAAATATTCCACCTCCTGGACTCCAAAGAAACATTTGGATCTTTTTGCATATAATTGTTTCTCCTCCAATAGTTGTAGCACCCTGTCAACATGTTCAACATGATCCTTCCAAGACTTGCTGTAGATTAGTATATCATCAAAAAATACTAACACAAATTTTCTAAGGAATGGTTTGAAAATTGAATTCATCAAACCTTGAAATGTTGAAGGTGCATTGGTAAGGCCAAAAGGCATGACCAAAAATTCATAATGACCCTCATGAGTTCTAAATGCCGTTTTCGGAATGTCTTCAATCTTCATTCTGATTTGATGATATCCCGAACGAAGATCCAACTTGGTGAAGTAAATTGATCCATGCAATTCATCCAGTAATTCATCAATAACAGGAATGGGGAACTTATCTTTAATAGTGAGCTTGTTGAGCTCCCTATAATCCGGACACATGCACCATGATCCATCCTTCTTGTGCACCAATACTACTGGAGCTGAGAAAGAACTTTGACTCGGTTGAATTATACCAGCCTCTAGCATTTCTGCAACCATACGTTCAATTTCACTTTTTTGGACATAGGGATATCTGTACGGCCTGATGTTTGGAGGAACACTTCCTGGAATCAGATGAATAGCATGATCATGATCACGCATAGGTGGGAGACCTTTGGGAGTCTCAAATACCTTGGAATGATTGTCCAGGACTTTTTGGAGATCTGGAGAAATAGATGATTCCAATGTGGAAACATCTAGCGAACATAATTGTGCAATTACACCTCTTTGCTCCTTTTTTAGAAGCTTTGTCATGCCATTAGAGCTGATTATCTTTCCTGGTTTCCCTGCAATACCCCTTAATTCAACTTCCTTTCCTTCCACAGAAAATTTCATGAAAAGTTCTTGAAAATTAAAAGCTATTGTACCCAAGGATTGTAGCCATTGGACTCCTAGTACAACATCAGCACCTCCCATTGGAATGGAAAGCATTGGGCTAGTCAATACATATTCTCCCATGGATAGCTTGATATTATGGCACTTTCCAGAACAATTTATTGTTCCTCCATTTGCAATCATCACTTGACACTCTGGTGCTGGATATAGGAAGCAATTCAATTCTTTTGCTACCCTACAATGAATAAAATTGTGGGTGCTTCCTGAATCAATCAACACTATTACCTTTTTCTTCTTGATTTGTCCTTCTATCTTGATGGTTTGAGGAGTGGTAATTCCTACCAATGCATTACAAGATATGGTCGGATTTATTTGTTCTTCATCTAGGCTTTGTTCCTAGAATATATCCTCTTCTTTTGACCTTTCTTGCTCCTTTTCTTCTTCCTCTTCACAATCTATGTAGAATAATTTCTTCTCAGCACACTTATGACCTTTTGTGTATTTGCTATCACAATTGTAACAAAGCCCTTTTGCTCTTTTTTCTTCCAATTGTTGTGGTGTCAACCTTGTAGGTTGTGGAAGACTATGGGCAACAACACTTCCGTCTTTATAGTTGTGAACGGTATGCTTCCTAGTTGCCATAATTTTGCTTTCCATTTTTCTTGCTAACCTGAATGCCTTCTCTAATGAATCAGGTTCCCAAAGGCGCACATCATGTTGGATATTATCCTTTAAAGACCCTATGAACACATCAATCCTATGCTCCTCTGGAATATCTTTTACCCTTATGTTCAATTTTTGGAACTCCTCAATGTGCTCCATTATTGAACCCTTTTGTTTGAGACTTATCAATTGGCTAAAAAAGTGTTGCTTTTTGTATCCTCATAATGTGCTATCAATTCTTCCGTAAAAATTGCCCAAGTGATAAATTGTTTACGAGAACAAAGCCATTGATACCATACAAACTGATTTGGTTCCAAATATAAAGTTGCCATACATACCTTTTGTGTGTTTTGCACATTATTGAGATCGAAGAATTGCTCCATCTGTAATATCCATGTGGCGGGATCCTTGCCATCAAACTTCCTCACATCGATTTTTGGAACATGGTGAGTCTTCGATCCAACATTAGAGTCTATGGAATCATGATTAACATTTCTTTTATTCTCATCATGAGTTTCCTTTACTACCTTTTCACCATTAGTGACCCTTTCTTGTAGCAACTTCTTCAATTCATCCATCTTATCATCCATGCCATCAATTTTAGCGTCCATGCCATCAATTTTAGCGTCAATCTTAGCTTCCATGCCATCCATATTAGCTTCCATTCCCTTTATCTTAGATTCCACGCCATTTACCTTAGATTCCACGCCACTTATCTTAGCTTCTGTTAGCTTTTGTGAGCGTGACATTTGTTGCACTTGTTCTTGTAATTTTGATATATCATGTAGCATTTCTTCCTCTTCTTCATGAGTCATGCTAGAGATTTCAGGCTCCTTACTAGGTGTTTGCATTTTCTTTCCTCGGGGCATCAGTTACCGATAATAAAGTTTTACTATGCCCTTTGAATTCCGTTAAACCAAGCTTACACAAAAATTAAAAAAAAACTACACACCTTTTTTCACTTTATAGAAGCCTGATATTGAATCTGATGTATCTCTGTAATTTCGGATCCTCCAATTCTGAAATTGCTACCTGTAGTAGCCTTCTGCGTCCTCTTTCCAATGCCACAAGTCTGAGCCAAATTGGATTCTCCCAGGAAGAGTTATGTGAAATCTCCCACCGTGACTTGCTTTTAGACTGGTTCAGTAGAGCGAACTTGTACGACGTGCCACAAGTCACTGTTTCAACCTTTGAATCTGAAACACACACAAAAGAAACTACAGTCCGTCCTCTTTCTGTACCTTTTTACGAAATTTCAATCCGATCCTCAGAGAGAGAGTTATTACGATTTTCCCCAGGTCACCTGTTTTGAATGTAATTCAGGAGTCTGCAAAAAGACCAACTTCCTCAGATCATATCTCCGAAAATATCGCGTGAAAAGCTCTGGAATTCGGACCCACGGTTCGGCGCCAATTCTTATCAAATGGTTTTTTTTTGCGACTTCTGAAATGTCACAGAAAAAAAGTTATAGCGAAAATGCCACGATGACCTGTTTGGAGCAGCGAAACCCTAGAATCCAAAGCTCTGATACCAAATGTTATGAAACCAGCTCACAAAAAGATAGAAAAGAGAGATCCACGCCTTAGAATTCAGCCTCTTCGAGGGGGAAACCTCCTTTACATTACATAAATGAACAATTCTTGGATGATACAAATGACAAAACCTCCTTTCTATATATAGGAGTCTAGGGAGTCACAATATAATCCAGCCGACCTAACAATAATAATATAAAGCCACAAAAATAACAATAGAGGGATTCTATGGGGCACAGAAATAACAATATGGGGGTAATAGGGACACAACAATATAAATAAGGGGTATAACTACAATAGTAATGGGGTAATCACTAGTATTATAGGGACCCAACACAGTCCCTTTGCAGGTTCCTGTGGATGAAAGTCCCGTTTTTCTTCTCTATCGAGATTGGGCTTTTAGGCTTATATTTCTTAAGATATGGACAAAGTTGGCATTACTGGGTCAAATGGCACCCCTTGCAGATGACAACTGGCAAATAAAATTGATCACCGCCAAGCAGAGAGTGACAGTGTTCATGCTGTGCCTCTATTTCATGTCGCAGCCTCGTTCTGTTTATCTGGTGGACTTTGCTTGTTTCAAACCATCGGATGAGCTTAAGGTCTCCAAAGAGGATTTCATATCCCTTGCCAAGAAGTCCGGGAACTTCGACGATGCCAGCCTGGAGTTTCAGAAGAGAATCCTGGAAAGATCTGGTCTGGGCGATGAAACCTACTTGCCCAAAGCAGTAATGAACCCGGGACTGTGCTCCACAATGAAGGAGGGCAGAGCCGAAGCAGAAATAGTGATGTTTGGTGCCCTGGACGAGTTATTCGAGAAATGAAAAGTTCGGCCCAAGGACATTGGAATCCTGGTCATGAATTGCAGCCTATTCAACCCCACGCCCTCTCTATCAGCAATGATAATAAACCACAAATAGATCGTTGCTCAATTACGGTTGCAGAGAATGAGGTAGTTGTGAACTATGCACTTATCAAGCATGATGTAAAAGTTGTCCCATGTGGTTTGGACTTCGGTCAGGGTTTATACATTTTAGGGAGCACCACTTTCACTCATCTTTGGAAAGGACAAGGCGTTTCTATCCGCAAGTTCATAACATGGATGGCTTTTTTGTTGCAAAGCCAAAAAAGATGAGCAGCACCAAACCAGTTCCTAAAGCAACTGAAGCTAAAGACAACATTCTAATATTGTTGATGATAAAGACGGTGAAATAAATGATGGAAATATTGTGACTGATCAAATTGAAAATTTAAATACAGAAACTGCCCTGATCAGTGAAAGTTCCAAGACTAACATCTTCATTGGGTCTACATTGGCTTAGCACTCATCTCAACTAGTATAATGCTTTCAATTCTCTTTTGGGTTGTGTACAGTAAGCAACACCGACGCAGAGATGAATACTATAAGCAACATGCTAATGGTCAATTCAGGGCTAGAGACAACAACAAATATTTATTTGAATTGTGTTTATAGGTCTTGTCATGAAGTCTGAAACATTATACTGAAAAAAGGCCCTGATATATTTTTCTTATACAAGCAAGGAGGCTGCATAATGCAGAGAAAACAAAAATGACCAGGGATCATAATGGATTTCGAAAATTGTTTATAGTATTAACAAAGGCAGGAAAAATTTTGGCTCTTCACTCTGGAGATGGTCGCATTGTATGGTCACAGTTGCTCCCTGTTTTCCGGAAAACAAAAGAATGCCAAGCTCCTTCTGTGTTGAAGGTCCTTCCTTGGCGGATCCCTCACCAGCATGCTTTAGATGAGAGTCCAGTTGTTCTGATAATGGGGAAATGTGGTCTAGGACATGATGAGACAGGGATTCTTTCATTTGTAGATTCTCACAGTGGCAAAGAACTTGAATCTTATAGGCTTTCCTATCCCATATCTCAAGTGATTCCTCTGCCAATGACAGATTCAACTGAGCAACGGCTACATCTTTTTGTTGATAACAATGCAAGGGCACACTTGTTTCCTAGAACCAATGAATCACTGACTATGTTTCTTAAACAGATGTCAAATATCTACTTATATTTTGTTGATATAGAAAAAGGATCAATCCAAGGTTATGGTATCAACAATCAGGACATGTCAGATATGGTGTTTAAGGATTATTGCTTCAAAACTAGAGAACTGTGGTCTGTATTGTTTCCTTCTGAATTGGAGAAAATTGTTGCCACTGTCACAAAAATGCCAGATGAGGTGGTTCACACACAAGCAAGGATTCTAACAGATCAGGAAGTTTTATACAAATACGTCAGAAAGAATGTACTCTTTGTTGTAATTGTTTCACCAAGAGCTGCTGGTCCAATAGGATCCACTACTCCAGAGGAGGCTTGGTTGGTGGCATATCTCATAGACACAATCACTGGACGGATACTACACCGAGTTACTCACCAAGGAATGCAGGGACCTGTCCATGCAGTCTTCAGTGAAAACTGGGTGGTCTACCACTACTTCAATGTGAGGGCTCATCGTTATGAGATGTCAGTGATTGAAATATATGATTGATCTCGGGCGGACACTAAAAATGTTTTAGAGTTAATGCTAAAAATCTGACATACTGGGGTGGACTAGAAAAACAATGAACTTCGTTTTAGCCTCTTATGTCAGGCAGCTATCGAAGCTCCAAGGATTCTTAATATCTCAAGCAATGAACACTTTATATATATATATATATATATATATATATATATATATATATATATATATATATATATATATATATATATATATTCAGTTTGAAAAGCTTCAGGACACATAAAAAGAGACATTTCAAGATAATGAAGCTCAAGACAGTCAGATTTTGGGTTGAAACTGTGTTTTTGGAATTACCCAGCAGTTTCGTAGCGTGCTACGAAACTGCTAAAGAGGATGACTAACGCTTAGCAGTTTCGTGGCGCGCTGCGAAACTGTTGAAGCTACATAATTTAAACTCAGTCAACCGATTTTGTGAGACCGAGGGAAAAGTTTTGAAAAAGGAATATCCTCAAAGGGTGTTTTAAAGGTATCAACTTTCAACAAGGGCAAGACAGGTAGAGGAAACATATATTTGAACCCAATTCTAAACTTTTTGTTATAAAGTGGTCACATTTACTAGTCCATGGTATGTCAGACAGCTTGGAAGAGGTTTTTATCTTCACACATGGCAAAGGTGGACAACAGATCAAGGACGTGGCATTCTGATATGTTTTGTATAATCAAAGATGAAGGGCATAGTTCATTGGATTCGAACATCTTTGAGGAAAACCAAAGGCCGATAAACAAGGACAATTTTCTATTTTTCAGGGGCAATGGAGAAAGTGCGACATCAAAGTCCAGCAAGCAACTACAGACACCTATCACAGCCAAACTAAAAGAGACCACTTGTCAGGGAATAAATCTTGATTGTAATAAATGCTATGTTCAGCATGATGTCGAATTAGAATCCTAATTGTTTTAGGTTTCTAGAGCTGTCAGTTAGTAGTAAGTTGTAATTATTAGTTAATTAAAGTGTTAGTAGGTGTCATCATAGGCAGAATTGGAGTTCCCCTCATGCTGGAGGAGGAACCTAAGTTAGGTGGAAGATCTCTATATATAGCTGAAACAACAATGTAATAGAGGTTGGAAAAGCTTTATAACAGAGCATAGTATTTGTCTTATGAAAAGACTCACTTTCAGCAAGCATATTTTGATTTTACTTCTCAGGATTCATGAGGGATTTCTTATATTCAGAATGTGTGATGTTTTCCTTCTCTTAGTTTTGTTTACAGTGGTATGGATGTATAATCACTCAGAATTCACTGAATGTGCTCTGATTTCCTGTATGCATCTATAGACTGTGTGGTTCCATATGAGTGTATGTTCTGAATATTCAAATGCTGAATGCCCTGACTTCCATGTAAGGTCAAGATCATTGTTTACTGAGGTGTTGTTTACTCCATAGGCCCAATGGAAATTTGTTTAATGTTTTTCCAGCATCCATATTTATCATAGATATATCACAAAGAGTTAGCCATCTTATCTTAAGTAAAAATCATTAACCCATTTAGAGAGAGCCCTCTCAGGTTGAGGAGGCTAAGCCTCAACCTAAAGTAGGTCTGAAATAGTTACTTGAAGTCTTCCTGGTCAGCAGCCTTCCAAGGCCTGATTTTGAGATAACATTTTGGTGTGTCTGCCGGGAGTCGAAAGATTAATCATTCCCGAAATCAAGAGGCTGAACTTCTGAAGGTAGCAGGAGCTCAAAAGACTTTTTGACGATGCAAATCTACCTTGGCGACTCCATTGTTGAAGAATTCGAAATTCATACATTCATGGTGATTCCACTGGAGTTATGAAGGACCCAGATGCTACCATTCTTATTTCAAGGTATGCATGCATAAATTTTTCAGGAATTCATGGTTTCCCAAATCATTTTCCCAAGGATGCATATTTTCTAAGGAATGGTCCAAAATTCAATGGAGAAGAGTTGAGTTTAACTTTGAAGCATATATCAGATTTTTGTGATTTTACAGAGCTTCTTAGAGTTAAACATGAGGATGTTTGCATTATGTTGTTCTATGATTCATTTCAAGGGAAATGTAAACGGTGGATTGAAAGCTTTCCCGCCAAATCCATCAAGTCATTTGAAGACTTTTGGTTTATGTTTTTGGAGGAATGGATAGATAGATCAGATGTGGTGGCAAACTCTCCTTCAATTCAAGGTTTCAAACAATGGAATAATGATCATAGTAATGGAGAAACAAATGAAAATTTTTCTTTGTCCTTGTCCTCGTATCTAAAATCATTTGACTGTAAAGCAGAGGATAAGATGAAATTTTTGGATGAAGTTGCTGAGGACATTGAGAAAGACATTAAAGGTTTAGAAGGTCAAATTCAGGCATATAGTTTTCATAAGCATGATCATTATTTTCAGAAGCTTTCTATGGCAGAACACAAGGAGAGAGTGTTGCTTCCTTTCTCTTTCACGATTGAGGAACTGTACACTGTTGTTGAAGATCAGTTTGCACAACCAGAAAGTTACAAGAATCATCAAGCTGATCATGCATTCTGGGATCCTATAGCTAAATACATGGAAGAGTTTTACTCTCCAGTGTTTCAGTTTTTCTATGAGGATCAGAGGCAATTTCAGTGGCAGTGGTCACCACAATATCATTGTGGCTCTGAACTCCGATGCAGTCAAAAAACTCAAATATCAGATAAGACAAATGATTGGCTACATTGGAAATTTCACATTGATTGAGCTGAAAGAAGTTTGAATTGATAGGGTAGGTAGGTAGGAAAATGCAAATAAGCTCAAGGTTGACTGAGCGTTTATTTTTTTTTAGTAGAGGTAAATTTCTTTCTCCCACAGTGATCATCAAGTTTAAGCCCGAGGTGAAAGCCCAAGAAGCTGGAAAGGGATGTTTGTCAAGTAAATCTATGTTTTTCA